>OY720106.1:35104995-35787863 GCA_963082835.1 Leptogaster cylindrica
CGAGCTTACAGCTCTGTTTGGTGAAGATCACCACGAATGGGTGGCGTATGTGCTTAATAACATTATCAACTGTTATTTGTAATTAGATTTCATAGAAATTCTATGGGAAATTCTGTCGATTGGGTAAAGGACATGCCAAGGCCTCGGTTCGCCAGATCGCATTTACCGATTCAACTGTTACCGAAACAATTTGAAACTGTTAAACCTAAGGTAAGCTTTGTGGTGTTTGTAATCTTTCATCTTTCTGTTCATAAAACGATCTAATTCCCAATAGGTCGTTTACACAGCTAGGAATCCGAAGGATTTGTGTGTTTCATTCTATCACTACTGTAAATTGCTGCATGGCTTAAATGCGCCCTTTGGCGACTTTTGTGAAATGTTTATAAGTGAAAAAACCCTAATCGGTTCTTATTGGTCGCACGTACTTCCATTTTGGGAACAAAGGAATGATCCCAATATCCTTTTCCTCAAATATGAAGACATGAAAAAGAATTTGCCAGAAGTTATTAAGCAATGTGCAGAGTTTCTCAACATTAATTACAAGATAACGCCCGACGACATGGACAAAATTTGCGAGCATCTGAAGTTCGACAAGATGCAATCAAATCCTGCGGTCAATTTGGAACCAGTTATTAACTGTCATAATGGAGCCGTAAATAATAACAGTGAAAATGTGAAATTCATACGGAAAGGACAAATAGGCGATTGGAAAAGTTTCATATCGCCAGAGCTATCTGAGAAATTCGAGGAGTGGACGAGGAAGTACACGAGTGGAACGGGTCTCGAGTTCGACTACGAATAACGGGTTTCCATAGGCGAAGATGCATTTCAACTTTCACACACCTAGCTAATAGTTTCTTACATGAGTTAATCCATTTTTATGTGCCAGCAGATTGACAACGTTTTTTGCAATTAATAAAATTTGCACACAAATTCAAATACGGCTTTGATTTCTCCTTTTACAGTCACAGTCAGTTATGGTAAATTGCGGCAATTGCAGCTAAATGCAATTAAATTCAACTGGTTTTGTTTTGGTGATTTAAAGAAATGTACTTTTACAATTAGTTGCTTCTGAAAGTAAAGAGTGAGATGACGATTCCAAAAATATCCTTGTTACGGTAAATCTCTTTTTTGTGGTAAACAATAAAACATACAATTAAGTACTAAAATTGCTATTTTTCTATATCCGCAAGCAATTTGTACTTAACAGTATAGAAAATATCACTTAAACACTGAAGTGGATTAAGCTCAACGACAACATCATTCATGGTGGACTTAGAATGTGAACTCCTGGTTGGTGTGGGTGTGTGTTTGTGGGGGAGTGTCAAGTCATAGTATTCCGAAGCAAGGCATAGCTTTTTCATGGTTGTGGAGGGTACCAAAAAGATATACAAATTTAAATTACATTTTGGTGGAATAGTATCCAAAATACGATCGTCCAAGTTCCAAGGCTTATAAACCATTGCAAGATGAAAATTGATTTGCAATTGCAAACATAGCTCACTTTTTGAAAATTTATAAGAAAAACTCAAGTAAGCATCGGAACGTGAAATAATAATTTGCAATATTAGTACATATATCTGTTATAGTATCTACTTATCTAGGTATAATTTTTTACAAATTATACCTACACATATTATACAGAAATAGAAAAGACACGAAATAATAATCACATAAGAGAGCAAGAACGTATATATGGTCCACACGGTAAGATATTGTGTACCTACTGCAAAAATAACTATATAACATATTTTAATCTAAAAAAAAAAAAATCCCTTTCGGAAGGCCTACAGGCTGAGGTAGATTTCGAAGTGTTTTGATTACATTTATTGGGGTAATATATTTCAAAATCGAGAAACTAGTTATGGATTTATAAACTACTCATCAAGAGCTTTCCAACGATACCCCACAAGACGTGGTTTAGAAAAATTGGAATTTCCACCCCAACCCCCAATCCTACCCCAGCAACCCCTAATATATATAAACTTTCGAACGGGGGGTGGTTTCGTACTCAGGGAGGCTTGAAACGAAAAACTATGAAAGAATTTTTCGAAATTTGGGACATGGCATCGATCTTAAGAGACAGATACCCAAAAAGAAATGGTTAGGTACAAAAGGAAGTAAGGAGTCATATCACAAAGCTAAATACTGCAGTGAAGCTAGGCTAATAATATTTTAATAGAATTTTTATATGTATACCCATTATTACCCATGCATTAGAAATATATAATAATACACATAGAAGAAAAATTGACTATATGTTATATTTTCAACAAATTAATCGATAGTAGGTACCTATTTACTAATTTTTTTGAAAGACGAGAACTCTATCTATTTATTTGTTGAAAGTAACTAAGGTCAAGATTAAACCAATTCCACACTTGGCCTCGAATCATATTTCAAAAGATTTGTTTACGGTGAAAGAGTGTAAAGCTGAAGGCTTAGCATATTTTATTTAACTTTTGATGGTTTTGATAACATTTTTGGTCTGATTGACTAGAATATCATCAGTCTAGGGAAGTTGGGAACTATGGTAATAGGTATCAATCTTAGGTTTTAAAGTTTCGCACATAGATAGTATTTTTATAGATGGTAATTACCTATAGGTATGATAAAAACATAATTATAAATAAATAAAAAAATGGCTTATTAAATAACAATGGCTTATTAAACATACATCTATATATATAAAAATCAATTGCATTACGTTAGTCTCGCAAAAACTCGAGAACTGCTCGACCGATTTGAATGATTCTTTTTTAGTTTGCTGTCTCTCAATATAGGGGTGGTTTAGGAAAAAAGAAAATTCGGAAAAACTCAAAGGGAAAGCCGGAAAATCCAAAAAATCGTGGTTTGCATTTTGTATGAGAATGCACTTTTCACAACCAGATGGTGTTGGTGGCGTGCCTGTCGTTTGGCAGCTCGATTCGATTCGATGATTCGATTATTCACTCCGTGTGGTTGTGCCCAAACAGTGAAATCTAATAAATTTAAAATTGTTTTTTTTTCGTAAAAAAGGTAGTGCATTTTGAGAATAGATTTTTTTAATGCGAATTTATTTACGTTTTACGAACAATCATTTTGATCACCCATTCCATTAAGGTAAATTCACTTTGCAGTTTGAGACATAACCGCAAATTCAAACCACGGCACCAGTTCCATGAAATTTGGAATACTTCTACAACTTTCCTAATAGGTGATCGCTGAGAACCAGAGAAATTCAACTTTTAAGGGGTTAAAACGGGCGAAAACTGCAAAATAGAGGTAGTCAATAACCCGAAATGATGGTTTATATGGAAGCATTCTGCACAAAAAAAATGAAAACATTCAAGAGACAACGTTAAACAAGATCAAATGACTGTCTACGTCTACCTCATACGCCAATATGCCATTACCCGAGGGAGGTTGTGGGAACAAAGGGTTTTTGTCCATATATGTATATTGTAAATGACGGTTTGTTTGACAATAAATGTGCATAATATTATTTTACCTTTTGCAAATTTTTAATCCAGCTTATTAAATATACCCAATATTTTTACTTTGTGGAACACCGTAGCAAAGCACGGATATTGAATATTGATGATAAAGCATTCCCGTGTAAAGTAAGGTAGATCAACTATGCCTACACTAACAATTTCCATAACTGACTGACAGACAACGCACAGACTAAATCGCTGGACCTAAAAAGCTGAAATTTTTGCATTGCATTTTGCATTAAGAAGCACTAAGGCTGAATTTTTTGAAATTGCACACCTAAAGGGGTAAAATAGGGGATGAAAGTTTGGTTAGAAATCCGCCATATTTGAAGTAAAAAATTGCAAAAAATTGGTATATGTCCTTTTGTTAGAAATAAAGAAATACCTGTATTACAATTTTTTGAAATTCAACCCTTAAGGGTTAAGGGGGTAAACTACGGGTTGAAATTTTCTATGAATATTCCCCATTTTTGAAGTAAGAAAATCATAAAAACTGGTATTTCTCTTTGGTTAGAAACACAGTTAAATAAGAACAACCGACGTCTATCTTAATTCAACTCTCCGAAACAACCCTTGACTGAAGAAAACTAAACAACTATTATTTTGACCGTCCTACGGGAAACGGCTATGGAGTATATGTCGCGTTTGGGATCAGTTGTAAATTCAAAAAGTACTATGATGTACATTATATTCTGATTTTCATCGTCCCGGGTGAAAACGGGTAGACCTGCTAGTACAATATACATGTGTTTGGGTACATAATTTTTGTATCCTAAGGCAGTAGTGCCCCTTCATAAATCATACGAACTACCTAAAAATTTGTCTATGCCGGCAATCCTCTCCTACTCGCACAAGCCATTTCACGTATACCAGTACGTTGGCGTCAGGCGTCACTTATACAGCCTAATATCATTGACACACTGCTTGGTTAACAAAGTGGAGACTTGGTTAAGAGCTAAACCAACTCAAATCAGGTGGTTTCGACTTGGTTCCCCATACAAGTGACTTCGTCAGAAACCAAGCAAAAGTTGCTTGGTTAACGAGTTAACCAAGTACTTTCCAATAACTTTCCAACAATCCGCGTCAAACTTCACAGCAAGCCTTCCAATATCTTGCTGTCATTTGCGATGATTTTGACATAGTCATTCGTGTGTTCCGATCAAATTTTAATACATTCTAATATGATATCTTATTTATAAAAAAAGGCAATACAGTCTTCTTTTATGATTGTTTATTTCAAATATTCGTACGTTTCGAATTCTGTTTAATTCTTCACTTTCTTCTTATTTTTATTATTTGAATTTCACTGATGAAATCAAACAGAATTCGAAACGTATGAATTTTCGAAATAAATAATCGAAAAACAAGACTGTATGGCCTTTTTTTTATAAATAAGATATAAAATAAAGAACAGTCGACAGGAATTTATTAAATTGTAATATGTCTAAGAAAAGAGTTGCATGGACAAAATTAACCGAATTTTTTTTGGAGGTCAGCAATTTTGAGAGTGCAGCAATTGAAAAAGCAATTTCGCGATGAAGATGCAAAGCGCACAATAAATGAAACAGCATTTGATTATTGCTCAAATAACCTTTTGTTGGTATTTTCCCTTATCATAACTGCTATCGCTAACATTACTTCTATCTGAATATCCATTTTTAGACAAAAAGGAACTCACTCACAAAATATGTTTGCAAAATGTAAACAAATAGCCACTGTCAAAATAAACCAACTCTCCAATGTGTGTCACCAATTTTGGTTTTGTTCTTGGTTAACTCGGAGAGTTGGTTAACCAAGCTCTGTGTGTCAATGGTATAATGCGTAACTCTGTGAAAAGGTTAAATGATTAAATTCTTACGAAATGTAAAATAATAAAATTGCGATATCTTATTATTAATGTATTATTATATGATAGTTTGATATCACCATCAATTCGCTTAAACTTTCATTAGTTACACCACAATGGGCTTATTTATGTTATAATGTTTATCACGTGAGCATTTCAGAGTAATATTTATTTGTAATTAGTTGCTTTTAGAAGTTGGAAGTGATCTGACCGTTTCCGAAATGTCGGGGTTATTAAGTTTATTGTTGGTGGCATTATCGCTGAACTCCTTATTTGAGGCCAAGAAGAAAGTAAATTGATTAATTCACGATTCTAAGGGTTTAAATAATTTATTTTTTTCCTAGGAATTAAGGCCAGTACTATTTTCTAGTGCTGAAAAAAAAATTTACAAACCTGAGTGGATTCAGTTCAACATTAGTGTATATGAGAATTATACCTTTTCGGCGTCTGCGATTGTATTTCAATTATTGGATCCTACAATACATTTCAAAATTGCTTTCCTTAGAAAAGGAAAGAAAGCCGAACTTGTAAATCAAAAAATCGAAGTTTGTAAAATGTTTGCAGATCCCAACCCTGTGGAATCAATGCTTGTGAGTTTGATTAATAAAACTATTAGTCGAAAATATGATTGTCCGCTTAAAAAAGGGAATTATAATTTTTTTGGAGATTATTCAAAAATAAATAGATTTCCTCAAGTATCAACTGAGCTTCCATGTGAAGTTAATTTTGTCGTTTCCGACAGAAAAAGTGGAACACGAATTGCGGATATGATTTTCAGAGGTAAAAAAGGCAACAATTAATTGAATAGTTATTTTTGAAATCGAAATGGTGTTATATTCTAAATGAATTAAATCGTAATATATGCTTTTTCCAAACTCGTGAATCATTTTTCTCTTATCTCGTTTTGTTGGTAACAGTTCAAAAACCAAAAAAGAAAATTTCTCAGAGATTTACTAAATATTTAAAAGTGTTGTAATTGTTTTTATATATATAAATGTGCAGTTTATGTGAGGTTTTGGGTTTAGTTTTTAATTTAATAAGCCACTTGGAAATATTTATAAATGTCAAGAGAAAAGAAGTAAATAGCGCAACTCCATCTTATGATGTACTATTTTGTTATCGCACTCAACGACTTTTTATACCCTAGATGTAGGGTATATTAGTTTTGAGCGAACGTTTGCAACGCCAAGTAATAATCGTCGCAGAAAAGAAAGAACTATATATTCATGATTGGGAAGTGAAAAGAAACCGTTTTATGCATGTCCGTCTGGCTGTCTGTCTGTCTGTCTGTGTGTCTGTCTGTCTGTCTGTCTGTCCACACGATAACTCGAGAACGCTTGTAGCTAGAGACTTGTAATTTGGTACAATAATATTTGATTAAAATTGCAAGGTCAAGTTCGAAGATGAGCAAAATCGGGCAACTCCTTCTTAGTGTTGCCATATAAGCTGAGTCGTTTTTATACAAAAATGTTGATATAAGAATGAGTATATTTTTCTACATCTAGGGTATCACGTAATTGGTGTGACCAATTGCTTCCTTACTAGTTTGTTTTTCGTTGTGAACTTCATTTTGTTAATGGTTGTATTTGAATGCACTGTTGTTGTCTAGGAAATTTTATTACCTATTACATTTTGATATAAACTTACTTGAATAATTATGTTTACGTAAACATTGCAATTTAGAATAATAAAAAAGTACATGGTTGAATCGATATGTGTGTATATATGCTCTCATCGAATGCCTTTTTGATGTTCCCAAAAAAACAGAACTTTGACCTTTGTATTTATTTATCTAAAAGTTGTTTACAATCTGCGAAAATGTTAAATGATTAAAAATTGTTAGGAAATGTATAATAATAAAATGGCGATCTTTTACTATTAATGTGTATTATTAATTCGATATCACTATTCATCGTCCTTCATTTAACTTTCATTAGTTACACCACAATGGACTTATTTATGCTTATTGTTTACAATTGAGCATTTTAGAATAGGTTATATTTATTTGTAATTAATTGCTTTTAGAAGTTGGAAGTGATATGACCATATCAGAAATATTGGTGTTATTAAGTTAATTGTTGTTCGCATTATCGCTGATTTTCTTATTTGAGGCAAAAAAAAAGAAAGTAAATTGATTATTTCACGATTCTAAGGATTTAAATAATTTATTTTTTTCCTAGGAATTAAGGCCAATACTATTTTCTAGTGTTGAAAAAAAAAAATTTACAAACCTGAGTGGACTCAATTCAACATTAGTATATATGAGAATTATACCTTTTCTTTGTCTGCGATTCTATTTCAATTATTGGATCCTACAATACATTTCAAAATTGCTTTCCTTAGAAAAGGAAAGAAAGCCGAACTTGTAAATCAAAAAATCGAAGTTTGTAAAATGTTTGCAGATCCCAACCCTGTGGAATCAATGCTTGTGAGTTTGATTAATAAAACTATTAGCCGAAAATATGATTGTCTGCTTAAAAAAGAGAATTATAACTTTTTTGAGGATTATTCAAAAATAAATAGAGTTCCTCTAGTATCAACTAAACTTCCAAGATTCACTTTTTTCCGTTTCCAACAGAAAAAATGGAACTCCAATTGCGGATCTAACTTTAAGAGGTAACAACGGCAAAAACTATCTTAAGGGTTAATTTTGAAATGGTCCACTTGGAAATTTTTATAAATGTCAAGAGAAAAGAAGTAAATTGCGCAACTCCATCTTATGATGTACTATTTTGTTATCGCACTCAACGACTTTTTTGTTTTTCGTTGTGAACTTCATTTTGTCAATGGTTGTATTTGAATGCACCGTTGTTGTTATCTAGGAAATTTTATTACGTGTTGCATTTGATTTAAACTTACTTGAATAATTATGTAAACATTGGAATTTGGAACAATAAAAAACATGGTTAGATGGATAAGTGTGTACATTTGCTTTCACCCAATTGCGTTTTGCTCTTCCCAAAAAAGGACTCTTGTGTTTATTTATCTATGAGTAGCGAACAAGAAAAGTTCGTAAACCGAAGGAGAAGAGGACTAGAGGAGGTCGAAGATTGCAAAATGCAGCGACAAATCCAATTTTGCACAGCATCCATGCAACCACAAGAGCAAAGTGTGATAAAATTCACTTTCTCCAGTTGCTTGCTGCATAGATTCACTTGAGCGTTTGCAAAAACAACGCAGCGTTCGGAAGACTGCGCGCCACAGTTGGTGACTTGGAGTCATTTATTGCGGATAGTTGAAAATTGATCCATCCTCTCGTCTGATTTCTGGCTGAATCAATAAAATGGGAATCTCATTCGATCTGCTAGATCGAGACATCGCGAAAAAACTCGATCGATTATTTCTTATTCCAAACTCTTTTGCATTTTGCCCCTCCCCTGAAATCTGTCGCTCTATCTAATTGTCAATTATATTTTAATTTATATTTAAATTAATAGCGGTTTCAAAATTTAATAGCCGAAAAATTAAAATAACAACTTTCGCGATCAAAACAATTGGCTGTTGTGAAATGTTCAATCATTCTTAATAATACAACAAATTCAATGCTAATTCGGAAGTACGAGTAATTATTGAGTATGCCTATGCAGTAAAATATAATACTTAGCGGATAAAAATTCGCTCTAAGGTATTTTTTGAGGTGGAGAAATTTTATCCGTGATCTTAACAACGGATTTTTAAATTGTTTGCATATAAAATTGTTCGAACGGTTTAAAAGAATTTTATTGTTGCTATTGCTATAAATAAAAGAGGCACTTTGAGAGTATAATTTATTGTTATTGCAACACAATTTCGCTGCATTTCCTTTTAGTTGATGTTACTCTGGTATTCAAAAAAAGAAGTTACGTGATCCTTGTAACATTTCTAATGTAGGCACAGCATTCAAAATAACATACTTACATAGGAAAATAGAATAAAATTTTCCAAATTCTCTCCCAAAAAATAACTAAACGAATTTCGAATTGTAGACGACCACGTAATCGCCTTTTCGCGGAAAACAAACACCATTTAAAAACGAAACATTTTGCATAATTTGATCAGCTGAAAATCTCAACTCAAACTCTGTTCAATTGTTTGAAATTACATTTGAGTTTGCAGAGTAGTTTCCAAAAATGTAGAACAGGAAAAGAATTTGTCTTCTCTTATTGCACAAAGAGCGGAGGCGATAAAAACTTTACTGCCATTAGTGCGGTGGCGCATTGTTCTGGCGATAACGACTCGAAATTTCACCAACCGAATGCGTACCTGCCGGACAAGATATACCGTTCTCTCGACTGTTCTTCGCTGGTTTCTTTTGCGATCAAGGTGAGTCGAGAACAATTTCTTCGTGGCATCCGAACGAAGGTGTTTGGTGATACTTTTTCCACGTAACCACCGCAAGCCCATCTCGGTCTGAAGACAGAAGAACGACGGTGCTCGCAGGAACTAGACGTGACTTCCTCCATTTGCAGTTGCGATTTCTTCAGGTGGTCGATCTTGTGATTGTGAAGTGTTTTGTGTCGACGAATTGGCGTTTAGCAATAAGTAACCCTTTGCGACGAATTCGATTCAATTGTGCCAATCAGTGGGGCTCGTCAATTGTGGTTTTTAGTGATTCAATTTCCAGGCACCGTGGAAGATGTGCTTCAAGAAAGCTCTGCTCGCATTCCTGCTCGTGAACATATCGCTGGCATATTCGACACAGAGGCCTAGTCAGGAGGATGACTCCAATCCACTGATCGACATGGCGTCGGCCGTCCTGCAGGAGGCTATAGCGGGCCAGAGCAACAGTGGCGGATCAGGCTTGCTTGGAATGGCGTCCTTGTTGGGCAACTTAATGCAGTCAGATGACTCTAGCGGGAAGTCCCAGAATGGTGCTGCTCAGATACTGGCTGGTCTTGGAAGTTTAATGTCCGCTGCAGGAGGGGGAGGTGGTGGCAGCGGTGGCGGCTGGGATCCATCCATGGTGGGCAATATTATAGAGTTGTTCACTGCGCAGGACGACAGTGGACATCATCGAGATAAGCGATCCGAATCCAAAGAAGAGGGACTGGGTTCGGCCTTGGATTCGATTCTTCAGCTGGCATCGAACGTGATGGGCAACAAGAATTCCGGCAAAGCTGAGAGTGGCCGCGAAAATGCCCTCAACGGTTTTTTGCCAATGATCATGCAATTGGTAAGCGCGTTCAACGGCCCCGAGGGACAACGAACGCAAGAGAAGCACAAAGATCATGCCTGGGTGCTTCCGCCGTTCCTCGAGAACCTGCACGTAATGTGGGACTACTTCTCCACATCGGAGTTGGCTTCGGCGCTGTGGAAAAAATCTGGAGTGAATGCTATTTTTCAGGTAAATTCCAGATGAATTGCACGTGAATTGCTACCATTGCTTTTGCACAGAGCTCTTTACCGTTCGTTCTCTAATAGGGTTTCGTCGGCCGCGACGGCAAACTAGACTACGACAAGCTGTTCGAGTCGCTCAACAACCAGGCGTTCCGACGGCGTTGGATAAAGGCGGCTACGAGTTACCTGGCTGACTGGGCTCAGTACATCACTAATCCAGAACTCCACTTGAAGTAAGTCAATGACATAAGTGTTTTCGATTAGATATAACAGTACCTCGACGAAAACAAGTTCACGGTTACTTCGTCTTGATGGAGCGATTCACTTCTTCGCACCGATTAGCGCGCCACGAATTTTCGTGGTGTGATTATTTGATTCGTGCTTCTTAGCGCAATTACAGTTGTGCGTTGCTCAGACAAAGAAATAGGTCAAATGAGTTGACGGGTACAGTAAGAATCCTAATTACCTATAAAAAAAGTCAACAAAGAAAAACGAAAAGAAGGTCACATTGGAGCCGAGAATGCATCCCACAGCATTCTTTCGTTCGAGTAAAATTTGAATTTTTATGTTAATTTCTTAAACATCGATAAAATCGAACAAAATATATTCATGGAAACGTTTAATCGTACCGGAATTTAACTCTTCAAATATCGTATAAAAAACGCCTAGTTAAGTTGTCAATAAATTGCAATACTTGCAGTGATTCTGCGTGGGGATATTGAAATTTGAAAGTAGGTTGCAGTTTTTCTCTCCCATGACTTTTCATCAATCGAAAGTTATAGAAAGCGAAACAATTTAACTGTGCATACTCTTTTATTTTTAAGAAATTTCTAAAATTTGAAAAAACAAATTATATAAAATTCAAAATAATATAAATATTCCTTTCACCAAGAAAAGTTAAATCCATAAGAATTATTTTTCTAAAAAAGTTCACCAATACTTTCACTATTATTTTATAAATCTATTAAACATTTCTGAACTTTCTGAGAATTCTAACGGTTTTAAGATATTTAGAAATAATGCTGGTCCGTTGTGTAGTTTTTTCTTCCACGCATTTTAAGATTCCCCTGAACTTTGTATAAGTTCTTAGCAGGGGCGTCGACTTTCCCAACAATTTGGGTTACTCATTCCATTCAGTCAGCCTCAACCTCCCAATGCTTTTCAAAAGTCGGTGCCCCTGATACGTATTAAAGTATTTTAGCTCTTTTGCTCATTCAAACAAAAGTATTTCAGTGCAATGTACTATTTAGTGAAAGTAGTAACATGTAGTAAAAAATATATTGATATAGTGCTTAATAATTATAATTAGAATTTCAAAGGACACTGGGCACCGCGGAAACCATACCCAACGGCCACGGGCGCGAAAATGTTGATTGTGGATAGCGGGTGTCTTGTACAAATTACAAAAGTAGTTTTTCTTAAGAAAATAGTCCTTGACCATTTGTGACCCTCAGGTTTTGTACCTTTCGTGCCAGAAAACAATTTCTAGAAGCACTATTATTAAT
The DNA here is from genome assembly GCA_963082835.1 of Leptogaster cylindrica. Lineage (NCBI taxonomy): Eukaryota > Metazoa > Arthropoda > Insecta > Diptera > Asilidae > Leptogaster > Leptogaster cylindrica. The sequence continues at coordinate 35,117,139 of OY720106.1, forward strand.
TTTAAAATGTTTTAGGGAAGATATATAAAATCAAACATAAGTACATAATCCAATATTGTGATTATCATCGGAACTGCACATGACGAAGGAAATTAATTAAAAAAGATCAAAGATGACTTGATTTTATAATAAATTTTTTGTGTGCAGAACGCTGCCATTTTGCATTATTATTAAAAATTTTATCCGTTTCTTCTGTGATAACGGGAAAAAGCTTTGCTAGAATGCATTCAGGCCGAGAACGAGCCTATCTGTAAAGTTTTAGCTCGATTGCTCGATTCCCTTAACAGCTAAAGTTTTCCGCGAAGTTAAAAACTTTAAATAGATGAATTAAAAAAGAAAAGGTTCATAACTTTTGTCCCCCATAGATTAAAATAATTATAATTATATATCATGAAAGGTCACATTACTTTCTTTAATTTAAAACTATTTTGGGTTAATGCCCCCAATTTTTCGTAAAGCGGGTCAAATTTTTCCCATGACCTTCGCGTTTCTCAAATGCTGTAAAATTTTAAAATCAATCCTGGAAACTATAAATTAAAATTAAAATCAATCAAATAACTAAGACAAAAGACGCAAGTTATTTAATGATAAAAATATATTTTAAAAATTAATGTCCATTTTTTGGTGGTTTTATTATAAACATAAATCATTTAAGGCATTTTACATGAATTCCATTCGTGTTCGATATTTCAGCAAAATCGACTCCTTTTATTCAGATTTCAGAGCCTTATTTTTTACTTATGTATATTTATGTATATATTTTATGTAATAAATTTCCCTAAAAACCTCTTCACCAATATTAAGCATTATCCAAACGCTTCAATTACTTATGAATGTTTTTTACATTTGAAGAAGACGATTTAAGAAACATTCATTCTCAGAGTAGTTGTTCTTAACTTGTGTTGAGTGAATTATTCTTGAATGTCGTCATTGCTAACGAAAATGTGAAGTTACTGTTAGCGTAAATTGTGATAAAAAAAAAATTGGACGGCATGTAAAAATACGGTCGTCTACAAGCCTCGTAGCCAGGATTTTAATTTTTGGAGACTGAGTCTGACAATGAGACTGAGACTGAGTTTTTATTGAGGGGGTGAGGAGCTAAACCACTATAAACGCCCGCCCTGGCTAGGTACTTCGTCGCTTATAACAATTGTTCTTGGAAGATGGAAATCATCTTTGCTTATTAACTTTGCGTGCTTAAATAAAAACAGTTTGAAAGTCATTAAATGACTGCTGTTTTTCTCAAATCTCGCTGCGTTTCGTTAGCCCACAAATTGGAACATGGGATTCTCAAAATATTCAAAACAAAGAATTTATTTTCATAACACAACCGTTATATTAACTTTCTCCACTTTTTCCTAACGTTTTCAGATACACAAGGGCGATGCATATGATGCTGAACACTGTCCTGAATGCGCAGGGCTTCCCCAAGTCGACATTTTTTGACCCAAGCCGACCCACCGATAGCATATCCAATTTGGTGGACCACGTCGCACAGAGGCATATTGGCGTGAAGATCGCTGCCCGGGAGTTCGTGGAGCCGGTGGTCAAGTATGCGCGGGAGCTCATGAAACTAGGTCAGTACCGTAATATGCTGCAGAATTTGAACTCAACGGAGCTCAGCGACAAATTGACCGACATGATCAATCTAGAGGTAGGTGGAGTGGACAGTGCGCAGACGTGAGTCACTGCGTTGAGAATCATCAAAACTGTTTATAAAGGCCAGTGGCTTGCGTCTGCGCTCTCGCGAAATTCGCGGTACTCTCCGGGAGTCACCACTTCTAACGCTCTTGTTTTCGATCCGCAGGTTATTGAACCGGTGCTTAAGGTTCATCGCGCATACCGTTACGCCATTGACACTCCTCACTGCGACTCTTACGTCCTTTGTCAGCTCAACTCACACGACCCCAACGAGAAGCTGAAGCTGGCCGGGTTCAAGCCCGGCGTTATCAAGTTCGGCAGCATGACCGCCGCTTGGTTCATTAGCTTGAAGACGAAGACCCCCTTCTGGAATCTGTTCGCCACCGTCACCAGTCCCTACAACTGCGAGGTAAGCGATTCGCTGTGGTAGGTTTATTCATTTCCACCTCAGTTGCGCAAGTAGAAAGCGCGAAGATGCATCACGATCTGCTTCGTATTGAGTAATGGATGCATTCAATTTCTTATTAAATATGTTATTAGCAAATTTCACGAATGGGATCAAAAAGTTCACTAAAATTTTATATATTTTTTAAATTTACTAAAATTGATGACCAAGGCGATTGGAAAATGTTCACAAGAAAATTCTTGCAGCCTTTACCAGTACCAGTACCACACTCTTCAGATAAAAGTTCTTGGTATGAAAATGTAGAAATAATAAGTAACTAAAATTTTTACTAAATTTGGTTCAAATTCTAATCGCCTTCGAATTGATCCGTACTTCGCAGAATTACTGTAAATTATGCGGATCAATTTGAAATACAAACGATGCTTTAATTCACACATGATCTATATTTACAATGAAATTATTAACCCGTTTGCCTACCAACAGTTAATTTTTTTACTTAGTCGATTTTTTAAATCCCTAGGAACGATTTCCGGTGGACTGTTCTGGATTCCACGAAAACGAGGCCAAGGTGACAACGGAATATTATCACAACGAATTGTAATGACGCCAATTGCTCACGAAACTGTTTTTCCTGTAAATATCTTCGTCTGGTTCTAGAGAAATTCAGAAAATCTTTAACTAGTTTTTAAGATTTCTAGTACATTGGTAAACTGTAAAACTGAATTTCGATGTGATAGAGTTAATTTTTTGTTGTCTTAGAAAAATCTAGATTAATTAAAATAATATTTTATGTAAATACCGCAGGTGAGTTTGAAGATGGCCATCGCTTGATGCCAGTTCCACAAAAGGCAATTTACTCCTTGTAATTAATTTATTTTAAGTAGCATCCATTAAGGTATCTAATGTTGGAAAACTGAAGTGTAGGAAAATATATAAAAGTCAAATCAAAGTACGGAGAACCATTATTTTCCTTGTGCGAATCTTGTACAGGCCTAATTCACTGAACATTCAATTGTTGTTCTAACTCTCTGGGCTGGCTGTTTTGAATGTATTTTCAAATTGTATAAAAAACCAGGCAATCGAAAGTTCGAGAACCATGTTGTCCATGGAACCATGGAACCATGGAAGCACACTACTACTATTAGACCCTTAAACCAAGCCCGGTGTGATCTTCGACCAACACCCAGGATCTAAGTTTTGCTTTACATGAAAACAGCATATACTACACTTTGAATTGGAACAAAAAAGGGGAAAAAATTGACCCACGTATTTTTTAAATGTCTATTTCAAAATTTCAACTAACATTTTTATGAAATTTGAATTTATAAGAAAAATTAAAAAATTAATAGGAAACTTTGTAAACATTTGCAGGCATCTTTGTATAACGGTTTCCATACCAATGCTTGTTGTTCTTCCACTTATCCCCAAGCAATCCTATTTATTTTCTTTTCATATTTTTGCAGATCCAGTCCATTCCTTCCTTCAAATGAAATGAAAATATTAGAAATTTCTGTTATTGTAAAAAACAAATATAGTTTTTATAGGGTGTATTAAATTTCGTTGAAATTCTATAAGGCTATATAATAGGTATATTACCTATACGTATATACCTATAAAAATATAAATATGCGAACGGAGGTCAGTTTTGGGGTCCAAGGGTCATGATCGGAGAAACTATGTAAAAAATTTCGGAAAATTCCGCCTTGAGGGAGATTACAATAGGTTGATTTTATTTGCGTTTTTGTGAGTTGAATCTCAAAATTTTCCTCTAACGGATTTTCGTTTCTAGGTAAGAGTAATTATTTTATTCAATCGGCTCTTATAGCATTTCATTATACACATGTATCGCTTAATCGCTTATTTTGCGCGACTTTGGCTTTTCTCCCTCTTCACGTTCATCATAGGGAGTGAAAGAAATCAAAATGGCTCGTATGACGTTCCTTGAAACAGAGGCATTCGGGGAAAAAGGAAACGATACCGAAAAATGAAAATGCAACAACTTCGTGGAGCCTGCTATAGATGACATTGCCTGAGCGGTTAATGGCGGAGACATAAAAATGCTTTTGGAAAATACGTCTGTGGCTCATGGCACAAAAAGGCAAAGAGTTTATTTCATTCGGCGTCGATTTTAGTAATTTAAATATTGGCTAAATAAACTATTTTTCACTAAAAATGCCGTTTCCTTAGACTTAAAATTAATTAATTGGAGAAATCAAGTTTTTTCTTTAATTATGTTGTTTTTTTTAGTTGTTTCAAGGGGCATGTGGCACAATGAAACAAAATTCATTTTTTGGAAAACGGCCGCGCACGATCACACATGATGCATAAAATAATGTTTGACGCATTTCTTACATAGATTAGATCCTAAGGTAACAGAAAAAAATAAAAAGTTGAAAAAAAGTCTCAAGTGGGGTGCTATGGGTAAAACCAACTTTTGTGTTTCATGGTGCCCCACTCTCCCCTACTATACCTAAAACACTTTGAACTATAGAACGTTGTTGCATTTGTAAAAAATATTAAACCATGCCCATTCCTAATAATTGCAATAGAAATTATAAAATATGATCACTGATGGTTGTTCTGCACCGATACTCCTGTTTACCTTTACTCCGGTCCCATCCAGAGCAGAGCAATTCTGTATTTGCCACGTCCTGTTTTCAAGAGTCACCAATCCAATGGTTTCTGCCACAGTGGATGCGGTCATGGCTGACGGCAGGTCCTGCTTGTTAGCGAACACTAAGAGCGGAACTCCCCGCAGTCGATCGTCATTCAAGAGTTCTAAAAGTTCATCTGCTGTTTCTGCCAGCCTCTTCCTATCAGTACAGTCGATGACGTATATCTAAAACACATTGGAAGTCGTAAGTCTGCAATAAATCAATTAAATGTTTGATCTTCCTACGAGGACATCGGTATTTTCGAAGTAATTTTTCCAATAAGGTCGGATTTTGCTCTGACCTCCAATATCCCAAACGTTCAATTTGAAACCATCAGCAGCGACTGATTTTATGTTGAATCCTGCAGTCGGTGTCACCTGTACAGAGGAGCCTGCTAATTAATTTTTAATAGTTTTTAAAGTGTAACAAACATGAGTGATTTCTTCCGAAGCTAGTTGTTTTAGTAGTGTAGTCTTCCCGGCATTATCCAATCCTAAGAGTAAAATTCGGGCTTCCTTCTCTGGGTTTGGGCGAAGTTTTCGTATGAGCGATAACAAACCCTAGCAACGATAAATTGGAGAGAAAGAAACCTTAAATATAATTATGTTACGACTCTGGAGTCCTTCATAATATTTTGATTAATTTCAAATTCCCGTATTCAAAAGAATTACATAATTATTTCAATAAATTTATAAATATATAACAAAATGTTTCAATATACTATGAATTTTCAGAAATAAATTAGTTTTTCATTTTTTTTTTCTTCTTGTACTTACATTCATCTGCAGAGTTCTCGTAACCGAATTTTGAAAAAGAAAGATAAATAATTTTTCAAATGCGCACGTGTCTCAAATTTCGTTATAAGCAGATCATATTTGTTCAGCTTTTTATTGTACAAAAGTATTTTTTAAAGCGGGTTGTAAACAAAAACTTTTCAGAGATATTTTTCAAAGCATTCAATCATCTGTAGAGCAATAGAAATCCGTTGTCGTAGCAACGACTTTCAAACAAGCAAATAATTCATAGAATATAAAGAAATGAATTCTATCAATTAAATTCTTTTGGTGCCAAAAACGATTATGCAAACTCACCATTTTGTGTCACAGCAATCGGAATATATCCAGATACTAATATATATCTTTTAATCTTATCACGACGTTAGGGGAGCAAAATGTGAATGTGACGTCAGAGGGGTTTGACTTTGACATTTGTTCTTGCGGCGATTCTGCGAATAAAACACAAAACTCAACTCCCTTTTTTGGATTTTTCAAGGGTTTTGAGTTTGACTATGAGGTAGGGATGGCGGTTGTTGCCAAAATAACCGGTTTTCGGTTATTTCGGTTTTTTTCACCTGCGGTTTAACCGGGCGGTTTAAACCGTTCTAAATCACCGGTTTTTGAAATAACCGGTTTTCGGTGTTTTTTAAAAACTTTTATTTTTTAAACACCAAAAGCTCGCTACTGCTGCATAGTGCATAGCAAATATGGAGCTGGTGCTGAGCAGCTGTAGCCTGAAGGTAAACTAAAAACCCAAATAAAACACAAACTGTAAAAAAATATCTATTTCCTTCAGATGCAAAAGCAACTATAAATGCAACTATCAAAATGTTCATTCAAAAAGCGAAAACAGCTAAACATTTCCAGGGATTTCGCTAGTAAAATAATACAGCTCTTACAATAAAACCAAGGTTTTTTAATTATTTATAATTTTAAGCCAAGCGCGGAACGCCTAAGTTACAAAAAAAGTATAAAAGTGTGCATGTATATTCGATATTGATTATTGTTTATTTTTTTAATAACAAACTGGGGTTAAAGTTTTAAAGCTTAAAAGCTTTACTTTGATGAGTTTAAATTTACTGATTTGTTTCCTCGCGTGTATGTCCGCAGGCCTTTGGCGGCAGCGTTTACAAATTCAAATCCATTTCAAGCAATAATTCAATTACAATTTAGGTTTTTTTTTTTCTAAGAAGCAAAACGTCACCGAAAGATGTAGAATTACCATGTTTTCTTTCTGTTTACAAAACTTATTTTGACGGTTTTTTTATCCGGTTATTGCATTTAAAAAACATCACCGGTGAAAACCAAACCAAAAACATCACCGAAAAAACACCGGTTGACCGAACCAAAACACCGGTTTTCGGTTTAAACCGGTAGGTTTTTCCCATCCCTACTATGAGGGATCTGACTTTTTAGGTTGTGGTTTGCGGTAATCGTAGGTTCAAACCAGGTTCAAATAATTATGAAAATGACGCTGAAAATTCTAAATAAATTCTTCGCAATTCAAACACTCAAACGCACAACAACCAATTCAGAACCACTTTTTTCGTTCAAAACACCCGATAATAATTTTGAAGGATAATGGAAATCTTATTCTAGAAAATTTTTTTGCGCATGTCAACAGTTCGTTTCTCACATTTTGAAATTTTTGTAGACCTGTTATGTTGGTGGGGATTCCTTTCTTTAATCAAAATTGCATTTTATCTCTTCGTCCTTAGCAGCATATTCCTTTTGTTGCGAGCAATTTGTTGCGGGAAATTAGTAGTAGAACTAGACTCAAAAGTAGAGAGCCCAAAGACTCGCACCGATTTTGTAGTAGAGTTTTTCGATAAGGAAGGGAACAAATTATTGAAAATCCCTAGGAAAATTTTTAAGAGATGTCGCCCGCAGCAATCAGCTGGAAGTGACAATTCGGATGTTGTTGTTTGTTGTTTATGCTTTTTATGGGAAACAAATTCAACAAAATTTGATCGCGTTTTTGATTATGAAAACCAGAACATATTTTACTGGTTTTAATGGATTCCGGCAATTCGGCAATTCTCCAGCAAACGTGACAGAACCAACAGGTGATTCTTTTATTTCAATTATTGTGTTTTGAAATTGCTACAATTTTTACATTTCTAGAATTCTCTATTGAAAAAAGTAAGGAATCACTCCTGTACGCTTTCTCGTGGTCCTACAATATTGTCGCAACAGGCAATAAGCTTGTAATAACGGGTTTTGTAAAAGGCGAATCGAATAACTGTGCCCAGGAAACCTCATCAAGTCCTGTAAAAGATATCGTTTGTAACGACGATTCTGCTTTTGCTCTACTCCAAAATGGATTTCTATACAAAATTGACAAAAAAACAGGAAATTTTGCTACAATAGAACTGCCAAAAAGTAAAAAACGGAGCAATGAGGGCGATGATCGATCTTCTGATGATAAAATCAAATTTATCGCTGCCGGCTCCAGAATATCCATCGCGATTAGCGAAAATGGGGTTGTTTTTGATATGGAAACTTCATCGAAAGTTTACAAGTTCCAAGATAAAATTAGATCTCTCGCATGCGGCATAGAACACGCATTGGTCCTGACGGAGAACGGTGAGGTTTATTCTTGGGGAAATGGATTGTAAGACTACAACTTGTAACCTGTGCTAAATTAATTAATTTTTTTTAATGAATTAATATTAATTTTTGCAGACGAGGTCAACTGGGTCACCCTACTCTAGCGGCCAGAGAAGAGCCCAATTTGGTCGTGGCTTTGCAAGATGTGAAAGTATATACACTACGCGAATTCATCAATGGATATTGGTTAAAAAAAAAATTCCTTCTTCCACAGGTAACCAAAATAGCAGCTGGAGGATGGCACAGTGCAGTCGTTACCGCCGATCGAAGATTGTATCTGTGGGGCTCCAACGTCCAGGGCCAATTGGGGCTTCCCGTGCACACTCTCAATTCCGATGGGGAAAAATTCAAAAATCCGACGGTTTTTCAGTTGCCGCAGGAGATCGATGTTGCTCCTGCTTGCGATCATGAGAACGTTGAGAACTGTGGAGTAAAAGGAGTTGTCTGCGGATCTCTTCACACTGTTTTTCAAACGATGTGCAACAAGATTTTTTGTGTGGGGTGGAATGCTCACGGCCAATTGGGAATCGGCTCTAGAGAGGAATTTGTAGATAATTTTACACAAATAGATTTTGAAATTGGAAAGGATGTCCATATAAAATGCGGCCCTTGGTGTACAATTTTTTTCTGTTTAAATGAATAAATGCGTTTTATTAAATAATTATTGTTGCGTTGTTTGCATTCAACAAGTTTGACAATGTCACACAAAAAGGAAACAACACTCCTTATAAATATTTTCAGATTAGCGAATTTAAAAACAGAAAATTGGATAAAATTAAATTTTCAAATTTTGAAATCATTGCTGCAATTGTCTACGCAGGTTTATTTCTTCTTTCCTTTTTTCCCACTTTTCTTCGTTGATTGTGTTTCGGCATCTTCCCTTAGTCCTTTAGACTCTTCTGAAACTCTCCTAGAATTGTCATTTTGCTGTTGTTTCGCTGCTTTGCTTGCCTCTTTCATGGCAGCTCCTTCTTCAGTCTTCCTTCTTTCGGCTTCGTCCTGCAATGTTTGCCAAAACTCATCGGTGACCTCATGTGCCATTTTAAGGGGTAGAATTAAAATTTTATCTGAAATGTTTTCCACTTGGACCTCAGGAACCTCTGCTGTAGCTGTAACAAGAACTGGATTATCTAACTTCTTCATTTTCTTTCCCCATTTCTTCTTCTTGTTCTCTTCTTTGCTGTCCTCAAGAACTAAGGGTTGTAATTCAGACTGAGCTTGAAAATACTTTTTTGGTAGTGTTAGGGGATAAGGATATTTCAGTTCGTAATTCAAAAAATCGCTTCCTCTCCCAAAAGCCATTTTGTATAAACAATACTGGAAATTGCTACAAACACAAATTAGCAAAGGATTACATTTGAAATGGAAAAAATAGTATTTATACTTCGGAATTAGTAAGTTCAGAATATAATCCAGTTTTATAATGAAATTCTGATAGTCTTGTGAGTTGCTTTTTCCAAGAGATACATTTGTAACTTTACTGCAAACTTCTAGATTTGGATCGTTTGCTTTGATTTCTTCTTCACACTGGTTAAAACGAATTTAGAAACATGTTAAAATTCATTTGTGTAAAATATTGAAAAATTCAGAAGGAGTACAAGTTAATGTTGATATGCGCAAAAAGATGTTCCAGTCACTTGTAAAATTTTAGTTTTTGCTGGCAAAATAAATATTCAATTTGATATTATATTTTCTCTTAGCTGAAAAATGGTAACATTTTTAATTTTTTTTTTTTTGAAAGCTGTTCGATATTCGAAGGTCACTGAAAATAATTTTTAGAGCCGAAAATGATATTTGTACGCTGGCTTGCTAGATTAGATAAATGCTAATCTTCTTAGAGAAGGATATTCGAATTTTTTCATCCCCAATAGGCAATACTTTCATAGTTCTGCATCCACGTCTATCCGCTTTTCCTGGTAAGTGTCAAGCTCGATGTATCCTTTTGAGATTTCGCTAAGAGTTGTCGTCAGAGGCGAATCTTCATGATATTTTTTAAAAAAATCTAACTAGAACTAACTAAGTAGAAAGTAAGTGCAAATCGTTTTATTGTTTATTTTATGCAAATGCAATTCTTTTTGAGGAAAACATTTTATTTTTGCCAGAAAAAAACTCGTTCTTCTTATTAACAGTTTTCAGCAAACTAAAAATATAAAAAACTCAGTGGATCTATTAGTTGTAATTAAAAATACCAGTTATTTTCGGTCCCTGGCAGATACTTCCACTGTTGATTAAGTCGGCACGATACCGATTACTGCGGTAATTCAAATTTTCAATATTTTCTGAAGGCTGATCACAGGAAAAATAATGAAAAAATTGTAAACCGTACTTTCGTTAAAGATCGATTCAAGTATATCACAAAATCCCATCGTAAAAAGCGAAATTATCGTTCTAAATTATCGAAAACGCGTATCAAAACGAAAAGATTTTGTATCTGTAAAATTTCAAGATCAGGTAAAAAACGTTCCGTGCAAGGAATTAATTGTAATACTGAATACGTGTTTACAACAATATTTAACGAAAGAAAATTAATTATATATACCTAAATATTCCGTCACAAAATCAACATTTTTGTATAAAAACGATTCAGGCTTATATGACAACACTGAGAAGGAGTTGCCCGATTTTGCTTATCTGCGAACTTGATCTTACGATTTGATCGAAATATTACTGTACCGAATTTCATGCCTCTAGCTATAAGCGTTTTCGAGTTATCGCCTGGACAGACAACAGACAGAGAAACAGACGCACAAGCTTAAAACGGTTTCTCTTCACTTTCCAATCATGATTATATAGTTCCTTTTTTTCTGCCGCGATTATTTCTCGTCATTGCAAACGTTCGCTCAAAACTAATATGCCCTACATCTTAATATAAAAAGACTGTGGTTTTTTTGTTTCCTGTAGACTCCTAAAGTCCTAAACCACTTACCCGAATTTAATGATATTTTCAGGGATAATGTAGCATAGTCTCGGGATGGATTGTGTGAAGTTTGGTGGATATCGATACCCCCAAGGGGGGAAAAAAATGGATGTAAGTTCCTATGAAAAACCGCCATTTTCGAAGAAAAAAATTTATAAAAATTTGTGTTAGTATTAGTATTTAGTTCTGAACCCCAAAAAAATTGCAATACGAGAGATTTTTTTTTAAAGGATAGCTAAGAGTGCCCTTAATGGCTTAATCACCCCTCACAAATCGCCACAAATCGCACCTTGGCAACATGGTCAAAATGGAAGATGCCCGCGAAGATGGAGGCCAAAATTTTCAATTCAGCTAATATATCGAGAACGGTTCGATGTATGGAAAATGTTATTTGATATAAATTGCAGCTCTTTTAATGCTGATTAATTTTTACATCTACGCTTTTTCTGTCAGACGTACAGTATTGCTGCAATCTGCTGAGGCGCATTTGGTTGAAATCTGAATTTTTCAAAAAAAAGGTCAAAATTTCTAATTTTGGATTTCTATGCCGAGTGTAACAGTAACAGCGAAGATGGTCAACCCGAATCAGGGTGATAGGGGACCTCATGACGAACAAAAAATTGTTCTACGAAAAAATTCTATCTCCACCCTCTTCCGATTTAGAGGGGATTTTTTAGTTCTTTGGTCTTGTGCGAGGTTGTTGCACTAAAATGCCAATAACTCTGAAACTACTCGAGACAGCTTAATGTTTTATACCTTATTGGACAGGTAATAAATGTACCTTTCTAACAAGGTTATACACTAAAAAATCTAATGAGCCACTGAGTCAGTATAATAATGGATAATTTTGCGTAAAAAGCCTACAAAGTTTGAGGTCATTTTTGAGAAATGAAATTAGTCCACGTTTAAACCACTCTACTGACTCAGTGCCTCATTAGATTTTTTAGTATATGGATTACCTCTTCCTCGAAATTCTTATCGTCATCATCATGTTTCGTCAGCAGACAGTGCCGCCAACCTTTGTGTTGGTAGAGTTCGTACCGCCACGTCGTGTCGTTGTCCACACATTTGAGAAAGGTCTCGCGATCGTCGGCATTCCAATCTCGAAAAATCTGATGCAAATATGGCACTAAAATCGGCAGCAATGTGGTCGTCTCCTCATCCTCGAACAATGTCGAGTCGCCAATTTCTTTCTGCCAAAAGCTGAGCTGATCGTGAAGCCACTTCCAGTGCAAATGGAATTTCCGACGCTCGGCTAAAGTGCTAATGAGTTCACTAAACTCCATGTCAAAATTGACGTCATCGCGGTAGAACCCGGCCATGGACGCGGAACGAGATACCGCCGAAATGCAAACAAATCTGAAAGCAAACATCAAAAAACTGACAACAAAATTCGCGGCCTGCTAGAGCCCGCACAATTGCAAGACGACGCAGCGGTAGTGTGTGCGTATGTGTGTGTGTCCATGGCCTACCATAATTCGATTTCGGGCGAGAACTTGATACCGGCTGGGGTCAATGTTATTGCCCATGGTCAGTTCTCAAAATAAGCGGCCACGTTGTTTACTTTTCGCTAAAATGGGCAGTTGGCGGGTCTGGACGACGGATTCGCATGCATTTCGGCCAACTGCTCTTGGTTTGGCTGCATTTTTACAAGTTTTTTGCGGTCTGTTTTGGGCGTCGTTCTTCATGTTGACTTGTTGGCATCTTTGCAAATTGATGAGATTATTTCAGACTTCGACATGCGCGAGTCCTATTTTTGGATCTGCTGAGTCAGGAAATTGCGGCTTTGAAGATGAAGCCAGCGACTCCCTTAACGGGCAGGTGCAAGGTTGACTCCAAATGTTATGTGCAACTTTTTTCCGAGTTTCACCTTGAACATTTCAAATCCTTTGCATACAAAAACTTGATATAAATTCTTTAGAGCAAAAATGAATTTTGAAGCGATATTTGGCAACGTTGCGTTTTTTTAACGTATTTCTCAAGTTTCAAATGGCAGGATATTTCCTCTGCGATTTTGTAAAACTTTGTAATTAGAAAATAAAAAATACAAGTGTTATGCAAGTTTTTTAAAGTTTACTTTAATTTTTCTAATGTGCTATAAGGTTTGATCTAAACATATTTCTGTAAGCTATCAACACTCCACAGTAATTTATCTTTTATAGTTAATTTATGTTTGCGTCAAGCCGTCAACGTCAATTTGCATTTGAAAATTATTTATGCACAACAGAAGTCAAAACACCTAAAATCCATCGCTAAAAGTTTAAATGAGATTATTTAATCAAGAATTTCGCAATCAAATCAAAATATTTGTAACAACCGAAGAGTAGTAGACTTATTATAATCGAAAATAAATTTTTTTTAATTATTTGTTAAACGTGTTTGATCTTTTTAAAGGGTAAACAGCCCACAATGATAATGACCAGAACGCTTTTGTAATCCAAGACAAAATTACTGGCGTAAGTAAATTACCGACGCAAAATTATGGACGATTTTAAGTCTTGTATTTACATACCACATAGTTTGTTGATATTACCTATTGTATTTTTGACTTTCTCCTATTAATTACTGTAGCTAAAAACATGGTTAAAATTAATTTTGAAGGATACTGGGGGGCATTAAATTTGACCCTAAATCGTTCACTTTGAAATTGCTGCTTGAAGATGGTTTGTGCGAAGATAATTTACTTTAAGTTATGTGCACATTATTGAATTAGCTAATATTTGTAATTGCTCTCCAAACATTCGTAATTATGCAGCCGCAAACAATTGCGGTGCATGTACCGCGGGGCATTGTCGAGCGATGAACGCTGCTTCTCGCAGGGGGTTGCTCGTTGCTCGGAGGTTGGTGTCAGCGCAGTGCTGAGCTGGCGTTCAGGGCAAACTTAGTAACTTAATACGCCCTGCAAGCCGTCATTTAATCCGATGAATTTGGCGAAAAGGTAAACAACATGTCCCATGTCCAACAGTGCGAGCGGCAGAATAATGCCACATTGCCACCCTTCCCAGCAACCCACCCAGGAAGCTCCCAATTGTGACGCTACCAAAAAACATTCTCTGTCGTCGGGAGAAGAACACGCCCGGGTCGGCGGGGGAGGGTGTAGTGATTGCTTATCGCACGTTTTTGGTTGCTGTGTGCGGCCTTTGTACAAGCCGAGCTATATCCTGCCGCCAGGTGGGCGAGGGGCGAACACACACTCGCAAGGCCGGCGGGTTACTAAACCCTGGGCGTAAGAACCTACCCCAACTCGAACCTAATTGACTCGGCCGCTGGCGCACGAGGACCTGGCTGATGGGACGTGCGGCATCCAGGATACTCGGCTCTTCCTTCCTTCTTGTCAACTTATCGTTCGGGCTGAGTTGTGGATGAGCCTTTTGTGCCGACGACGTCCAAACATCGCTTTTTTGAAGAGCAACTGACACATCAATCTGTAGGAAATTGTTTTTCGCGTCCACATCTGCCGCTCAAGAGCCAATTCTGCTTGAAACTGGCGGAGTTCAATTTCCCTTACTCAATTTTGCACAATCGGCAAAATAGTGAGTAGTTCTTTGTAAAAAACTTTGGCTATTTTTGGCGAATACAAAAGGATAGGAAAAATGTCAACGTGGATGTGTTGGAAGTGCGATGAATGAGTTTCATATCTATGATATTTCAGAAATAGGTTTTATGGTGAGGAATTGAAATGGGAGTAGAGTAGACGAAAGTGTTCATCATTATCCTGTTATAATAAATGTTATTTCTGTTATAGTGTTTTTATGAGCTGTATTTTTATATTTGTAAATAACTTTTAAATCTGGCCAGCACGGTTCAACAAATCTGTGTATGTGTGGAAGCGTCAATAGTTATTGCAATCAATAATTTAAATTACCTTAATCGAAAATAATTGTCAAGAAAGATTTTCTCATAAAACTTTTGCACAAATCAATTTCAGCTTTTGCTGTTTTTAATTTCAATTTTAATTTCTGAAAGAAATATATTTTGAACACATACCTATATTTTTTTGGGTACATTACAAATTCCTAAAAGTATTAGGGATTAGGGATCCTCCTTATTTTCGGTTGTGAATTTCTTTGAGTAGGATAAATAAAAGAGATTCAGAAGTTGGTACAAAAATGGAAAATGAATTCGATTCGATGTCTGTTTGCATCTGAATTTATCTTACTGATCCAAATCTAAACATAATGGAATTAAGTTTAACTAAAAACCACAAATTTTATTGTTTTCATAATTTATTTTTTCCTTTTCAATATATCTCATTACAGTATAATAAATACTGGTTACTCCAAATTCACATTATAAATATATTACAATATTGTTTTACCGAGTGTTAATTATGCTGATTCATTTCTTATTTATGCTGTAAATCGTTTCATTAAGTTTACTATTCGGGCTGAAAATGTCTGATGTGAAAATGTGTAATGTTAAAAAAAGAACAATCATGACAAAGTGGGTATTTTTTTTGTTTAAATTTTAGCTATAATTTCTTAAAAATTTTTACTTTCACTTTGTTTAGAATGTTATATTTTCTATGTGAAGAGTTTTTGACTTAAATTTTGCGTCAATCTTCAGTAGTTGTTTTAAAAGATAAGCAAGGGAAAACGATTTCTTAAGCATTTTATATGTATTTCATTTCAATAATACATGTATAACAATCCCCTAAATTTTAACGAAATACTATTATATCACAAAATAAATATAAAAACTAAAATAAACAAAAAAAAAAACAGTATAAAATAAAAAGCGTGAAAAGAAATGCATTTTGGCATCTTTTTATTCAGTTTTTTTTTATCTATACATTGTAGGTTTTGCTTTATGTTACATCATGACAAATTTTACTTTAAATTTATATATTTTTGTTTGTTTTCAAAATAAAAAAAGTTTATCAAAGTCTCTAAAGTACAAAAGCCTCTTGACTTGTATGTTTAATTTTGTGTATATTTCATGTATTAAATAACTATGAAATAGATATTTATATAGATTACAGTTGTTGTTTTGTTTCAATAAAAAACTTTGAACGGTCATCAATATTTAAGTTTAATATATTTTTGCAATATTTATAGTATTTTTTTTGTTGTTGCTTACACTTATATTTTCTCAAAAAGTTGTATATAAAAATATTTTTTCTCAAGTTCTCTTTCATTAATTATTTTTTCGATTTTTTATGTACTCTAAATAAGAGCTCTGCATCGAAAAATAAAGTCGTATACAATATTTTTTTTTGTGTTATTTAAATAATTTCAGAGATATTCGAGTGTGCATTAAAGTAATTTTGAAAATAATAATTCCACCTTCCCTAACATTTTATACACCACATTTCTTTTACTGCCGAGTAGATAATTTATTTATTTATTATTTTTTTAGACTTCTTAAAACTAAAAAACAACAGTTATTCAGCAAGAATATACAAAAGCAGAAATAGTTCTAGTTAAATAAATATTTATTGTTTGCTATGTGTTTAAACATTTTAAGAAAAATATTCAATCAGTATTCCTAATTAAAATAAAAGTTTAGTAAGAAATAAAAACAAAGATTTGTTAATAAGTTTCATTCCAAAAACTCATCTAAAGTGTAGGAATTGAAAAATATTTATACATTTGTTAAAAATTTTTGAAGCCATTGATTAAAAAAATCTGTTATATTTTCCTTCAATATTGTGGCCTTTTTTTTTAAATAAACAATATAATTCGATAGTAATCATAATTAGAAGAATTATTGAACTTTTCAAATAGTTGGTACCCATTTTTGTTATTAAAGCCTAAAGATATGTTGTATATAATATATTTGAAAAGTGTGAATGTCTATAAAAAATTGGAGAAGTGAAAATCATATCTTCAATTTTAAAAATGTACCACATTTAACAAAATGTTTTAAAAAACAAAACTCAAAACTTATTATCAAAACATTAAGTTTTAATTGTTTAGTATTTCGTTTATTATTGTTTTAAATGTATTTCTAAGTTCATGGGCAATAAATTAAAACCAAAATTATATTAGATATAATAATTTTCAAAATAATGCTTTTTTAAAAAGAGGATGTCCTATTATATTGAACTATTCCTGCTTTCGGACGAGAAATCAAAAAACAAAACTTAACATGAATTACCGCGCGTAATTCTATCATACATATTTAAACACTTATATAAGTTTGCTTTTTTCCATATTTTTTTCTTCTTCTAAATTATAAATATTGATAACAATCCACTTATTTTACAATTTCATTATTAATTTCTCTTAAAACATTTTTTTAAATTTTAATTCTGTTAATGTCAAACACTTAAAGGCAATATAGTCACCATATAAAGATATTTTTATGTATACAATGAAATTAGTAATTTTTATTTTCTTTTATTCTTTCATTTTTTAGCTATGCTCAGAATACAATTTCGAAATTTCAATCGAGTTTCTAAAAAAAACAAATACAAAAAGCAATAAAATACATTCAGAGCATTTACAATGATATTTTATACGTCTAAAGGACAAATGAATGTTATAATTTCGTTTTGGGATTATCCAGACACAGCATCATTGGTTGATTATGTAATTAATGATGAAATATAGTGCTTGTTCCTAAAACGTGTAATTTAGTTGATTAAATTTTCATTTTCAATACTTTTTTGCGCTATTTATGCTTTTTTTTATACATTGAGTTTTAGTTCCATGAAGTGGATATGAACTCGATTCATTTTTATACTTCACAATTTTGGTCCCGAAAAGTACATGATTTATTCTTAAGTGCAATATGATAAATTTGGTAATATGGTGATATATCATCCTTTCTTTTTCGCTTATAGATAGTGTAGATCGAAACTCTTCTATCGAGTAAAGCTCGGAATTAAGTGTAATGAAAGAATAATACATAAATAATTACATTGATTATACTCATAACAATAAAAATATACACAATTTCTCTTGCTAGTGTTTTATTTTAATTTTTAATTGTTTTAAATATTTTTTTACCTTTTGAACGCAATCGGTGGTATTTTCCTAAAATCACGTCTCACTTAAAATGCACTAAAACAAAATATTACAATTTACATTCCAAATAATTGCTTAAAAGTTTTTTCTTTGTAATAACAAAAATATACTAACTTAAATTCCGTTGTCACTCTCCTAAAAGAATTTGTTACAATGCTTCTATTATTTTTAATAGTACAAACAAAACGCAATCTCGCTAATAATTGGGCGTTTATTGTTTATTTTGTTCAGTCTTTTTAAATTTTTTTTTTATTAATTTGCCCTACATTACGAAGTCGAAAAAGATAATTTTATTTTTGTTTAAGTGTGTTTTTGCCAGAAGTATAAAATAATCGTGCCTTATTGAATTTAGTACGGTTTCAAGAAAGTTAACAATAATTTGCGGAATTTTTATAGTAAGAATTTGAATGGAATTTTTATATTTTTTCTTTGAATTTTTGAAATTTTTTCTGGAAAACGTAAAGCGAATAACTGTTAAACAAATTACAATAACGTTTGAAGGCAGGAGCCTTGCACATAAATACATTTATACACCTACACATACTTGTATATTGTATATAATAATACTTAGTAGGTATGCAAATATGAATTTGTGATCAGCAATTCAGGAAGCAAATTGATTGGAAGACAAATGAAAAAAACCAATAAAAGCAAGGATTATTACAAAAGCTTGGAGAATGCTTTTACTTGGTTTTCGGAATTATTTAACCAATAAATGAACAATGTGAACAGGTGAGAAAAGTATAGAAATCGTTTTTTATAATAAACTGGTGTATAAAAACAAGATTATTTCTTTCAGGAAGAGTTCTAGTGATTGTCTTACAAGTGAGGAAGAAAAAAACAATCATTCAAAAGGGTTTGATTATTTCCACCCCTGGCAATTATTAATTAAAATATGTTTCACTTATATTTCTCAGTCACACAGCGTATCTTATGCAAGCGTGCAATATTCCTAAACTTAAAAATTAAATATGACCGTTCTATTGTTTTGTAATTTATATATTGCGTTCATAACATCAAACAAATTAGTTTAAATCAAAAGAAAAACATATATATAAGTTAAACATTGAATTGTTGCTTGTGAACAATATTTTCGAAAGGAATATTTTAGAATGTCCTAAAAATTGAATATATACATTAAATGTGGCTTAATTGTTGGCATTGTGAAAATTTTGATGTTATTTGTGCTAAAAAAAGTTTGGTGAATAATTCCGATGCCAAACCAATTAGTCGACAACATCCCTTCGAAAACAAGGTCCAGAGAAACAATTCAACCGATGAACTTTATTGGACTGTTATATTGTAGAATTGAAGCTATTGTTGTGATTGGTTGCTGCTGATTTTAATAACTGTGGAAAGCCCTCAGTTCCTGTATAATCTCCCTTACTGTGTGTTGTTCTTATTTTGTATTTTTTTTAAAAATGTACGTTTACTTTTTTGTTGAGATTTTGAATTGATTTAAACATTACGCTTCTGTTACTATAACTGTGACAATATCTTTAGATGAAGTTTTTATTTTCTTTTGTTTATTTTGTATTGAAATATTTAGTAGTAATAAGGATCTATTGCTATTAGTGTCACCTTGAATATATGTCTAAAAAATAGAGAAAAAAATAATGTATTATGTCGTAAAAGTTAACCAAACTAAAATGAAGCTTTGGAGAATTGTAATAATATTCCTATCATATATATTGACATAGTTAGACAATAAAGGAAGAGAATATTTATTATAGCATATTAATAATTTTTGCAGCTCGTATAACAGTTAAATACTTTGAGTATGTTTATATCGAAAATGCGACAGTCCTGCTGTGATACTTACCATAATTATTATTATTATTATTATTTTTTTGGGACGTTCCTTTTCTTCGCAGTACGGTAAACACCACCCAAAACTGCCGTAAAGATTAAATTTTCGCTATTTTACTATTTTACAGATAGGCTATTGTAGTGTGTGAATGTGGAAACTGTTGCTTGCTTGCTTTCCGGCTTGAGACTTTTGTGAGTGTCTTCTTTGCTTGAATTATCAACAAATCACATTCGTATTTACGCATACAAATGTACTTCAAGTATACGAAATTGAAGTGATTATTTGCGGTAATGGTCATAAGCCAGAAACCGAATGGCAAACATTAAACAGCTTTTGGGCTATATTAATATTGTATCTTTAGATTTAAGAATATTAAACTGTAAAACGGCGTTATATTGCTGTCATAATTGAACGAAGCGAGTAAATAAACACAATCGGAACCTAAATAAAATTAACAACAAGATATCTTCAAATCTATTAATTAAATAATATACACGGTTTTGGTTTTTATATTATATTACACATCCAATATCACATGAATTTTCGAAAATTACGTTTCAAAAGTTTTCGGTATAAATTTGCTGCCCTTTTGTTGTTGTACAGTTGTCAATTTGGCGATAATATCCTTGAACTTAAAATGGTCTGGTATAACAATTCAACAAGCTAATGAGTAATGACATTTTGTAACTATCCAAACGCACTTTAGTTGTAACTTGATTGCCCTTATGATCTGTTTGAAGATGTAGTATTTTGAAGAAGTAATTATTTTTGTTAAGAAAATGGAATTTTCAAGATTTTATGAAATTTTTATCTTGTAAAAAAAATATTACTTACAGTTTACATTTTTACAAGTTTCACTAAGTAGTTTTTCTGAAAATTAAGGCAAAAGAATTTAAATTGGGTTTTCTTCATAATACTTTTGAAATCTGTTCATAAAACTGAGTTCATTTCATATTTATAACTTTATCTTTTTTTTTTATCGTGTTTCAAAATATTTCCTCATTATGATATTTTTTTAATATTTTTTTCGCTCAGGATATAAGTAACTCGTTCCATGTAATAAAATTGCTTCTTGAAAGCATTATTTGTATTTCGTTTTTAAAACGTGAATATTCGAAGGACTTGCGCCATGGTCAAAGGTCATGTTTACTAATGGGACGCTTTGAGCTCCTGGAAAATTTATTTCATTTTTTTGTTGTACATAAATAATGAAATTATTCATAAAAGGAGTTAAAAAAATCTCTGAGGGTAGGAGGAATATCTTCGAAAGTTAATCAATGAACTACATGAACCGTTATTTGCAACATTCCTTAAACAATTACTACAAAAACGGTTTTATGAAAGAGTGAAAATCTAAAACAATTACTTTTAGCGTTATGTTGTTGTTTTTAACAAAACATTTATTTTATTTATATTTTTTTTTATTTTTGGACGTAATCACGAAAATTTCTTAATAAGCATTCAAAGTGAGAAGAAAAAATGTTTTTTTTTTGGAATACAAAAAGGAACTCTTTTGGGAATTCCTATTTTCAATTTAATTTTAATATCAGTAATAAATAATTTTTTTTGGCATTAACAATAATTGGGAATTGGGGATGGGTTGAGTAAATAAAATTCAAATGAAACTATAATAAAAAAGTTCATTTCCAAAGAAAATAAAAAATACAATTTCACCAATTTCTCAATTAATATGATTAACGAATAAAACAAATACTAAAACTAATTTTATAATACAAATGCAGCAAATGAAAACAATAGAGGATGTCCTACCTGTTTATTGCCATAGATCTAAGGGCAGCTAAAATGTACCGTTACTTACTGTTACTATACTGACATTGTGAATCTTTTCAATATTTTTTTTGTCTTTTTTCATTGGAATATATCGAAGTATTAGCAAAAGTCACCTTGAGCTGTGATGCTCGCCATCATTTTTGTCTTTTGTGTTTTTTTTTATTTCATTTTTATATATACTTTTTTTGTGTTTGTTAATAACTTTTTTTCTTTCTTTTCATTTGATTTATAATCGATTTACTCATAAAAAGAACTATACAGAAATATAAAGTAGAAATTTTATAACATAAGAATTAACAAACCTTACAACGGTTGTCTTGTTTCTTACAATAATTACTTTCCTTATTTTATTCTTAAAGAATAACAGCTAAACTTACGGGCTATTGTATTTAATTTTTAAACGTTTTGTATCTTTAAAATAATTTTAAATAATGTTATTTTTTGTTTTTTGTTTATTATTGATTCATCATTCGTAATGACAAATTGTACTGTTGCAGTTATAAGAAGCAAAATTATTTGTTGGTAAAGTATACAATATGTATTTTCCTTTAGATTATTGTTTCTGTTTACATTTCTGCTTTTTGTGTCGTGATTAATTTTTATTGTTGTTGTGTATGTAAGTATCTAATTGTGATAACGTATAACGAAAACAAAATAATAATATGAAAATAATAATTATAATAAACAATTATAAAAGAACATTGTGTAGAAAACTTAGTACATATAAAAGAAGATAAAATTAACGAACGACAATTATTGGAAAACGAAACGGACACGCCGATGAAAAAGTGAATAGTTATAAATAAAACTAATATGTAGTAAAACAATAAAACAATAGGGAAACAAACAAACAAATAGTGTCAAATCTACGATATAATAAAGTAAGAATATAAGAAAAAAACATATTGTAACAAAATGCTAAAGGTAAGGCTATTGTATTGTGTGGCTAAATGTTTTATTGACTGGTTCCTGTATATAACAATCGACTGTCGGCATAGATTGATTGAGGGGGGTTGTAGTTTGCAGTTGCTGTTGGTTTTTTTGTGATAGGTAAATTGTTGGTATGTACATTGTACACCGGTGTGGCATGGCTCTATTGATATATTTTTGTATGTTTATTCTTTATTCCTGTTATTGTATGTGTCTACAGAGATGTGCATTTTCATCAAATTTTAAATTAGAACAAACAAAAACATTTTTTCTTTCAATTTTGTTCGTTTTCCGATTACACTCAGCGCCTGAATGTACGTCGTTTGGAGTACAACCGAATGCAAGGGCTGGGATTGATGAATTTTCATTATTTCCTGCAGCTGTTTTTTACTTGATAATGTTTTTTTGTGTCTTTTTTTACTTCTTCATTGGTGTTTCACGTTTTCGTTTTGTCAAGTCTGGCTACAGAGTTTCATATCTGTCTAAATGTGTAACTTCTAATTTCCCAATGTTTTGGTAGCAATGCCGAATTTAGTGATTTTTTTTTATCAATTATTTGTGAAAGAATGAACATCGTGTTGAAATTTTAATAATCAAAATTTAAGAGGAGGAAAAAGGTGTGGAGTGATTAATAATTGTTTGTAGCAAGATTTGCAGTAATCGAAAATTTAAGGAATCGGAAATGCCATTTCTCGTCAATTTGCTGTGGAAGGAAATGCAAAATGTGTTTCTGTTGGGGTTGAAGGGGGGGGTTAGGGATTTTCTTTTGCAAGAACGAAATTTTGTAATCAGAAGTTTTTCTGAAAATTTCTTGATAGAAAACTGAATGCTAGTTTCAGACACATAATCACTTTTAGAACTTCGGAAGTTCCCTTCCAAGTTTTTATTTTAAAAGCGGAAATGTAAGGGTAAAAAAATTCTTACTACAGTTTTTTTGAGTTTGAAATTTTTGTTAATTTTTTCGCTGCTATTCATTTTGATCAATATTAAATAATTATAAAAACTTGAAAGTAAGAAAAATAAAAATCAATATAGCAATTTGTTTATATAGATTTAGGAACATTTTTTTAAGGCAATGCCTATTTCGTATTAAAAGAAATTTTTACTGCTTCTGTATTAGAGAAGAACTGTATAAGAGGGAAAAACAAAAAACATAAGATAGGAATTGTTTTTATGATAATTTATGAAATACTTCTTTCTGTAGTTGGATCGAGTTCTTTTATGGAAAATTCATTGTAAAAATTTTGGTCAAAATAATTAAACAAAAGTAATAAGAACGAATTAATTCCAACATTTTCTTGTAATTAAAAAGTTGTTATTAATTTTTTGTTATCTCCATTTGTTTTGTTGAAACTCTGCAAGCCAGACAAAAATAAAATTCCTAATATAAAATACAGACCGGTATGAGAGCCAGTTATGATTTTTTTGTTTAGCATGTTATCTTCAAAATAACTCCTCAGAGTGTAAAAAATATTTTTGTTTTTATCATATTTTTGTTTTCCTTGTTCACTTGTTTCATAGGCAACGTTTAAAATTAGTACGATTTTAAAGGCAATTAAAATATAAATCACATTATAACCAATAAAAATTATTAAAATATTCTTAATAGCCAATATTACAATAATATAAATAGGTACTTGTATTATTTTAGAACAATAAAAAAAGTAAAAAAATTTTGATTATGTTTCTTTATATGAGTTATCATTTACAACATTAGCATTTGGCTGTTGATGTAAAAGAAAACATCTCAGGTATATCATTACATAGAATATAATTGGAATAAAAAACATTTAAAAATTATAAACATCAAATTTAAATTGTTAAAATTGGAAGAAACATAAAATTATTAGAGAAAAATAAAAATCAAGCAATTGCACTATAATTCAACTGGACCTATAAAATTATGTACACGTGTTTGCTTTGTCACCTTCCTTTTCTTTTAAATATATTTCTTTTATAATATATAGTCAATCTTTTTTCTCTCCGAATATAAAACACATACCATGAGGGTTCTTACATCTCTCGTGACCTCTCCTTTGTTCCCTCAGTTCTCTTATAGCGCTCTGATACATTTTTTTATTTTTTATTTAAGTATATTTTCCTATAAACATACAACTGCTATAGTTCACATTTTTCAGTTTCACCTCTCGCTTATCTCGTTTATCTTCCTTTGACTTTATTTAGTTATTAAATTTTCTTTTACTTTATTAATAATAGTAATAAATTTCTTATTATTTTATCTATTTGAATATGTAAATAGAATAGATTTTATTCCCTATATCTTATACTTTTTAATTTTTTTTTTATTTTTTTAACGAATATCTTTCACCGTTAATTCATTCTAATTGCACTTTAATTTTTGTTGGTTTTATAATCCCATTTATGTAAATAAAAAGGAAACAGTTTGATTTTAAACAATATGTTATTGTTTTTCATGATCATAACTTTCACATTGTCTTATTCAACTTCATCCATATGCTTTGCGCTTTCTATTTTCCTCTCCATTTTCCTTATTTTGTAATTTCATTCACTTTCACTTTTATTATGTATAATAAATTTACAAGTAGAAAATATACGCCTGCAGGAATGATTGAAAGATTTTTCATGAGTTTTATATATGTCCATTTTTAAATGTATAATTTATAATTTTTTTTTAATATAATATTTTACGTGTGTAGGTATATAAAATGGCATTTTCGTGTTAAAAAAATAAACGCAAAAGTTCCGCAAGTTTAATGTTCACAGTAATGATCAATTTTTGAATACGCAAAACCTCTCAATAGTTTCAAACAGGCGATGTCTTAAATTTTGTATTTTTTCTTCTTCATATTTTTGTTTATTTATTTTTTTTTTTTTTGGATTTGATTTTACCAACTTCGGATTTTCAACATTTTCTCTAATATATAGTTTTTGTTTTTCATTTATCATTTTTATGCAATTAAATTTCACCTACTTTCCGTCGTTTTGAGAAAATATACATCAAAATTTTGGATTATTAATCACAGATAGTGTACAATATTACATTTTTCTCCTTTAGAATATTGGCGAAAATGAAAATAGAAAAATTTACCCAAAAATTTAATCTAAATTGTATTTTTTTCATACTTTTTTATACTTTCAAAATTTACATTTAATGATTCTTGTAAACATTGTTCTCTTCCTTTTCATTTCAATTATTCATTTAGGTAGTTACTTTTTGAAATGTATATATTTAGCTTTGCTGATTTTTTTATTTGTTGTAAATTTATCTAAAATCCCCAAATTTTTTTTTTTCTTCTTCTGATGTCTTACTTTTATCATTACCGTTATATAATTAATTAAAACATTTAGAAGTTTTCGGTCTTATGTCCTAAAATTTAACGTTATTAGCAAACACATTTTGCAATTAGGATCTGGGGAAATATAAACGCGTTTTCTATCTGTACTTTGTTATCGGAATGACCTGTGATTATGGAGAAACTATAAACTTAAATAACAAACTTCTAAAAATGACTCGAAAACAAACGAGACCTTCACATATGCATCATGTATGTATATAATATAAATACAGAAAACAACTGGAAACGTATAAAAATACTTGAAGTTTACAAGCTTTTTTTTCATTTTTAAGTAAAGTTTTACTATAATACACACACCTAAGATTATTTTATAAATGATGATGTTCTTGAGGTATACGCGACGTGAAGACACACACATATAGTTTATATTAGTACAAATGTAGTTTCTTTTGATAGTATTTCCAAAAATTTTACTTTTTTTTAGTAGGTATATTTTTTCCATTTTCTTTTATACGTATGCTTAACATTTTTAAAAAAATTAGGAAATTTTATTCACAAAGAACTTTAATCATATTGTAATTTAGATTCACATTTATCTTAAACATCGACATTACCTTTAATTTTAGATTAAGATTATGATAATTTTTTCTTTTTTATAATTTTTTGTTATCGAAACTTTTACATTTTTCGAGTCTTTTTTTTTGTCAATGAAGTACCATTTCAAATATTAAAAATTCCCATTAAATTTTTTTTTTCATTACTGTAAAATTTTGAACACCGAGTTTTGTTAAATATATGTTTTTTTTAATTATTTATTAATGCCAAACTGTTTAAATAAAACTTGAAAGAGTAAACAATCTGAAATATGAAATTCAAAAACTTCGATAATGTTTTTATTTTAACAGACATGTGCGGTTTCTTGTCATTGTGTATATTATTGTAATATGGTTACGGAATAGTCCTCAAAAAAAGCAAGCGACATTTTGAAAATTATCCGGCTGTTATTACCAATTATGTAATTTTAAATTAATTTCTAGGCATTTCTTTTCACTAATTGTAAGATGTTGATATGCGTATAGAAAGGGGAAGAGTTGAAGTAGGTAGTCCAAAGTTGATTAAATAATATTTATCAATTTATATTTATAGTAGAAGGTCCGCCAATTAAGATGCAGGAAAGTAATCACTCATTAAAACAATTGGAGTTGATGGTTTAATAAAATATAGTAGTAGTCATGTTAGTGTGGCATGTTGCACCGTCGTTAAACATCGTGAATGGATGACAGAAAATAAAAATGTCATCGGTGTAAATCTCAAATATTATATTGGTGGAACCCGTAAATGAAATTGACTGAATTTAGAATTTGAAAGAATTCTAAAAAAAAATATGTTCCTATTAACAAAAAGTAAAAAATTTCTCTACTTGAATAACATGACAAAAAGTGCTGGGCAAATATTTTGTATTTTCAAATATTAATGTTGATCACAATATTTTGAAATAATTGTCAAATATGCTCATTTTAATTTAAATTAAACGCCAATTAACATACGCAATTGCTCCATTGTTTATTGTTGAAGTGTCTACAACAGCAATGCACACCCTCAGCAGCGGTGCGTTTTATTGCGTGTGAATGCAACAATTAGCCTAATGTCAATAATTGTAAAAGTCCCCTTTAAGACAAATTCAATGTGCGCAATTGCTCAATAGTAACTGCTGCTGAGTAGAATATTTATTAGTTGAAGTGCGGATATTTGCTCAAAGCCATTTCTATACTTCGGGATTACACGAATTGAACGTGAAGTTATAAATGTTGTTAAATTGTTAAAGAGTTTGATGGAACTCGAAATAGTTAAAATAATTAAGATTGGTTAATTGATTATAAATTGGTCCGAGAACCTAAAAGGCTTTTAAATTACTTCCGGAAGGAACTTTTGAGAAGATTTGTAATATTTTGTTTACCAAAAATTATCAATAAATTATCAATTTATTACTCCAAAAGTATAATTTTATGTTAAAGGAGTTCACACCACAAATGCTCAATGGCACTAAGAAATTTTTAAATCATTTTTAAATCATTTTGAGAACGTCAAAATTTGTTTACTTGCATTTTCAAATTAAACTCTACAATTTGTCACTTTTTTGAGGACTTTTTCGTTTGGGGAACTATTTTCATTGGAATTTTTAAAAAAATTTCGAAAGAAAAAAACATCAATATCACTTACCAAAAAAGTTCGAAAAATGTTTATCCATGTTACGGTATTTTTTCTATTTGTTACTATTGCTTCGTTTGGTCTGTGTGCTTTCCTAACTGAATCCTTATTTTCGTCGCTAAAATGCTTTCACCTGTTTGATTGATAATATTAGGTTATTTTTTTTTTTTCTGAGTTAAATTAAAGAGAAAAATTGTTCTTAACATTTTCTTTGTTGGTTTTTTTCACTAACATTTCACGTGATGGAAAAGAAATAGAATTATTACATAAGGATATTATCGACTTTTCTAATATCCTTCATAATATGTTGATTCCTTTTTTCCACTCTGTTTTCTGCATGGTTGAAGCTATTGTTGCTGATGAGATGTTGATGTTGCTTTGTTACTTTGTATGTTTATTTTTATTGTATTTTGTACAAGAGCCTATTTGTCGATTGTCAAAAACGAACTAAAAATATATATTTGTTTTATATACTTTGCATTTGTTGTTTTGTTTCACTTTAAATATATATATAGAAGTGTATACTTATACATATATATGTATATACGAATTGTATATAGCTAATTTAATTCTTGTTTAATAATAATTTAATTATTTGTGTTGTGTATATGTGTTGTTGTTAAAAAAGTGTGTGTTTGTTTACAATTTTTTGTTGTTTACTCTTTTTTACCTTAACTAGTTTATTTGGGTAAAAGGAAAGAACTTAACACGTTTTTTATTTTGCATTATTCACACGTTAACGTGGTGTATCAGCTACGTATACGAAAATATACCCTAAAATATATTTATCTAAACATTCTCATTCCCGTGATGATTCTGCTTCAAGATACTGGATGTGCTGCTGCAGCCCATCTTACCTACTGTATCTAGTGTAGTCAACCCCCAACAAAAATTTGCCTAGAGTGCAGTTTTCTCTATAAAATGTCTTCCTTTTCAGACTTGATTTGCCCTATCTTCTCGTGTAGGCCGGCGCTGCTGCCATTGAGATCCTCGATCGACAGCGGCCGAACATTCCCGGTAACGGAATGGTGATGTTGAGATTGCTGACGGTGCATGGAAGAATGGTGGACTTGATGCAAAGATTGTGGATCCTCCATTTTTATGCTGCGGCCATCTCGCATCTTCACTAGACTCTCAGCCGATTCCTTTGATATGTCTGGTTCTACTGAAGTGCGATCCGTGTCGAATGAGATGGATGTTGTTGGACTTGCTCGCTCGCGCTTGATGTCGATCACAGGGAATGTAACGGGGCTGGCAGGCCTTTTGGTCTTTGCGTTTGTTAATTGGTCACTATTACTACTTAGAATTGGCGTTCGTGTATTTTTCACAAGTTGATCTATTAGGGCACCGTGCGGTATGTCCACCGGCTTACGATCCAGTGTTTTCCTAATTATCCCGTCCAAAAATGATCCATTTGCTCCGCCATTGTCGTACAGACTTTCGGCGATTTCACGGGTGCTTTTCGCTGGTGCATTAGCATTGTTTGCACTAAATTTGTTGCTAGCAATGGGCGTCGAAGTGGTGGTATTGGTTGTACTGATATTACTACCACTCAGCCGGTTCGACTCCTCGTGAAATCTCTGGATCATTTGAGAGGCAAGGAAGCCTTCCGTGTTCGGAGGAAATGCAGGAGGTCCTGTCGAACCACCCGGAGTCCTTGGAAACTCCATCGGCAGTGCACTGAAACCCGTTGAATGGGGCCAAAACAGATGTTGTGTGTACTGCAATTGGGCAGCCATTGTGGGGTCAAATATTGGCACCTTCATGCCGTTTGGTGATGTGCTCGGGAATGGTGGGTTGTTTTTCAAAGCTGGCTTTTGTGCAGCTAGCGATGGTTTTATTTTATCTAAACTACTAACAGCCGCAATACCTGGAATGCTTGTGTTTTTCGAAGTTACTGAACTAGAACTACTACTCCCTGCCCGATCGTCAAGAGGTTGTGGTTTTGGTTCTCGCTTCCTTGGCCTCATCAAGTGTCGCTCCTTCACCTTATACTCTAAAGTTGAATGAGGTACTCCATAATAGCTTCCAGCTCTGTGAACTGACATTTCGCCACGCTGGACAGCCTTAACAGCCTCCACTAAACTATCGCGATCATAATTCCTATACTTGCCTCGCT
Source organism: Leptogaster cylindrica (assembly GCA_963082835.1). Lineage (NCBI taxonomy): Eukaryota > Metazoa > Arthropoda > Insecta > Diptera > Asilidae > Leptogaster > Leptogaster cylindrica. The sequence continues at coordinate 35,147,250 of OY720106.1, forward strand.
TTGGTCTTGTACCTTTACCGCCAACACCCCCGCTAGTGTTTGCTGCATTCTGGGATGCTGAATTGTTGCTGTTACTGCTAAGTAGATTGGGTGTTGCAGCAAATCTGGATATATCTGTCCCACCGAGATTTTTTATCACTGATATGCTCGCGCGTTTCTGCTGCTCCATGCTCTCCACAGATGACGCTGTCTTCACAGCACCCGACTCCTTTGCAGCCTGCTGATTGAACGTTCGACTGATGCTGTTCGCAATAACATCCCTTAGAGAGAAAATAGGTGGTGATTGCGATTCGCTGCTTTGTCTTATTAATGGAGGCGATATCCCAGGTAAATTATTTGGTTGTTGCGGACTACGAGATAGTATGGGAGCGGTGGTCGGTGGCACGGGAGAACTTAAATGCTCCCCGTTTTTGCCTGAAGACGAGGACCCAGCTACCGGCTTGTAGGACGGAATTTTTAAAATAACTGAAGGATCATCACTGCCCTCGACAATGTCAACAGACGAGCTAGTCTCTGGCGTTTCAGACTTTGGTAAACGATTTTGATACATATACGGAGAGTGTTGATGCTGTTGCTGTTGCTGCTGTTGCTGCAGCAAGGGTAAATTCTGCATAAGTATTCTAGGATCAAGCATTGGCTTGCCATTGTTCAGCACATCACTAGACGATGCAGAGTTTTTCATTTGCTCCTTCAATATTTCTTCCTGCTGGATCATCAGATTGCTGAACAATTCACGGAATGCAGCTGGATCATCCACTTTGGGTTGCATCAGCCCCGGTAGAGCACCCAGACCACCTGTTAGGAGTAGACTCTGGAGCAACACGTTGGGATCTAGCCAGGGATTCGGTGTGATTGGTGGTGTTTGTGGTGTGGGCGTTGTTGGAGGCATTTTCGATTGTGCATCCAGTGATGTTGAAGGTTTGATGTCTGTTTGATTACTTTCACAACCTTTGGTGATTTTTTGAAGGGCGGCGGCTGCTAATTGTGATGTTGTAAATCTGGCAAGATCCTCTTGTTGCAATGCTGTGGCTAATAGTTTTTCATCTTTGTCTTCATCACCAGAAAGCTCTTTGTCTTCGTCATCAGCATCAACGAGTTCTTCAAGATTAGGCGGATGTAACGAATGAGCCTCACGTTTTTGTTCCATTGCGATCTTGTACACTTTGTTTCGTAACGTTGATCTAGGAATTCCGTATAGAACAGCTGCCCTCCGTGTCCCCAACTTTCCGCTTATTATATCCTGCAAAGCACTATGAAGCTCTTCTTCGGTGTAGGTACGTCGTCCTGTCACCGCTGACATACGAGGCTTTGCTCTGAAAGTATAAATAAAACAAAACTTCTTGTTTAGTCAAACTATAATTTTTTCAGGATATGCATTATTTGTAAGTACGTTATTTCAATATACTTATGTTAGAGCAATAAAAACTCTTTCTCCAAATTCGAAGTCGATTGTTACCAAAATGCTACTACATCGATTGGTATTGATTAATATTTTCATAAGTCACAATTCGTTCCTTTTTCCCACAACTCCAACCCTTAATGAGTACCAACATTAACTCAAACAAAATAAAAAATAGAAACTAAAATAGCAGACTGTCTCAAATTCCCCTGAGACGGTTCGTCTCTTCAGTGTGGAGAGCATCCTCGAAAGCTCAAAGAAATTCTTTTGTCGCCCACAAAATACCATCCTTTCAAGGGAAGTATTTAATTCGGAATGCATTTTCCCCAATTCTTTGTCGTTTCAGTCAAACGTCGTTTTAGATGCAACCCCCATTTTCCCTTGGGCCGTTATTATTCCTTTTCAGGTTATCCCATCATATCGGTCCATATTCTTTTTCTTCCACAAGAAGAACAGAGGTAGAAGAGGTAAAGAAGGCCATTTACATAGAAAATAACAACAGTTGCTATAAAACCCGAGAAGGGTCACAAAAGCGCACAAAACTATAACAACTGGAGTATTTCAGCTCACACCCAGGATTCTTAAGGCTATTTCCGCGACGGTAGATACGTTCGCACTTTCGAACGCCTGAGCCATACCAGGTCCTTCGAATTGTTGGGCGTGCATGTGTTTGTTTGTGTGTGTGTGTGCTTGGCTATACGATTGTATGGGGCTCAGATATTCACAAAGGGAATGTACACTGTTTGGTTTTTTTTCCCTAAATATATGAATACCATTGCATGCGACTGTTCATACATAGTGGTATCTTCGAAGGGGTGTGGAAATTGTCTTCCTTACGGCAATAACACCCCGCCATTGCCATTCTTCGACGTTGTACAGTGACAAGAAAACGATCGATAACTATTCCAAGTCCCCGACTTAGCCAACCAAATGTGGGGTAGGTTCATATTTCGAGGTCCCTTCCGGTTCCAGTTGCCTGTCCTCTACTTGGTAATTGGTCTGGACTCCTAATGCCCACTTAAATTGATTCAAGCAGGTTATCATTTATCTTAAAGTGATTTCATTTCGATGGCTTCCCATCTCGCCCATCTGTGGGAGGTGGGGGTGACAGAGTGAGGTGGGTCAGTGGCACCACACCATCTTCAACAGAGTTTCCAAGTAAATACAAAAGTTTGGCCAAAGATGTCGGAAACAACAAAAAGGAAAAGGGCAACCAACCCGAAATAAAAGTGCAAAAATAGATGCCTGTTGCATGTTGAAGGAGTGCGCCTGCGTTCGCCCGCTGTTCGGTGCAAGGACGATAGCGGTGGCGGCAGCAGAAACGGTTTAATGGTTAATGGACTTTTTCTTTTTTGTTGTTTTTTTTTTTTTTAACTGTTATTCTAAGGAAGCCCAAGGAAGCAATTTCGCCTTTAACGGCCCTGAACTTTGTGATATAGTGCGTCAAGGAGTTATCTTACGGTCTCGGAGGTGTTATCACACGTAATAAATCACTGCCAGGAGCCCGTTTTCAAACAGTAGACCGATTGTTTGCCTTATTTGCCGGTGGTAAGAGGCTCCTTTTCATATTAACTAAGTAAAATGGAATTCGTTAGTGCAATGGCGACGGTGTGGAGTCGCACTCTCACTAATTCACCCTGGAGCACAGCATCCTTCGTGTATTTTCGACAAAGAGGGAGTGAGCAACAGGTAGTTGCAAAGGTACTGTATTCAGGAGTATACTTTGCCAACTCCGGGGGATGGAGACTTGGGGAGTGTATACGGGAAACAGGTTGTTGTTACAGATTGAATTTGGGCTGATGGCTTGCTGTAGAATCCCACGTCCCTTAAATATTATTGATTAGCCATTCTGAATTTATTTAATAGAATAAGAAATTTGGACAAATTTTAAAAGATATTATTTTAAAAATAATGTTTTAAATCACTGCGAGAATTCTTCAGAATAATTTTTCAGCTTGAACTTCAATTCTTGTTGTTCAATTCGTTACATGAATGATGTCACAATACAAACATTTATTTTGAGAAATGAGTTGAAAATGCAAGTCTCATTGCATTGCAAACATTCCATTGAAAATTGGGACAAATCTGCGTGAGTGCGTGAACGCTTTAAGCAAACAAATGCGGCTGCAATCAGAGATAAAACGAAATCCGACGGAGTCTGACTTTCAGGTGATAAGACCTGACGTCAGTCGTATTTGCTGACAGTCAGAAATTATTTGGTTCAATGACCGAATTGATGCTAATTACCGAAGAAGATAAGTCACAGGCCAAATTTCACTTACAATGGCATTTTTTGGGTTTTGGATTGCATCGGCGGACATTTTGTCTGACGCGTAATGATAACCCTTGGAGTGTAATGCCTTTTTAAAAAGCATCAATTGAATTTATTTACCACACATTTCGGATCAAATTCACCAAATTTGTTTAGCTTCTCTCAATATGCCAGACAAAGGCGCTACCATCGATCGGTAAGTTTCCAATTACAATTGAATTTTACAAAAATTGTTGCACTGATTGTTGGGGTTATCGACATTTTTATCGAGACAGATAAAACGAAAAATGCAACTGGGAGTCCAGTGACCCGAACATTTTGTTGTTTTGTTACTTTCAGTGCGATAAATCGCCGAATTTCCAACTGAATGTTTTCGTAAACATGAAAGTGTTGTGATTCGATGATTTTGGTACGCGGGGAATTGTCATTGTGGTGTCCTTGAGGGCGAAGACATTATATCGCTTTTCTTGGAAAAAAAATTACAATTTTACGAATGTTTTCAGTTTGAGGTTTTTGCACTTGCAATTTGAAAGTCTTGTGTTATCTGGGACTGGGAGTCGGTTAAAATGAAACCTTTATTTTCCTTCCTGTTTTACATTTAATGACGAATCTCTGATTTTATCACAGGCAAATGCAGCAAAACAGGGGTTATCTGTAGCCAAATTAAATATTTGATTAACTAAATCTAAAAAATTCTACTTGCAAACAAAAATTAAAGATAATCAAGTGAAGAGTGTGAAGTTTAGATGCAGCTATGCTTTAGAATTCTTCAAAGGGTTTACATCGTTTTTATGGTAAAAATCATGATCCGGTTTCTTTATGGAACAACAAAATTGGATTTTTAGAGTGAATCTGTCTGAGTAGTTTTCGTTGGTGTTTTCTTATGAATGTATGGAAAGATTTTTAACTTTTAGTACACAGATTCATGTGTATTTTTAATTTTCGTTTTGGATTTATTTAGCGCAAAAATAATTACCCATGAATTCATGTTATAAGACAACATTTTTTATAAAATATTAAAACAAAATATAATTTAAATTTGATTATAATATGTTGTTTTTGTCTATTTTTATTGCAGCTGTTTACCAAAAAATTGAATGAAATCATTAAAATTAGTTAGTACAGTAATTCCAATACAGGAGGCATAGATGAGAATGCGTCAACAAAATTATAGATTTTGTTAATAATCTAAATTATAATCTAAATACAATTAAGATTAACAAAATTGACAAAACACTTTTGGAACTACTATTTTTTGGAAATTTCCTGTGAATAATTTCCAATTTATATCTAATGAAAATACAAAATGGTCAAAATTCCACATTGCTTACTAAAAACCCTTTTTAAAAAGTGGAGTTGTGTATGATTTCTTTTAAATGAAACGATGGACATTACATTCGACGTGTATTGCTATTTGCTGATTTTTCAATTGAAATTTAATCAACATAATTGAGATTTTTCAGTCATGAACAAAACCATTAAACTATAGTCATTTCAAGAAGTGAAATCAATGGAAACTATTTGAAATGTTTTCCTTACTTACATTTCGTTACTATACGATGTAAGTATAGGTACCTAAACCATCTATTTTTTTTTTATACATAAGATAATTTGCAATACCTTTTGAGCTATCAAAATTTTGATTTTTTACAACTAAAATAGTATTAATTTCGAGCATCCCCAGAGAAAGCTTTTAGTTTGTTTACTTTGATTAACGGATGTTTTAAAAAAACGCTGCGCAATTTCGTTTTTTTTAATAAGCCATTTTGTTGAAAAATATGTTTGTTATATGAGAAAGCCCAATTAATTTTTTTAATTTGGACTATAAAAGCCGTTCTTTGTATTTTGTTTAGATTTTATAAAATCATTTACATCAAAGGAAAATGCATTTAAGGATTCTCGGACACAAAATAAATTCTACAGAAAAGGTCAATCCAATTTGAAAACAAATTAATTTTACATTTTTATTTCATCTACTCGTCGAACCAAATAAATATTTAACAGGGATATCAGATTTTACATTAATAAAGCAATAGCCATAGATTAGCTTTTGAAAAATATATTTAATACTCAGTCATTTGAGTCTGAACAGCAATGAATGAAAACCGTTAACAACCCTTTTTGCTGAAACAAGTGATACTGTAATATTTGACAATTTTCGAAATTTTTAATTTATTCGGCTTTGTGCAGAAGAACCTATGATTATGGGATTTCCATTGAAAAATCCTTTTTCGTTATTGCTAACGCCTGGTTAACAACAAATAACTCTATGTAACATTCACATGAACTGTATTTTTTAGTAAATTGCACGTGAATGAGTTTTTATAAAACACAAAGCCTAAAATATTACAAAACGAAAATTCATTAACGAATCTGTAAAAATAAAATTTTTATCGAAACGTTCCGCACGGCTCCTGTTTGTCCTGGAGTTATTTGATCCAATTCGATCAATATTTATCTTTTCTATTTGTTTTCCCTCGGCTGTATCCACTCACGAAACTAATCTGAAAGTCTACAAATGTGACCCATTTATGAAAATATCTTGTTTTTTGTTTATTGCGACAGCCGTGACTGAATGGACTTGGGAATGTGCGAATGGCTGCTGCAGTGAGAGCGTCTGCTGCAATAGGATTTTCGCAATGACGTCGGATTCTAGGACTCGTTAAAACCGAATGCGCGACAGGAAGGTGAAAAATTCCATGAATTCCGTCAAGTTATGTGATAAGGGAAATTCGCTTGGAGAGTTCGTTAGTGACTAAATCTATTGTAGAAATGAGACAAAATATATATAATATATAATATTATATATATCAGTAAGTTTTTATTATAATGGCGGAGAGACTAGTGACAAGGGCTCTGTTTGTGGCAAAGTTATTAAAATGCCCTCGCAATATGGGGTAATTGTAATTGATACTACGCACTCGTGGCGGTTTCCTGACACCGTCTGAATGCCTCCATTTGTGTTTAATGAAAAATATGCGAAAAGCAGCTCTATTGCAAACTGCAACAGGAGAATTTAGGGCTGTGGCGTGCTGAATCCGTTTTGGCGACATGCAAAACAAAATGCACTTAGAAACAATGTCAGGATGCAAAACGACTTCGGCTGGGTATAAAAACGTAAACCGAATAAAATCCTTCAATTATAAAAAAAAAGTGTTAAAAAGCATCTGTTTACAGCATGTACTCCTTGTGCTCTTAGACGTCGCCGGGGTGCATGTTGATTAAGCCACTTTTAACCCCTTTCAGAGAGTGAACACGAATCCTGGGAATGTAAGCTGGTTGACAGCATCTCGACCCAAGTGCACGTATTCACGACGTAACATTTAGATTCAGGATACACGTAGGCTACCAGACGGATGGTGTTCCCTTTAGAAATGCACTTGATTCTGCATGTGCATATGGCAACGTAAGTGCATCCAAAAACGGAATATTTTTTTATGTTTTTTTTTTTATGTTATTTGAGATAATTATTACTTTTCATACGCCTACACCTTTCGGAATTTTTCGACAACGCCAACGACACGGCCCCCTGAATTTTGAGCGTTTTCAGCAGCGAGTCAAAATACTTTCGAGTGGTCCTCGCATCTCTATTCACTTTATCCGTCTCAATGATCGGTTTCTGATGTAGCAAAAAAGTTTCATTAACTTTTTTACGTGTTTAACATAAGCTCGTTTGAGGACGTTTTTGAACAATATGCAGGAAATTTTGTCAGTTCCCATTCCATAATTTTAAAATCACCACACAACCCTATAACCATCCCCCAGATCTATAAAATATGGCGGCGCGGCGGCTTATTGGCTTTTCACTATGTTTTTGGTTGATTTGAACGGTTTTGGGTGGGTGGGAAGGTGTATACTGTATATGCCTCTGAAGTTAAGTGATATTTACTATAATCTGTTCATCGAAGCCACTGAATTCAAGGCCATTTAAGCGCTTATATTAAGTGCAGTCAAATTACTTCCTCAATTGTGCTTTTCAAAGTGCATTATGAAAACCCACATTACCACAGCGCACCACCGCAGCACTTGAATCGTGAAGTATTTCTGAACCAGCCTTGAGGTTGTTAACTTCGGCGAGTGCAGAGGAAAGGCTTTAAAATCGCTGGATGTAGCTAATAACATTAATTGTTCCATTATAGTATTGGTGAGGTGCCGCAGGAGGAAGTTGGACCTGTTAAAAATAGTTTCCTAGAGGAAAAACTTATTGTCCTTATTCTCTTTACAATTTTTCACTTATGACAAAATTACGTCTGCTGGTGCACAGCAAAAGGACAGACGGTTTTTGTTTGCCGATTTTTGTGGACCGAAGAAAATGTCAAGTCTGGAACGTCATTGTTCCTTTATGTCCTTTGCACTTGAAGCAATTACTTACGTCAAGTGGCTAAGAGACGACGGTTATATGTATCTTCCGGTTGTTGCGTTTCGTATTTTGAAAAAATATGGTCAAAGATTTCGTTAATAAAATACGGTTTTAAATGTTTGTTTGTTAGGTGAAAGTGATAAACACATTGTCCCTTTTATGGCTGCAACAAATTTTGGAGAATTAAGTTATTTTGTTCAAATATGACTATAAAGTTGCGTTCGAGACATTAAAATAATGTTCTAAGGATTTTCTTTGAAGTATGGAAGTACTCGTATTTTATTTTACTGTTTTATTAAAACTTGGTTCTGACTGTATGATTGCATACTTTAAAAGTGTACAGTAAACATTTGAAATATCACCATGTTTTTTTTTTTTCTAATTTTCCGCAGTAATAAAACTTTTTAAGTCCTTTATTTTCGACTAAATTACAAGAGTTTTTAATACCAATTTTGAAATAATTAGAACAAATCTTTGATTTTTCCAAAAAATTTGTTGTACTTACTATTAACTCGTCGTTATATATGATCACAATTTTCCTATCCTTTTATGCAATGGTCAAAGAACTAAGAGAAGGACAACTGCTTTCAAAGGTAAATATACTTTAAAGGAAAATTCTCAGAATAGATGGGAGAGTCTAGCTTCATAACCAATTCGCAGATTCGCAGAAATATTGTGAGAAGTTAATCAAATCCTGACAGGACTCCTTTGAATAGAACAAAGGGAATATGGAGCATGAAATCCGAGGTTTTGGAAATAAACAAAGTTCTTCTTAATTTCAACTTCTGGGACATATTTTAATTGAATTACTGCAATTTGATATAAGCGAATTGAAATGTGAACATAATTCAAAAACTGCTCCGCCCTCCCGCATTGATTTCTGAAATGTGTAATTAACACCAATTACGCATGCATTATGGAATGATCTATTATAATTACTGCATGAAAGTCATTAAATGGTTGCTAAGTGTTCTAGAAAACGCACAGCGATCTAATTTACGGAAATAGTTGAACCAAAACGCGAAGCAAAATGATGTAGATGTTGTATATTCCACGAAAATCATTATTGTTTACATGTTTGTTGAATAACACAACATGATAAATATTGTAATTTGCACGACATCAAGCTTCGTGCAAATAATTTTAAATTGCACGTAAAAAATAACAAATGAGATGTCATCAATTCCCACTTGTTTTAATCATATAAACTTAAAAACTTTTATTGGAAACTGTGAGCAAATTGTGTAAATAAAAAACATCAAAATTGTTCTTTAGTCTCATCAAAAAATAATTCTGCAAGCTCCATTGAGTTATATATTTAAGTAGAAATGTAAATTTCACACTTGTTTATAAAGTTCACGCTAAATTGCAATGCTTCCTGGACTTTGGAATCCTGTTCATGAAAAATCAAAAAAAAGTAGTAATGTCGAGAAAAATACTCAAATTACCCCAGTTCAATTAAATCGGCTGCAGACGTAGTTTTTAATATTGAGGATTACATTTTTGTTCAATCTTTTGAATACATATATTCGAAAAAGTTTGCATGACAAAATACTATACGTCTGTCATTTGTAAAGTAAAAAGGTGAACTGTACTATACTTTTATAGTTTATTTTTTTTTTTTTAAATCTAAGAATCAATATTTGAGCCGGATTTAGAATTTTATTATTTCATAAAAAAAAATTCAAAAGTATTTGTGCAAATCAAATAGATCAACAAATGTTAACTATTGTTGATAAATTGATCTTTGTTACGAAATGATAGTATACCTACAATGTATAGTGTATATTTTTATTTTTATTCACTGTAGCTAATTCTTTTTAATAAAATTTTTATCGCTTGAGCAAACAAAATATACAAAATTTATGGAGCACTTTGAGTGAATTTTTGTCGAATATGTTTTATGCACTTTTTATCGCAGAACGATTTCCTATAAAGGAATTCGTTTTTTATTAGTTTTTAATATTGTATTAAATCATGTCTTTAATTTCGTTGTTGTTAAAAAACAATTGAATTGTTGGTACATACCTGAATACCTGTTTCGGATCGCCACATGCTGACGACGAGTTCGGCGATGGTTTTGCACTTAAATCTAGCGGTTGTTCACCTGTTACATCACTGGGACTAGGTGAGTCTTTGATTGGAGGACTAATTTGGGCAGCTGGTGTCTCTGAGGTAGGTGCTGAAGCTGATGTTACTTGTTGAGTTAACTGGTGATACCATAAACCTGAAACACCAACAAACATCACAGATCAATCGCTGCGAAAATCGATATCCTTGTTCAGTATCCTTACTTGGACAAAATGGACCTAGACCAGACTGAAATCCGGAAATTGAGGCAACAGCCGCCAAATGTGCAGCCATTGACTCAAAGGATGTCATATTCGGTGGTTGTGAATCTCTTGAACGTGATGTCACACTTTTGTTCACATGTATGTTTCTCTGACTATGGAGCTCTAGATCAGGAGAGCTGTCCCTGGAATCCGTATCCGAATCTATAGACGTCTGTTTTTGAAACCCAAAAAAAAGGAAGAGAAAGAAAATGGTACTAGTCAGTTTTGTCCTATTGAAAATTCCGAAATGGGTCATACTCTGTTGGCGAGTTCTGCCTCGGACGATGCCGGGCCAGACTCCGCCACTAAATCGCCTTTCTCGTTCACCGTGAGGAGCTTCCCGTCAACGCAGAAATAACACTTTTCGTCTGGCTTCCAGTCAATGGGAGTTACTGGCCGCTCGCTGCTCTCTGACGTGATGCTTGAAGAATTACCTCTTGAGTCGGTTTCCAATTTTTCTTCTATAGGGGTAATATGCAAAAGAATTGGAGAGAAAGAGGCATAAAAAAAAGAAGATATAATGAACACCGGAAAATATTTCACTTCCTTTCCCAAGTACCTTTCGGTAAAATTACACAGCCTTTGTCTTCCAGGTTTTCTCTTATCTCGCTTTTTATTGCAGGAGTTTCTCTCCCCTTTGAGTGGTTTTCCACGGAGGCTTGCTGTTGCAAAGCCAAATTTTCCTTCTCTGGCTGTTGCAGTGGAAGAATTTTGCTGCTGTGGCCTGGGGATGAAAATTGATTAGGAAAATAGTAAATTGAAATTCAGGAGGTAATCAATAACGCTTACTTGTATTTTCGATTTGAGCTGAGTTCGTACTGTTCGCATTCAATTGGGATCGTGCAAGAACTTCTTGGTAGAGCTTCCATTTCCTGCGTCCCATTAACTCCTCAGCAACCCGTTCTAAGCCTGAAACGAACGGAAAATAAAACATAAAATTTCTCCAGAACTCTCATAAAAAGTATAAATAGTAGGAAAATTACAAAAATTCAGAGGTTATCTTAAAAATTTTTGGGCTTTGTTTTGCGGATTTTCACCGATATTTTTAAATCACTTGAGAATGCACCAAATGCAATTGCATTATAAACAAATTCCTTAAACGTTATCCGCTTTGCAACACCTCCAAACATTAGCGTAACAGCAAAGTGGATTAGGTGTTAAAAACATTTTGAAATCAAAAATCTATGCAAAGTGGGTAAAACAATGTGCAAGGCTTCGGTGTCTGCTCGCGTAAATTGTCGTGACTTATTCTATTTTTGTAGGTTGTCGCGGCAAGAATTAGGCACCGCTACTATTATGGACACTGTTTTCAAGGACCACCGTAGACTGTTTGTGGGCCATCGGTGAAATTTGTGCGTTGTTTGCATTTGCCGTATTTGGGCAACTGGATCAAATTATATGCTTGAAATATTGAACTTAATTTGGTGGAAGGGTAAACAAAGAAACTAGGGTGGATCGACCAAGTCTGTTCGGCGCATATTTACCAAGCGATTATGGTGGAAGGAAGACTTTTTTTTATATACTCATAGATTGTACATTTTAAGAAGACTTTAATTCAAAATCTTAATATAATGTACAAAACGAAAAGTCCTGACTGACTGACTCATCAACACCCAGCCCAAATCCTTGGACCGAGGAAATTTAAATTTTGCACAGAGGTTCCCTTTCTCATGTAGATAAGGAACAAGGCCGTATTTTTGAAATTCTATCCACCAAAGGAGTAAAATAGGGGATGAAAGGCTATCGCTACATTTTTAACTTCTAGCGGTGAGCGACCATTCTTGCAGAGAACTATCAACCTCTATGTATACTAATTCAACACCCCAAAACCACCCTTGACTGAGAAAAACAAACCAATTATTATTTTAACCCGACCTATAATATAGATACGTCGGACGTCAGTAGTAAATTCCAACTTAATTTTTTTTTAAATTTAAACAATCATTTTGTGGGCCGGCGGGCAGTGCTAATATAATAATATTATTGTTCTGATAAAAATGAAACTTTTCTTTGCTTGTAAACAAAGTCCTTTCTCCAATTTAAGGGATTAAATAATTTTATAACATTATGCTTATGACCACAACATATGTGTGTAAAGTTCTCTTAAAAGTTTTGAAATAATACATATACAAAATTATGGTTTTTTTCCTTTTCAAATACCGAAAGCGAAAGTTTTCTTGAGGCTTAAATTTTAATTACACGAATTGCTCCTTTTCACAATAACTACTTAATTTTCTGAAATAGTAAATTGCACTCAGATGTTGTTTTCTGAAAATGTCCAATCTTCAGCGTTGAGTAAATTAAAATTGTTTAGTTATCCAAACATTTTGTTCCACAACTGCACTTTATTCGTGTTGACCTTAATACCAATTTTTCTACAATTCAGAAATCCATCTTGCTTTTATATTTACCAGACTGTAAAGTACTCAGGTACGATATTTTCACTATGATTTCTAAATTCTGATAATGAACATTCAGCAAAACAATTGTTGGTAAAAAGAATTCTATTTGTTTTAATGATATATATGCGTTCCTCGATGCATTCTGATTTCATTTTTTCTAATCAGTCAAGCATTTCTCGCACACATTTTTACGCTTAAATTTTCTCCAGTAATGAACTACTAGTAATCTTAATCCTAGGTTTAACTAACTACGCATTTCTACTATTCATTGCATAAAAAAAATATGACCCAGGGGAAATGTTTCTGTGCTGCCCTTAGTTTTTCAAACTCAAGAGGAATTAAAGTAGTAAAAGAGGAGAAGGAGCTCAAGCTGAAGTATGCTCAACTTCACATTTTGTTTTCGTTTTTTATTATTTTGTGCTAAATAGGCACAAAAGATTTTCATCGTGCGTATAAATTATGCGATACGCAAAACAACGGTTTTTGTTTTTCTAAAAGTAAATAACGGTTTTCTTTAAAGAAAATTCGCAAGAGCCTCTACGAAGCCTTTACAGCAGTTGATAAAATGCAAAAAATTGATGATACTGGGAAATCGTGGGGAGTCCTATGAAGGCTTAAATCCACTCTGAGTAATGTTCATAATATTTAAGCCAATAAGGATAACTTAAACATAACCCCATTTTATTGAGATGGACAAGTGTGTTTCCGCATTCTCTACCCCTGTCATTCTTACCAATCTACGAATGAGCGGTTAGTTGCGTGGAGCGCGGAGCGCCCTATGGAATCCAGTGGAACACAATGGGTGTAATAGCGGAGCTGACTGGAGCCCTGCACAAAATTAGATAAGGCCAAAGAGTCCTTTTAAATAGTCCTCGAGTAGTTCGCCTTAATTCCCTTATTTAATTTTCCAACAAAGGCAGGGCAACCTTAAAGTCGCGGGAATGGATTCCAGCAATACTGTTGCCTGGATGGAAAGGAGGAAACCGGGGTACGTATGGGGCGATCATGTGCTTGGCGACGATGATGCGTTAGAGGGTTAATGCCCTGTGAGTTGACATGGTGTATGCCTGTGTTAATGGGGGGACGAGACTGGGGCCAACGGGGGTTTCTCCATATGCCAAATTTGGATACGAGAAATTTTGAACAAATTTTTGGATATTGGATCACGACTTAAAGGGATGTTTTTTTTCTGGAAGAAGTATGGAGGTGTTTGCTAGCCCATCTATGCTAGCTTAATCGGCCATTCATTTTGCAAAAGCAGATAGGGCAAACATAATTATAAATATCTCATCACCCACCCCATTCCGTTTTTCCACTTCTCTGTTCCATTCTCCTGCTCGACGAACTTCTCATCCCACCACTAACTCGTCATGTGACTTGGTTTAATTTTTTCGTTTTTCAGCAAAATGCATTTGCTCAAAACCAGAAGAAAAATTGGGAGACAGAAAGGGTAGCCCCACCTACGCACACAGCTATGCTCCTGAATAGAGAGGCAAAGCATACTATATATAGTGTATATGCACCTAAAGATAACACTAGATGGTGAAGCCAAGAAGGTTCAGCGACAGAATGAGGTTGGGACGTCGGGATTCTGTCGTACAGGCGCTCTGGCGGGCGGATAGGTAGAGGGTGTAAAACATGCCAACGGTGGCCCAGAGGGAATGGAAGTGAGGCAGAACGGACAAATTCTTTAGAAAGACAACACAGAATATTCGCACAAGTCCTCCACACTATGGAAATGGCGGAGATGGAGGGGAGGTTGATGGTCGTCCTGTCGGGTGCACCGGGAGGGCTGGTTGGGTGGGTGGCTGGGATTGTGCCGCCACATAAAAATTCGAAAAAATGTGACACACATATATTAACGTGAAGTTCTTGTTTTTTTTTCAGAAAGGCTAGAGAAGAGCCCAAGAAGTGGCGCGTCTGTGTTGGTCAAAGACCAACCAATTCGCTTGTGTGCTCTCGTCAAGTAGATGAGGGCAATTTCGTCTTAGGGTGAGTTTTATATTGCATTTCTTGCTGTCTTCACAGTGACAGGCGGGTTAGCGGGTGGCTCAGCCACCGTGTCCCTATACGTGGCGGCGCTGGTGCACGCGTCGCACTTCTGTGTGTATAAGTGCGAAGTTATGGCGAAGAGTCTTGATATGGCGGGGGAGGGGGAGGAGGGCTATTGGATTGAGTGAAAATAGGCGGTCATGGTTTGGGGCTTTTTGGGCTTGAGATATAGCTATGGTTGCACCAAGTAAAACTAACCCGACCATATAATACTGGTAAATGATGGATTTGTGGGGGCACTTGGTATCGTTAAGGGGTGTCGTCGCTTGGCGTTTAGCGACCCACTAATCGATAATGTTGCATTTTTTGCTGGTACTCACAATTTCAGGATTTTTTTATTTTTGTTTTATTTTTATTTTTCGTCCTCCCTCTGCAATTTTCCTCCTTGTCGTACATGAATGCATTATTTCTGCAATCGGGGAATAACAATTTCTACGCGCTTTCAAACGTTGCATTTTCATGAAATGGAAAGAGACGTTAACAATTGCAAAACACTGGTTCAGCTACAATGGCCATTTGAACTCAATAAAATTCCATTTGGAAGTTGTTTTGGTTAAGAACAATTAGAGTGCAAACAACATGGATATGGACACTGATCCATATAAGTCAGAGTAGCACAATATGTTGAATAATTTTAACTTCAATTCGTAATACTATATTTAATACAAGCAGTGTTATAGAAAACCAAGCATTGTGTTTCTGCAACAATATAACTTTGTAGGTATAATGTTTGGTTTTAGTTATAAAATAGAATAACGTGGATTATTTATATATTTTAATAAGTTGAAAAATATATTTTCATTGGTTGTATTTTGTATTTAACAATTTTTATTCAGTTGTTTGTATACTGTACTTTCGAAAATTTGTTCATCATTTTGAGATAATCCATATCTGTATAATCTGTATAACACACAAACTCTCTTATGAATGTGACGGATCTTTATTTCTATGTTCTGGAAAGAAATCATAAGATCAGTGTAGGTTAAGCTTATTTATATGAAGCATAATTGTAAAATGTGTATCAAGGAATTTCAAGTACTTATCATCAATGTGTTTATTAAACAAAATTTTTTATCAATATAACAAATTCATCGCGATTCACGACAAAAATCATGCAAAATTCTATTTGTTCCCCTATTTTCATGAAAATTTTATATCTTTACTCAAAAAATATGCCATATATTTGCGCTAATAACTGCTTTACAAAGTAATTTTATTTACGAAATTTTTTTATGGACTCAATTATTGTTAGTGTAAATAACTCACTATAGTATAAATAGAATGAGTTTGGTCAACTTTAATTTTATAAGGATTAATTCATGGTTTATTTAAAGTTCCCGCCGCAGGAATAAATTTACAAAATATCGTTTCGTTAAAATCTACGGATTTAAACCGTTATAACTTTTCACAAAATGAGATTAAGGACAATTATCGAATTTTCTGGGGGCAACGCTTAATTTTCTGCATTTAATAGAAAAAAGTATTTTTGTTTAAATATGACAACTAACTCCTTTTCCTTGCAAGGAATAATGTTCTAAAGATCACTCACTATCAGGATTTACATTAAAATATTTTTGTGAGTTTTGCTAAAAATCGGGAGCAATTTTCTAAAAATATTATTTAATTTTCGAATAGAATATTAATTGTAAAATAAAGATCCAACTTCATAAAAGTTTATTTATAATTTAGTTTATTATACACAAATTAGTGTATTCAACCTGTAACAATTACTATTTTTTAAATAATTTAATTAGGTACTCAAATCGTCATATTATGTAATTCAACAAAAATTCACATTTTATTTATATAAGCTATAAAATATTTCTAATTAAATAAAAAATGGAGTAGTTAAGTAGTTGTAAAGAGCGATTTAATATTCCGTATTGATTGTGTGGAAAATTAAGTTGACAAGATTTCATTTTATATGAGTACCGAAACCGAAAACGCATGCAAATTGAGAGTCCATCAGTGAACTAAGTCCCTCCCTCCCCGGTTTCCGTAATTGGCACAAAATGACGAAATGCCTCCCCATAAACGACGAATTTCCACCTTTAATGCTCTTATTAAAACGTTTTCAAACAGCCAAAGGAAACGTCGGAATCGGAACAAAGACTGCAAATGAATATGCATGCCTTGACACCGTGATCAAAGCAGTGCAGTAAATGCGTTGAGTCTTTTGTGTCGCGTGTGACGAATCCTTCACAAAACATCTCAAGTTGAAAATTTGCATTGATTCCAGAGCCTGTCACAAACGCAGCTACAAGATTGAGAACAGTTCCAGAATGGCAAAAATTGTATCAGAAACGAATTTGTTGATAATTTTGATGTGATTCGTGTCAGGTACGCGGACTCTGCCGCGCTGCAGACGAACGGAAGGATTTCGCGGATGTCGCAGGATCTCAGAGCAGCGAATGTAGGACTCGAGCCGCCGCATTTGATTATGAATGTGCATTCATTTTTGAATTAATATTAACGTGAAAGTCTTGAGCAAACGTTATATTTTTTTCAAGGAGTTCCGTGAAAATCTGAATTGCGACATTGTCACTAAATCGCGTAGATTCAGTTCCAAATGAGGTGGGGGGTGGATTAGATTATAGCCGCTAATTTTGTTTATAAAGAGGCCAGAGGAATTTGTTTTTAAATTGTTAATCGTTTGGAATAAGGAAATCAATTTTATTTATTTATGTTGGGGTTAGACTAAAAATTAGAGCAAATATATAATAAGGATCTTGATAGATAGATAGATACAACATATATAGCTATTATATAGGTAATAATAATAAAACCAATAAAATGTTGCCAATTCTGGTCATCAAAGTTTTGTATTAAAGTCTAATATTATTATACAAAGCATTTTTAATAAATAATTTATTATTAGGTATATGATGTTTCTTTACCCATTTATTATTTTTCCAGGACTAAATAAATGCACAACAAATTATTTTTCAAAGTTCCTTGAAATTCAATGTATTTCAAAATAAATTTTTCTGTCTAAGTCTTCCTTAAAAAGTTTTATAAGAACTGTTACACAATTTTCTGTTATCCTTTATTCTGTGAAATAAATTTTAAAATTTGATTATCTTTTTCCAAAATATCATCAAAAGTTTAAAAGTAGAAATATGTATGTAAAGTTTGCCTTTGTCATGTAATATTCTATACTTCTACGAACATCCCAAGCAAGAGCTAATAACACAATTTTGTCGAACTACCCTTACGAGATCCAAAACACGAGTACACTTGACAAAATAATACTTAAGTGCACTCGAAAATTGTGTTACATATGTCCAAAGTTACGTGCAAAAGTAGCATCATTAATTTTGACTCTGCTCTAAAATTTACTGGCTTGAAAATTACAACTAGACAGGATCAAAATTTTGCCCCACAACCATAATAGTGAATAAATTGCAACATTGTCCTGATTTTATCTTAGTTAATTAGTGAGGTATCATTAGAGCAGCTTGTATTCTGTAATCGATAATTGCGAGCAACTTTTATGATGTTATTGGCTTCACTCATGCACAATGGCGTTAAGGACTCTGTTATTTTTTTATTGTTCCTTTCAAGTATTTAAAAGGGATATGCAAACTTGTAGAGCTTGTCAAAACCATCTTATCTGCTGAGGTTGGTTTGTGCTCAGAGACTCTAAAAATTTTCGAATGCTCTTGACATTTTTTGTCCAAAATATAATTTTAAAATTTCATTGTATATAGAAATTGTATGATAAAATCTTTCAGGCTGTGTTTCTTGGTTCAGAACATCGACGAAATTATCTTACATTAATGTTAAGAACAATGTTTTTTGCCCGAGCATATAACACATTAACACCATCTTTTCAAAGTGTACGAAACTGAAAAATATCCCTTGGGATGTTTTTTGCACTTGAGAGTTTTTATAACATCACAGTTAGCTTATGGTTTCAATTCAGCAATTCTGTAGGATTTAAATATGCGTTCCATAATTTCTGACAATACCTCATCAAACTTAAAACTTAAATATGGCTGCCAAAACATGTTTTCAAAGTTTGGAAGGGGTGTTGTAACGGAACTTCAGAACAAATAGACGCAACTGTAGTTCGTTCTTGTGGTAAACATTTCAAATGTAATTATTTCACCTTTTGAAATTGATGAACAATGTGGAATTGTTCTTGAGGAGTTCATTTGAGAAGTGGGAGGAAGTAGAAGATTTTCACACCAGACCAGTGTCAGTAAGCATCATCCCTGTATCCATGATACTCTCAGACGAGCCCGAAGACTACTCAAGATGATGACAACGCCGCTGCCGAGGATGATGACTTATGCTTTTCATCCAGTCTTGAACACGCACATAATTCGCGGCGGCATCTTCTGAGCGTGAGCAATTCAGACATGCACAGAAATAGCTGCTGACAGCTTTTCTTGTGGGGCAATTCCGGTCATTTTGGCTGGGAGGCCGCGCCGTGTAAAATTTACATTTTAAATGTCCTAATTAGTCTGGTGGTAATTTTCCTGGAAACGGGTTCGGGCTCGTTCATTTGGGGTCCTCGAATCGGCCCTGTGCTGCTGCGTTGCAATGCACTTGGCGGCGGAAGCTGGCCGGTAATGAGAGGAGACAACACCTGGCGACGCCGCGTCGGCCCGACGAATCACTGAAGCAAGTGCATCGCAGGCCCATCCAGAGGGCGATTACTGCTTACCTGTGTCTTGCATACGCGAGTGCGTACAGTAAACTTAAATGGCTAATTACGCACATTCGCGAATCTAGCCGCTGTCTGCCTGGTTATTTTCATAGCTGGCTGATTTTCTTAAAACCGAAGACTTCCAGTTTGCATAATTTCTGTGCGAGCACGGCGTCAAAGGGTTGTATCTTGTATGCATTGTGTAGCAGCTGGTAGTTTTTGTTGTTGGTTTTGCTGCCGTTGCTTTCCTACTCTCTATTTATCAATTTTTCTCATGCTGCCATTTTCCTCGGAGCCGCACGCTATTCCACCGGATTTGCATTAAAATTGAAGCCAATCTCGTTGCACCAGAAATTACACCGCCACAAGGGCTAGAAGTCTTGGCTGAAAGGGAAGATGTCGAATGCATCGCGAGGTATTTCTTGTGCCGCCGGGGCAATTACTTACCTGAGCATAATTATTATAACATGTACACTTTCAGAGGAATCTAGTTTATGCATTGGGCCCGCGATGGTGCATCTCCGCCTGACGACGCAGCTATCCGTTCGCGACACGCACCTTTGATCGTTCGCAAAGCAATTTGGTCATCGTCACTGGCAACCGAAATGCATGCGAGATATGCGTTTGTATGCATTTGCATTATGCAACACGGCTGTGTGTGCACGAACTGCCTGCACCGAGCGGCACTACGACTGGCCTCCAAACGAGCGCTTTAGACGCAAATTACCCTGGCATTGGAGCGAGTTTTTTCTACATGGCATTTTGTTGCCAACTCGCACAACCCGTGCACACCACGGATTTATGTTGCAGTCGCCCGCAATGGTCCGCGCCCCCCCAGAAACGCACCAGAACGATGTAGCCCTGGCGTCATCGAGTTCGCGGGCCAAGCCCGTCTTCAGCTGTTTCCATGATCCCGCTGCTCGCAAACAAAACCCGTTCCGGTTGTGCCACAGTGCGTGACGTGCCGCGAAGGGTGGGCCGATGTTCGTGGGCCAACGCGATTTTGGGTTTGGGCAGGTCATGGCCGACACCAAAACAAATGTCGCGTTTTTGCGGCCACACAAAACCAGTGCATCGTGCAGCGACTCTGTGCACTGGTATTGGTGGGACCTCCGTTGTCCACCCGCCAGCAACTGCGCCAAGGCCAACCGAACGCAAAGCAATTCATGCAGAAAGGAATGGACGCACGTCCATAATTAATTTTAGAGGCAAAGGTTTTATTCTTGGTCGATGTCTTCACCACTTTAAAATTCCTTGTGTTCCCCACAGACGCCATGCAGCGGTGTTTCCTCGAATGCGTCTCGCATTGGTCAGTTGAAGGGCGAGGGAGGCAGGATGACTGTCGTTCCGTTCGAGCGGATCGCGCATGTCGGTCCAGTAAGTTGTCGCTTCAGATACGCGTAGAGATCATCTGGCGGACATAAAAATGCATCATAAATTCTGGCAGAGGCCGAAAATGCAAGTGGAGCAGTCCTTCGAGAACCGTGACCGAGCATGAGAATCGGCAGTCGCGGTTTTAAATATTCACAGGTACCTCCCTCCCCGGGCGGGGTTGCTTGCACGGGGGCCGTGGGGCATGGTTTTGGAAGAAGCGGAAATAACAGGGCCACACACGCTGTCACATACGCAACACGCGGTTGCCCAATCACACAGCAGAGTTCATGACAGTTCGGCGGCTAGAGATAGGACAACAAAAGGCAGTGGGGGTCAATCTCCGGATGCTGGTTCCAGAAGATTCAATCAGGAGTAACATGTACGTAGAAGTTGTCTTGATTTAATATCACGAGTGTGATAACTTGAGGTTCTAATGCCAATTACCCGGAAAAATAATTTCTTACAGTCCAGTAGGTATATACATTATACAATATACACTATATAAAATTATAGCTAGATTTAACTATGAATCTAGCATGTGGTTTATGCACACATACCTAAATGTTTAATGTTTATAATAAATGAAATCAATAGCCAAATTCTAAATATAAAAATCGTTGTTTTTATAGGACCTAAACAGCATTGTTATCATGGGTGACCATTGACCAACCACAACCTAGGTTCGTCCCTGGTTTACCTACGAAAAACAATTTCGAAATTCGAAAACAAAATCCTTGTTTTTTTATTCAATACTTAAAACTGTTAAAAATAATATACTCCGAGCAATAAATTGCATTTTATTTTGTTCTCTGACAATTTACTGAAAAAAGCGGTTTATAGTTTACCGAATTGATGTTTTCATTGGCTTAAATTAGTCTCTGTTCTACACTAAATCAAAATAATTCTTTTAAACCGACGCGACGCGACGCGGCACGGTTTAAAATTGTTTCATTGGCGCTAATTGCTACCTTTTTGAAAAAAGTTATTTATTTTTTTATTTTTGATATTTAGAAACTGCACAACATGCAACTTGAGCGAACTTTTTTGAGTTGATTCAAGTGGTCTAATCAAATATAAAACGACGTTTTAATACCTGTGCTGAGAACACACGTCAACCGCGACAATGGAAAATTGACAACGAAAATTCTCTACGTCAATTTGAAACAGCTTTACTATACAAACTTTTTGAGTAAATTTGTACAGATGGTCTTAATTCGTACTTGACATAATTAACAATTTGATAATTTAGAATAGGTTTTTTAAAAGCAAAGAAGCACTTGCGGTTGTGCAATAATAATATAAATGCAATGGGAAAAAGTCTTAATCTTAACATATGTATTTTTGTCAACAATTTGCAACTATTTTAGATGAACATGAAAGAAAAAGTTAATTAATGTACTTAACGAATGCAATTAACTTTTAATAATTAGACCAATTGAGAAAATGTGTCGTAATGTATTTTTTTGTGATTCCACAAATTATTAATTAGAAGGAAAAATCATTTCAGTTTAACAAACATTTTTTAGTTTGAAAATATTAATAATAAGAAATTAAACATATAAAGAATCAGTTTAGGATTTTGGTACATGAAAAAAGTAATTCAACAAATTCGTAAATTTTATGGAATTCGATACACAAATCTCCATTGCAACTACAATAGTGTTATAACAATTAAGATGCTATCAATTCAATGAAATAGCAATAATTCGGTGCGCCATGTTAGTGTGGTAATAACTCTCATCGTCCAATCTTGTTCTTTGCCTTCGGGTGGAATGGAGAGGGTGCATTGAATTATCGATTATTATTACACACCGAATGGCGTAATAATTAATTGTGTACAGCGATTCTTACCATGCAAAATCTGATCCATTTGCAGGGGTAGGACCACAGTATATAATATATATGAAAAGGGGATGAAATGTGATGTGTATAATATATAGAGGGATAATTAATGCACCGGGAATCTGGAGCGTTGAGTAAGAAGAGATAATATTGTATTAAAGGTGTCATATGTATTCTAAGAATAAACAAAACTGACTATCGCAAAATCATATGGAAATGTAATTAATTGTTCTATAACAATATTGATAATTTTAATGCACACAAAACCACTTCAAAATGATCAAGCAACAAAATAAAGTAATTGATTGGAATAGTTAATTGAGTTCCCTTGTATCAAAAGCCTTCAAGCCATCAAACAGCCTCTTCAATTTGTGAATTAAACTGTCATGAAAACAAAACCATCACTTCAATAATTTAGTCAATTCAAAGGACAACAGGCAGTTTCCCCTATCCTGCCAGCTTCCGTAAAAAGCGAACGTGCCATTTCCGGATGAGCAACTTCATTACAAATCCAATTCCCAAACAGTAAGCCTCTTAGATCCTGTTCATTACAGTTCATCACTATCAACTGGTGTCCATTCTATCATCCGCAAACTGCCTCCTGGTCGGCCGTGAATTGGGTCACAATCGCCCGATAAATTTGCAAATAACCAAAATGTTAACAAGATTCACTACAAATCGACCAAGATTAGATTTTCTCCCAACAAGGATCGACGTGTAGATCTAGCGTCGAATCGTTTGCTTTAATCCTGGGCCCATATAATGCCCCGTAAATCTGGCTATAACATTACGTACCTACAACACGCCGAAGTGCTACGACAACTATGTATGCCTGTCGTAACCCTTTCGATGCACGTACATGGCATTCGGTGGCACAGCCAACTGCATCGCTACTTCCAGGACATGTTATACATGTATAGTAGCAGCATGAAAACGTTCCCACCGGTATCTATGCCATCCGTACATTCATCTCTGTTAACATAGTTAGGTTGGAAGTTAGATTTGGTGAAAGTTTTGGAAGCTTTATGTATTTACAAAATGTTTGTAGCAGATTGTTCTCTCACTTTCTACCGTCGTTGTGCAGGACCTGTAGCCATGCATCTAGCTAGCTGCACCATGGCACACTGTTGTATGCTGTAAAGGACGTAATAGTTTGCCACTTGTTGCTGCGCCAGCGATAAATTAATATATTCAATTCGCCTCAAATGCATATCTGCGAGCGTGTAAGCACATCGCGGCATTGTTCGTCCTTTGTTGTGGGGAGACTGGGTTGTATGGTGTGCCGACATCTCGTGAGGAAATTCGTTCGTTTAGATGTTCGCCATCGCCATTCCATTTTGAGAGCATTAGACGTCGGTCGGGATCCTTTATTGTCAATGGTGAAACTTTTCAAACTTTCCACTTGATATAGGCATGTGTGTATGGCAGTATTAAATAGAGCGATGTTGACACTATTTTTAGTTAACGTAATTGACGTAAAGGGATAATTCAGTACAAATGGCACTTGAGTGCTCTGCGGATTTTGATGAGCTCACACAGACTGTATACAACACTGAATGTCCTTTGAAATTTTAAGCAGTCTACAGCACTTACGTAACTGCGTCGCACAAGGACACGAATTAAGTCATTAAGCCTTGAGAGGCAACTGTACGGAGAGTGAGTTATGACAACTTCCTTCATTGAGCCTGCTGTGCATGTATGTGTGCTTTCAGCCATCAACTGTGCCACACTGTACAGACTTTTGCATCCTTTTTACTTTTGCAATTGGACAAGTTTGCGTAATGTTTTCTCTGTACACAAATGTCTGAAGAAAATTTCTTTCAATTTTCAAAATGTGGAGGAATATTAAGAAATCGCGACAAAGTCTGATTATCAGATAATATGGGGTATGAATCCTTTACGTTAAATCTTCATTTTGATCATCTCTATACATTGCTTTCTAACTTTGCTCCAGATTTAACTCATTAAGTGGATGCTTTCTGTTACATTCTGCAATTTCCAGAGAGTCGATAGCTTATTTGTCCCTGAGGATATGTGTAATTTCAAAGGAAACGAGTTGCTTGAGTTTTTCAGTCGATTTCAATGCATACCCACTGCACTTGTGCTTCTCTGTAAAATAATAATAATAAACACAGGAAAAAAGTAAAATTCTTAGTACGCTCCTAGGGAGGTTTAAAAATTCACCACTGCCATTGAATTCCAGAAAATCTGTTTTAGAAAATAGAAATAAGAACACACACACAACTTTACTTCGGCTTCAACGTTCTAATTTTATGAAAATGGGAAAAATATATAGACAGAAGCACAGAAAAGTTATTAAAGAGACAAAATTTACTTTGGTGGAATTCGCAATGGGTCTTAGGGATATCAAGTAACAGCGAGACAAGGTCTAAGTAGCGTAATGGTTACGCTCCAGGAAGCGTGCTCCGCGAGTGTGACGGATTTGATATCTGGGCGTCCAGAAATTCTGCTCATCCTTTCAATTGAAGGAGATTTCAATTTTGAATTGTAATCGGAGTACTCGATTTCCGTGTGAAATCTGTTATGCAACTTGTCTGCATGAATGTTTTCAAAATTGTACAACAGAAGAATTTTTGTAATAGTTGCATTCGTGAGATGATCACTTTCATGGGGCAATTGTTGTGTTTGCTGGGTTTGAATACCGCGATGGTTTCATGTGGGGATAATTGCCCAAGAACATGTCATTTTCTGATATTTTGTCAACATTAAGTCAAAATTCAAAACTGATCATAAAATTATTGTTAATGTCATTACTGTTAATGCGGTAATGATTTGTCTCCACATTAAATTATGTCAATTCATTCGAAAACGTTAAATCTTGTAGAATAGTAAAAATATGATTGCTCGCATCTCATTTACATTAGATAAAAAATTTTAAAATGTGGAAAAATTATGGAGAAATTAATATAGTAACTACAATGAAGATTTTTGCTTCAGAAAAAAACATTTGCAGTAATTCCATTTGTTATACTTATCCTAACTGTAGGGTACCTATATTAGTTTTGAGTGAAAGTTTGCAACGCCAAGAAATAATGGGGACAGAAAAAACACTATATATTTATGATTGGGAAGTGAAAGGAAACCGTATGTTAGTTGTCTGTCTGTCAATCTGTCTGTCTGCCAGACGATAACTCGAAAACGCTTGTAGCTAAAAGATTGACATTTGGTACAGTAAAAATTTGTTAAATTTGTAGGGTTAAGTTGGAAGATGAGCAAAATCGGGCAACTTCTTCTAAGTGTTGCCATATAAGCCTGAATCGTTTTAATACAAAAATTTTGATTTTATTTACGGAATATTTACATATTAACCTTTTTTCCGTTAAATATTGTTATAAATACGTATTCCGATTAAATTATTTGTACGAAATTTTTTCGCACGGTATTGAGATTTTACAGATACGGATATCGAAAGCTTTTCTTTTTTACCTGCGTTTTGAATACATAATTTTGAACGAATTTCTCTTTTTACGATGTGAAAACTGTTTTAGCCCGGTTTTTTACACGATTTCTTAACAAACGTTGCTTCTTCAGTTTTAAAACTGTACCGTTCCACATCTAGGGTATTTCATAATTGGTTTAAACCAATTATACTTCCGTACTAGTTTACATTGTAAATTTTCCATTTTATACTTTAAATAATATTGCATCAATTTTTTCATATTCACTGTGTTTTAATCATATTCAGTTATTAAAACGAATAAATTAAAATAAATAAAATAAATTAATAAATAAATTAATAAATTTAATTAATAAATTTTAATAATAATATAATATTAGATTCATTACAATTGAAATTTGTTGTACACATTCTTCTGAACGTACAAAACACAAAGGATTAATAATTAGTTAGTCACTGTGCGTATACAACAAAAGTGATAAATCACCTGAAAATTGTAAAAAAAATATTTTGTAATTGTAAACAATCACTTATATTTCAATTACGCCATTCTATTGTAATTTACAACCTGATTGTTCATGTACAAAAGCTGTTGGTAGCCGAAGGTTTTGCATAATAAGTCCAAAAAAGGCCTCCAAACAAATTTATGTTTTTTTAACATTTTACAAATGAAAATCACAAAAGCAAATGGCGCCTTCAAAATATTTTCACTGATTCATTGCAGAATATTCTGAAACAAAGCAAGGCAGTCGCGATTCAATGCGTTTGTATCTCTTATTTGCAAAAAGCAAGTATACTTTCCTATTTTGTGCATAAATTATCATTTCTAACAAACAAACACAAAATGCACACTGAGCAATCAGTTACAATTTCGAGAATTTTAAAATGCGTCATGAAAATATCTCGATATTTGAAATAAAAACAGAAAACGGCAAAACTGAAATGAATTCCTGATCGGGAAAAACCAAGAAAACTCGTGTGACCTTGAGTTGGTAATGCGCAAAATGGGAAAACAAAAAAGCACAAAATAAACAACAAAAATAGTAGATAGAAATCATGCTAACCGGGGGTGCCTATTTCACTTTTCGTGCCCGATAGACACTCGCGGCTCTCGGAGCCGTGGCCCCTGGCCTTCCCGGTGTGCCTTTGCGCCGCGGAATTAATATCGCCGCCATTATTATTTGATATTATTTCGTAAATCAAAGTGGCAGGGGATGGCCCGTTCTAGAGTCACAGAGTTCTTGTGTTCTGCTGCTGCAGCAGCCTTTAAGAATTATTTTAAATGCCGCTTATGTCTAACCTGAACACACCTTCCAGTTGTTAGTGTTACGCTTTCCATTCTAATTATTTTCGCGAAGGTGTTCGTGAGTGCACACCAACTTTGGGACGGGGGTAGATCGGTGGGGTATGCCACCGCTGTAAATAATAAATTAGTAGCAGTCGGATTGCTTAGATACTTACGGTCGCAGAAATTCATTAGAATAGCTCGTTAAAAAAATAAAACAAAAAACAAGCGTGAAGAAAAGTTGCCAGAGATTTCAACATACGTGGGACGCTATGTGTATCTCGGCTCCTAACTGGAAAGCCTTGAGAAAACCATTGAATCTCTTGAAGTGCATTTATATGTATCTATATACAATATATTTTTTGCGAAAATATTTGCAAGCGATATGCTGCGCTTTGAGGGCACCACCAGGCACCAGCATTTGTTTCTGTCAATCTGAAGAGTTTTGCACTGTTGATTAATAAGTTCCATGGCAGAGGTTCGCTCTTTGGAGTGATCTTTTCCATGGAGTGATCTTGTCCATTTATTGGGATGTGAAAGGGGCACTTTTCGTGGTTTCCGTGATTATGCTTCCAGACAGCAAACGCATTATTTCAGAATATCGAATTAAAATCTCAGTGATTTGAAAAAAAAACATAAATAATAAAAATATGAAACCATGACGGAAATACTATAAATGGAACAAGACCACAGGCATTAGGTGAATACTTGTTAATTACGACTTGATTTATGTTTTCAAATTAAATCAGATTTATTTACATGTGGAAAGAAGAAATACCTCAACTGGATTTGCACTCGTCAAGCAACTGTTTTTCTTTTCTGTGCTACAATATTTTTAATTGTATTCATATAGAAATAATTCATTTTGAAATTGTTTAAATTTTTTATTTTTGAAGTCTGATGTTGAAATTAGATGTTTTAAATATGTAATTTGTTTGTAACATTTGTAAAAGTACGAAGGTCATTAAGTTAACAACAACTAGATTGCATATTTTAATCCAATTTGTTGTAGGGAAAATATAGCATAAAAATAAGAATTAGCCGAATTTTTCTCTTGCATCTTCAATCATTATTTACTATAGAAATATTCTTCCATGTATTTCTTTTATATTGGAAATGCTGTAAATTATAATTGACATATACATATAAATAGTTATTTATGTGTATATGTTACCCATTCCAATTTTCCCTCATCCACAGCAACCTACTTAGATTATTCATTCAAATTTTCTGAACATCACTTTATCTTTACGATCGTCCTATTCATTAAATCACAAATATTGCTTTGTTATCTCAACATAAACTGAAGTCGATCATGCTGTAGATCAGTTGTAACTTTATGTAGGACATTATTTTTACTATCCATTATTCGTTTATTGCTATTTCTATCGTGTTGTACAATATTTTTGGTTCATAGGACAAAATATAAATAGAAATATAAAGAAAACCAAAAAGTAACGCGGTAATTTAAAGTGCACCAAGTTGATCGCGTTGCACTTTCTTTATAACAAAGAATGTTAAAGTTTATTGACACCAAGTAAAAGCGCGGCATGACGTGATAATTTTGTCAGATAAAATCGTCCTTCAATGATAATACGCCGCAAATATTTATCCCAGAAGTTATTGTCTGATTACAAATTTTATTTTATCTTACAGAAACGATGACAACTTACTACTAAAGATAAAATTTGTAATCCAATTACTGCAGGATTCTATTGTATGATCTCGTCCTCTGGTTTAATTTTAAAAGAATCGTTTTTGGTCGATATTACTATTTATATAATATTATAATATTATCAGAATTATAAGAACAGCTGTAGAACTCTTTTAAATGTCATAACGACAAGTTTTTATATGTGCAAACTCCAATTTGATAAGTTTAAAAACTCCAAAATGGGTCTATTTAACAGTAACAAAATCATTTTTTATAATAACATTGGCAATTGCTCTTTGGATATTTTTTAAATTCACTTAAAATAATGATTAATATTATTTTATTCTGAACAAATGCGTAAATGATTGTTGTACTTTCATGGAACTTTTTATTAAATGTTATTGATGTTGGGAAATTTATTTTTCAAAACCGGTTTGTGAAAATGTGAATGTTTGTTACGTAAACGAATCTGATTTATTTGTACTCCTAATATTTTTTAATTAATTTGAGTTTTATGAGATAATTAAGTACGTACTCGAAGATAAAACTACATTTTTATTTTCCTTGTATTGAAGGTTATTGTTAAATTTTGTGCTCAGTTATTAATAATTTACTACTTTATTGATTACCATAGTGAGAGTAACATGAGCAGAGATTATAAATACACATAAAAACCTTACAATGAATTCACTTTATTCAAACATAACAATAAGTCAAGTTCTAAACATCATTACAAATAAGATATTATTCCATTTGTGTGTAAACAAATTGAAAATTATTGTATGAATTCGTGTAGCGAATGTTTATAGTTGGTTCAAATTTTCAACAACATTCGCTTCATGCCAATTAACCAACAAATAGTTTCAATTTTTTTCCTTGCGTTAACGCGTCTATATTCAACAAAAAACTTTTGTAATTAACAAATAAAGGAAGACAAAAAACTGTTTCCAAGAATTGTTTTGAGAACCAGAAGTATGCAATTTCACAATATGGGAAAATTGATGCATCTAAAACGAGATTCCAGTTGCCGTCGCTCGCGATCGTGTGTGATTTGTGATTTCATTGTAGAAACATTTAAACAAAACACATCGACATTGGAGGAACATAAATCATCGAAATTTCTGATGAAATAATTAACAGGAAAACGTTACCTAAAGCCTTTTAACTCTGGTTTCGATATCAAACAATTCCAGGCACGTGTTTTGCGAAATGATGAATTTCATTGGCATCGAATTCCCCGGCAACCCACAAAACTCCATGATGGAGTCTGAAGTTGTTGCGTTTGCAACGGAATCGGAAAGGAATTTGTTAAAAGCCAAAAGGGATTATGGTGAAATTTCGTAACACCTTCGACACTTGTGCGTTTCGATTGTGGGTCTTCATTTTCGAACTAATGCGCCAAAATGCATACGACCAGAAAAGGAAATTATTGAATGGAATGGAATTGTTGTTGGTTGTTGTTTTTTTTTTTGTCGGATTAAGTGCTCTGCTACAAAGTAATGTATGCTAAAGGTGACGAGGGCTGAAAAACCTAACCTTCTGAACTTTTGTGGGGTATGGACACATTGGACAAGTACGAGATATTTTTTTTTTTTTTCTAGAAAATTATTATCAAATTCTCAGCGAATACGAATTACGGTTTGACCATTGACGTTCGCAACATAACGGCATGTGTGCCATTTTGTGGTTTGATGGTTAACTACACCTGCCCCACCTCGTGGCCATAATTATTGGCACAGTCATAAGTTTATTAGTGTACTTTCTGGAAGTCATATCCAAAGATGAGCCACACCTTAATCACTTTAAAAGGAAAATAATTTAAAAATTGCATTCATAATTCACGGAGTACCGTGTGCGGTGCATTTACATGCACTCAACTTAATACCAGGGTACAGCGGTCGCTCATCATGTGAATTGTTTTGGTGTGCACAGGCGATTAGGGTTGTCGCTGTGCAGCAGATGTTATGCAGGCAACCCTGGCATTATGCCGCGTCAACGAGTCTGCACCCTTCGGTTTGATCGAACGTTCCAAAAAATGACTAAAAGTTCCATGTACATGAAAATCTTCTAGAACTATTTTAAGGCTTTAATTAGTCTCATGGCACACACGCACACATCCACCCTTACAGCCAACAATATACAAAGTGGTTTCACAATAAAATAAAATTAACAACAAGTCTAGGTCTTCTGCTTTTTGCGGCTGAAATTTTAAGCTGACTAAAGTGGCAGATTACGGCAACGACGTAACCAACTGCCATTGGTGATTAACAAAAGGATCCCGGAAAAAATCGCATTTTTGTAAAGTTCCGATTCCGATATGGTTTTATTGTCAAATGTAGTTGTTAAGCAGTTTAGTGCCTTCCAATTCTCTCCGTCCTCTTGGCTTTCCGCTACTGGTATTTTTAAAGCGCTTAATACGGTTTTTGTCGACTTGATTTCGTTCGAGTTTTCGCCTTTTAATTAAATTTTGATATCTTTTTTTGATGTCGTCAACAATCAATTTCCTCTTTACATTTATGTTGTACTGCAAAACTTTCACATTGAGATTGTTTTCGAAACTGTTGCATAAAATAGTAGCATTAACTTTAATTAAACGTTATATTAAGAATGCATAAATTTGTGAAACCGTTTGCAATACATAAAAATAATCATTTCTAAATGGACAATCTTTTTTACGGAGTAATTAAATTCCACCACAACGTAATAAATTCGCTACAGCTGTTTTTTTTTTATTAATAGGAAATTCATATGCTCCCTCGAATGCATATAAACATAATATTTGTTGTGTTTGGACTTAGTACACACCACAAATGTGCCATAGATACACATAGTTCGTATTTCAGTAACCGGAAATAATTTGAGTGGAAAATTTCAATTCAATGTTATTCGGAAAATTGGATGAAAACAAAAGGAAAAGTTCACATGGAGAGTAATTGGCGATTTCACTTAATATACGTTTGATTTTGTTGACTCATAATAGTCATTGAGCGTAATTTAGGTCCTTACAACGTAAAATAAAATAATGGAAATGAAAACAAACATGTAGTTGTGGAAAATTGCCATTTGGTTGCCTGCGAAAAGTTTCAAGGACCACAAAATAACGCAATTAGAGAAGTGCTTTGAAAATTCTACAAATAATCGGATATTACTATACGAATTTTTCTGCAGTTTCTAGAAATCATTTTGCATTTAATTAATCAACTGGAAAATTTGCATTCAATTCGATTACAAAAAAACAAACATTTTTTCATATGAAATATCCTTTTTGTTTTTAAAAAAATTTTTTAATTTTTTGATTAATGAATTTTTGATGAAACAATTGGGCGAAGCTATTAAATTACATTTACATATAAGTACAAAGTTAGATAACATTATAAAGGTATTCTAGAAAAAATAAAAATCTTAACAATATTTGTTTGTTTCAAAGAAAGATCAACAAAACAAGGCAAATTTGCAAAAACCGTTTAGAAATGAAATAGTTTTTTTTTAGATTTCAGTAACACAATTAATATTCTTATTTGATGAAACACTGCCGTCATATTTATTATTTATTAATGTAGAATGTATTTGATTTGTTATAGAAATCGAATAAGTTGCCGGGAAATTTTTTTAAAGTTTTTTAATTTTACCATTTTCACTACCAAAAGTTTTTCTCATTTAACTTTTAGTTTTACAAGTGATGAATTATTAAAAGTACAACAAATATCAACAAAAATATGTAAATTATAACAGCACTTTGAAAAGGATTTATAAGGCTTGTGAACATGCAGATTTGGTTTATACGGTCGATATAACATCGTTGCACATTTTGCGCAAATCGAAATTTAGTGATTTGAGATAAAATCTTATTTTGACAATTGATACGAATTCAAATCGTGTTAAATCGAAAATAACTGCTTGAGTATGCTAAATCAATAATAATCAAGTGCGAGTATAGTGAAAGGATAGCAATAAAAGACCGAACACACTTTACAATGCTTATATGCATATGCGCAGGATGATGTCTCCTCGCAATGCACATTCAAATGCTCTTCAAAATGTTTTTAACAAAAATGCACTTGTACAAAGCAAGAAAACAACTTCCACATCTTCCAAGCAAAGGAAAAAACACAATTTAACAATATAATCCAGCAAATGTGGAACTCATGTTCCAGGAGCATAAAACAGTTATGCTAAAAGTGTGAAGTTAAAAAACGGTTTCTTTGTTTCTAATTTTTCGTGCACATTCACCGGATTTAAAGGTCGAGTTGGCCACATTTTCCCAGAGAACAGAGCTAATTTCTGAAAATGAGATGAATACTCTAAAAAGCTTCAGCATAATATGCATACTCTCGAGATCCTTGGAGTACCTCCGCCCAGACGTCGTCGTCCTTAAACCAATTTCGTCCTACTGTCAAATTAAACAAAAAAAACTTGAAGTGAAAAAAAACCGGCAGCACCGGTGATTCTTGATTCTGTGATGAGCACGAATGGGCAAAGAGGTAGTATAAATTTGATCGCATTACGATGGTCGAGGAACGTGCATATCCTGGCCCTGCACCCTTTCGCAGACAAGCTGCACTAGGTGGAATTCCTAAACCTGCAAAATTTGATTTTCGTAGCGTGACAGACTTCAGTTCAAGCTGGGCGCAGGATGATAATATTCAGTCTTTTATTTTCGCCATTATAAGGAGGAACATGGTGACGATTTCGAGTTTTCACTACTTGGTGCCTCTCAAGGGGCAGTGGTGGGGAAAGGGGGGAGTTTGCAAGAAATTTCCTTTTTTCTTCACACGTTTGCTGTTTAATGTCACACCTTAGAACACTAGTTATTTTTTTTTAGTTTTTTTATTTACGGCTTTTTGTCCTTTTTTATGTAAAAGTGAAACTGTCGATTAAGTTCTCCTATAAAACAGTAAAAAAGCATTCACTTAACGTACCTTGATGGAAAGTGGGTGGAGGTGAAATTGAATTCAGCTATTTTAAGTGAATCTACAGCTCGAATCAAAACCATTAGATTGTGTGTTAAAAGTTTCCTCAAAGAACAAGTACGGCTTCGTTGTGAGCTCTTTGTGATGATTTTATAGTTTTGAAAATGTTCAATGTAGTTGTGCGACAAGGTAAGAAAATGTTCGTCCTTTAAAATTAGTGGAAATGAATTGGAAAAGCACCTGCAATTGACAGTGAATCAATTCGAATATTTTGCTTCAGGGACTCCAAAAAACATTAGCATAAAATCGTAACATACTGTTCCGGGAAAACAGAATTTATATTACACGAAACATTGAGAGGATGCCTTGGGTATTGGTGTATTTATTGGTTGGGGCGAGTATGTGTGTGTGATAGTAATTTATTTTTAAAATTTTAATTATCTTCTTGTATCCTTCACTGATTTTCCTATTTTCAACTAACAAATTTTAATTTTATAATTGTCGATTAAGGACAGTTTTATATACAAACCGAATTAAATAAATACGTACTGGGAATATCTTGTAGAGTTTCAACAAAATATAACTAAATATAAATAAGTGTAAAAGAAAAACATGGAAGCGAAATCCAAATAATTTAAATAAATACGTAATAATTACTAACATTTCTGATATTTTGCATACAATATACATAAAGAAAATTCTTGAATTTTTATTTTACTGCGTTGGTACCTAATATTTTTATGTGCTTCTGGTTGGAAAAATGTCCTTTAATGCTGCAGAGCTGCAGTTCGCGTGCACTGAAATAAGTGCTCAGGTGAAGGGGGATCGCATTTGTGCTTCTGATATTCTAACTTTAATGTTTTTTATACCTCAGTATACGTAACGGTAATTGTTAGAATAATGTTACATGCATACCACTCAATTCTATATTTTTTTGTTCTAATGTTTCCTAATTGCAAAACGAAAGTGAACTAAAGTTGACATTTTTTCTGTATTGCCTAACTAATACTAAAAGCAGAGTTTTCTCAATGGTTTTACAATTTGCTTATTTTATTATTAAGTATTATATTATTATCTATTAATTATATGAAAAACTATATTTTATAAATGAAAAACTGGCCGAAATTTTAATCAAAAAGTTTATTATTTTGTAAATAGTTTCTTGTGTAGAGTTATCTAATTTCCTACGGA
Organism: Leptogaster cylindrica; assembly: GCA_963082835.1. Classification (NCBI taxonomy): domain Eukaryota; kingdom Metazoa; phylum Arthropoda; class Insecta; order Diptera; family Asilidae; genus Leptogaster; species Leptogaster cylindrica. The sequence continues at coordinate 35,182,396 of OY720106.1, forward strand.
AATTTTTTTAAAAAACTTATTCCAAAAAATAATTGATTTGCTTTGGAGTTGATCACTTTATGAATCATTAATAATTACTTTTAGTCTGGTAGGTACTGTTAAATAAGCAGTGTAAAAATCACCATTCCAAAAAGAGTATTGACAAGTTGGTTCAATAAACATGAAGTTTAGATTTAGTCTTAAAGTTTTCATTTTGAAATAATTATAATAACTTACATTTCGTTATCAGAAAAATTTCTTAACTTACAAACAATTACTGAGAAAATTAGAAAATATTTTTTTGAAATTAAGACTTCACTTTTGTTTATAATGAAGTTGAAAAAATCAATCCTATATTATAAAAAACAACATGAAGGAATATAATGTAAATTAGAACTCGGAAATTTAAAATGAGAAATATAATATATCTACAATTAAAATTTAATTTTATGTTATTTTTTTTTTATTTAATTATTGTAAAAATTTCCTCACGAATTGCTTTACAATTTGAATAACTATTTCGTTCCGATAGAACTATTTTTCGAGAAAAATTTTTGCGTAAGTCAAACAAAAAATTTTATCTTAAAATGGGATTTTTCTTATTTCTACTTAATTTTTTTAAGCTCATAGTAGATCATAACAATTTTAATTTTGTAATAAATTAAATGAAATAATTTTCGAGAAGGTACATTAATTTTGAGTTCTGATGATGGCAATGCAAATATCTTTTTATTGGCGTTTAATAGTGACAAGAAGATTTATGTATTTTGCGTGAGCGGTTTCAGCAAAATGTTTTGTTTTTAGCAGTGCGCACAGAAATCAGATTGCAATAATTGAGATTTATTGTTGAGATATAGTTTTCTTTTCCCAGTTGTTGTTTATTATTATCTACTCTACATTATTTTTGGAATTAATTCGTTTCACATAAAAAATCAAAAATTTTTATATTAGTGCTGCTTTGTTGATCGCATAGTATTGAAATGTTTTGGAATAAGTTTGTCACTATATGTGAAGTTAATTTGGTTGATTTTTTAATTTAAGGCAGGGAAAATTATTATTTTAATTCTATTGCAATCAAATATCTACATATAACAAATTGTACCTACTGGATTTCGTAATTTTATATTGGTCCCAATAACTAGTAAAAAATGATGAGCGACAAACTTATGAAGTAAAACTTGGATTTGATTACAATAAAACAGTATTTAATGGTAAAGAACAACAACCTGTAATTTTTCGACCGTTATTAAAACTTAATAAATATTTTTGTTTAATCAAATACATTATTTTTTAGAAGGGACGTTTGTAATATCCTGAAAAATAGGCTCTAGTTTAATTGTGGAAAATTGGAACTCTGCAATTGTTAAAGACAATTCTGGACCCGTTTCGTCAAATTCAAATTGTTTGGCGCATTTTCGAGGCACTGTTTTTAGAACTTTGGGAGACGAGGATCTATCAAAAGGAGCCATAGGACAATGCAGCACGTAAACAGTAGAAAAACTGAATGGTTTTTAATCTAATTGAACTTTGAAGGGAAGCACTTAAATAAGAAAAAATTTGCCGCCAAAAAGTGAATTGGAAGATCTATACAGATGCAGACAACAGGATAGTTTAAAAAAAATTGTTTAACATTGGTGTATTCCACTGAATGAGGGTTATATTAAAAAATAAATTTCCGATATTACTCAAAGCTGACTTAATAGAAAAAATAAGATACACTTAGTGTTTTACAATTTTGGAAAACAAACATATTTTGTGAAAAGGGTTCTAGATCCTTTTGGGATTTAAAAAAATTTAAAATACCTACATTAAAAAAATTAATTTGCGTTGATTGACGATACGTCAACAAGCAATTACGTTATACATTTAAAAATAATTAACGAATTAAAATCGTTCTAAATTTAAATTAAAACTTCCATGCAAAATTTGTTAAAAATGTTTGAATATTTAAAACATGTTCTGAAAGAATTATTGAGAATGATTTTACTGTAAATTTTCAGAACAGCTTTATTTTTAATAACAGTCTTTTATTTTTGAATACTTCCCGCTTTTTTAAACTATTGAAGGCGTCAATACAACATGTTCAAGGAGACCTTAATTAATAATAAAAGAAAGTTTTCCGAAATGTTTGAATCAAAATTAAAAAAAGAGTTCAACTAAAAAAGCAAAACGAGAAACTGATTGGGATATTCGTACAGGTCCTTTGATAATAACATTTTAATGAGTTTGTGTGCATTTCAAAATTTTTTCATAAGTGAACATTTGTTTAGAAAAACCGTTCATTCAAATTATCCGCTTACACATTTTCTTTGAGTAATTTTGTTTAATTCATTCCGAAACAGACTCAAAAAGGAAGTTGCCTTCAATCTGGTAGCCACTTCAAGCACGTAAAATATAAAGCGCTGATGTTTTTATTTTCTTTATAAAAAAAACACTTTTTAAACACTTCAAACACTTTCCAAATATCATTTTTTTTTTCTTCAAAACGAACGAAAATACGTGAAAACCTATGAAAAACTCCACGGTTACTTTCATGGCAGCAGAAAACACAGAAAAAAATATCCAGCCACGTGGTTGAAAGGAAAATAAAAGAAATGAAAACATAAAATTTTAATATGAAGGGATTCTGTACCCTTTACCATCTGCCTATGTGCTTCAGGATTTGAGCCAAGGAGACAGGATACGTACCTACAAAACGTAGCCGAGCAGGTATGGCATCACAAAAGGGGAAAAATATCACTGGCAAAGGAAAACGAGAATTGCATCTAGACGAGTGCATCCACTGCTGCTACTCGCAAAAGATATTTACAAATAATAATACACAAGAAAAAAACAACAATGTAATATGTTAAATGAAAAAAGAAATGCAACAAATCTTGTTTTAAATACCAATCGAGCATGGGGTTATGAATCCATACATTCGCAATGTTCGTCACCGGATACTCAACACTCTAGATCAGGTCCGCGCTTCTTCATTCAAAAAAATGTCCGAATTTATCAATTAGGAGCAATTTTCCGTGATGTTCTGCAAACTCCACTATCCTCACTCGTCAATAAAACAATAAAAACTCACAGATAAGCGAATCCATCCATTCACTTGTGCCGCTGATATCAACAAATTTCAATACTTTGTCACAGAATTTAAATTTCCATTTACATTTTCTTTTGCTTTAATTATTATTATTATTATTCTTTTTAAGAAAAACAAACAGAAAACCAAAATAACAGAACAAATAAAACCACACTTTGCTACGGATAAATTTAAACGCGGCGATTCGGTTATCTCGCTGGAAATACATTCATTTGTCAGCTGGTCGCGAATTAGCAAACATTTCTGTTTTACTATTATTTATAACTAAATTCACACGCCACTGATCACTCTGATAGACCGCTCAGCAGCATCTCAGATCACAAATTGTAACAATGACAACAGAACAAAAAAAATATAAACTTTGCAACAACCAACAACAAGATGGTAAAATTTCAAAATAAATTAAACCAAAAATTCAAATACCCGGAATCAGTTGCAAAATACTGCAGCAACAATCGCTTCCTGTGAGTGAGTTACTCGCAGTGTTCCAAAAACCGATTGATAGCACCGAGACGACGAACTCGCGCCCGCCTTCCTGTAGTATTACTTCCTTGGAGGTTCCTTTTGCAATGTTCTTTTACAACAACAAAACAGTTAAATTCAACTAAAAAAGAACAATTGCGCCAAAAAGCACGGAAAACCGAACAACGTTGCTGTGATAACGGGGCCGAAACCGCCGGCGAACGAGTCGATTAAGTAGCTCAAGACGTCTTCGATGAAAACAACAAACTCTTTATAGTCATAAAATATGTTTTTCTTGATTATTATTATTTACAGTTTGGTATTTTGCAGCTTAACGTGTTTTTGTTTATTTATTAAAATTTTTGTTTTTTTTTTAAATTTTACTTTAGATTTTATAAATTTTTTTTATATTATTTATATTTATTAATTTATTTTTTTTGTTGTAATTTGTTTTTTTGTTTTATTATTTATTTTTTTATATCTAAAGAAAATTCTATCGGAATCGGACGCGATCGGACGCTACTCGGATCGACTCGGGCCGCGTCCGAAAATGCGTTCCGTTGCATATCGATGCGTTGCGTTTATGCGACTGAAAATTATATCACATCGACGTTCAATTGAGAGCGAAAAATATTTTTCCAATGTGCGATAGGGATGGAAGCGCATGCGATATATTTCTACATAATTTCAACATTCTGCTCTATAGAATAAATACACATTCACAGACCGATAGACTTCCCTATCTTTATATATGCAACGATGTTTTGTTGTTGCCGCTGTTATTTTTGTTGCATCCGCCTTTCTTATAAGGTTTTGCGCTCCCCTCTCCGGGTAAAGGAATAATAAACACAACAAAAAAAAAAGCTTCGTCCCTCTGCGCTTTCTACATCATTTTCTTCGGGTGCATTGTGTGCACGTCACAACACAATGTAATGACGTTTACACAAAGGCAAACCGCATATAACAATTCATACACAATCATACTTCATTCAATGGAACTTTAAAGTCATGCGAAAATTTTGCACTCCACAATGCACGCACACCAGTGTTGATGTGTGTGTGCAGCGGTACCCGATGTTCACAGCTTGCGTCCACTTTAGTGTAGTGGTAAGTTGTGGCTGATGCACACAAGCGCGGAAAGTGCATAATTTCGAGCTTTTTGGCATGTACAGTGGCAAGTAAAACATCGCGGAGTGCATCAGTGCAACTTTTCCGAGGAGTGACGTTCACTGGCCGTACACTGCTCAGCGACTGGGTTGCCGACGGGCTGGCATCATTTTTGTGGTATCGATAGTAATTAATTTGCGAAGGACATATTTGCCGTGGTACCGTATTCTATAGATGGGGATAGCGGCAAATTCACATGACAAGGACTAGGATATCTGATGCACTGGGCCCGCTAGACACGGGTACAGGAAACGCGGACTCAAAAACCTCGACTGAACCCTAGCACCTTTAACTCGACCGAGTTAAGAACTCTCTACGGAAAGGACATCGTAATTGGAAATTCGAGATAACGATGATCTGATGTACCCAAAAATGCTTGGCTCCAACTTCCACTCATCGAAAGGGTAGAATTTTGAAGTTTTATCATTATCTTTAAACAAACTCATTGAAAATTTTAGCTAAACTTTTTCCTGACTTGTGAGCACTACCGTAGATGTTCTTTTTTTACTATTTTGTTATTTAAAATGTAATTATTGAAGGTTAAACTTGATTTATTTTAAATTTAGTTATCTTCTTTCAAAATCGTGTTTAAAAAAGTAGCCGAGATAACGATGAGAGTTTTCAGAAAAAATAATGTTCCATAGAAGATTGTAAAAATTTAATTACCTGCAAGAAAAATTAATCGTATTACATTTATTGGAACAATTTCACTTGCCTTGAAAATTAATCGTCTTTCGTTCATTGAAATACCATTTATTGTGTCTTATAAATTGCTTTTGTTTGCTTTAATAAAAAACAATAGTGGTAGGTATTTATTGTAATTTTTCCCTTGCCGTTCCGTAGAAGAAGATCCATTTTTTAAGATTCTATTCGTTTAGAACAAGAAGGTTTCTTTTATTTAACCATTTGTTTAAATAATTGAATTTAATTCACTAAACAATATGTCATTTATGTAGAAAGGATTTTTCTGAAGAAATTCCTAATTAATGACCTTTTTATGCATATACTGCGGTTATTTCATTAATGTAACTTTATTTTTTACAGGAGCACGTGAGAAAGGATTTCCCTGATCTCACTTTATTATAACAAACAATAAACCAATTTCCAGTTCTAAAAATAACAGTATTAATAATATAATTAGCATTTATACATATTTAGACAATTGTTATTTAAGGGCGGTTATTATATAATGGAGCAAAATGGATTTCGAGTTCAAATGGAACTAAAAATACAGTTAAAAACAATAAATATTTCAATGCATGAGATGCTCAACAAAAAATACCTTATTTCTGAAAGGTGTGCAACAAAATATCATTCTCTCGAAAACAATATCAAAACAGTTGGAAATGTGTTCAATGTTGTTGACCCGTAGCATTAAAAATAACAAATTTACTACTTTTCAAAGGTGTGCATTGAAATTACAAACAATTTTATTGTTTATAGGTAAAACAACCTTTTTTTATGTTGCCGAAACGCAGTCAAGCATCATCAAAATCGTATTCAACATATGCTTAAATTTTATAAGATTTTAAAAAGTTAAAAGAAATGCTCAACATTTACAATAAATAAACTGTTCGATTATGCAACATTTTAAACAAATTCTAATGTTGTTCTAAAAGTACTGTATTTAATTATTTTTTTTAAAAATCTCCGGTGAATTTTATTTAAAAGAATAAGCAAATTATTGTGTTTCCGTGTGTTTTTTGAACAATGTATTACTTATTAATTTTGTATGCAGTATTAACTTATGCAAATAAAGAAGTTTGAATGTGAATAAAATATACTAAAATATAAATAGTGATATGAACAGATTCTGCATTAAACAAATTCAAATATATGATGAAACAAATTAATTGATTGAACTTCTCTTCAAGTTTCTTTTAAACAATGTAATACAAACATTTCGACTTGTTTCCCTATTTGCAAAATAACACCGATAAAATTTGCAAATAATTAATTTAACTCCACCGGTTTCATACATGGCCATAACTAATTTTCTTTTTCAATAAGGTGTTTATAATTTATAAGCAAACATTCCAGTTTCGAGAATATTTTCAATTCTGCGGAATTTTCACGGTTTGGAATTTGTTTTTCAAGTGTGCAGATCAACAAATTAAATGCATGCACAATCAGGCGGACGTGATTGAAATGTTTGTCACTAACGATCAGCTTGAAATTAATTAAAACAACAAATTTATTGACAAATTAATTTGTTAATTACAATGATTTTCAGTCGTTGAGGAAAACGAGACAATTGCATTTTTAACGCGCAAAGCATCAAGCATGGCAATTTTGGATTTAAGTTTATTGAATTAAGCAGGAAGAAAGAATCCATTTCGAAAACGTGTGGAGAACTTTGAATATTCAAATTTATGGTTTTGAATCACGGAAATTGTATAAAATATAATTATTCAGTCGTGACAAGAAAATTATATTTGTTAACTAAGAGGAACGAATGTAAATATGTTGCGTATTCAAATTTTTATTTGGTTTGATATTTTGATACATAATATTTATATCAAATAACATAGCTAACATCCTTTTAATCCTTGTTATAAACAATTGTGTTTTTATTTTTACGTACAAACTTTGTTTTTGGTTTTAAATTCAAATTTCAACACTTTAGTGTCTAACAAATTACTAACAATAACTATTTTCGTCCTGTTTGTTCTGTAGAAAAAAAAAAATCCCAATAAAAATATTGGGAATTTTTAAAAAATTTTTAAATTATAATGAAATTTGTCTTTTGGAAACAAATTTCCCATACGAAAGAAGACACGACTATAGATAAAAAAAATATGATGACGGTTTTTCAAAAAGGATATAGTACCTACTATATAATATTCTTAGAACATAACATCGAAAACAGATTCAAATCACTCATGCTGAAAAAAATTTAAAAACACCCCGTTAGTACATACAAAAATTAAACTTAAAACATTTGCAAATATGAAGAAAGCATTTAGCAAACATTATTTCATTGAAAATTTTATGCGCTCTTTTTACGAGAAATGTGTGAATAGTTTAGTACAACATTTCGTAATATTGTATTGTAATGTTATGTGGCTAAGGGTATTGTACTGTATAGTACATATTGGCATATTGTCTTAATTAAAATTACTAAGCAAAGACAGTCAAGACGATAATTGAAAAGTGAAAACATGATTGTTTTATTTTCTGTAAAATGCAGCATATTTTGGTTTTCAAGTATTTTTTATCCAAATCCGCAAATATTTTTCGATCGATGTGCTTTTCTTGAAATAGTTTAAGCAGTGTAATTTTGTTGACTTAATTGAACTACTTAAATTCCCTATCAAAATATTTTAGTTTTTTACTAAAAGGAAACATAAACTCGAAAGTAAATAATTGTTTCTATGAAGACCAAGCGAACTTCTACCAAGGAAAACTCTCCTGCGGATTGCCAAAGTTGTGCACAAACTTTTCTTTATTATTCATAATAAACACCTCGTAATGTCCTCATTAACATCATTTGCACACTAAATCCTTCAAGATGGTCTAAAGTGTATTTATTTACAGTTCAATGAAAATCGAGATCGAAGTTGAAACCATCCTGGATCGGAGGGTGAGAGTGACACCCCAACAAGGATTCCCATTTCCCAATTTTGTAATTCAGCAGAGCAGTTTTGGAAAGTTGCCGTTTATGATGATTTATAACTCGGTTTTTTTGTTACGAAGTGGTTTCATGTCCAAGAGGATTGTTATTTAGGAAGGACACCAGCATCAAGGGTTGATGCTATATGAGCATTTCAACGGGAATAAATCTCATGATGTGTAATCCATAAGACGATATGAGAAGCCGTCAGCGAAAAGAGATCATCCGTGACATCCTGAAGCGACAAATCGTCGACTTCTCTCGCGTTGCAGCTGCATTTCTTCACAGTTTGGCACTCTTCCTTGGCAGCTGCAACTTGTAGGAGACTGTAGCAAGACCGAATGCATCTTGTTCAAGTTCAAGCCCCAAGTTGCTCCAGTCCGCGATCGCGGTTAGCTTCTCCAGATTGGAACATGCATCAGCGGAGCGCCGCCGGAGGCCGCGACTGCTGGACGTCTGAGTGGAGGGGGAAGATGACGGTGACAATACGACACGACGAATCGCTTTGTGCGCCCCCTGAAGTGGTGTCGAAGAAAAGCTAAAAAAAGCTCAACCCGAATCGGATCGTCATCACAAGGGCGAGAAGCTGTAACCATGCAGACGTAGTGGTCGGTGGCGGTCTGCACAAAAGTCGATGGTGGGCGCCGGTGGGTGGTAGTGGGCGAGAACCCTTCTCTCCGACGAAAGTAATATTCTTGAGATTAAAAAGCTAATTTCGACGAAAGTCGCTGCAAGGAGGGCCAACTGCCGCCTTTTGAGGAAGTTGTCCCTTTTCGTGTGACCCGTGACATTTCGTATGGCGTGTGAATGCGGCTCGGCCCTCTCAGCCAACCGAGCGCGGCGCTGCGTCGACTATGTGCGTGCACTTAAGCATTTTTCGCATTTTTTATGCGTGGCAATTGTAACTGTATATAATACAACCGGTGCATGTGTTAAGGAATAATGGCGAGGTGAGAAGTGCATTCATTGCATGTCAATACATTCAAGGACGGAGAGCACATGCAGCCGGATTGAAAACCGCTAAAGAAAATTCGCACAGCCACCACCACCGCCGTCGCCAACTCCCCGCCAGCTCCACTGCAGCAGCCGGAATGTACATAAACCAAGGCGTTTTCTTGTGGAGGTGAAATGCATCGGAGAAGAAATGGAAAAATAGCAAGCTTTAGTATTTTTTTCTACGCCGGTCAATGTGAATGTGAGAGATAAGTTCATGTGCAATTCAGAGGCGTCCCACAAAAGGACAGATAAAATGAGATTACACCGGATTTTGTGTGCGCGTACGTCCGAAAAGCAGAAGTGTTCACGACCACAGTCACGGCAGCCCCGTGCCAAATACGACGAAGGCACGACTGTAATGTGAATGATTAGATTTTTCGTGTCACTTGAAAAAACGTCGCACTCTTCTCCTTTTTTTATTCTTATTTTTTGCTTTTTTCACGTTTTCCCAGGTTTTTCCGATTAAACTCTCGATTAAAGGGTGGGGCTCTGAGTTGCTGAAGGGAGAAGGTAATTAAATTTTAGAACTCCAACTAATGAAGAGGGACAATACAACCGAACCTGCCCGACCGTGTCGACGTGTGTCGGTGATGACACCTGTTATTGGCTAAATTCTGAGATCCCGAATACAGCGGACGAAACCACAGGAAAAAGTTTTAATTATGAAAATTTGATCATTACACTACCCTGGGAAGACTTTGTTGCATGCCATTTTGTTCATCGTTCAAATTTCATCCCTTATTCCAAAAAAAAATTGTAAAAATTGAAAATTTTTATTGGCTGCTTTGGAAAATTCACAGCCACAAAATTCGACAAACGAAATTCAGGACATTCAACTATTGAAAAATGTATTAAATTAATCAATATCAAGTATGTACTGAACATGCAATAAACCCAATCATTGCAAGCAGCTTAATTTATCATAATTTTCAATTGCCATTATTTACGAAAGATTTTTTTCTGTTGATTGCAATTATTTCCCTTTCCTGAAAGTTTTTCTTTCCACAAAATATATCTGCACAACGTTTTCGTGGATAAAATTTGTTTTACAACGTGTGCTGCCAACGATGTTCATAAACAATCGAATTTTCATTTCATATGGCTTGAAGAATCGTAAAAATGTTATTGATAATAATTTGAAAGCATATGCTATACTTTTACCTTTATATTATTATTAACACAAGGGAATAAACAAAGGACATATTTTCATACTGAACAGAAAAATACATGTAACACTTTCATTGATAGTCAAACTTTTAGACTGTTTTACGTTAAATAAAGTATCAAATTTTAAGTATTTTCTGCTCAAAAATATTTATAATGATCATTAATCAATGAAGAATGTATCTATTACTATTATAGTTAGGATTACTCTATTGCACAAGGAAATGTGAACTTTTATTAATCCTCATCATATGTTTTCAAAAACACTAGTTTCTTTTACATTAAGGATATTAATGAAAAATAGTTTTCATAAAAAATATCCAATTTCCTGTAAAGATAAACATTTGCAATGGATATCAAGAAGTGATCAAAAGTGTATTTTAATTTAGATTTAATAAAACCGTAATAAATTGAATATTTTGGAATTATTTTTAGTTGATTTTTGTATTTATAGAATAAATTGTAGTGCTACATTTAAAGATGGGAAATTTTTAAACATGTTCGAACTAACACAAAGAATTATTAATGAGCATTAAGAAAGTGAATGATTAATTTTTGCCTCCAACTTGCTTTCTATAAAAATCACAAATTCTAATATGTATTAACATTTCAGGAGTTCATGATAAACAAAGTCAAAAATTACATAGTTGTAATGGTATTTGAATTTTATATTTGCTAAGCGCACAGAGGTACACCAAAGTTTTATTTATTTTTCAAACTTTATTTAGCGATTGTTTATTTTTTGATTGATTATGATTATGTATGATAAATTTGTGAGAGAAATCGTTATAATTCGAGAACAAATTTTGACAATTAAAACAGGATTTTTTTTAAAGTGATAAGTTTAGACGTAGGTACCTGAAATAATATAATATTCTAAGAGCATTGAATGATGAAAAAAAAACTCAATAAATTTGCGACATTAAAAACACCTCGGTTCCCCATTTCCCTTCGATACTAATATTATCTGTCGTGCATTAGTGACTGCGGAAGTTCAAATACAACTAAAACATATTTTTATTTGGAGCACTGATAACAAGCATGCAAGCAAAATTACCAAAGTATTTATTTTATTGTCCGCCATCATAAAAATGTACCGCAGTGTTTGTCCGCGTTGCTACACATTAGATCCGATAAAAAAACACAAAAAATTTCCCCATTTCGAGCAAATCCAAGGACAATTACAACTGCAATTGATATTGTGGTCTGCCGCTGCTCTAGTGGTGCAAAACTATTTCGACGACAATTGCTCCGACGAATTTTCAAATTCGATTCCTTGAAATTGTCGCCCCTGGGCTGTGACACGTACTCCAGTCGTTTGCATTCCTGCCACACCTTGAAGTGGCGGTTTGGTCGGATCGAGATTTCTCGTGATTCGCTTCTGGACTGAAGAAATGTGCGGATGTTGGAATAGTTTTGCCTGTGCTGTGTTTCCTTCATTTTACGACCCTGTTGCATTCCGGTGGAATGTCCTTACACATCCTGCTAACCGACCCATTCCAACTGTTCCACTCTTACATCTCATTGGCTTGGGGTAAAGCTTAGACAACACACAGAGGAACTTTGAAGTCACGGTATTTCATTGGAATAAAAAAATAATTATAATAAGTAATGTAGGTTTGAAATTCATAGAAAACCTCGGCTAAGGAATTCACTATAAAGCGAAAAAAGAATATAAATGAGAGTTATAGTCTCATGAATTCTGTCACTATCAATGAGCGGAGTTAAAAATGTTTTCCAGCTGATGCCATGCACACAGGGTTAGGAAATTCTTATACTTTTATAAAAGACCACTGTACAATGTTATGATAAACCAAATAAACACAATTGCTCTCAACAACTTGTAGATATGCATTTTATGGTTCATGAGACGATATGATTATTAAACATCGAAGAAAAGAAATTGTTGCTTTCGGAAATTGCAAATACATTTTTGAAAAATTCACATCTTTAGGAAGAACTATAATACATAACTCTAATTTATTATTCGTTTTCCACAAGACATGCAAATTATTCAGAATATTATAAAATGTATTACAATCTGTTTTCTCCTGAAGCTGTATTTTATTTACATTTTATATTTTTCAAAACAATAGTGTAATACATTTTTTCCATTATGTGGAGCTAACACTGCGGAAACTATGGATTAAATATTTCAATTAGTTCAAAAGCCAATTTAAATAAATGCCTGAAATAATATAAAATATTTGCAGCAATCTCTTTATGATGAATTTATTCTTCAAACAACTCTTAATATAAATAAATAAAACTAAATTTACAAATATCTGAATTGAAAATTTGTGTCGTTATTTTAGTTCAGTGAGCACTCAAAGCTTTTTGAAATTTTAGAATTGCCGATTGATGCAGTATAACAAATGAATTAGTCCTTATGAAAATCCTTTTTGCAGAGTTTTTTTTTTACGTATTTGGTACAATAAATTTGTATTTATTTTTCATTTTCAGAATAAAATAAAACTCATTCATGTTTTATTTAGACATGACAATGCCGAAGAATCGAGTGTTTAAATTATTTCTCTAACAAAGTAATTGATATCTCGTTAGGACTATGAAATCCAATATTAGTACAACAAACAGCAATAGAAAAAATTTAATTGAAATTAATCTCCTCCGCTCACTGGACAAACAACACAGCCATAGAATAAAATTGATAAAAATTAAATCCCGTTTCGAGACTGCAACACAAAAAGCTCGCTTTGAAAACACCAAAGTAAATTATGCCAGGAACATGACGATAATTGAATTTGCATTGTGTGAACCGAATAAGTTAAGCTTAAACTGAAAGTTTAACATTTAATTTCATTAAGTCTATTTTGGAGAGAATAAGGAAAAGTCGTCGTTCAATTTAAGTGCAACATATGTTGCATTGTGTTGTCATCCATTCTGAATTTCCTTAAACCAACGCACGGTATCAAAAATTCAGGTACACGAACGCACTTAATATTGCATTTTTCGCAATTAGAAGGTAACATTTCCAAAACCCATCCTACAAAGTCTAACCCATTCAGCAAAATAAAAAAAAAGAGGAGAAAAAGGAAAACCATTCGACACACCCACTTCCTACCACAACGTACCCGGAAGTACCTACACCCGCTCAATACCACGCACCGAACAAAAAGTACTAATGCAAGCCACTTGTCGCATATTGTCTAAAACATCCCGATTTGCAGATTCATCTAAGATGCAGACATTAGTCGTGACAGACAAACAGACAGAAGGACTGCTTTGTAATTTTTACCATATCTTTTTCATCCGACGTATTCGCTTAGAACGCTGGGGAGTGCGTCTCCCGAGTTCCCAACAAAGTTAATTATGTGAAGCACCCAAACCCTATCGTGGTCTATCCGTGTGGGACATCCTGCAGATGCAGTCACATCTCCCGAAATTTTTTCATTGTTCAATTGTACCAGCTTTGATAGTGTGCCAGCAGAAATGGAGCTTTCAAATGGATTTCTACAGACGTTCAACAAGTTGGAAAGTAAACTAAAGGGAATTCCTCCTACCACCTGTTGTTCCTGAAAAGTTGGCGCATCCTGATGAACTGTTGGTTACTTCCTCTTGTCGTCTGTGCAACTCTCGAACGGGCGTGTTGGGCGGCTCAAATGTCCATACGTTGGGCAAAAAATAACGATTTCCACAATCACTGATTCAACAAAGACAGTTTTCTACATGAATTTCACTCATGCAAAATGTTCGTGTTCTTTTATTTATTTATTCCTTTTTTTTCGGTTTTTTTATTTTTGTTTCAGTATCTCACCAGAAGGCGGCGCATTAGGCTAAAGGCGGCTGGGAAGAAAATTCGAATTTATGTCGCACGACATGTACCAATTCACGTAAATCGCCTAAAGCAATGCACTCGTCAACCGACATGAAATTATATCAAAACATTTTCACGGCAATTTTAAAACAGTTTTCATAGCCAAAAGTCTTCCAAGACGACGGAACCTGTGTCAATATCACACGATTCCGAACTCACTTGTTGCACAGCACCATACTACTGTTTGGTACTGAAAACTTTTTAGCACACGAAACTTTTTCAAAAGTTTTTTTATTTTTTCTTTACCTTTTTTCGGTGTGCAAAACTACTTGTTTGGATGTGCAAGGAAAAGGGACACAAAACTTCTTTTTGCCCACCACCCACCGCCCAATAGACCCACAAGGGGTTGAAGTTTTGTGCAGTGGAGTGTATAGACGACGTTGGTCGCCTCTCTTTCACTATCTCCCACTGCACTCTATGGATTTATATTATCGGACACTATAGTGCACAAAAAAAAGGCAACGATAACAGGACTCAAAGTGGGCGGAAAGAAAGCTCGAAATTGGTTAATGCAAGGAAAACAATAAAAATATTCGAGACCTTGCTCCAAGTTGGTGCTTCCATAACCCGGGCTCCTTCGTTTGGAGGTATTTGGTCAAGAGTGTCCTGGTTTGGGATGTTGAAGAAGTATTGGGGGGAGGTGGATTGTGCAAAGCTGGATAGTTGGGCTACATTGACCGCCCAGGACGATCGGAGTGCGCTGCAAGGCCTCACTGTCAGAAATGTAATAAATAAAAAGGAAAACAAAACCGCTCTAAGGCACCCCACCCGGGCGCTGTTGCATCCTATATTGAATTCCTTCAGCCCTGGAGCTCTAATCCCATAAAAAAGTCGGGAACGAATTTTAAAAATTTTTGTCTGTTCCCGATTCCTACTCTCCTCCTGTTCTCCTTGCTCTTCCGGCGGGGCAGATCTTCGTATCCTTATGCCTTATGCACCCACTCCTCCTCCTCCTTTTACTTGGGAACGTAATTTTTACGAAAGTGTTTGCGTGCATGGGTCCTCGTAATACGAAGTTGGATAAAAAAAATTTCTGTTCCTTCTTTCCTGCCTCATTTTCTCTTCCTTGTGGCGCAACGTTATAGTGTTGTAGTGCACGAATGCGCCTGGCTTTTTCAGTGTAAGTTCTCATTTTTGCACTTCACATCCTTTTGATGCACTCGTGCTCTAGCT
This sequence comes from Leptogaster cylindrica, assembly GCA_963082835.1. Taxonomy (NCBI): domain Eukaryota; kingdom Metazoa; phylum Arthropoda; class Insecta; order Diptera; family Asilidae; genus Leptogaster; species Leptogaster cylindrica. The sequence continues at coordinate 35,197,876 of OY720106.1, forward strand.
GCATGCAATCAGTTGCGTTTTCGCCTCATTTCTTTGTGAAGGTGTGTTCCTTGCATATATATATATATATATATTTTTTCAACTTTTTTTCATTAATTTATCATTACATTTGTATGTGTTAGTGTCCTTCTTTTGCTGAAGTGATGCATGCTTTTTTCGTCCTTTTTTATTCAACCAAAAGCCCTCTTCCTCTAGACATGACCCAGACGATCGGGGAATGGGAGCATAGTAGTGAATGCTTTCTTGGTCTAGTGCAATTCTTTAGTATGCCGCCCGACGATGGTGCCTCCATAGACAGACGAATGCACACACATTCCAGATATACATACAGCCACATAAAATGTTCAGGTGAGATGCTGCACAGCCAATTTTGTGCAAAAATATCATAATTTTGTTAAAATTTCAATTATCACTCTCATTGTTTCCCTCATGTCTGCGTTGTTGGTGCGACAATGTGAGAAAAATTTTTTTTTTTTTTAAAAAGAAACGTTGGAAAATGGCGGCGAACTCGTCTTGACCTAATTTTTATATTGATTTTTTCTATACCCAATAGATTTTTTCCTGCGTCCGACTTAAAAAACACATCACTCGACGATGTTAACAGCACTGTATTCAGAAATGGATTTTCTGCTGTTGGATATGGTTCTTTGAAGAACCTTACAGTTGAACGATTTTGGAGAATACCATCCAAAAATATAGAAAACTTCAGTTTGATAAAAGTTTTTTTCAATTAGTTCTAGAAATTTCTCAAAGAGAGTTGAAGAGATTGGAACGCGCAACTCCTGGAAAAGTTACATATGGATCGAAATAACTGACAAACTAACAATTTTTGTATGTTGTCTGATAGCAAAACCTGATAAACATTGCATTCCATCCTCGCCTCCGTATACAACAATATTCAGCAGTTTGTAAAAGAACTGTTTTTAGTTTTGCAATCGTGTTCAATAAAATGCCGTCGGCAAATTCACAGTATATATTTTTTAGGAATCTTAATTTTTTGTGGATGAAATTTAGATTAGTCACAATTACATCCGAAAACTTATTATTTCATACCTTTATTTGGAATGATGTTTAATAAAAATTATATAAATATATAGAGAAGTCTGTTTTTTGGTCAATAAATGTAATAATAATTAAAGTCAAAATTATAGTAAACCGTTCGATTTAGATTGGCTGCTGTAAAATTGTTTTAGAAGCAAAACGCTACTGTTGAAATGTTGTGCTTATAGAAATACGGAAATAATATCCCTACGTGGTACAGTGTTTTAGAAATTTGCCCATAACGAAATAAATTTTGTAAAACAAGTAATATTTTCAACAGTTATAAAAACAGAGCGAAAAGTGAAATTTTACTTCAAATACTACTAAGACAAAAACATATATTAAAATAATACAAATAATAACAAAGATTTCTAATTTAAAATTTTCAAAACATATAATATTAACATAGGTGCGTTTAAATATCCCACGTACGAATCAACAACGGAATATTTTGAATGTTGAAATCAAATATAGTGAATTTTTGGTTGTCGAGATCAAAAACTAGTACAATTTATCAGATGAAAAAATGTGTCTTGAAAATGAAAAATATTCTGCTTTGTGAATAAAAATAGGAATACTTTTCATTTGCCTTCAACAACTATTTGTAGATTTACAGTTTTGTATGAAAATCAAATCAACACGGAACGGAACGGAACGAAAAATGTTTAAAAACAAAGGGAATTTTTAATTGTAGTACCTACTAAAAATTCTTCTACGCTTGAATATTTAGTTGAATATTGTAAATTATAATTAATCAAAATTTCACTTACCAACAATGTAAACCATATTCTTAGACCATTTCATTAATTCCCTCTTTATTAGTCGACGTTCCTGCAGGCAGCGGGCATAAGAACATTCCGCCATCTTTCAGTTGAGTCAATAAGTTTAGCTACAATCCACAAGCATTCACAAATGTCCTTTATGGTAATTACAGCAAAACACACGCATTTATTCAACAATAACAGGGTTAACTGGGCCGGAAGATTTTCATTCACAAACGTCACAACCTTGTGTGACGCATCAATTAATAGCACAAACATTTGCAGCGACTTTGAGCGCATCTGATTATACGTATATAAATATATGTATAGTATATCGATTACAGCGTTTTCGCATACAGCAATCCAATCTATAATGATTGCGGTACTTGTGATGCAAAATGCACTTTTTTCGGGGATGTACTGATTTTAAACTGCATCGAAGAAGATATGGAGCTGAATAAATCTTAAAATTAATATGTGACGAGTGTTGGTCCGGTGGATACGAGAATTAGCAACAGCTTTAAGTGTGATTATGACCCGCATTCGGGGTGATGTTCGTTTCGGTAATTGGAAGTCTCAGCTTTGACCAAAAAATTATGTAAATCTCCAGTGATTGTGGTCGGTTTGTCTACTGTGGAACGATTGAGCAAAGATAGTAAATGTGGAACGTCTCGCCGGAATGTAAAATTTTGCTGTTGCTTGAAATGATTGCGCACTTCCGATCTGCAAAACCAAAAATAAAAATGGTAATAAGTATAAGAGAATTTTTTAGTAGTTAAGTTTTATTTTCAAAAAGAGATATAAATAAGTATATTATTAAGGATTGCATCCAATAAAAATGGATTTCGTAGACTCAGTGTTTAAGTAAATGTATATATTTTTTCAGATCAATTGAGCAATTCAGATAAAAAATACTCTTCTCAAAAGCAAGCATGAATGATAACAGTGGTGTAGTAATAATAATAACAATCTGCTTTATTCTGATGCATCTCGGCTTCCAACTAATCGCGTTGCCCCTGGTCAAGAACGTATTGCGAGTGCAGCAGCTGATAATAGCGATGGCGATAAGAACTCGCTCAAGCAATTGCAGCAGCCAAGAATGGGCAAAATGATCTTCAGGAAAAGCCTTGCTTTACTCTATATTTTTCAAATAAGTTTGACTTAATGAATATGATTTTTACACTACACAGTGCACATATACAACAAAACAGTTATTATGAATTTATTTACTTACTGTACTACGCAATAAACAACAAAAAAAAAACAGTAGGTACTCACTTCTCAGAATGCAGTTGTAATCGACAGACAACGAATTTGAAGTGAACTTAAAGATATCGCAAATTAAAGTTATTGCCAATATTATGCTTGAAGTTAATCACGAATAGCAAATACTTTTTCAATTGTTTTTGAAGATAGTATTGTTTTAAATTTTCGTTCTTCGTCGTTGATAACATGTTATTTTCTTTCGAATTTGATGAGATAGCAAATATAATACATTAAATGTTTTCAAAACTACTATTATCAAAACCTCTATCGCAGAATTCATTTTTAAAATTTAACAGATTCGTTCATCCATTCTATTATTGGAAAATTTAAATCGGAATTGAGGACCAAAGTTCCTATATATTATAAACATTTTGTGCATTTTGTGGGCTCAATGGAAACAATTTCTGCCCGGAATACATTTTACGGGCATTTTCTTTCCAATTAACTATTCCACTGATTCCATCAAAATCTTAATAATTCTTAATATACTAAAGATATTGGCATGGTTCCTTTTTTATTTGGAAGATATCTTAAGGGTACATGTTTTTTTTTGAATAAAAAATCCTTGTTATGAAGAAAATTTTCAAGGACGAAGTATAAAAATATAAATTTTTTGTTTGTCCCTCTATCGTGTTCAGAACAGAAATTTTAACCTTTTTTTGAGCTGACCTTCCTACACAGAGGATAAAGTTTCAGCCCTTAAAAGGAGGGCGAGGGGGTTTTATGACAATATGTGTAATCGTAAATAGTTGATCACAACACATCAAGGAGTCGATTGGTACATGTTGAAACATTTGCTAGCGAAACACTTTGCAAAAAAATTCCTTTCTTTTGAAAACTGCTACTGGAATAACAAATTCAGAGGAATTTAAATTTCCGAAAAAGGGCGCATTAAATTTGAAAAGTAAAAATGAAATTTATTATGAAATTTACAAAAATATTGACCTCAGGAAGGATTAATTAATAGTCGACAATCGACAATGATATAAAATACCTATAAAACTTTAAAACGTCATAATGAAAAAACAATTTTCAACTCCAAATATTTTTGAACAAGAGTTTTAGTTGATATTTATTTTTGACAATTTATTTTTACATTCAAAATTGTACTAGATTAATTCAGTACGATCAGATTTTGACGGATATTGTAAAAAGATTTCAAAAATATGGAAAGGGAATTTACGAAAAGTATTAACACACAAACAACGGTTCTTGCATCGGAATCTTCGCTCGGATGTTGCAATCGAATTTCTATAGTAGTTATGTCCTCTGCTTCGACATAAAATTGTTTTGTTTTCAATTAATGCAACTGTCCGTCCGTTCACTCAACGGAAAAACAAAACTTGCGCTAGATTTGTCACTTCGAATAACAAGTAAAATTCATCAATGTTTGTTTTCCTATCGATTTCGAAATGTCGCACGAGAGCTGGTTTTTCCCCTTGCAGCTGAAGTTTAGCCAACTGCAACACATTCTAGGACAGGGTTGTGACCTTATACATCTTTCTGCACCTATTTGCAACTATCTAAAAACCAAAACACGGCGATTAGTTTTGGTGCCTTTAGCACATTCCCTTCCAGCCTTCCCGCAATTAAGCAAATCAGCGATCTCGATAGTGGCCCCAACTCGCTGCAACGCAAAACAAGTTAACCTTGACAAAGTTCTTAGAGTTTGCGCTGTATTTGAGTTGGCATTACGCGTCGATATATCTAAATTTCATGGCTAGATCAAAGCTGTGTCCCACAGTCGGGCTTCTCAGTGATTTGAACCCGGTAGAGGATTTTTCAAATCGCAACTATTCCTGAAGTAGCAGGCAGCGGTAGAAGAGAATGGAGCCCCAGTGGGGCCCACTATTTTCAAGCCACTTACTTAAAGCCGCATGACTCAGGCCCCACTTGCCTACCTGCCACGCTAATTTTCATTTGCATTTCAAAGTTCTTTAAAGCTGCGCCAGTCAAGAAAATCTTAGATGCATAAAGCCCTCGTTTTAAAGTGCAGTTTCTCATACACACACAATGATAATGACATTTTTCTTGCGAGTATTTATCTCCATCTGCGCCACAGCGAGATGATGATGACTTTGGGTTTTTGCTGCATCCGAAAGGTAAGCAAAAATCCTCATCTAACTGTGAATTATTTTTCAAGGTTTTCTGCGTCCAAAATGCATTCGAGCAATTGTGAGAATGGGGAAAAATGTTTTTATTTTGTTTTATTGTGTTTTTTTTCCAAACGAAACTGCATCTGATGGAACGGTGACTGTTTGTATTAAATTGCCAGAAAAATGGCTGAGAAGTGCGCGGGAGCTAAGAGATTTGGCGGAACATACACACAAATCACTTCCTGACACTATTTTATTATAAGACGCCGACAGATGGTGTTTGTACAACTGAAACAAATTGTCTTTCTTTGCAAAGATTTATAATTCATAAACTACCATAATCTGTACGGTTATTGCGACTGCCCACTTTGGAATCCAACTTGTGGATTGTTTTGTGCATGCGCAGATCGCTGATGCCGCTGTAGCCGACATGTCGAACATGGAGTAATAAAGACATTATTGTAAATGGCTTTGGCTAACGACCGACGCAAGTGTATTCAGTAATCCAACAATTTTACGAACACTTTAAGCAATTGTTTATTTCAAATCTGCTGCAAGCATTTGAAGTTGCGTGAAGGTTGCACTGCACTAAGGATTATATTACCATCCCCAACAATAACCAATGTATTTAAAACGATTTATTGCTATCAATGTTCATTACTCAAAATTGGTATAGTACATATTTTGTGCACTAATGAATCCAGAAAATTGCAACACATTTTGGAAAGAATTTGTGGAAAATTCAGTTAGGCCATTTCAAATTTTATGGTTCCAGTCTAGTACTACGTTGAACTTTCAAAACTGTAGCAAAATAAATTTTGGATTATTAACATAAAACAGCTATAAAATGTAATATAATTTAGAATTAGAACATTTACACCCATCAACCATATTTAACTGGCTTCAATATCCCTCGAAATATATAAAAAAGGAAGTATATTGCATGATCAACTCGTTACAAAGTAGCTGAGTTTAATTGTTTTTCCACTAACTCCTATACCACTGCAATGATTTTTATACAAAACCCATTCCGCGTTTATGAATCGTTTCATTGCCCAGTTTCCTCCTAAGAGAATGTCCTTTTCAACTGCATAAAACCCGTTTATAAAGTGTCTCGAGATCTCTGGAAGGATGAAACAATTTAACTACTTCAATAATTATCGATTGAATTTCATTTATATCTTGAAACATTTTCAGTCGAATTTGTGCTAATTCAATCAAATCGAAGCTGATCGTTAGATTTCCAACATTACCAAAGTTCTCTACTGCGGTTTTCGCGCGTTGGCTACGTTGTTACAACAGTTATCCTTTGGCAATAAACACGTTAAATTAAATTGCGAAATTCCTAAACTGTTTGAATATTAAATTAGAGAGACACCACGAATGGAAAATGCCCGCCACACTTCCGGGGAGCCCACTGCAAGGAAGAGTCCGCTTCGGAGCGTCTGCAATCCAGAACGGTTTTATCACCCTATTTAGAAGTTCGCTGGGGATCCAAATCACTTTTCGGAGTAGCTGTTTACGTGTTATCCATCGCAAAATCATTCCTAACCCGATTTCGAATAACTCCTCCAGTTGTTGCTGTAATGCAAGCCGACTGGTATGCGTCGGTTGTTTGCCTCGCAATCAGAAATATCAAAAGGCTGGTGCTTGTGACCCATTTTAAATGAGCGGAACGCACTAATTCGTTTTCAAGCGCAGTCCTCAGGTGCGTTTTTTCCAGAATTTGTTAGAAATTTAATTACGAGAAATGCTCGCTGCTGGAGCGAGGCCACCGCAGAAAGATACTGCACCAGCTCTGGTAATTGGCATTCAGCGATTGTTGGCTGGCTTCACTTGCAGCGAAACCTTCTTTCGAGGGCGAATCTGAAAGATAGATTTGAAGGAAATGCAAATTTCTCCGCTGTGTGGCATCGCGGAGCATTCATTCATACGGCGCAACTGGCGTCTGGAGATTTGCTTGATTGGTTCGACCGGTGAGCGTGGTACTTGGTCAGAGACGAAAAATGCGAGGCCTTGACTTGAGTGGCGCGCGCGACTGGACTGCGCCACGGCCGACTTCCAGGTACCGCGTACCTGCACCGCTGTTTGGCCATTGTTCGGAATGCGCTCCTACAATCAGCGCCCACCGCTGCATGCTAACGCATTGTCGTTGGCCGGGGCAGGACCGTGGCGGAGGTTCGCTGCACTGCCGCCGGGCGATTTGGGTCGCAACTCGCAATGCAGGTGGCAAGGTGCAAGGGAAGCTGGTGCATGCAATTTGTGAATTCGCACGTGTACCTGCCACCGTGAACGTGTACATCGGGATCTCGTAAGGCCATGTGGCCAAATTGTTGTACAGCAGAAAGGAGTCCAAGAGTGGTGCAGTGCGCCTATCAACATCTTCTTCGGCACGTAGGAGTGCAACGCCGGACTCCTCAGCATGCCAAGGCACATGTTGAACTTTATGTAAAAGCTTCGGCTCCACTCCGGTGCATGGCTATGTTTTATGTTTTATATGTTATATACCCGTGAATAGTGGATGCCGAGCATTTCCCTAAATAGTTTGTAGTCCCGGTGGTGGAATCGAGATCCAGAGCACCACTCAGCACAAACTGGTGATACGGATGCAATAGTTTGTATGCATGTGGAGAACATCATGCAAAATGAAAAGGAAGCGAGCCCAGCTGTGCTGAATGAAAACGAAACACAAATTTAATTCCAACATGCCAATGCGCCCCACATCTACTCCAGAATCTGTTGGCGAACGCTCTCCTTCTCTAGCTTCCGGCTGGTGTATACGATCAACAGGTACATGGCGTCATGCCAGGATACTGAGCATGTGATGTCGAAATTCCTGTTGCCCGTTTAACTTGAAAAGTACGAGGAAAATTTTCGACAATGTGGAAACTAGGATGGCATCTCTCGCATCCTCCCGGTATGCCATAGAAATTCCCAACTATAATGTCCTGATATAGCTTTGCCATTTTCAGATCCTGTCTGGGAGGTGCGGCCCCACACAGTACCCACTTCAGGAAACAACAAACTTGTTGATTCCCGGATTTGATGATGGCAGAGAGCCACACCACCGACGCCACGTGAAAGGATCTATTTTCGGCAGAAAGTTGTGGCACTTTCCCCCCTCCATCCAACTTTCAATGTGGCATCGTGTTTGCAGCCAGCTTTTCATGGAAGTTTGCATTTTAATAAAGTTTTCGGTGGTGAAATGCAGACATCATCTCAATCTGTGAACGTTTAATAGGTGTGGATTTTGCGGATGGGGGGAGCAACATGCATTTACATTTACGCTTCTCTCGAACGGCATTACCGAAATGCATTTACGCCAAATAGACTGCGGACTTCCGGCACTTTAAACTCTAAATCCAGTACAATTAACAAGCAACAATTACTTTTGGCTAGAATAAATTTGTGGATAGGTAAATTGAGTTAGATTTGATTTGATTAAACGGTTTTGTTTTATAAGTGGGAGATTTTTATAACTAGATACAGGATAAACACACAGCAAAAAATAATATTTACTTTTCAATGATATTTTTTTTAATTCCAAGGCAATAGTAATAGAGCTGGAAGCGAGTAGTAGTAGAAGACTCGCAATGGGAATAACAATAATTCTAATGGTAAATTTTTCATTAAAAAGTTTTATTTAATTGGACAAAAGTGAAACATTGGTAAAAATATTTGCCACTTTTGTTCAATGCAAAATTTTTGTAGACCTTACAAAAATAAATGCCTGAATTCAATGCATTAAAAATGTTCCCCCATTTTTTTATAATTTCAGTGTGAATCTTCTAACAACCTTTATTCTTCTTCTTTTCCCAACTTTTCAGAATCGTGTAGTATTGAAAAACAAATCATTTTCAATAAAGATCATCTTTGAAAATATAATTCTGGACTTAATATTCTAGATGCTCTCTACAGAAGAGTTACTGAAAAATTCTCCAAAAACAGTTGTTTTAACAATCATGAAAGCTGTCAAAACGACTAAAATGATTTTCGACAGTATTTTGCCATAAGTACACAAACAAAGATTTTGCAAATGTACACAAACATTTTGAAATGTGCACCAAAATAGTTTGCTAACAATGAGAAAGCGACACCGAAATAGAATTTAAATCCATAACCACAACACTAATTAAAAATCCTATCCAGGATTAAAGAAAGGACAAACGGATTTATGAGGCACAGTATTAGCAAGAGGTGATGAAAACGGTTATATTACAGCAATGCCACGTAGATCAACGCTACCAGTTTCCTCGACGTTTTTTACCCTAGTTAATTTAACGATATTAATTAGTGCAGTTGGAGTCTGCAGTTTTACAGGCGTTTTAATTTCTGAAAATTTTCACCTGTTCTTCCTTTTTACGATGGTTTTACTCATTATTTGTTTTTGTTTTTTTCATTTCATTTTACTTTTTTCGGTAAAGTTATTATGTGATTATATCGCTCCTGGTTTTAATACTTTTTTATATTACGCGCAACAATTTAATTCTTTTTGTGAATGTACAAACACTTGCAAAATTATCATTTTACATTTGTGTTGGTTTTGAATATGAAAATATTATTCGAACATTCGAGTGCAAAATGCAAATGAAAGTTTTTTGTCATTTTTTGAAGGAAGAGTTTTAAAAACTTCAAATTAATTTAATAGTTTTTTTTACTAATTTAGGGATTTCACTACATTTACTTGATTAAATATTCTGCAACCATTTAGTTTTATGACAAAATATTTTTTTCGCATTTGACACGAAAGTACACAAAGTAAATGGCCTCAATAAAAAACGTTGAAAAATTTAGCAGAGATTGAATTTTCCAGCACAAAAAGAGTTCAACACTCCGAAAAAAAGGATGAAAGAGTAGAACATTTTTATGAAACTAAAAACAATTTTACGAGTCTGAATTAATTATAATAAATATCAAGTATGAATTAATTTTAAATTCTATTCGTGATATAAAATAAAATTATTATTACGAAATTCATTCAGTTTGGAAATCCTTCGCAACAATTTTCCATGAAACATTTCAAATGACATCTTCGCTCACCTTCCATTGTTCTAATATTCAATTATTCACCTTAAGTGATTACATTTTTTTTATTTTATTTTAGTAGAACTACAAAACGAATTTGGGCTCACTTAATTATTGCTTGCCATTCTTACCCACGACATTAACATTTGGCAAAATCACGCGAATATTCAACACTCCCGGCCTGAAGCGTTGTTGATACGAAAACAACCTCAGTGGAATTATTCATGATCCATCCATATTAATGTTTACATTTTACAAACTCAAAGGTGTACTTTTTAATATTAAGTAAACGTGCACGTTGTGGAGAAGCATCTCGCTTGGCACTCGATTTAAGTAGCACAGTTTTTTTGTATGTTTTATCGAAACATTGCAAAGAAGGTCTGGAATTTGGTTTTAAAAACATTAATGATTGGTTTTTCAAGTTTTTTGAAACTCATAAAAGAATATTTAATCGATTTACAATTTGTCTATGAATAACATGATTATTCGTGGCATTTTTTCCGCGAAATGTTGTTAAAATTAAATTAAATGCGGATTAGAAGTTTCAATACATTGTCACGGTAATTTTTATTATAAGGTTACAGTTTTATAGGCACAAATATGTTTAAATCATCTTTAAATCTACTTATTAAACGAAAATCCTGATTCTGCTGTACGAAAACCCAAACAGAGGTTTTTGAGTTGTCCTCAAGTGAAAACAAAAATGTCTCCTAGGATATTTATAAGGTTTTTTGGTTTTATTTAGAAAAATTAATTACTGGTTTGAACTGAATTCGAAATAGTTGTGCGGAGAAAACCCAATAAAAAGGTATTAATAAGGAAGTATTTGTTCATTATCATTTAAGCTATATGTTTACTTATGCCTACACTCTTTGAGTGGAAATGTAATATTTTGTGGATGCATCCATTTTGTTCCCTACACTCGAATGAATAGGTACAATTGTACAAATTTTATAACTTACACTTCTGTTAAGAAATGGAGATGGAAACGTTCATTACATAGTGTAGTTGTACACGTTTCGGAAGTGTAGCTCTACATTTATATTGTATAAAATACTTTTATTTGGTTTTAAGTATAATTAACGTCGTACATTACGAATGAAGTGAAAGTGGAAAAAGCTCGGTATGACTCAAGGATATTAGGGGAACGTCATTGACTACATCCTTTCACTATCCTCATATTTGAATTAGTGAATTAGTTGAAATATTAAATTAACTTAACTTAACAATAAATTTCTTATAATGATATTGTTTATTTGGTAAAATTATTTGATAAGCATTGTTTATTTCTAATTCCTATTAACTACGCCGATGGAATTCCATTTCTAACCAATGTGAACACATTTTATAAATAAAATCATAATTTGGAATTAAATCATTTACTTTCTTCTGTTTTTGAATTTTGAATATGTTGCAATTCACGGTAAGTATAGTAAGTACAGATAATTTTCAATTATAAATTCGGAAATTTACTAACATGATATTTAATTAACCCCATAAACAAAGTTGAGGGGATTAACTCAGGAGTAAATTACATAACATTTGCTTTCATTTTATGGATCCATTAAATGTAAATTTTGTTCATTGAAATGTTTTTTTCAGCAGGATATAATATAAATTTTCCTTTTTGTGTTTGTCGGTTCCTAAACGCGTATATGAAACTTCTTCTCAAAATTTCGCTTATCTTCTTTATGGAAATAGTAAAAATTTGCTGCAAGTTGCAAAGATTAGCTTTCATTTGCTGACCCCATTGACATTGCATTGATTGTAAATCAGTGATAAGACCAAAATTGAACACTTTTTGGAAATATGTATATAATTTGTTTTTCTTTTACGTTTGTCAATGCAAATTGAAATATAATAATAAGTACAAAAATATTCAACAATATTTCAAAAAGGAGCAAAACAAAAAATTGGGTTTGTGGATCTTAGAAGCTTTACTAAGCTTCGGAATTAGTTTTCTATTGAATCATGACTTCATGAACCCAATTCATCTTTAGGTAGACAGAACCAATCCAATTCGCTGGTGACATTATTTTTGGATTAATTAAATAATCTCAGCCTATTGCAAATTGCACCTAGGGAACATCGCTGAACGCGGTTTCAAGAAACTGACACCATCTGTCTTTGATAGACGCGCTTTGCTTTGGGGCCGCCAAATGCCCGACGCTTTTCGGAAAACGTGCCGCCATTCCACGGCTAAGCGCGCCAACACCGTGCCCACTTGGCGCCCGAGTCCTTGAGCGCTCGCCAGTACGGCAAATAAAAGCAAAGTTCTAAAATAAAATATCAAATCTCAGATTTTGCGAAATCAAATTCTTATTTCAAGAACAGCGAGTGAAGTGTTTGCCTTGGAAAGGAGAAAAAAAGCAACGTAACACCAAGTAACGACAACGATGCAAGCGCGAAAAGCTGAAAGCTCGGTGCGCCATTTTCTATGGAATTAGCCACTCGTGAAAAACGGCACCAGCATCAGCTTCACCAACTCCAGCAACAACAATAATGAATTCGCATTGTTCAATTTTCCTCAAGGTGGCATGGACAAAAAGTGGTCAAGCAGCTTCCAGTTTTCATTTTGGATCTAGCGAAGGAAAAAACTCGTTGTATAATCGGGCTCCATCCACATAGATGTTTCCTGTGTTGCGTGTGTAGTGGTATGATGGTGTGCATCTATGCAGTTGCATTTTGTCTATGCAGGTAAATAATCAAGTGTTCACCTTATGAAAAAAATTGCAGCTGAACCGATCAACCAATAATCACGTTGCCTTTCTGTTGAAATTCAAGTTGGGCACATGCTTTTTGCAGCCGCTCACTGCACTCCTTGCGTTGATCTACAGCGGCCGATCCCGTCAGCAGTTGTGCAGAAAAAAGAAATAGCATAAGTTGAAGAACGAAAAAAAAAGAAGAACAAGAAGTAGAAAAAAACAATTACTTTGCACGGACAAGTACAAACAGCAAATAACGAATTTTTGAATCAAGCCTGAAATATGTGATCTAGGCCACGATCACTGGTGTATCGTGACTATGTTGACACTTCACGGAATGTGTGTTTTGCTCGAGAGTTGCCTTAAGATGCAGATCGGTTACATGGGACATTTCATTGCTCAACATCGCAGAAATGTTGATATGACATCGGTTATTAAAACCGCGGAACGATTTTACAAAACGATCACTCCAAAAGAAAAGGGATGAAAGTTCTACGAATAGAAGGAGACAAAGAGTACAACTGCAGGAGACCGAAGACTTTCAAAGGCTATATCTAACCTATAGAAAATACAGTATTTGTATTGTTGTTGATCCTTCCTTCAGAGAACATACAGTAATTTGTAATAAATTTAATAAAATTTAATAATAAACGCCAACATTTCTTTTTCTCATACACTATACATTTAAAAAAAAAACTTTTATTACCGAAAGAACGCTAACGTATTTAGGAGTTTCTTCTTCTTTAATACTTTGTCTTGTCCCTCTTTCGGTCAAGCTTATCGTTCTCATTTTCTAAGATATTTCCTGTAACTTTAGAGATAGTTTCACGAAGATGAATGAATAGTTCTAATACCTAAAAAAAGGATATAAATTACAGATACTAACCCTTATTCGAACATACTCGGGAGATGGATCAGTACATAGAACATACTGTATTGCAGGCTATGCAATGGGGCGGTTCTAACCAGTTTTGCAAGGGATAATTATATTTTCATGTAAGCTTTTTCCAATTCCATAATCAAATTCCATTTGATCAAATGTTTAGAAGGCACTTGTTTGAAATATCCATAAATATTATTTATAGGTATGCTACTCTCCACCAGTTTCTAGAATTACCACCCCAATTCTAAGCCCCTATAACCTTCACAGATTGTCGGAAAGGATGTGGCAGGAGACTAGCAGCTGGTATAGAATTGGGGATTGCATTCCAAGTTCTTAAGAGAAACAAAAATTTTTTTAAATCGATACAAGCTACTCCACGTTTTTAAGAACATATGTTATAACATTTTTATACATTTTACACTATAGACGACAATTATTAATAAATGAGAACAATGTTTAGTTAACACAAACTTCATAAGCATAACATTATTGAGTATCTCTGCTCTATACAAAGATCTGGCACAAATTTCTGAATTCTGACCATATAAGAGCGTACCCATGTAGAACCTATTATATAATACATATGAAATTAAGTTTTACTTATGGCTTTAAGCCGCAATATCTTTCTGCAAGTTTAAAAGTTTTTGAGGACTTTTTTTATAACCCCCAATTTTATGCAAAAGTCCAAAAGTATATCAAGATCAGCAACTTGAAAAAAAAATACAGAATATGATTGTGAATTAGAAAGTACAATAGTACAACCAATTTTTGTTAGATAATAATTAGATTCTAGTATTAAAATGCCATCGAGTATTACATGGTATTGGAATTAAGATTCATGAACTTTAACGTGGAATATTGCAGTTTCCTCCATCTTCGTTTTCACTTTCGAAATTCGGAGCACGTTGTCCGCGCCCCACATCCAGGACCTGCCTCACAAATTACTCCCCGAGTATACAGCAACTTCATTAGCAGGAGTCCACTCAAAAGATAGTGTTTTATTTTGTTTCTATGCATCTTTTGAGTCTTGGTGTGTTTGAGGAACTCGCTGAGGTCATTGAGGAATGAAAGAGGGAAGAGGAATGCACACAACCCGTCTGGAGGGTTCGCCGCGCCACATAAGCATCCGGGTCTGAATAAATTTTAATAATACAAAAAGTAACGGTCCGACGAAAGTACATCCAAACTTTAACTCCACTTGAAGTGCAACTGTCGAAGTGTGTCACCACGGTCAATGTCAACGGAGTACGGAGTCATTTGAATACCAGCCCGTTTGCCAAGGTCATCTGTCTGCCCGAAATACATGCGTCTGTCCCAAATATGCGCGACAGGATTCTTCCCGGTTTCACTCACAAATTGTGGAATTTGAATTATGGATTAAAACGATAACCAAATAGTCACTACTGTTGACTGAATTCGAATAAGAACCTATGTATTTTTTAATTTATTTTTTTATAAATTATTTATCGCATTTCCAATGGATGTCGGTTGCAGGAAGTTTGGGGATTGGATAGACCACCTCAAGGTCACATATGCAAATCCACCCACGGTTCACGCCAAGGGGCGAAAGAGTTGTTCGCGTAACTTTCTCATCGCGATTGCGTGAATTTAGCATTTCTGTAAAGGTGGTCTTTAACTCCTTCTGGGCGACCGATTCAATCTAATGCAACCGCCGCGGGCTTAACGGGTTGTCAGTCGGTGACGTTTCGCGGTGAGTGCGCAGTCGTCGTCGGATCACTTCGGGAAAATGCTGGAGTAGCGATGCAATTGCAAATGTGCACTCGGTGAAAAGTTGTTTAGCAAGTCGAGGCAAATTTTAGCATTAGGCCGCGAACAGTATTTATTTTTTTCCTTCAAACGGCAAGCGGTAAATTAAAAAATTGCTGCTAACGGATCTCATCGGCATCGCTCGTTTTTCGTATTTCGACAATTGGCTTTGTGTGCAAGCCATCGACCTAGGTGTGCTCCTTGGTTTTCCACCGTCAATTAACTTTGTGTGCTTATTAACAAAAATATGAGGAAAAACGATGAAAAAACTTTTGCATACATACGACCGCGAATCAGGTTCGACGCAGAGGACAGGGCTCCGCAATTATTTCGCTTTTCCGTTCTAATGCACGACTCCATTCAATCCTCGAGTGAATCGCTGCACCTCGGACGGAGACTGGAGAGTGCTCAACAAGTTTAGGAGGAAGTCTTTATTTTCGCACCCAAATTAGCCAACACACGAGATCGTCTGACCAAAATAATCACCCGGCGGAAATTGATGGAAAATTTACTTGCTTTTCTTGGTTTAATGACCTTTTTCTGTAATTAGTTGTACTACTACTAATTCGAGGGGTACTTTTGATGACAGGAACTGAATTACAGTTTGAATTACATCCAGCGTAGAAATATTAGAAATATGCATTAACGTATTTTTTAGTTGCAGCTTTGGAAATGTATTTAATCAAAGGTAATCTCGAGGAAGATTATAATTCAATTTGTTATTTAATATACTTTAAAAAAATACAAGTCATTCATATTTTCATGTTTTATCCAGGAAGAATTCAATCATGATTCCATCTATTGTCGTATAAAAAAACAACCCAAGAAGATTTTGAAATGAAAATATTAAATTTCTAACAAGAAAAATATGAAAAAAATAGGTAATACAAATTTTTCAAAACAGGGAAATTTTAACATTAAAATCAAATTCTTTCTTTGAAAATAACTATTTCTAAATTTAGGTTATTTTAACTATTTTTCATCGACTTGTTTGATTTGTATTTCGATAGCCTGTAGGGTGTACTGGTTTTGAACGAACGGTTGCAACGCCAAGAATTAATGGTGATGGAAAACAAAGAATTATATATATTCATGATTTGAAAGTGAAAAGAAACCGTTTTTTGCATATCCGTTTGTCTGTCTGTCTGTCCAGACGATAACTCGAGAACGCATGAAGCTATAGACTTGAAATTTGGTAAATTTGGTTTTAACGAAGTAATATGTTAAAATTGAACGGCCAAGTTAGAAGATGAGCTAAGTCGGGCAACTCCTTTCTAGTGCTGACATATAAGCCTGAATTGTTTTTATAAGATGTTGATTTTTTTTACTGAATATATATGTACATTTTGAATTTCTTTCGTTAAATATTGATATAAATACGGATTACTATTTAGTATTTGGTAGAAATTTTTTTTACACGATATTAGAATTATAGAAATGGAAGAAAACTTCGAGAGTTTTAGGGTAGTAAACGTGGAATGAATTACATTGTTTTTTTTTTATTTAAAATGTCCGGTGGGGTACAATGTTTTACGCTTTTGGGGGTTGTGTCCAATTTGGGCCGTGTGTGGTATCACATTAAAGCTCTTGCTGAGTAGTGAGTACTATTTAATGGCATATTTTTATAAAATAAAAAAATCAGATTTTTTATCAGATTTTCAAAAATAACTGAATTTTGGTGCATGAAGTAAAGAAACATTCCAATTGAAGTCAAAAAGCAATAAATTAGATTATTAAGTTTGTTGGATATAACCACGGCTGAGTTATTTTGGTTTGGAGTTTTGGACAAAAACATTACATAATCTATAATTAATATTTACCTTATAAACATTTGAAAGAAAATCTTACCTAGATTAAGCTGACTTTATTTCTTACATATTAACGTAAGTAAATTATCTATAGGGCACTGTGGCGTTTGAAGTTTTGGTTATCTGTAAAAAAAAAGTATAAATTTATTAATAATAAATTACTTTGTATGTTTTCCTATATTCATTAAAAAACTTCCAACTTCCAACAAACTTTTAGCTTCCTAAGAAATAATTTAAAATTAAAAGATTTATTAAAAGTTAATTTGTTAAAACTAGAAAATACAATTTAATTTAATTTAGTCTTGTATATCAAATTGAATATTACATAAAAATTAAAAATCTAGAATCTGTCCAATCACACTATTTTTTTCCGTTATAAATATGCGCAATCCGTGTTACTCAAAACTAAAATAATAAATTTCTATTCACATTAATTGTATTTTCAGATTTTTTTTTTATCCTGAAGCATTAATATTGTATTAAAGAAAACCTATCAAGCACAAGCTGCATTGCGAAAGACATCAAAATAAATTGCAAATGGTTTTGAATCGTAAAATCTAATTGAACAATTTCCTGAACGAGTCTGTACCTTGAATTCGAACCTAGGAGATTTCCTGTAGCAACGGAAGTTCGTTTATCGTATCTCTACACATTCGACAAAATTGCGTGTTTCATTCATTGTGCCATCCGCGAATTCAGATCACGATGGAAAGTGCAGCGGGGATCGCAGAAGTAAGGAAACATTGATCAATGCTCTCCGAAACTGTTAGTCTTTTTTCGGAAAGAACTAACAGAAGGTAAGTGACTCTGCTTAAGATCGAACTATTTGAATCGAGGTGAACTGGGAAATGAGTGCGGATATGCGTGATCTTCGCAGAGTGCACCTCATTAGTGCGAATCACCTGGAAAAGCAATCGAGTATTGTGGGATCGGAAAATGACAGAGCAAAGCGGAAACGATCGCGTCTCGAATCTCGATGGTGTTTGTGGCTTCGCCCAAATCCCTGTGAGGTGTTATTTTCAAAATCGACAATAGATATTAAATGCAACTGCTGCACAAATACTGTTTATTGAGAATCGTTACATAAACACGTCACAGCCATTACGCTGCCTCTTAATCTACATATTCGCGGCGACTGCAATTTTACAAAAGTAAACAGTGGGCTTTCGCTTTATGAATGAAGTTCGCTGCGGAACGAGAAAGAAACCAAGGTAAACAAACCGGTTCATTGATGTTTCAATAGTAATAACAATAATAACTAGATACTACTTGCACCTGAGTGGCCGACTCGCGAATAGATTTACGTATATATCGTTGAGTGCAAGTGGTGTAAAATGCAGCGGTTTGCCGGCGGCGCTATCGTCATGCATATTGTGCACTCGAGGGTTATCTATCTTTCCTCAGTGTCACCTCGGGGATACAGTCAAGTTTCATCTGGATACGTTCCTTTCTCCAGACCCGGTTACGATTACAGTTCTTCCTCGTTTTGACTATTATATCTCGGTTGAGGGTATCAGGTATGGATTTTGTAGGAGTTTGACTGACCTCGGATTGCAATTCGTTACGAATAGTGTTGTTGGAGCTCAGATCTAATCAGGCGACCGTTTGCAGGTTGCATTCATTGGAAATTGGAATGAAGATATTGGGAGGATCGCTTGACGGTTTGCCGCGTGGACGAAAAGCATGTGGATGGGATAATTTCAGTAAAGCACATTCGAATTCGATTGATTCGAACACAACTTCATGTTTCCCAGAATTTGGAGGGGGATTATTTAGATCTGATGTTGGGATCGTGATACGTTCGTTCCCTCAATGCCGGATTGCTTCTCGTAATTGAAACAGCCGATGTTATCAATCAGAACGATAGTCGAACGATCTTTAATTAAGGCCTATTACGGCTCGCCATGATCTTATGATATTATCGAAATTAGCCGAATTTGTCAGCGAATTACGGAGCAATTGTTTATGGCGTCATCGAGTTACTGCACAATGCACATTGCACATGTGCATAATCACATTCTTCAAGTATGGCGCATTCAAAGAAACGCGAACTGATTGGATCTATCTTTTCCAAAATATGATATAAGTAAATTAAAATGTAGAAAGTTTATTTACTGCATTTTTATTATTTTTTTGTAACAGTCCACAATTTGATAAAATGAAAAACTTCGCTTGGTTATATTCAAATTGTTGATTAATTTATATGAAATTGATGACAATAATACCAATAAAAAGATAAAAACGCTTACAACAAATAAGATCAACATACTGCAACCAGACTTCAGCGAATTGATTTAATGGAAAAGCAAATAAATCTTAAAAAAACATTTCCGAATTGCAGCAACAGATATTGACAACATCCGTTATACGACGTTTTTCGTTTTTGCTTTGATAAAAGTATGCTTTTTTTTGCAATCCGAAACGAACGCTTTGGTGTTTAATTAATGTTTTTTTTTGAGGTTAACTAAAATTTTATAAGATAACAAACATGTAGGCGGTTTCTTAAAAAATATTATAATGTCGACTGAACTGTAACAACGGGAAAATTCTTCATTATTATTATTTATTAATATTTGATATTGTCATACTTTAATTATAGCTGATGAAGAAAAATTGTAATTTGTTATTGAGTTATTTTGTAAATTGGAATATTGCAAAACATTGTGACTTCATAAAAATTAATGAAACAGGAAAACAGGGTTTAATGTCACTAACAAACTAAAAATAAAATCCTCTGAACTCCTGGCGTTTTGAGGTTGAAAAAAAAGACACCGTTTGATTTTAATGGACAAAAATACAAAATAATGAAATATAGTAGTTGTTTAAAATATACTCTAATTGTAATATTCGGTACCACATTCTGAATTAATTAAATACACTGACGTTCCCATTGCTCTTGATTTTCATAAATCAATCAAACACGACGGACATTGTTTACAGTATTCTATATTATAAATCAAGATAACAAATATAGAAATGCGTTAGTTACATGTCAATCTTATAACATTAATTTAATCAAAGCAAATTTTTTCCGGGTGGGAGTTCATTTCACTTGGAAATACAAGTGACTAACAAAGCAAGAAGACTTTGGACGCCATTAGTCATTGTTTCGTCCATTGAAAATAATCATTGTAGGTAGCCATATTTAAAGCATCATTCAGAAGGTTCTTTATCTTGTTTTATTGCCATGGATAAATTGTTCATGCTTGAAAGTAATTTATTATTTTCCCCGAAACATCAAATCGATTTGATAAAATTGCTAATTAAAATATTTATAGCATAATTTTGGAGACAAAAATATGCCCAAATTGACGCCATTTTGATTTAGTAATAATTCTGACACGTAGTCAATTCGTTTGGTATATTGTGGGTTTTTCTGCTTCATTTTCCCGTTTAAAGAAAGATTAAAATGCAGTAGCTTTGAGGCCTACGCGAATGTCCTTGATTGTGGTGTTGAATTGGAAATGCATTCAGTATTTGTGGTAATTTTTCTTGAAACCATTTTACGATCAACAAATTGTTTGCGAAACCAACAAAATAAAATGAACATTTTTTTAGTTCATAAAAACTCCGTGACTTGAGTTTGATTGCGCAATAAGGGTGCGGTGACTAGGTTCTTGGTGACTCAATAAAAATATCTTCAGAACACTCTATTCTGGTATAGAAGCCGAAAAGGTGTTGAGAATTGTTAGGCCATAGGTCGTCACACACACCCGCATACGTGAGTCAACACAATTTGGAATACTTTCGACAGGGGTGCTCCGCAGTGTATCTATGCGCACACCAATATCGTGCATTCCAGCCGTTAGTCGTGAATCATAACTCTCGTTTTTTCTTTTAACTTAATTTTTGAAAAAAAAGAAATATATAAATTAAAAAAAATACCGATAATTGCCGTGCGACGAGACAGCAGTTGCAAATTGTGGGAATGGTTTCGAAAGATGTCATGTTCGCGCATCCAGGCGATGTGGTGAGTTTGGTTTCCTCGCTAAGAATGCGGAACTTGCTTAGATGCAAGTTACCCCCTTGTTCCCCGCACGCTTTGCCGGAGACTGCAGCAATTATAATATGTATTATGTTCGTTATTATATTCCTTATTGATAAAACCTTCATGACCAAACTAATTAAATTCAAAAAATTGAATCCAGTTCGCCTTGCCAAAGCTCTTTCGTTATGTTCGCTGGATTGCATTTGACCATGGAAATGCAGTTCTGATTGCATTGCAGCCGCTGTGAGCCGTACCCCGTACCCCCACACTCGCAACTCGCCGCGCGGGCATGCATGTGGAATTTCGTTAGTTGCCACAAGCCCAAAGTTCAAACAGTCCCCATGAAAAATATAGTCGCCTTAAAACAAAAAACACACCAACAACAACAAAAAAAAATTGCGCAATTATCTGCGTTACGTCATCGCATTTTCTAATTTTCAGTTCATTTTTTTTGGTCTTTCTATGGTTCCACCAAATAAACGTTGTGCCGCGATTCTGCGGTTTTGCTGTGCTGCTGCAGCTTTTGCCGCTTTTGCTGCTGCTTTTGATAGTCATGGCCTGTTGCACTTGTTTTTTCCTTTTCCACTTAATTTTTTTGTTTTTTGTTTTTTTTTTTGGTGGATAGATAGAACCAACGCTAGAATAGTCAAATTCGATAGCCCCAATACGGATGCACTATCGAGTGAGGGAAGTGCACTGAGCGGCGGTTGTGCTGGCGCGGCCACTTAACGCTCGTTTTGACCGAGCCCCGCTTTGCGTTTTCGTGAAGTGGGCGAAGGAAACTCGCGGCAGCAACGCGGCATGATGGGACAAAGACAGCCCACATTGCACTCGAAAGAGCCCCGTCAGATTGGGTGAATTTTTGGGGCGCACCAAGAAAAAGTGCAGCATGCTGCGGCTCCCAATGCATTCGAAGTGACGCGGAGGAGGGCGAGGTGTGCGTGCGAATGCATTTTGCCGCATTTGGTTCGATCGCATGCGAGTGTGTTTGTCCGCGAAACTTTTTTTGGTTGTGCTGCTTGCTGGCTGCTGCTTTTGCTGCCGCTGTTGTTCATATTTTGATTAATTTGTCTTTTTCTCTTATTTTTTTTTTCTATTTTGTTTTCCTTTGGCTTACATCGCGGGCATGTGGATTGTGGATGCGTACGCGCGACAAGCGGGGTGATAAGCACACGCTGCACTCATTCAGTGCAGCAGTGAACGACTTCCCTCTGTGTAGAGTTTTGGCATTGGATCCCATTAAATGTGTGTGCTTTTGAAATTTCCTTGATATATTTTCGTGATAAGTTTTCCAGTTTAACTCAAATTTGCTCGTCTACGTCTCTGTCGTCGTCGCCGGCCCGCGGCCAACAAATATTCATGGCCGTTCAACTCAATGATTTTCATGAAAACTGATTGAGGTCGGCCATGTTAGTTTTGGTATTTGCAAGCAACAGCAAGCAGCAAAACATATTGTTGAACTGTATCTGTATGAAATATAATCATAATTCTTCTTTCGAAATCAACTGCATTATTATCAAATGCACCAAACTGCGTAATTTTCCGGTAAATTAATTCCAAAGTAAAATCAATAATCGTACAAATACTGTCGACCCCAAAAAAGGAGGGCTCTATCACCCGGCAGTAGGTGGTTGTTAAATAACAAGGGAAACTAGTTTTACTACCACTCAAAATATTTTTGACAGAAATAGCACATGACGGAGGAAGTTTTCAGGGAAGGTCATTTATGCAAAACCCCTAAGCCACTCCCTTATGCACCACCTCCCCTATCGGTTTACCTTCGTAATCCCAAGGGAGTGAACTTTATATTTGCTTATCCAAGTACCTGCGTACATACATACATAAACTGATATAGAACGCCCCTTCCGACCTGACATTTATCACCCCAGAGTTCAATTTAAAGTGGGTACAAACAAACTAAATTTAACTAACGTCATAATTGCTCGACCCACAATAATTAGGGGCCCAACACTGACTTGAAAGGATTGAAAACTTGCGTTAATTTGATTTAGCCACATTTTGATTCATGCTTGAAAGCATAGATTTTGCTAACTCAGTTCTATCTCTAAATGGAAATTTCACATGTCAGATTACTTTTGCGAAAACTATCAAAACAAATCTCGAGAATCTATGGAAAAGGTTAATGTAATTTCAAAGTTGTTGGAAGGTATTTTCCACAATGTGTTCAGTTTTCTCTTGTTTATGAAAAAAGGTTTACGAAACGTCGGTAACAAGTGCACAAAGCAACTTGTAAGGTCTCACATATGTCTAGAGTTTCCAATATCACAATGGTGTTTTCACTCTTGTAACTGTATTTTTTGTCTGTTTTGTTTGCTTGTTTCTTTTCGATTTGGAGTGCTTTTGACTAAAACTGAATAAGTTCAACCGAGTATAAATGTTTTAGTTTGCATAAGTCTAATCACAATTGATATTGCCTAATCGAACTCGTCATTGTGTGGAAACTCAAATTGATATCCTTAAATATGGCTGCAATCTGCAGATCTTGAAATTTGTAGTAGATTTGTTCAAAGTAAATATCATTCTTCTTACTTAATTTCAAAGCAAAAATTTCAAATATTTGATATTCCAAAAGAACATCAAATTTGGGTTTTGAAATATTATACGCCTTAGTACCTATCTAATCTATATAATATATATAAAATTTGAGTTCAGTGAGTTTCTACGTGAAACCATATTGTTGAATATTAGGTACCTGCATAGTGCAAAAAAGTAAAAATTAATAATAATAATTAATAGACAATGATATAATACTCTTTTATTTATTTAATTCATCAAAGAGCTGATTACTACAATAAAAAGCCAAAATATAAGATAAATTATGCTGCATTTACACAGATGAAAAATTTGTCATAATAACTACGTTGATTTTTTTAATTAGATTAAATTAAATTGAAATCTAGTAAATAGTTATACGTCATTAATCATTATAAAAAGAGAAAAGTTTTATGTCTCTCTTATTTTATGTCATTCTTGTATAACTATTTAATATTGCTTACAGCATAAAAATAAAGACAATCATAATAACAAAATTTGTCTTTTTTAACAAAGTTAGAGCATAGGAAAAGGAAAAATGAACGGAGAAAAACAAAATAAATATTACTAAATAGTAAATACTAAAAATAACTCTAATTTTATTTATTTATTGTGACTTTCAAATTAATTGCTAAATTAAATTCAGATAAACACATTTGCAGAAATGAATAAATGAAAACCATGATTTTCATAAAATACCAACAGTAAAACTGGTCTATTGAAATGAAAGTTTATATAATACTTAATTAATAGGTACTAATTTTTAATTTTGAAGTGCAATTCTAAAGTGTAAACTTGAGGTTGTTGAGAAATTACGATTTATATGCAATAATTGTAATAATAAAATATTATATTATTTAATCTTTGCGATGCTGTACTACAAATAGGTAAAATAGATTTCTGCAGAACTGTTCTTCTAATACATTAATCTAGTATAATTTACATTTTCAAATAAATTGGTTTCTTGAAAGTCATTGTAAAAAGTGAATAAAAAACCAACCCGTAAAAACAAAATTTTTCATTAAAATTCATCTATATAGTTTTCAAAATGGTGACAATTAAACAATTAAAAGAAAGAAAAAATGACTTGATTTTACGATAAGTATTTTATGCACAATGCAGAACGCTGTCATTTTTGAATTATTATTCAAGATTTTATCCGTTCCTTCTGTGATAATGGGATTAAATTTGATAGAATGCAATGTCATCGGCAACGAGCCTATCTGTAAAGTTTTATCTCAATTGGATGGCGGGAAGTGTGTTAATTAGCCGTCGCAAGATTTGTCCGGCAAAAATACACAAACAACCAAATTTTCGCGAAGTTAATATATGTAAGTAGATGAATTGAAAAATGAAGTGTCATTTATGCATCTTTTATACTTAAAATATTTGAAACATTTTATGAATGTCACTCTGAAAATTTTATTAAAAATGCATATGTGCAATTACATTATGCAATCCAAATATATTTTTCAAAAATGTCTCTCCAAGTTAAATCTTAAAATTATTTTTAAAAAATTTTGCATTTGCTAAGTAAAATGAAGTTTCCAATTATCTAAATATTAATGTTAAAAATTCTTATTTATAAAATTCTGAAGCAATTACCAGTGGTATTTTGATCACGTTGGATATCCTTTACAACTACATACGTACACATGAGTATTGGTTCCTTCATAACTTCCAATAAGAATTGAAATCCTGTTTTTCAAATTGGACGAATGGTTTATTCTTTTCAGGTTAAGAACAGATTTTTTTAAATCTGTTAATCAAATTGGATTATGTTTATTGCAAACAATACATTTGTTACAATTAAAAACAACACACGTTCAATATTTAGTATTTTCATAAGATTATAAGAAATCTATAAATTACAATTATAACTGCTGGAAAATACGAAGAATGTAGCAAATTCAATTGACGTTTTTAAATTTATTAATTATATTAATTTTATTTTTTATTTTTATTTTATTATTTATTAATTTTATTTTTATTGGTTATGTTTACATTAGTTCAAACTACATGCATCTTTAAAATTGCATACATTCTAACAACACTCTTAATTTGTAACGAAGTATGTGTAGTGTAGTGTGTATGTATCATTCTACCAAATTTCAATCGCGTTATCGTCTGACAGACAGATGAATGACTTCGACATCCATAACATGGTGTCCTTTCACATAACAATGGATACATTATACATAATTCCTTTTTTTTTATTACCACTCTATTAAAACGTCGTAAACATTATCTCAAACAGATATTTAAAACTTTTATAATAATATTCTTAAAAAATTATTCACTTATTTTTAATTCTGCGGCAACGGGATAAAAATTTGATAGAACGCATTGTCATCGACAACGAGCCTATTTGTAAAATTTTAGCTCGATCGAATAATGGGAAGTGTTTAAATTAGCCGTCAAAAAATTTGCCTTTACGGCACAAATACACAAATAAACAAACAAGGAAGTTTTCGCAGTTAATATACAGTTACATCAAAGCCAATGGAGCTTTTATTTAACAACAAGAGCAACTATTTTTCTATTTAAAATATCTACACAAAAGCGAATAATGTTTTAAATGTTGATTATTATATTTACAAGTTTAAAATTGGAAGTTCTTTGCTATAAAGAAAAGAATTATTTCATTTATAAAAAAAAAGCATAACCTTACATGCAAAATAGTAAGAAATAGTAAGAGTAGGTATTTCACATTTATTATTCAAACAATTGAATTCACATTTTACTTTACTTTAAATTATGTATTTTTTCTTATGTTATGAATTCTAAAAGTAGAAAACCAATGTTCTTGAAAATTCAACCCCAAACGTGATGCGGAAAATGCATCAATAAATGCAAATTAATGAATATATTATTCACAAAAAAAAAAAAAAAAACAAAAAAAAACTTCTAAGACTTGAAGTAAGAATGCTAAGCAAAATAAAATTAGCGATATCTAATATTTTAAGAGAATTGTTATTAATTAAATAAAATGTTGCAATAGAGACTTATTGCTGAGATTTATTGTTGATATTATTCCTAAAAATTTATTTTTATGGAAATTGCATCATTAAAAAGAGAATTTATACTAATAAATAAAATTAAGCAGCTACTTTTATAGTTAATTTATAGATGTCAAATTTCAAGATGGCTGAATATTTTTCGTTTGATTTATTATGTTCACAGTGGCACCTCGTAGGACTCAATTTATTCAGCATACTTTGGCATTTAAAAACCTTGTGCATAACAAATTAAAGATAAATCACTCATTTGCATTTGCGTTTTCGGATCTAGCATCACTCACGACATGCCTGTATGTTGGGGGTAGGAGAGGGGGGTTTCAACAAATATGAAGAGATTCAGCACCTGTTCTTCTGGTGTGATAAGAATGCGCGGAAGTTTGTTATTGGCTGATGCTTGCGACACCTGCTAAATCACTAGATCAGGTATTATGGGGAAAGAATGTAATACTTTTGATTGATTTGATCAGCCACAAGGATTGCATTGGCTAGGCAATTGTAAGTTCGTTCATCATTCTAAATCAGTGTTTCTTAAACATTCTCCAACCAGAAACCATTCTAAATAAAAAACAAACATTCATGATGAGTCAACGATCAACATTTGGAGGACCTCTTGTTTTAGCTGTAACGAACTTTAGAACATGAAATCGATAAAAATTTATATTTTCTCAAGTTTTCAGCATTCTAAATTCTTATTTGCAGATAATAATATTTAATAATATTTTATATTAAGAATGGAAATAAAATAAATTAACATTTAAGTACAAACACTTTTAATTACTACTAACCATTGTCCTCAGAATTATAAACAAAAAAATACATTTATTTTACAACAAATTTCATTTTAGTATTTTCTGGAAATGGATAAAATTAAACAATGTAAAAGTTGTGTAATTGTTCTGTTTTAATTGTTTCAGTAGAAGAAGAGCAAGAATTGGAAAAAAAAGTTCTGTAAAATTTTAATACCATTATTTTCATATAATAAAATATAATTAATATAAATTATGTTCTCCTCAAGTCTTATACAATAATACGATGGCATATCATTATTTTTATAATGTTTGGATCAGATTAATGAAATTTCAAACAATATCGTTTTCTTTGACTAAATACCAATCACATTTATGTATTAAACGTTTTATTGAAAATAGAACAAACAGCAAAATTGTTTATTTTGATTAAATTCTTTGTAAAAGAACCTGAACCTATAAAAAACTTTTAATGTAATATTATAAAACAGAAAAACACAAAAAAGTAACTTCATTTTCTTGATTGCCATCAAATATGAAACAACTGTTGGTTTATTGGTTTATTTATTGGTTTCTCACTTCTTACTTGTGGTATCAAAAAAACATGTTAAAGTTGATGTGTTTATTGCAAAATTAAGTCGCCATGAAATCTGATAATTCTAAATCAGAATTGCAATTGAAATAAATTTAAACAGTATGGTTTTTTTTTCGACAAAACAACCACCTCTCAAAATTCAACAAGTTGTTGTTCTCATTGAAAAGACGTTTCGCAATTCGGACTTCAGATTCAGGCTCACAGAGTATATTGAAGTTTTTAAACACCACAAGTTATCCTTTATAGCTTAACTTCATTAACTGCACAAGCAACATCATTTCCTCAGTATATAAAACAAAGACATAAATCCACAACCGGTAAAAAATATTGTCGATTGTTGTTGATGATGTTGTTACTTGAATATTGAATAAAATTTTATGAAAACATTAATCGCGATTGCAATCGAAAATAAATTTAACATAGACAGCGAATGCAGTTTCTCAAAATGACCTCAGCACCGCCAGATCATCTTGCAACAATTCACGGGTTGTAATTCGTAAGTGGAGAGAAATCGTGAATTTCCAGGGTGAAACCAAAATTGCAAGCTTCGAATCGCGACTGAAATTTGCCAAAGCTACTTTTTCAGCGATCGTTTATTGGACATTGTCTGAATGTTCATTAAATGTTCATCTCTAATTAAAACTTTTGACAACTCCGAATCTTATGATGTAGAATTCTCCAAACGAGTCAACATCCCCAAAGAAGAAGAAGAAGCGATCAGTTACCCGAAATCGGAAAAACATCGAGTTTAAGGTTAATTTTGGTATTTATTGGAATTAATGGAAATAACGTGGGAGTGGTCAAGGGCGTGGGAGAATGGGGTAGGGGTTGTTCTTGAACAACTCACCTGCTAGTTTGAAGGATCCTCGAGCACGATCCGTAAACTCGATCACAGCAACACACACATACAGAACTCGGCAACCATCGCAATTCTAGTGTACTTCTCCAAAATGAGCTTTTCGCAAATTCACTTCCATAATTAACAAAATCGCAATTCAATCGTTGTTGAGCACACCGAAATTTTGTCATCAACTGAAGCAACAGAAGAACTAAACTTGAAACTTCACAAAACCAAATATGGAGGAAACGTCAAGAGAGTAAAATGCAACTTTTCATCACGGCGAGTAGAAAAAAAAAATAAACGAAAGAAATGCAATTTTCCAGAATTTGGTCTCGCTTATAGGTAAACCAAAGCCCGTCATAGAGGCGAACCGAAAAAATACTTTTCATGTGTTTTCTCTAGTGTGTCTGGAAACGTGTTGTACGCAGCCTGCATATATGAAGCAGCACTATACAAGCGTATGGATGCCTACGTGTGTGCTGTTCATTTTTTGCATTACATTCGGTTGTTGTTTCTTTTTTTCGATTTGTTTTTTTTTGATTATATATATTTTTTAAATTATTCTATCGCGATATTAACTGATAGCTTCCACAAAGTTTGGCATTTTTGGAATAAATGACGAACTTCCTGGCGGACACTATAGATAACTTTGGGAATACCCAAATTGTTGTGGGATGCACTGAATTTGATGGGATTTTTTTTCGGTAATACACTCGTATTGAAGACGATAAAAATATATACACATATTTGTACAAGATTCATGTAATCGGCGGTTTTGAGCTCTCTATGGCAATTAGAAGGCACTGATTGTTGCACAAATGAAATTTCCTAATGGGGGGTTTGCTGCCGGTGACACATTTAATGTCGTGTTGAATTTTCGTTGGTCCTCGTGAATTAAATTTTTCAACAAAAGGCATAAACACACACACGTAAATACGCACAGAGCACAACGTCTTTTTACATCGAGCACTTGAAACGTTGTCGTCGGCGGCGGAGGTCAGGGGAGAGCACAAAACGCATTATTTGATATGTTTAACCGCTTTTCAAAATATTCGTTATAATTATATTTAAATAAATCATTTTCATTTATTTTTTATTTTTCATTTTGAGTAGTAGGTAACAAAACTAACAATCTTAACGTGACGCTATCGATAAGTTGAATTAATTTCGCCCGAGTGGAGTGGCCGCCAGGGATGCGCCTGTATTGAACTCAATTAATATATGTTGTTATATTACTTTTTTATAATATTTTTATTGCGATGACTATCAACCAAATAGGTGTAGTAACACACGTAATAAAGCTGCGTTTGTTACTATTTAACATAATTATTTGCTATTATATCGTTCACACAATGCATACACGACGTGTACATATATAAATCGGCCACTGGTGTGTGCGGACACTTCAAAAACAAACCGACGCCACACTACTAATAACTTCTTCTAGTTTTAAAAAAACATATAACAAAAAAAAACAAAACGTATAACAAAATATATTACAAATTAAATTTTTTGTTTCTTCTTCCTTTAGTCAATGTCAATTGGAAAATTCGCACACGATATTTCTGACGGACAACAGGGTTGGAAAACAATAGTGAAATCGAGGAAAGCGCCTGAATATCACATTGAAACACATAAATACCGAATTAATTTTTTGTTATTATCAACAGTAACAGTATTAAGCGAGAAGTTTTATATCTGTCTCCTATGTGTATATATTTTTAGTTCTTAACAATTTTAGAGCGACTCAATAACTAAAAGTACTATATACATTACATATATCGCGAGGCGAGTGTAACCTTCATTGCCCGCGTCCCTAACCCCAACCCCATACCCCTTTATTCTGTCTCATAATATTTGTGGTGTTGTGTAGATGTTGTGCAGATAAATATACAACTTTTTGCCACTGACATGATATGCTTGTGTGTTTGTTTATTCTCCATAAGCTCCCCAGTGCAATTCTTGTGATTCTCACATTCTCTCAAAATGCACCCCACTTGCATTCTGAATGTCAATTTGTGCTGCCTTGTAGTAGCGTGGATGCATTTTTCGAAGGATGGTTTAGTGGTATGCATGCATGCATTCATTTTTGATTGTATTCGGTACACCTCCTTTTGCTGTGTCTTATTATAAAATAAATGTACGAAATGTACTCCAAAGCCGCTTCGCTACATGTACGAACGCTTTCGCCGCTGAATGCATTTCTTGCACACAATCATAGTCCCCCTTTCCCTATTGAAAATGCATCGCGAGAATTTGCGAACATCTCACAGTGACATGCAAGTCGCTGGTAAACCCAAGAAGTGTGTTGTTGTGTCCGCACGTTCAAGGAGCCCATGAGCCGCTGCCGAAGCTTACCATTTGCTCTTGCATTCGCGCGGGGCTGGGGAAAAAATGAGTTGCATTCACAAGTTTTCGGCATGCCGTTCCACACTTGCATATATGAAATATCTGCATGTGCATTAACATCTATATGCAGATCAACTGTACGTGCATGTCATCTGTCAGTGCGCTTTGCTTTTTACTCGTTAATTATTATTATGCCCGCGCTGTTCTGGCTGGGTTCTGTGTTCTGCTTTGCTCTGGCTCCAATCTGCAAGGAAGTTTTGTGGCGCGCGAAATATTTCAGAAGACACATGTGAACACCATTGAACGGGAAAGTAATGAGCGTATGCATGTACCCTGTACCCGTGTGCAGCGGTTGCAATTGCAACGCTTTTCGGGCACGCACTAAAACATCTTTACCCCCGAAACGCATCCACGTCTCAACCTCAAGAAAAGCTTTTTCGCGGATAACGTCTCTTCCACTTCCCTCTCCGACCGTCTTCGACTGCTTCATTTTCGCAGCAGTCTTCTTCTTCTTCTTTTGCTGTTTGTGATGTTTTTTGCTTTCGTCCCTCGACTGCATCGCGCGTTCCGTGTGATGCACTCTGTTGTCGGCTTTTGGAAGAAAATCCATAATGCGTTCCGTGTTACGTGCTCGTCTCGTCGTCTATTCAGGCGACTGCATATGTGTACCGCAGTGCATTTTGCGAGGTGAACGATACACTTATGTCATGCATAGGCCCCATAAAAAAATCCCATTTTTGTCATATTGACCAAAAGCACACTTTTACGAGGCGAATTATTAAATACCCCTGCCGTCCGTCGTCGCCCGATGACCACTTGCCACTATCGGAAGCAGTCATTGACGAAATATTTGCGCACATATTGACCTGTGCTCTTGGCTTTTATTAGTTCGCAATGAAAATGCAAAAATTTCCCCGAAAAGTTCGTCCATCGGATGCACAACTGCAGTTCGTTGTGGTTCCCAAATATTGCAAGCTTTGAGAACTAGCAAAAGAGAAGAAAAATCAAATTCAAAATTTTCTTCACGCCTGAACACCGCTCAAGATTCAAATCCCGCGATAAATGCATGTCTGCACCAGATCTTGCCCACAGTCACGCGTATCAGGGTGTTGCTTCCGCCTTATCAATAGATCACCAGTGTTGACCTCTCTGCATAAATCACGGTTACTTGAAGAAAGACCTTGGAGGAGTGAGGCCGGGGATCCATCGCTCAAGAGAGATAAACGAGAAGCAATCTCCGCTGCTAGTGAAGTACCACAACCGGGTGAAAATAACCGTGGTCAGTTCCATCTTCACCACAGCTGCCTTCAAAACAGCACTTAACGAAGTTGAGTTTACAACATTAATTTGTTTATTCATGAAATGAATAACAAAAAATCGAATTTCTGTGTTATTCATATATGCCATAAGAAAAATTAAGGATAAATTAATTTAAATTATCATATTTTTACTATTTCAAATTGCTCTAAGCTAATTGGAAACCATTCAAACATGTATTTTGAAAGAGGCTAATTACGCTTGTTAAATACAACATGGTTGGCCATATTAGGTGAATCCATTTATTTTTTAAAACAACCATTAAAAAAACATCTTTTTGGCTATTCAAGTGAAAAATCATTTAATTATTTGGTTTAAGGATGGTGGCGGTGGATTTATGGCTTTACCACCGCCACCGCCACAGCCAGCGAAATGGCGTCAGTCTGCGCTCAGCTTAAAGATGCACAATAACAGTACGTTTTTGTGGCGTGTACGCTCCACAGCAAAAATCTCCTAAGAATGACGCTTCAAACACGTGCTATCAATAATTATTCTGACGTTCCTTATCAAAGTTACAGTGTTTAAAAATGAGTTCACCTAATATGGCCAACCCTGTAGACACTCCATTACCATTTGATTCTGATTGATGGGAAACTTTACTTACTAACCGTTATAATAAGTAACAATGAACTTTTTTCTAAATATAAAAAGACAGATTTTGCATGAATGTGTATAACGCCATTGGTTAATATAGCGCACTGAAATACATTTTGGACTAACATTTCCCTTTTCGTGTAATAGTTTTAATTTTACAGTTGAATTCAATTGGGTTCGCAAAAACATTTTGTATAGGTTTATAATAAACAAAACAATCATATATCTGGAAATTCTTTGGAAAAAGTAATGCAGAATTTTCAAACACTCGAAATGATTTTTGGTTTATTTATTTTATTCCCAGAAAAGCATTACAACCAAATGAACAAGCAATAACGTAGTATCAAATCTAATTCATATAAGTGAATTCAGCAAACACAACTCCACTTAAAACTGGCCGGCTTCCGATTTTGTTCGATATATTGAAAGCCACGTGTAATGGGAACTCCGTGTTAATCCCAGGAACAACACTTATTTTCTTGTAATTACCTGAGAAATGGTACAATCCACGTTTTATAGGACAATCATAATTCCGTTTCAGAGTTGATTTTATCATATTATACATAAAACGTGATACTACATTGTTCTTTTTCACGATATCACAAAAATTAAACTTCTGATTCCAAAGTTCGACTTTTCGGTTTCTTCTGATACTTGTTACCATGAGGTGAATTTCAGGATGAAATAACTGCAAGACAGTTAAGAATGTCTCCATAGAAAAGTTTTTGGAACATGATGTATTTAGTTTTAGTGTATCAGAGGATATACTATAAACTGTAATATTTGAAAAAAGTAGGCTCACGGGACCCTAAAAATAAATAAGTACATTCCCAAAAAACAGTGACTTCCGTAACAAAATTTACCTTCTTTCTCGCTTCCACTGAGGAACCGAGCAAAACAGCAACGAATAGCACTAAACTGAAGAACGAAGTCATTGTTTTACTCTGAAATTTAACAAACAACTGAATGTTTAACGAAGTCGCTTAAAACCTAATAAAGTGTTCAATATACCAAACAAAATGTATTTTTAATTGTGATGGTTTAATCACAATGTTGTTTAAAAGCCTGGAAAATATTATAATTGATGGAGAAAATATAATTTCATATCTTACATAAGTTACAAACATGTATTTGACATTGACGTTCATTTTTTTAGGTAGATTTGGAAGAAAAATCTATTTCTTCATAGTTTTTCGTTTCATGCCTCACTGAGTACGAAACCACCCCCGTTCGAAAGATTATATATATATACGGGTGTTTAAAAAACTATTGAATTATTGAACAATTTGAATTTTTTTTTTTTTTAAATTTTGGTGTAAAATGATGTTGATATTTATTGTCAAAATAATTGTTTTTGATCTGTAGTGCAAAACAAAGCAGATTAGAATAGTTCAAATTTTTCTTAAATGTTTTTGTATGGTAAATGGACATGCCATAAAATGGTTTTTGTTTTTTATTTCGGATAATGAGATAAAAAAGTTGTATTTTTGCTTGATTTATCTAAAAAAAAAGATATAAAAATTAGATAAAAATAAGTGGCGCACACATTTTTTTACAATAATATTGATTAAAGTGCCTCTACGCACTTCACTGGATTTAATAACATTATTCTAGTTAGCGTGAAATTAGCTCCTTATTACTACAAACAATGCTGCAAAATTTCAAAAACATAGACCACGAGATATTTCAGATATTTTTAAAAAAAACCGATATTTTAAAAAAAAGTTTAACACCCTGTATCTTGAAAACCATGCATTTCCGGACCTATGTTATTTGAACTTTTTTTCATAAAATGCACTGAGAAGTCACCCCCTTAAATATTACCGTGTGATTTTTAAACACCCGGTATATACAGGGTGTTTGGCTAGCAAGTGTTTCAACATATACCAATCGATTCCTTGAAGCGTTGTGATCAACAGTTACTATGAGACATTTTGTCGTAGTAACCTTCATTCACCCCTTTTTTAAGGGTTGAAACTATTTCGTCTGTGCAAGGAGGTGAG
The DNA here is from genome assembly GCA_963082835.1 of Leptogaster cylindrica. Classification (NCBI taxonomy): domain Eukaryota; kingdom Metazoa; phylum Arthropoda; class Insecta; order Diptera; family Asilidae; genus Leptogaster; species Leptogaster cylindrica. Next base: position 35,233,234 of record OY720106.1, read on the forward strand.
ACAATCAAGGAGTTAATAAAAAGTACGCATTATGGCTTTTCTAATAGTGTTTCATATGTCTCTATCCGTCAAAAAATGTGGCAAATATGAATGTGAAAACTTAAAATTTTCAAAAATTTTGGTTTTAAATTTGTTTTTTTGTACTTCGTCCTTAAAAATGTCCTGCATAACAAGGATATATTTTTCTTAAAAAACATGGTTTCTTAAGATACCTTTCAAATAAAAAAGGAAGTATTAATACCAATATCCTTAGTATATCAAGAGTTATTAAGATTTTTATGGAGTCAGTGGAATATCTAATTGGAAAAAAATTATCGCAAAATGTAGGTACCATATTCCGGGCAGAATTTGTTTCCACTGAGCCCACAAAATGTTAATAATTTTGAAAAAACTTAACCCAAAAAATTCAATCAAAAACACTTTGAAATCTATCTCAGCCTGTAGGCTTGCCGCAAAGGATTTTTAATTTTTCAAATATATTTGGAGGCAGCTCCAAAAAGTACGCAGATATTTTACTATGGAATTTCACAATTCCAAAAATCTACTCACACAAAATGCACAAACATGAAACAATATCCATAACATTTTAATCCGAAGTGCAGTAAAAAAACAAAATTTCATTTTCACCAACCAAGTATAGAAACCATATTGTTTCTTTAGTACTTACTGACATCGCCAAAACCTGGATTTAAACTGTTTGTTGTAATGATAAAGAGGAACGGAGGAACAACAAAACTTTTGATTGGAAAATAGTTTCGACCTTAAGCTTATGTTTTGCTGTTCAACGATATTTTATTGTAGATATTTTATCGATGAAATTTAGCAAGACTAATGAATATTTAATAACAATTAATAGTTTTGTTTACTGCTCATGGTCAGTTCCATCTTCACCACAGCAGCCTTCAAAAGAGCACTTAAGGAAGTTGAGTTTACAACATTAATTTATTGATTCATGACATGAATAACAAAAAACCGAATTTCTGAGTTATAAGCCGGAGTCAGACCATACGATAAACATCATATTTATAAGGAAATATTTTTGTGGGATATTTTTGTGACATGGAGTCACACGAGAAGCAAAAATGAGCTTGCAACCTGTATTTTGCAATTCACAGACTACCGCGACGCCGCGCCGCCCGTAAGACCAGTAATCTCAAAACTGTGTTCATAAAATTTTGTGTGGTGTGACTCGCGAAATTTGAACCCCTCAAATTCCTTTGATGTGCCGAAAATATTCCGAAATTTTTGGGATATTTATAAGCGATACGACATATTCCATATCGTCGAGTCACACGCTATGAAATATGGCATATCGCTTATAAATATGACGTTTTTGGTGTGGTCTGACTCCGGCTTTATCTATATACATATGCTATAAGAAAAATTAAGGATAAATTTATTTAAATCATCATATTTGTACTATTTCAAATTCCTCTAAGCTAATTGGAAACCATTCAAACTTGCATTTTTAAAAAAAAAATAGCCTAATTACGCTTGTTAAATATATAGACAAGAATCCAGCTCCATTACCATTTGATTCTGCTCGACGGTAAACTTCACTTACTAACCGTTATAATAAGTAAAAATGAACTTTTTTCTAAACCTTGCTTTCTGAATATAAAACGACAGATTTTGCATGAATGTGTATAAAGCCATTGCCCATTGGTTAATATAGCGCACTGAAATATATTTTGGCCTAACATTTCCCTTTTCGTGTAATAGTTTTAATTTTACAGTTGAATTCAATTGGGTTCGCAAAAACATTTTGTATAGGTTTATAATAAACAAAAGAATCACATATCTTGCAATTCTTTGGAAAAAGTAATGCAGAATTTTCAAACACTCGAAATGATTTTTGATTTATGCAGATTTATTTTATTCCCAGAAAAACATTACAACCAAATGAACAAGCAATAACATAATATCAAATCTATTTCAAATAAGTGAACTTACCAAAATAAACTCCACTTAAAACTAGCCGGCCTCCGATTTTGTTCGATACATTGACAGTCCAGGTTATTGGGAACTCCGTGTTAATCCCAGGAACAACATTTATTTTCTTGTAATTACCTGAGAAGTGGTACAATCCACGTTTTATAGGACAATCATAATTCCGTTTCAGAGTTCCTTTTATCATAGTATATATTAAATGTGATACTATATTGTCATTTTTCACGATATCACAAAAGTTAAACTTCTGATTCCAAAGTTCGACTTTTCGGTTTCTTCTGATGCTTGTTAAGATGAGGTGAACATTAGGATTAAATAACTGAAAGACAGTTAAGAATGCCTCGATAGAAAAGTTTTTGGAAAATGATGTATTTAGTTCTAGTGTATCAGCGGATATACTATAAACTGTAAAATTTGAAATAAGCATGCCGACGGGGCCCTGAAAATAAATAAATACATTTTCAAAAACGGTGGCTTCCGTAACAAAATTTACCTTCTTTCTCGCTTCCACTGAGGAACCCAGCAAAACCGCGGCGAATAGCACTAAACTGAAGAACGAAGCCATTGTTTTACTCTGAAATTTAACAAACAACTGAATGTTTAACGAAGTCGCTTAAAACCTAATAAAGTGTTCAATATACCAAACAAAATGTATTTTTAATTATGATGGTTTAATCACAATGTTGTTTAAAAGCCTGGTAAATATTATAATTGATATGGAGAAAATATAATTTCATATTTTACATAAGTTACAAACATGTATTTCACATTGACGTTCATTTTTTAGGTAGATTTGGAAGAAAAATCTATTTCTTCATAGTTTTTCGTTTCATGCCTCACTGAGTACGAAACCACCCCCGTTCGAAAGATTATATATATATACAGGGTGTTTAAAAAACTATTGAACTATTGAACTATTTGAATTATTTTTATTTTATTTTTTTTGAAATTTTGGTGTAAAATGATGTTGATATTTATTGTCAAAATAATTGTTTTTGATCTGTAGTGCAAAACAAAGCAAATTAGAATAGTTCAAAATTTTCTTATATGTTTTTTATGGTAAATGGACATGCAATAAAAGGCTTTTGTTTTTTATATCGGATAATGAGATAAAAAACTTGTATTTTGGGTTGATTTATCTAAAATAAAGATATAAAAATTAGATAAAAGTCAGTGGCGCACACATTTTTTTACAATAATATTAATTAAAGTGCCTCTACGCACGTCACTGAACTTAATAACATTATTCTAGTAAGGGTGAAATTAGCTCCTTATTACTACAACAATGCTGTAAAATTTCAAAAACATCGACCACGAGATATTTCAGATATTTTTTAAAAAAACCGATATTTTAAAAAAAGTTTAACACCTTGTGTTTAAGACTTACTTAAACATTTAAATTTTTTGTAAATTTGTAACTGTCAAAATGTAAATTTGTAAATTGATCACATTTGCCATAACTACAAAATCACTCTACGTTTTGAATCAAGTTAACTCTGAAATCTCTGGAAATTTTACTAACACTGATAAAAAAGGAGAAATAGTGTAAAAATCTTAGCATCCTTTGACACATAAAAAAAGTATAAAAGGAAAAGCGAAACGCCAAACAACGTTCAGTCTTTGGGCGATAACCGAGGCGGAACCAGTTAAAATATTGGGCAATTACCGTATTTTTAAATAGTGTGTTACAATTTACCTTTGGGAGATTACCGAGGTAAGCAAAACACTTGAATTCACAAATATTGGGTTATTACCGTATTTGACATACATCATATATAAATATTGGGTTATTACCGTATTTATGTAACACTATATACATTATACATTGAGAATCACCTTTGGGAAATCATACCCAAAAAAAAGAGTGGATTTTACATTACATTTTCAAATCAATACGTTAAAAATAAAGGAAACTTTGAGTAATTACCGAGTGATTTTATTTTTTAACAAAATTAACAACTTAACGTTACCTTTGGGCAATTACCAAGGTAATTCACATTACAAACAGACAAACTATAATTAATTAGGGTCATTTCTAATAATTAGGAAATTTTAGACGTTTTTGTTTATTATTGTCTTACATATTGTTTATTGTTCAATGATCATTTAAATTGTATTTGGTGATAATTAAATAAAGAAATTGAAATATTAATTGAATCTTTTAATCAGATGCCCTTTCCGGATAAATAAATATTTATGTTAAAGTTTTTAAAACACCTTGTATCTTGGAAACCATGCATTTCCGGACCTATGTTATTTGAACTTTTTTTCATAAAATGCACTGAGAAGTCACACCCTTAAATATTACCGTGTGATTTTTAAACACCCGGTATATACAGGGTGTTTGGCTAGCAAGTGTTTCAACATATACCAATCGATTCCTTGAAGCGTTGTGATCAACAGTTACTATGAGACATTTTGTCGTAGTAACCTTCATTCACTCCTTTTTTAAGGGTTGAAACTATTTCGTCTGTGCAAAGAGGTGAGACAATCAAGGAGTTAATAAAAAGTACGCATTATGGCTTTTCTAATAGTGTCTCATATGTCTCTATCCGTCAAAAAATGGGGCAAATATGAATGTGCAAACTTAAAATTTTGAAAAATTTCGGTTTAAAATTTTTTTTTTGTACTTCGTCCTTAAAAATTTCCTGCATAACAAGGATATACTAAGTATATCAAAAGTTATTAAGATTTTTATGGAGTCAGTGGAATATCTAATTGGAAAAAAATTATCGCAAAATGTAGATACCATATTCTGGGCAGAATTTGTTTCCACTGAGCCCACAAACTGATAATAATTTTTAAAAAACTTAGCCCAAAAACTTCAATCAAAAACACTTCGAAATCTACCTCAGCCGAAACGGATTTTTAATTTTTCAAATATAGGCAGCTCCAAGTGATATTTCACTAATGGAATTTCTCAATTCCAAAAATCTACTCACACAAAATGCACAAACATGAAACAATATCCATAACATTTTAATCCGAAGTGCAGTAAAAAAACAAAATTTCATTTTCACCAACCAAGTATAGAAACCATATTGTTTCTTTAGTACTTACTGACATCGCCAAAACCTGGATTTAAACTGTTTGTTGTAATGATAAAGAGGAACGGAGGAACAACAAAACTTTTGATTGGAAAATAGTTTCGACCTTAAGCTTATGTTTTGCTGTTCAACGATATTTTATTGTAGATATTTTATCGATGAAATTTAGCAAGACTAATGAATATTTAATAACAATTAATAGTTTTGTTTACTGCTCGGAAAACTTGGCACACACCAAATAATTTTGGCATATATTTCCGCACAGTATCAACATTGAAGTTTTGTTGGAATAAAATCCAGCAAAGAATCTTTTACCAAAATTATGATTTTTCGAAATTGTATCATTGAAGGTTGTAAAAAAGGGTATTTTACAACAGATTCTTAAATTAAGTTTTGTTTGAGACTGCATTTCTAATTTCAAAATTTTGATCAGAAAATGTTCGATTTTGGTCTTACATAATTAATAACATTTTTTTATAATTACGAATCAATCTCTTTGTTTTTTGTATATCACAATTCTTCAATATAATTTTTTCAATGAAAAATATTTTTCATTAACAAAACAAAGGATGCTGGAAAATTTTACTTATATGACTCGCGTTCGAGTGCATTCGATGGCAGCGTCCTTCGATCCGTCCAGAGAACGGTAGAAATTTAAGTGAAACAAAAATAACCCCGCTTGAAAGAATGCAACCCCTGCAGCCATATTTAATGGCGAAACCGTTCGGATGCGACCGACGCAACGAATCGCTTGTTGACTTTTTCTGCGGCACATGATAATTTTCCGGAAATGCTGACACATGAAAACTTCACGCACAGAGGCGTAAAACAAATCAGAGCCGAAGAAGGCTCAGGCCGCGGGTCACCCTGCAATTTTCCGTGGTGACTTTGTGTCAAAAGTTTTACAGATTTCTTAGATAAAATGTCCTTATTTAACCAGGACTCCTTTCTATTGTCACTCCGCCCTTTCCTTAAAGATATTGCAAAAGGTTTTGTGCATCGCTTTGAAGATGACACGACTCGCATGCGATTATTTTTCCTCCGTTAAATCGCCAAAGGCGGCTCTCTTTGTTTTTAATTTTTTTTTTTAATTTTCTCGAATCCATGTGTTCAAACGAATGCGTCTGCTAAATTTAGTTTTTTTTATCCTTTTCTGGTTAAATCGTGCATTTAAATATTGGGCTGCTGCTGTCATCTTCATCTCCATTGTCACCTGATAAACGTATCTTTCTCCAATGGTGTCCATTTTTTATGTACCTACCGCATTTTTATATTTCGTGTATTTATTTCTTTTTAAGGGAAATGATTTTCAAAAGGGAATATTATGTTTGAAGCTGCCATTGGGATATACAATTTTCTGTATTATTATTTCACCAACCAGAGATGACGAATATTGTGGCATTGTTTGCAAATATGGATTTATGTTATGTAATTACAATTTATTTTTAAATAAGAATCCATTTTAATGCTTTTGTAAAGAATGTTTTTCTACGCATATTTCCTTATAGGCTTGCAGGGATAAATTTTTTAACTTACTTTGCAAGTTAAATTTACAAAAATTCTGCTTCGTTAAAATTAGGGATTTGCTGTTTTTTCTTTATTGAGTCATTAATACTTGTTTTGCACTTAAGTATGAAATTCCTTAAAAAACAGATGGAGAAAATTTGGACAGAATTAAAAATCAGACGTCAGAAGCAAGTTCGCAAAAAATTTGTTGATTAGTCTCTCCTTATTCCAATGCACAATAAACCCTCGGATCGTAGTTCATCGAGCTCCGCAAAAATGGCCTCGATTTTATCTGCATCAGTGCATCTGAAGAACTCCGAATCGAGTTCACAAAAACACAAGCGTCATTTCGGATCGAGATCGCTTTTATCTTGGGTTTCGGGACAAAAAACAACCGCAGCTCTGGCGGAGCTCGCGAAACGCACCAATTTCGTGATAAGGCGAGTTATCAGTCTTTAACCTTTCGACGAAGTGCGTAGTGCGAGGCCCGACATTGTTTCCTCCAAAAGACCAGAGGAAGCGAAGTGAAAATGTACCGCGCAAAGCAATACAAACCAAAAATTCTCAGACGGAAATGTGCATCTCATCAAAAGCGCCCAGTGCCGAAAACCACCGTCACACGCACTCACTGACAGCCGGTGGTACCTCGCTGATTGTGTGCGTGCTGCGCCAAGCTTTCGCGCACGGACACACCACCCCTCAACCGTTCGCCCTATCGTCCTCGAACAGAACCTACCGCAGCCAAAATCGCTTGGCCTTGGTCATGGACGGTAGATGCAGGAAGCGGCAGCGGTCGACGCACCCGCCGTGCGCCCGCCTGCGACCCGTCCCGCCCAACAAGTATTCGGCAGCGGCCGAGTTCCCATCGTGCAACATCAACGACCGCCGAGGTGCGCGGTCGACGGCGGCGAGCGTCAACCCGGCCGGCATTGAAGCAGGTCATGTCCACCGTCAGCCGCACACACACACATGCCAGGGCCGAATTTCGGCAACAGCAACTTTGTTTCACTTTCGCCTCTTGCGCCGTTCTGTGCATACTGTACACTCGATGCTGGGGGGCCAACAATCGTCAGGCCATTGACCCGTGTCGTTTTTGGAGCTTTCGGGCGAGTTGACGTGGGCGACGAGGATAACGTACCTCATCGCAATCCCTGTACCGAAAACTCATGTTTTTTGGTGCGCTTTGACTGCCGGGTCGGAATCGGATGAAACCGAAATCGCCGCCAGAGCACCCTGCCAAATTGGTGGCGGGTCCACACCTCGTTTGCACTTTCATTCATCGAGTGCACACTGTCGCCGGCTTTTTGCCCAAATTTACGACTTCACGCTCCGTGAATGCCCGTCGTGCGTTAATTCGGGATTCGATTGGCAATCAGCCAGACGGCCCTGAAAACAAATGCCCGAACGGGGTATCGGGGGAACTGTGTTTACGGCAAAATTAAGATGAAAGGAGATTTCTGGTGCACGCTCACTTTCTTTTTTTTTGGCCGTGTGCAGCAGTCACACCACCGTGTTTTGGCTGCACTTTCCGGTCGAAGGGGCGAGCCGGAAAAGGGGTGATAACGTAATGAACGGGCCGAGAATCAAGGCCGAATTTTCGGAGAGGACTTTGACATTTCACTTTGAAGGAGGAAATTCAGTTTCCGAGCAATCAATTATTTACTTTTTATACGCCGAGAACTGAGTGCTTCTGGTATTTACCATGTTGGGGTGTAGTTTTTTATTTTTCCACATCCTACCACATCCTTGACTAATAATAGCACGTCACTTCAATTCGGAGAACAGAAAATCAATTTCCTTTACGTCGCTTCATCGGATTGAACTTTTAAGTTTCACATTTTATAATAAATACTGCAGTTTTATACAACAGCTAATAATTTATATTAGAGTAATTTTGTTAGTAACTGATTGATTATATTAGAATAAAGATAATAATAAAACCTTATTACTTAAACATTTCATAAAATATCGAAATCTTGGTTAATCAGTTTTAATAATTTAATTAATTATGGCTCAGAATTCATCTAAATGCGGGGTTTAGATGAGATTCAAAAAGTAACAAGTGCAGAAATGCAATTGAACCCTTAATTATATTGTTTTAAAGGAAAAAAATAACAAATTAAGTTAGTTGAGAAGAAGCCAAAAAAGTTGCATAACTTCTTTTACAATATTTAGACCATTTTTTCGAAAATGGTGATCTACAATTTTCTTCTTACAAAATGGAACTGATTTCACAATTTAGGTATTCCTAAAACCAATTATACTACTTCCTGAATTAATAGTTCAGATTACAGTATGAAATCCACTATGCTGAACAATGAATAAAATATTATGATAAAAAATATAAAACAACAATATTAAAGTTCAGAAGATTGAAATTTTAGTTTTTGGGAACCATTCTATCCCTCAACAGTTACAGTAAGTCCTATAAGTCCTTTTTAGACCAATAACTGTTCAGTGGTTGCCCGGTTACCAACTCGTGATAACGTAGGGTATTATTGTATCTTAAAATATCTTAATATTAAGTAATTCCAACAAATCGGTTGAGCCAACTCTTAAGAATAGTGGCAGCCGCAGATCAAATCGTCGCTAACACGGCTGCAAATGGCCCCGATGTCACCTTTTCGTCGAAGTGGCCGGACGCCGGCGATTGGGGAGCTCGATGAACAATTCTGCGGGCATTTGAGCATCGAGTGCAGTTAATGCGGCTAATGCATCTCTTCAGGTAACATTGACACGCATCCCGTCCACTGGGCGTTCCCTGCCGTCAGCTTATGAGCAAATACCTCAAATGAAAGCGGTCGTCGTCAAATTTAACTTCATTTCTGTCGCACAAAGCCCAAGCAACCAGTTGAGTAAACACGAAGTGTCTGCATGTGACACTGAAACTGAACCTGTTTGTTGGTTGTCCATCACAGGTAAACCGCAGAATGACAAAAAGTGGAGGAATAAAAATTTAAAAAAGAACAACACAGCCACCCAACAAAAAATAAGGGAGTTCCTTTATTTTGTTGTTGCTGGTGATTTTTTTTTATTGTCCGTTTTTCGAGCCTAGAATGCCGCAGGCATGGCTAAGCAGAGCCCGCAGAGCCAGCGACAACGGAGTCCGAGATGATTAGCCAGTCCCAAGTGCACAATCGCAAAATTGTTGTCCGAAACGCCTGAAATGGTTGACGAAACACATAAAACAGTGCCAATGACCGAATTCGCACCGGCCGTCGCTTATGGCCGTCGCACAGCCCAAAGCCCCATCTCAATGGGAAGGAAGTGGAACGGGTCTGAAGAAGAAGAAGACGATGGATGATGACGCGGACGACGATGGACAGCGGACACAGGGGAAGCCAGAAGACATGTTCGAAACATGACCATCTATAGGAAAAGGGCGGTGTTGGGTGGGGAGGGTGAACGGCGACACCGAGATTGCAGTTGAATGCACTCCATTTTGGCTAATGTCGGTTATTTATTTTGAAAACTTCATAATTGTCGGCGACTTGGAATAACTAGAGTTCACTGCACCGAAGACGAATTAGATGGAGTATAATGTACTATGGGAGGGGGCGAATGCTAGGAGAGGGGAGCTGATGTGTATACCGTGAGGAGGGGGAGGGTCGGCGATAACTGGACATAGCTGAGCTGAGATGTCGTAGAGAATACTTTTGCTCCTCTACCAAAATTGCTGCCCCACAATCACGTGGCTGCTATCATCACTATCTCCACTTTCCGGCAAATTTTGTCTGCAGATGCTCTGACCCAGATTAAACGCCCGCTGGGTTTTAGCTCCGCTCCCGGACCGGTGGTGGACAATGTCCGTCTCTCCCCGAAGGTGAGAAAACCTGGGACACAAATTTAATGCGATGGCGTTAATATTCTGCCCGCATCCAGTTCGGAATTTGAGATGTGATGCGTAACATGTCCACTGGATTAGTTGTCCTCCCCAGATCCACCGTGGAGAGGGCCTAGCCACTAAGCCCCCAGCACTAGATTCTTAAGATGTTTGAAAATTTGACGACATTTTATTGCAACTACTAGAATTTGAAAGTCTAAATAAATTTGAAGATGTGGTTGCTGGCACTTCTTAACCCGTTCTGGCCAATGAACTTTCTGGAGAGGAATAGAGAAATTTGCGAGTGAAGTCACCAGTTTCCGTTTTGAGTTTAGCTTCAACATTCAGTTGCAGTAATTGTATGAATTTTGAAGAATCGTCATAAAATTGCATATTTATGTGGATTTTGAACTCTGAACATTTTCAACTCTTTAACTTTGTGGAATTTGCAGCCAGTTTAGGTATGGACTTGATCTTGATTTTATAACTCCTATTAATGACAATTATTTAATATATAATGATCTCAGACACCGTTATATTTTCATATTACTGTATTTAGAAAATTTGTGAACAGAAGTCCTAATTGATTTGGACTATGTCAAACAACACCAGGCATAGTGTCTATCATCCATATTGCATAACGTCGGCCTAATTCTAATATAGCATAAGTCAAAATTTGACCAAACGACGACTTTTTGCGATTTAGGTAGAATGATCCAAACTGCATCTATCTCGCTCTTTGTTTTTCAATATTTTTATGGAAGGAGAAGAGATATAGAGCGCTTGAAACAATAAATGTGATACATATCATCCCGCCGATTTAGGTATAGGTCGAATAAAAAAAGAACAAAGAAACTTCTTTTGTTACGTCCTGAACAGTTGTCAATTTTGACTTACGCTAGATATTATAATTAGGCACTTAAAGCACTTTGGGCAACCCTGGTTAAATTAATTTGTTTGTAAGGTAGACCTACAAAGCCTACTTTAAGAAGACCGAACAATACGTTTAACAATAACAATAACAATATTTAACAATATTGTTTTAAAAGAGACTTTTTTTTTTTTTAAACAATTTCAATTTTGTAACGGTTTTGTAACGGTGTTTATTGAAAGCAAAATGGCTGACAGTTTTGATGCATCATTAACATGATTTAATATTTGATGAAAGGAAGTGATGAAAGAAATTCCTGAAAAATATGAAAATGTTCGTGAAATTCGTGAATGAAAGCAATCCTATGGAAAATGTTTGATTTATACCTTCTTTTCTCGTTTGAACATTGTAAAAAGCCATACCATAAACCATACCATACTATTCGAAAATCGCTGGTCCTTGTTCACGTGGTAAACTCTTTATGTACCTACTCCTCTTTTCAATTCAGGCATTCAGCTCCAACCGAAAGTTAAGTTCCAAATTTTCATTTGATGGACCATAATTAGCAATAATATCTGTCCGCAATCCGCATTGAGAAAATAGCGGCCGAGCAAATGCAATGAATTATCAAGCAGCACTTAGCAGAACAATGAGCCCATCAAGCAGCCCCAGAATCTCTCGGGGATCAGCTACAAATCCCTACGTGGCGGACTCAAGAGCCCCATCAAGTGTCTTTGGAGCCACTCACAGCCACGGGCTCAATATTAAAATATTTAATGCTTAAAATATTCCTGAAGCAGCCACGTGGGATCGCCAGCACCAGTCCAATTCATTACGGATAATTAATTCACTTGGTGAAAATTTAAATCAGGTACGAGAGAAGCCCGGTCGGCATCGCGCCCGCTTGCCCGCAATTTCCATTGCGAGTAGTTAGAATCGAGTGCAGCGCAGATGAAAGTGAAACGTGCGCCGCGGCGAAGCTGTTTGCTATTAGCAAATTGCAGGAGTATTACGTAAATGTCAAGTGCATGTTTCTGGGTGTCAACAAGTTCTGGTGTCACTGTTAATGCCGTTTAGCGAGACTGTGCAAAATGCAGGAGTGCAAGACTTCAGGTGGATTTGATTTTTTTTCTTTTTTTTTATTTTTTTTTTTATTTTTTTACTGGCGCTCTATCAAACTGACGACGCGAGTAACAAAACAAGCCGCGACATTAGCGTTCGACGCGTCAAATAATAATTTCCTCATATTGAACAGGTAATGGACTGTGAAGGATGTAAAGGATAATGAAGGTCCTGGGGTAATGGCATCTTGAAAATCTCACAACCAACTTTATTGCCGATTGTTATGCTTTTTCTGCGACTCACTTAAACGCTCGAGCACAAGCCACAAAGTGGGTTAACTATCTGCACGGAATGCCGCCAAACTTCTTTTGTTATTGCTTTTCAACAATATAGCACTTTATGAAACTGCGCAGACTTTTATGGGAATTAGTGCACATTACTTACTACAAAATGTACAGAACTTGAGCTTCCAGCTTCCAAATTAAGGGCTATTGTTGCTAGAATTTCTAGCTAGAACTTTGGCCATTTTTCACAATAAATTAAAAAAAGAATCAAATACATTTCAAATATTATTTATTAAATATATTAAATTTATTTTAAATTTACTCTAAAAAACAAAACAGAAAACTTCATAATAATAATAACTCTGAAAGCAAACTATAGATATATCTATTAAAATCAGCGATTGAATATCAAATAATAAAGGAGCTGAACAAGCATGAAGCAACAAAATATATTTGTTTCAGACTGAAACCCTTTTTATGACGGGAATTTTTCATTTACAAAAATATTCCAAAGGTTTCAGTAGGTACTTATTTGATAATTAACTTTATATATAGAACTTCTACGTCTTCTATTGCATTTCACCAAGTTTTCCGTTCCAGGCTTAAAATGGAAAATTGCGCGTACGGCGTAATATGAGAAATTTAAATTTGGAAAATTAAAACATTGAATCAAATTTATTAACACAACAAAGGAACTCAGTATTCCTTACCCTCACTGTTCGCGGAGAAAACATTGATTGAATAACCTCTATCTATCAGTTAAATTGCCGTGTTTTTTGGTTTCATTATAAATTCGAATGTGCAAGTATTCTACATTACAACAATCTTAGAACAAATTTAAACCAAGATGTTCTCACAGAAGAAGATGTTTTCGGATGATGTAAAAGTTTTTATGATGATGGCCTCATCACGGGACGGCTCATCCAGCATTAAATGGACTGGACATTAGATAAGTGCATCTATTGTTGTGCCTAATTATGGAGTTCTCTTTGTTTTTTTCTTATCATTTCAGGTCGGTAGCTGTGGACGACGGAACACGGGGAAATACCGATAACTGCGGCAATTCAAATTTTCGATATTTTCCGAAGGATTTTGGGGCGCTGATCACGGTGGAAAATTTGAATTGCTGCAGTTATCGGTATCTTGCCATTTTCTCGCGTATGTTGTATGCTTGGAATAAATCTTGAATATGTATAATTGTTAATATTTATATTATCATACAAATAAATCTTATACCTATACATCGTTTTCTTTCTAGTTTGTTTGACTAATAAAAATAGCAATCTACTTAAACTCAGTTTTTTATTTATAACGGTCCCGGTTCAGTATTAAAGTGAAAAATTATTGCAGTGAACCTGAATTTTCATTTGTTTACATCCATTCGAAATATTGAGAACAAATAAAAGATGGAAAATGAATTAAACTATTGACTGAATTTAAAACATAATGTTATTTTTAGGCACATTGAAAATGTAAAAAATAAATTTTTTTTATAATTATAAGTGATTTACTGCATATTTTGCCAAAAAAAAAATTGGTCTAAAAGTGCAGCAATATAGTCTATCCGAACGCGCAAATCTTTAGAAACATTTTTGATTAGTTTTTTTTAATTAATTTTGAGTTAATTTTTTTTTCCAAATATCGATTCGCTTTTCTAAATTGCAGGACAGAGTATGGCAAAAGCAATATGTAGTATGTACCTATACTAAAAAGTCCCTAATATTACTACTAAACATTTATTTACTTGAAAAAATTCAGGTTACTACTTCGATATCATTTTCCACTCGAATTTCGGTGATTTTGCAAAATAAGGGATTAAAACAAGAAACTATCCATTTGTAATAATTCGTTACTTTTTCGATATTACTGAACAACGTTAATTATTTTCAAATGGCATTGCCATTTTCAATTTGTACTAAAAACCTCATCGCGAGCTGTCGAGCGTGTCCGCAGCGGTTTTAATTGATTTCCACGAAATGTCGGCCAACGTGAATTAGAATGGATGCATGCAAAAAATATGTCTTCAGACAAAAATTTACCCGATTCCGATAAATTTTCACATCGATTATAGTTTGTCGATGCAGACCTTGTTCGGTGTCCATCTAATTCCGGAAATGACTTTCTAAACCTCCGCTGCACCCGACCAATTCTCCTTGAATGTGTCGCCGTGTCCAGATTTATAAAGATTGCTGGATGATAGCCGTCCAAGAAGAATTGATCCCGGCTGCATCTCGCATGTTCGTCATTTTTGAGAACGCTCGAGAACGCCATTTCCAAGCTCAGCATCCGCCGTTGGCATTTGATTGGTTCGAAAGCCAAAAAAAAAAACGAACTGGTCGCCAACGTTTTTGCACTTTTCCTCCAAAGCCGCGGTGCATCATGCATTATTAATAAAACTAAATTGGTTTAGCCAGCGTTTGTGGCTCCAGGAAATCGTGGTCGGCCTTGAATTGTGCACGCTGCAAAAGCTGCACATACCCCCCAACCCCCCCTCACCGATGCGAAGCTAGCAAAGCGTTCACTGGACAAATCAGTGCCAGATCCGATGAGAGTTTTTGTTTGGAGCCGTTTCTGATTTTTTGCGCGTTCTTAAGTTGATAATTTATGCAATTTGGCGAATGCAATGAAAATTTTGCTATTTGTTTTGAATTTTTAACTAAAGTATCCACTAGGTATCCAGTTTCCTGGGATAGCGGTGAGTGCAAAAACGGGTTGTGACGGAAAATAGTGCTTTTTACAGAAAAACCTTGCGAATTTAGTCCGGTGCTGTTCTGTAAAGCAAATTTGTTTAATTACCGCAATAATTACGCGAAATAATAATTAATTTTATTGCCGTGTAGCGAGCTAGACGAGTGTAAAACTTGTTGATTGGATCCGCGATATTTGTGTTTCGTCGTTTGATGATTACATGATCGAAGTTTTTTGCACGATCTTGAATTTAAAAGCCACTAGAACGATTCTGGAACTGGAAAATAACCTTGAACAAAACTACCACAAAATTCCAGCACTGCACATTTATTTTATCACATTAAACTAAGCATCGTGGAAAATCTTTTAATTTATATATTTGCTAAATTGTTAAAATAAATGTATTTCATTTGATAATTTTTCTATAATAATAAATGAAATTTGTGGTCAAAAATTTTTAGATTTTAAATTATTTATTTTTTATGTATCAGTAAAAAATGATGAAAGTTTAGTAATTGACAATAAATTACTCTTTGTGTGGTTGAAAATGGAAAACTTCTTACCAAAATTTGAAAAAGGATTTTTAAACTTATAATGTCAATTTACGTTTTCAAGTTATTCATAAGTGAATTTCAGAATAGATATACCATTAATATATAATTTTTTGCAGTTAACGGTTTCATAATTCGAAGATTATTATTAAATAATCATTTCCTATTTTCAATATTTTTTTAGTAGATACCAATTTTAATATCACATTTTTTCAGGTTCCCATTTAAATTGACAACTGCTTTTAAAAATCAAAATTTTTATATATTTTAAAACTTGGAAACTGAAACAGTTTTGCGGATTGAATTTATTCAAGTGTTGTTTTTTTTTAGCTTATTGTGCTTTCCCTGTCAAGTCAGGTTGTATGAGTTTCCTAATCTGATTTTGACGCGTCAACAGAGAGTTTTCTCCTGGAAAGACGGAAACAGGATGGTTTGAAAGCTAGGCCACGTGATGTGTCTGTTGCAGTGCAGGAACTGCAACGGAAAGGATTTATTTGATTTTTATGAATTGCTGAAATTTCAAGAATTTTTCATGTTTTGCTTTGTCAATAAAACCCAATAACAATTTAAATTCGATGATGACAATTTCAATAGCCGGTTTTCCCAGTTTCCCAAAGTGATAAAAGGATTCCAATGTTTACAAATCTTTTCTCTTTCCAAACAATTTTGTATAAGAGATACAATATAATAACTATGGAAAACAAATTTCATATAGGTATGCTTAAAAAATTCTTCAGAATGGCGATCATATTTCTAATCTCAGAAACGTGCAAAGTTCTTTGATATCGATTCAAAACTTGTGTTGACATTTTTGGATTGTTTGAGGATTTTTAGTAAAAACATCCCCTAGTAAAAAACCTCGAAAACGTAATCCGAAAAATGGCAGAGAGTTTGCCTTGCAAACCTTGGAAAACTATTCACAATTTTTCTTCGATGTTCGATGGTGACCTTTTGCATTGTCAAATTCCAAAGTCCATCTAAAATATTTATAAATAGCTAATAAAAATTTAAAAAAACAGTTATCAAATATTCCACTCCGTTTTTTTTTAATAAACCTGTAGAAAAGATCCCTCCTTATATACGAATTTCGCGGTTTTTATCGTAATCTGTTCGGGACTTCCGGTTCCAGAAAAATACCTTCCAAGTTATGGCTAAGCAGTAATGACGTCCCAAATACGTAGCCGCCCGACTCGAGTGGTTCTATCCCGTAACTCCTTTAATATTATATAAGAGTTCCTAGAAGGTTTTTCCTTCCAATACAGAAAATATTTCAATAATTGAAAAAATGCAATAAAAGAAAATCAATTTTGTGGACGTTGCAAACAAAATCGAATTTTTGAGATAAATTTTAATATTTACATATTTTTTAATATGTTTATCTCAGTACTACAGAATTCTATTATCAAAAAAATTAACTATACATAAATAACCGATAGCAAATTAATTATTTTAAATATTCCACCAGCCTGAAAGAAAATTTGAACGTCAATCACTTAATTAAAATGAAAGTTTATTTTTTGTTAATGTTGTACGAATCGAAAATTAGTTTCGTTGCAGTAGATTCAAAAACATTTTAATTATAATATATCTAAATGTACTAAAATTGCAGATCATATTTAATTCCAATGGCGATGGGAGCTGCATTGTTGTGGCCTTGTGGGTGAATTCGAGTGAAGTAAAATATTTGTTGACAGTCCAGAGATTTCATGGCATCTTCAGGAATTAGAGCGGCCCTCCTATTTCTGTCTGCACATCTTTCTTGGAAATATAGAAAAACGAAAAAAACGAACAAACAAACTAAAATACAGAAAATATTTTTAAAATAAAAATTCGCCCTCAAGAAGTTCCAGTTCGTTTGCCGAATCCTTTCCCTTCCCAAGAAAGTGTCTCCTCATTGTTCCCTTTTCTATTTCTTGTTTTGGCATTGTTTTGATGTGTCTGCTCTATAGAACAATTACATTTTGCCAAGATATATACAGTTTGTCGAAAAAGAAGGTTGGTGACATTCCACAAAAAAAGCAATTTGAACTGGGTTCCTCGGAGTGTATTTTGTGGTGCAAGGACAGACATCCGAGTATGCACATTGTTCTCCTAATTACTTTCCTAGACACTGACATCTTCTAAAATGGCGAAATTTTATATCTTGACGCCCAACAAGATTGCAATGTCCTCTAAATCCAATTATCATTTATTCCTGAGAGAATCGTCTCAGAATGTTCTGAGCGTCCAGCAGATTTTGCGAGTCCTTTTTTTATTATAAAAATTCATTCCGTACGAACAACAACCTCTAACTTTTTAAAGTATATGGTATATGGACAAATGACAATGTTTTATCCGTAAATAATTATTATTGAATTTGCTTAATGTGACCAAAGAGACACAAGAAGTCTGTCCTTGCCAACTTTGTTTGTCATCAAATTTTTAATCTGATACCGCAATGCACCGTAATGCATAAAACGAACAGAAATCCCGATCGCATCGCACAAACTCACCTTCCCCCAGAGAATTAACAATTACTGGAGCATCCCAAATAAATTCCCAGAGTTTTACATTGTTTATCCACTTCTGGTCCGATGCATTTTTAATGTAGACACAATTACGCATTTTGCATAAGAACACAAGACTCGCGGAATGCAGTGAATGCGGTCTTTTTAAATGCAAGCGATATCGCCAGTTGCACTGTGGATGTGCATATCGCATTGGGCTCGATTTCCGCATTTGACGAAATTTTCGCAGCCTAATCACAACCGCGATAAGGTCGTGCTCTTTAAGAGTCCGAGGACTCGAAAACGGCTGATAATAAGCGGCCTGGGATGCATGTGCCAAAACTAGAGTGAGAAATTGCGACTCTTATCAAACGCAATTCGTGCACTGTGATTTCCTGACTGGCAACTCGCAGAAATGCATTTTCTGGTAATTTGTCATTTTTTCCTTCAATAAAATTTACGGAAGTTGATCAAGAGTTATGTTATCAAATTGCAATGAAACCTGAAATAATATGCACGCACAGCTGCAGATTAATTATTGTAATTTAAATTTTTCAAGGATAAGGCATTATGTAATAATATTTGTTCAATTCCACTGACAACTTTTTGTTTTTCCTAAAAATGGCTTCGACTCCATTCCATTGAAAAAACTGTTCCCGAAATGCTGATAGACTTCAGTTTTTCCTCCGGGTTTTTTCAACGGAGAATTTCGAGTACACTGTAAATTTATGTATTACTGTGTTAAGAAGATTACTGCATTGCAAACTTTAGCAATAAATTCATGAATAATTATTTTAAAATAATGCTGGTCTCCATTTAGCATTCCATGCCATTCGATTTACATATTTTGTAATTATTTATCAAATTTAAATTTAAAGACTTAAAGATGAAGTTCAATGGGATTTCCAAAATGTTGGAAAAACTCGTGTTTTTTCGTTTAAGTGTAATCTATCGGCAAATCTCTTTGGGTGGGAGTGTAAAATGCAACGCCACCTTTATTACATAGGTACTTCCCCCGGTTTGAAAATGCAAGACATTTACTAATTATGAAATATAAATTTAAATAGGAACCGTAAAGATGTGCGTAATGGACTTAATTTTTGCAAGGAAAAATCCTGTTATTTTTTGAAAATAATTATTAAATATTAGCTTAAAAAATAAATAAATAACAAAAAAACATTTTCGAATGTCGTACACCTATCAATATTTTATCGACAAAAATGCTTTATACTGAACAGAATCGAAAATTCGTGATACCGTTAAATCTCAGAAAATGTTGCCCTATCCTCTCCACCACCCTCACGACTTTTCTATAGAGCACGGATCTGTAATTAACCTACTTATAGTGTTTTCATTGAACATCTTATGCAGGACTCCTTGAGTAATATATTTATAAGAACGTAAATGCAAGGATCAATGGATTAGTTAATAAAATTCGGTATTAATTAATCAATTATATTAACGAACTTTAATTTTATGTTTGTTTTAAAATAATCAACATTTCAATAAGTCGAATTTGATTATTTTGCTATCTTCGAATTGCAGAGAACTTCATAAAATTATTCACCGAATATTTATCAAAGCAAAAGAGTCATTTGAACGGAAAATCTGTCATGAAAAATACGTCATTATTGCAAGAATCTCGAACCAAATCAAATGGTAACGGAAAATCTTGTTCTGTAACTTCAGGACTCACGGAAGGATGTTAGTTTTGCATTACAAAAATGTACAGAGAATGTCGAAAATGCTCGTGCTGTATGTAAATGATTTATCTTTGCGAAATATTCATGAAATTGCATTTGATGTCTTTGTGTTACGTTTTTCTCCTTTTCAATTTAATGAATTCAAAAAAGTTTATTTTTCCCGTTGGAAATAAAACATTTGTATTAAATTTATTTTTGCATTTCGTTTTGTTCAGATAAGAACATGTTATCCGTGGAATGTTACTGTGGTTTTAAAAAGTAACGGAATAAGTAAAACTCCTGTTTTGAAATCATAAATATTCTTCAAATACAGAAAAAGTGTAATGAGACTTATGCTAATGGCGAATGAATTTAAACTTGATAAGAAAATCTATTTCAATTAGAATCATAGGCTTTTTTTCGGAATCCACAATTATTACTGGGAAAAAAGGTGTGGAAAACAAAATGGAAAATAAATAGCCAAGTGATTAGTTATGTACTTTTAGAACCAGCTATTACTTCTTTAAAGTTGTCTTCAAGTCCATTCTGAATACAATTTATTACCTCAGTAGTGCTTTACGATTAAGTACTAGTCATGAATACCGCTATCCAGTGTCAATTGCAAAATAATTTTCATGTTTAAAAATTGGTTCGTTTTTTCAAAAAAGTTGTTGAATATTTTGACTGTGCTTTAATTTAATTCTTTTCTTTCCTTCTTTTAACTGAAAATAATTCTAATAATCTATTCCAAAATAGTTGTCATTACCAATCACAAACTACTCCAAAAATTGTTTTAATGTGGACGGTATCTATACATCGTATAAGTACTAATCATTTTCATTTAACGACTTCTGAGATGAAAATTTCTTCTGAACAATTTTCATGCGTAAATTATCTTGCACATAGATACACACACAAATATATAAAATGTCCTTAAAAATTGGTTTATGGGAAGGATGTATTTTCTATGCTTTTGGATTTTTCCAATTCTGTTTAAATTGCTCTTTGTCCCTAATGGTTTTGTATTATTTTGATTTTTAGCAATGTTGACCTCATTTCGAGTTGGAACTTTACAAAGGACACGCAAATTGTTGAGCATTCAACAAATTTGGGATTCGTCTGCAATTCGCTCTCGACGACAATCGTAAAATTAAATAGAGCCGTGACACGGAGCAATAGTGCATCTTAACATCTTCCCATCCTCACCACTCCCCCCCCCCCCCTTTTTCATTCCCTTGCCTTGCTTCCTTAAGGATTCAACGAAGAAAAGGAGTTTGGTGTGAAAAAAGAAACGCAGTGCATTTGATAGAGTTAATAGGACACATAAAAGCTTTTAGCCAAGGCGATCCAAATAAAACTAGTAAATCCTTCAAAATGCTTTGAGCTTTAGCTTTTATGGGGCCAGATTGTGGCTCATCCTTCGACATGTTCCTTAGCCACGACATTTGCACTTGGGCAACTCATTGCTATCGATCCGGTCGGTCGTTTGTCGCCCACCAGCCGCACAATCCTTCTTGCAACACGAAATTTTTTTGTGCACTTTTCGGCGGGGGATAAGAGGAACAAACAAATCTCTCGAGTGGGGTACAACGCAATGCTCTTAGTTCTTACAAGTTGTGGAAGGAGGTGCGCCAACACTTGGCTCTGTAGTTGTTTCGAGGGTATGCGCAAGACAATTTTTTACTTCCTAAGTCCGGAGTCCGGTTTAGCTCCCTTCTTCCGCTTGTGTGTGTTTAAATTTTTTCATCATTTTTCTTTTATGTTTTATTTTTTTTGTGGAGTGTTTTTTTTTTTTATACGAAACGAAAAAATTGCACACAGTTACAAAAAATTTTCATTATGTCAAAAAAGGAAAATCGCAAATTTTACGTTGCTCCGCCGGTGTGAGGAAGAGGACCCCGCACCGATGATAACCCTTAAGCAATGATGGAGATTCCACGTTACTAGTTGAGAAGCGGGCGTTGCTAATGAGAAACAAGGGAGGAAATGAAAGAGGGTGCTATCCTTAGTTTTTATTTCATTTTCAGTTCAGTTTTTCTTGTTCTTGCTCCCAATCCAACGTTTTCGTTTTGATTTTTAAGTTTATTGGGGTAGTTTAGGTGCAAGGAGGAATAAAGGGACACCGAACTAAATTGTGTTTCTCGGGTCCATGAATTTACGAGCTTAATTAAAAAACCAACCGGGGCACTACAATTCGCCTGCTGATATCTGGGCGACGAGACGAATTTATGAGATTAATTAGCTGTTTTTTAATAAACCAACGGAAAAGGCATTCCACGGGGTGTTGTGCTCCTCTTTTCTTTTTCTGTTTTTTTTTTTTTTATCCATCTTTGATGGTGACCTACCCCTGTTCAACAAGTGGGACGAGCACAGACCGTTGACTACTTTCTTTCCTCCCCCATAAATCTCCCTCAAAACTTCCCTCATTTGCATCTGTCAGATTTTCCAAGAGGTTCCTTCATCTTTTTCCTTGTCAGTTTTTTAATGATTATTGAAAGGCTTCAGGATATTTGCCTGTTTTGAATGCAATTTCGAGCAAAATTGTTTTCGGGAGGAAAATACCCTTTTTTGAGAGCTATCTTTTTAATATATAGGTATATATATTTTTTTTTATCGTCTCTGACTAAAATTGATTTCAATTGGGAAAGTTTGAATAAATTTTAATTCTGGATGGGCGTAAGCAATTCTTCTGGTGCAAAGAAATGCAAGGATATTTTATAATACAAGAAATATACAGCATATAGTATTTGGGAAATGATTTCTCACAATGCAGATCGATTAATCCTTTTGAAACGAAATACTTCCAGAAAAAAACATTCTTGAAATTCGTAAACAGACTTATTTTTTTTTGCAGTTTGAACAGAACACATTTTTTTATAGTAAAAAAAACTTTGCGAGTTTTTCTTTCTACTCCACTTTCTTCAAATAACTACAGAGGTTATGAGTTTAAAAGTTTTTAAATAAATTCATTTAAACTGAATAATTGTGAATAACTGCGTAATTTCTAAATATATACGAGTTCAAAATTTAATTGAGATGTCTTCCCTCAAAATTTCAATATGGCAATATCTTTTATTTCAATGGGAATCGTATAACATTATGTTTGTTAGGAACGTACCTTCGGTGCCACGATTGGTTCCCTGCACTAATTCCAGATGCCATGTACTTGCATTTGTTGCGGAAATGTTTCTGCCATGTTGCTTAATATAAATCTTAGACCCAAATTCCGAAAATGTAAATTTGCCAAAATGAAAATTTTTCCACATTTTGACTGCATAATTACGACGACCTGTTCACAATAGTACAACAGGACAGCGAAATAATTATTCAGTCACCTCAATTTAACTCAATGCATTTGGCTGTGGATGTCGGTGCCGTTTTCTAACTTTGCTTTTGTGAAATTTAAATGAAAAATTAATTAATGCAAACTTCTAACGAAAAAAAAAAAACAATAATGTAAGAAAAATGAAGACTATGCCAGGAAAAAACAAAATTTCAAAGAATACCAACGAAATGCATTGAGACCGGAGCCGCGCTTGCCGTTCGTATCTTTTGCTCAATTGCAGCGTGTGAATACATTTGAATTAATCATTGCGAAAAAACGGGTTGAATGGACAATAATATTCTTTTAACCCCTGAATAGAGCACAAGCACGCAAACAGAGGAAGTTTTGAAGAAAGCCAAAAGGGACCAAGGGACTCAAATTTTGTTTTGCTCTGCAGTTTCTCAAACCGGTTTCGAAATTTAATACTCCCAAGAAAAATATCCGGACCTATCCCAAGGCAGAATTCATCGCATTCACGTGATATTTTTTTTAATGTAAAAATATTTTCGCCTCTTAGCAGCTCACCGGCAGCAAAAAACAACAGCTAAAACAAAAAAATTCGAAAAATAATAAGGCGAAAAACAACAACAAGCGGCTTCAAGTTGCGAAAAGCGAAAAAAAAAACAACAACAACAACTGGCAAAAACGTAATCGCATTATCGGGGAGAGAAGATCCGAAATTAAAAAAGGAAAGAACAATTGCCAGGTGTTGCGATGTAAGCAAATTGAGGCTGCCGGAAAACTGCGTGATGGAAATTCAGTGCTGCCGGTGTGTTCCAGACCCCGGTCAACATTGCGTTCGCACGCAAACGCACGCACACGCATGCTAGGAAACACTTGAAGGCGACTAACGACCTTTCTCTGGTCGAATAATGAACTCTTTGCTCGGGACGATCCCTCAAGCTTTTTCGTCGGGGTTAACAAACGCGAGGTCAAAAAAAAAAAAAACAAAACTGAAGGATTTTATGGCAGGGAAGCGAACTTCCATCCGGATTCCCGGTTGCCCTGCCGTTGCACCCGCCCTTAAATTCGAACGGACGCACCAAAGGCCCGCACCAAAGGTGAACGACCCCCGTCGCCAATGGCAGTGTTCATTGAAATCGAAAGTCATTTGAAAAAGGTCGCAAAATAACTGCGCAATGTTCTGGCAATTGGCGCCAATTTATTAGACCATTATAAAGCTATTAGCTGAAAATACTTACTTTATCTTTTTTCATGTGATTAATAACAATAAAGCTCTCAAAACTAATCGAACTCCATTTTGAATTGTAACGGTTTTCATGTTTTGACATTGTGACATTGTACCTACTGTCATGGCTTCCGAAAGGGAAGAACGTTTTCAAATGAACAATTAATATTCCATTTTATAATTTTATGTGAAATTTAATTCTGTTAAATTTCATTGCAAAACTTTGAAATTTTCAATGTATAGGGGAGAGTCGTGTAGAGTGAAACGGCATGTAGGATGAAACACAAAGATATTTTTTTTTTCCTTTAAAGTTCACACAAAATTGTATAGTGTCAAGTATTTCAATTATCAGTAGCTAACTTTTCATAGCATACATACTAACTCGCCATCCTTGTACTTGAGCCAGAGCAAGTCAAAAAAATTTGTGAATAAAGTGTTTTCAAAATTTTTCCATAACTGAAAAAAGTATGTTTTTTTCATCGATATAAAAAGGTGAATATCACATTTACACTATAGTTTTTATTTTATTTTATAGTTCCGAAGGAATTTCAAGAATATATTGTGTTGAGGAAAAAAATCACATGTCTTCTCAAAATGTCGGCTATTCTTGTTAGTTGAAACACTTGATGACGTATTGGACGAAACACTATATGACGTCTTACTTTAAACAATGACAAGTGAATAACTAAAAAAAACTAATGAAACAAACTAATAAGTGGATAAACAAGTGAATTTTAAAAGTGACAGAGTGTTTCAATAAAAATGAATAGTTCAACTGATGAAAGTCGCGAGCCGTAGATCGAGATCAACTAGTCATGATGTTTCTGATTTTGATGCATTACAAATAAATTTTAATTTGCAAATAATGAAATTAGCAATAAACATTTAAAATTTGGCGTTATTATAAAAAAAAAATACTTTAACCATTTTCAATTACTATGTCTGTTTCAACCTATACACGTCAAATATTTTGACGGCCAAAAATCACATGTTTGGAAACTAGGCCGTAACGTTTTTTATTGTTGATGCAATTCAATTACTTTCTTCGACAAAAATGTAGCCAATAATATTACCTACCCAATGGCATATAGAACTCTGTGTTATACTTATAGAGTCAAGAGTTGCGACCAAAAATCAAAGCGTGTTTCAACTTACACGACTATCCCCTAATAATTTATTATAATTATTGCTTTTTTTTGTCGATGAAATTTGCTAAAAAATTATCAGAAGATGCAAGAGTTTGTATTTGATCTTATAAAATTTTTAAAAAAATTATTCCACAATGTAAAACATTGTACCTGCGGTTATTACAAGTTAAACATGTTTTTCTTTTTGATTATTTTAATAGTATAATATAATTTGTTGTATCAGTGTTGTATAAATTCACAGATAGATGTCGTCATTAACGGAAGCTAATCAATATGAATTACAAAAAGTTGTTGAGATAATATTGAAGTAAATCTCATTTTCCTACTTGTGTAGCAAAATTAAGATTAACAAAAATATGGATTTTTTTTCTGTTAAGATTTACAACTTTTCAATTTTAAAATAAATTATAAAACATTGACTGATTAAAAAAGTCATTAACTTAACACCAAGAGCTTATCGGAAAATTATAAATCCTGACGACGTCATAAGAACACCGTTAAAAAACTATTCTTAATCATTTTTTATAGATTGAACAATTTTAGATTGATTAAAAAGTTTAAATTTTCATTTTATTGTGAAAACTTATTGCAAGTTTAGCGAACCCTTTTTATAAAATCCATTTAAAATTGCACATTCACAATTTAAAATGTTTTACGTAGAAAGTCCTGCATCTTATTTTACAGGGTGACAATATAAATAGGCATAAATTGTTTATGTTCCATTAGTCATTGCGGAGGGTGGCGTAATTGTTGCTTAGTTGTTAAATTCATTGTCCTCAACAACCCCTTATGAGTTTTCCAGAACCCCTGACAGTGTAGGCAGTAAATTATGAAAATCTCTAATTAGGTCACAGATAAGCCTTTAACTTTAAGGGGTAATTTGCTGCAACAGTCGTCAGCAGCCGGTGAATTACTTCGGGGTTTTGTAACAGATATCGAAACTGCGCCCACCATCGTAAATCCGCGCCTTTGTCATAGTGCACCAGGCCAGGTTATGAATTAATTGTGAGCCTCATTACCAATCATGCAATGCGAGAATTTTCACCTGGCACACAGCAGAGTGGACAAAAATACGGGACTCTGTAAAAATGCAAAACAATTCGCTTAATTTACAATTTCAGCCGTTGCTGTGGGCACATAATTTGAACTTGTGGAACCGTTGGGCCGCTTTATCAGCGCGACCGTAATGAATCATGACCACCTTCTAATCGTTATTCACGGGGAACAGTGACGTGCATGGGACTCATTTAGGAATTAAAAAAACGGGAAAAGCTTGCACCACAAAAAGGTAAACAAATTAGAAATTCACCTGTGCTCCATGTGTTTCAGAAAAATAACTCTCTTTTGCCTTGCACTGGCGAATTTCAGTTGCATAAAAGGCAACACGAAACGTGAATGCAGCGCCGAGCGACGACGACGTTCTGCCGTTTGTTCTTAATCAACGCCGCAACCGTGGCGTACCGAAAGCCCATAAAACCTCTAAATAGGCTTTTGTTTTGGGCTCAGGTCACGAATATTTGCCATGAATTTTTATTTTTCCGTGATATTCCCTTTGTGACGGGCTGAGCTCACCCAAGTTCCCCGTCTGTCCTGCTCTGGATTGATTGCCTCCCGGGGAAGTAATGCATCATGGTTTGTGCATATGCTGTATGCAGGTACAGCGCACTGTGCTGCATTCATTTAATTTCATATATGCAATTTGGTATTTTAATTCTTTTTTTCTGTTAACTTAATTGAATCCTAAATCCTTGTGGTTACTTTAAAATGCGAGAAACTTCACAAACACGAGTTTTTCGAGAGTAGTCTGAGAGTATGGAACCGTTAACGACTTTTACAATCCTTGAAATTATAATTCGTTTCGAGAAGGATCCATGAAAGAACACCTGAGCAAAATTTGAAATATGAGGGCATGAATTCGAATAGCCCGCATTTTTAAAGTTTTTTGCATCGACAATCGTTTCAAATTTCTTTTTTGTGTTTTGTTTGTTTCTTTTGGGAAAAATTCCACAGCATTGCAACCTAACGGTAGTTATTTTTGATGCAAGTTACTTGATATCAGCACGACAAATGCTAGTAATTTGTATAGAAATGATTATGCTTTCCGCAATTCCATTTTCATTCGGACAAAAAAGGCGGAACTGAAACTTTGACTTTATGATTTTGATGTTTTGCTGCTTTCGATACTCGAAACGATATTCATATTTTGTATAACGCAATTTTAATGAACAGGAAGCTAATGCGAAAGTTCAGTGGTTCAGAGTAAATCATTTATTTTCTGTTATTTGCATATTTTTAACATTTCACACATAATGTTAACTATAAAAAACATTGTTAATTAAGTAATGCATTAGACGTGGATGATAACTTTCTTCTTCGGATTTACGATAAATGCATCTGTCATTAAATGCAAATTAAATGTTGTAATATATTGCACTTTAAGAAGTCTTGTTAAACACTTATAATAAGTATAAGAAAAATAAAATTAATTTATTAAAATATTTGTACCTGCCAGAGAGATATCAAACGTAATTTATTAACAATATCATAAACAATATCTTATCATCTACTTATATCATAAAATAACTGTTTGTTTAATTACAAACTTAACTATTTATGTTATATCTAGAAAGTTTATTTGAATTATTTTGTGCATTTTGCAATAAATACATTTACCAAGGCAATTAATTTACCAAAGAAAATTAAAAATAGTGCAATTATTCTGAAATAGATTTCTGTTTTTTGTTTGTATTCGTATGTTAGTTTATTAAAAAATTAGTTGGTTTTTTTTAGACAAACAGAACATTTCCTTTTAAAAACGAATCCTTTTCAAATTTATAAATGTAGAAAATGTGTTCAAAGCTACAACAAAACTGGCAAATATGATTTTACAATGTTGAGTGAAGTTATAAAATAATAAAACCGCAACTTTATCAATCAACTTCATTCAAATATGTTGGTACGCATTATTTAAATTTTCATCATTACATAACAAATGTAAAGTGGTTAATAGCAATTACAAAACTGAAAACCGTTTGGAATTTCCAGACAGTGCAGCCTTGAGCTCGAATTTTAATCTTTGAAAAGGCTCTCAAACCATTTGCAGAGATGTGTTACACACAATTCCCGCTGTATGTATAGTATATTGTATAATAATCCTTTGAGACTAGAGTGCAGAATGTGTGCGATAGAATCTGCCGTATCGCATCATCTTCTTCTTTTTCCGTTTTTCTTCTTCAAAACTGTATTTTTTTTTTTAATTTTTATTTTGAAGAAAAGCTCCTAAAACAAAACTCCTTTTCGTACAAAAATTCTCCTTATATAACGCGTCTCAGGCACAGCTTCGCTGGCTGTGCTCCTGCGGTGTGTGGGTTTTGTCCTATTTAATGCATTTTGAGCCACATGTGCCGAGCGAGGAGGTATGACCTAATAACAGCATTTCAAAGGACGGCTGGAGGAATCTTGCAACTAGGAAAACTTCATTAATCACAGTCGCGTACGAACGAGCACTTTTCTTCCGCCGTCTCGTCAATTTTGCGAATGCGTCAGGGTAGTTGGGGGAGGGGCGGGGTGGCATGGTGTTGGGGGATGTTTGAAACTGTATTCGGGGTGATGGCAATGGTGGAAGATGCAGATGGTGTTTTGGGTGGTGGAGAATGGCATTCAGCGCATCTAGGCATGGATTTTAACATGAATTTCCTCAAAGCTCGCAACTCAACTTCCGACTCGCTTTGCCGTCCTCTGCCTTTTGTTCCCAAAAGATCCATCCGAGACGTCTTCATGTTCGTTGTTTGGCTAAAACGCAGTCTGCACACATGCAGCCTAATTATTACGTGTTTCCTTAGAAAGTTCCCCAAGTTCATATAGATGCTGTTATTACCGTCATCAGCCAACGGAATTTTAACAGATAGTCATTTGCCACTTGATTGAGGTACGGATGGAGATGGATGGAGTCTTCGCCGTCACCATCGTCGTCTCAAATTCTTTGCTGCCTTTCAGAGCCAATTACTGTTTTTCTCATGGCGTTTTTTTCTTTTTCTTTTTTTACTGTGCTGTTGTTGTTTTTTTATTTTATATTTCGAACCAAAGCGCACATTGCGTACAACCCGAACCCGATCCACATAAGTGCGAATGTATGCGTACGGGATGACTGCACTTTTTCATGCTATTGACATATGCGCGTATGTAGTCTCCCGGTATTATGGAGGCATATACGATCGCACATTAATAACCCTTCATCATACAATTTTGTTTTTATAAGTTTTTTCGTAGCTGATGTACTTATGGTGCATTGTACACATACGCAAATATTGGCAAACATTAGCAAACTCGCCGTGAGCAGCCCCACACCATTAACCCCGCAGCCCCCCCAAGCACATTTAATAAACACTGCACGCTGACACACATGCAGACACGCAGCATAAAGCCTTCAAACTTGGAGGGTCATTGAACCCGTCTCAATTCTTTTTTGGTTGGGATAGGTTCGGGGCATGAAATTGACGACGACGACCGACGTCTACGGCGCTCACGTACGTGCACCACAGGCAGGCCGCGCTCCTTGGTCTCACACAGCCGCACACAGAGAAACCTTACGAAAATTTGAGCCAGCAGACGCGTATCAGCTTCAGTGCCATCAGCCGATTTTCGTGTTACCCGAGGAGACTTACATGAAAGACAGCGGCTGATTGCTGGGCGACACAGCTCGGTTTGCCGCTGCGTCTCCGCCCGGGACCAGGAGGCTACCGGCTGCGTTGTGTGGGTGACAAAGGGCTTTTGTTTAGCTGGGGCCCTGCATGCGCCTCCTCGGCCCCACCTAATGACACAAGGCATGCGAGAGCCTTTCGGCTGGTGGCTAAGACGCTTCTTCTGGCCAACGAACCAGCATTTGATGAATTGGAAACGAATTTCCTCTGACGGGAGCGAAGTGCACCTTACGTTCGGCCCGAAGGCTCTGGTCGCCCTTTCGAGCGAGCCTCGGCGACAAATTTTAACCGGTGCGGCCCCGCATCCATTCTAGTGCAACCATGCGACGTTTTTCGTGCTTTTTCCACGATCTGCCCGCGGAAAACTTCATTTCACTTCTTGGATTGGAGTTTGGCCTGTGATGGCACTTTAATTAAGCTACTTCGACACGGACTTGCGGAATTCTCCGGATATTTATTGTGCGGCATCGTCTCCCCTGGAACACCCCCGCAGGTCTTCGGCAAATATGTACTTGCACCCTTGTGACTCTTTAAAACAGTATAAACATTTCGTTGATTTTAGTCCTTACTGAGATGATTTTTCCCAATCTGATATCAAAGAAATTAAATTGTGCAATTTTCACAAATATGTCAATATGTGGATCAGGATAACTGAGAAACATGACGTTGTCCTGAGCGAATCAAAACCCCAATTTCAATTCCTTTATTGTTCCCTCTAGGCCATATTTTGGTGGTTCCCATAGACATTTTGGACAAATTAGTTTCATTGCGAAACAGAAAATAATATCCTTTTATGCAAAATGAAAAATAAGAAATGAAATATTCCCAAGAATTTTATTTATTAATACAACAAACTGTTTTTGGCAGTAATATACGTTTTGTAAGACATAACAAAGGGCCCTTTTTGTTGATAATGTAAACTCACATCAAAATTGTTATTACCCAAGAAGGTGGATATTAAATGGAATTATTTTATAAATTGTCACATTCTATCTAATCTCAGAAAGCAATTAATGAACACAATAGTTTCACCTTTATGTAGTTTATACTGAAAAAAACAACACACAAGACATGAAATACCAAATGCGAAAATATCGCGGCGCCATTGCACGTGTCGAGTTTGACGGAGCCCGCATTTAATGGGTTGACAAACACTTTTGAACACAGGCTGTAAAAACCTTTCATCCTGCAACAATCGGGAACAATCGAGTCAAAAATAAAACAAGTGAACTAAAAATGGGAAAAGAAGCGCAACAATCACGAGAGCTTATGCCGTCAAATGCGAAACAAACATGAAATAGTAATTACATTTTGATCTTTAGTATAAAATGTTATGATGGAGTTGTCCTTTCGCACTTGTCCTTAAGGTGTTTGAAGTATTAACTTTTGTGTATTAGGTATTGCAGAAAATATCAAGTACCTAATAGAAATAGTTATAGAGAATTGTTGTACGATGAGAAAATTTACTTTTTTCCGATTAACCATAATTATAAAAGAAACCAAAACAGATGATAGAACGCTTTTTATGGCATTTATTCGTTCATAAAACAAAATTCTTTTTGCGTAGGACATCGCCAATTATAGGTAATTCCTCATTTTTATATCATGTTTTATTTTATAGAAACCGTGTTTTGAAAGCATCAAGTTGTGTTGAGCATATATTGTTCGTATTTATTTATTTATTTATTTATTATTATGGACAAACGTTTAAAAATCATCTCTTGTAACTGAAAGCTTATAAAAGATATTTTTTATTCACTTCATTGAAAGATTTCGTTCTACCATTTTCAAAAATATTAACAAATTTACTACTAAGTAGTAATATTTCACAAATCAACTCGTTTAATTTATGCAATAAAACATGCAGGTATGTATTATTATATAATATATACATTATTATTGTCTTACATGATGATTCGAAAGGGAGGCTTGCTTTCACTATAAAGTTTACAATTTTAACTATCATTTGATTTTGAAAGTAACGGTTTTGCCAATTCTGAGTTGTGTAGTGTAGGTATATGGAGTATACAGTATTCTCAATATTTGTATTTTCTGATCTGTCATCTGTTTGAATCGATTGAATTCATTTCGAACGCTTTTCAAACATATTAAATTTGTCGTTTGATTGTAAACATTTGTCAGGATTTGCAATACCGTTACTTTTCAAATTCAAATGATAATTTACAATAGTAAATTTTAGTTAAAACAAGTCTCCCTTTCGTATCATCATGCACGACAAAAAGCCGCAACCCCATGAAGATATAATTACGAGTTTGGAAATTAATCCGTTTTAATTATCAACAGATTCAATAAGCCGCATCAAAGCAATTAATTGATGTCTCTGGCAAAGGACATGTATCAAATCTCGGCAACAGATCCATTAGAGATGGAGCGTACCTTTCGCAGGTAGCAAAGCGAAAAGGGAAACAGAAAAAAAAAAGAATCAATTCACGCCACTAGACGTAATAAAAGTCGTCATTTGGAGAGCAAGGAACTATTTAGCGTGTGAATTTAACGTTCCCAGCTGAAATTTCCGCTACATAATACCGCAACAAAAACGTCTGAAACGTCAGAAGATACTCAATAGAACGATATGAAAGCAAAAAAAAATAAGAAAAACTCATAGAAACTACTCCACAAAACCATGAAATTGAAGAAGCCGAATAAAAGAAGTTCTTGAATCTGTCATACGAAGTCGATGGATGCGAGATCCGAGTCTCGAAACAGTCAATTGGTTCGATTTTTTCCTTTTCGTGGCAGTTTCTTATTTCGCGGCAACTTTTACTTACTTTGGGGCCCCGGGATTCTTGATTTCTCAGCATTCAGCATCGATTGATTTACCACAGGTGGATAAAACACACTCAATGAAACGATGGCGTTGAAATAAAAAATATATATGAAAATGAAACAAAACAAGAGATGCAATATTTTTTATATTGGTACCCCTCAACTGAACAGATTTTCACATACATATTAAAATGCATTCAGAACTTTGGATGAAGAAGACATTCTTGAAACCTGATTGCATTGCGCTGCATTCGAGATGCAGAAATGCAGTCGGCGGTATCAAATTCAATACGACGCCTTTGGCCGCAAATAAATTTAACATCGCAAATTCAGAAAACTAGGCATAATCCGAAAGTGATGCTGTCGGACGCAATGATGTCCAATGTTAACAACGAACTGATTCGATTTGGCTCCGATGGAAATTCGCGCATAGCTCCCCCCGCCCTGATGCGGCACACAACTCGCAGATATTCAGAAAAGTATCTTCCAGATTTTAGTCATCTTCCACTGTTCGGTTACGGTTTCTTGGAAATTTTTGAGCCTCGCGCAATTATCGGTAACGTGATAACCATAAACGCGAATATGCGAGCCAAGGAGGCACTTCGTTTGGCGTTGTTTGCTTTCTAATACAAATTTGCTTCGATTGGCGGAAAAAATAATATCTTGCTTAGTTTCCGTAACGGAAACGTTCGTGTTGCAAATGGAGTTGGAGACGTGAAAATCGAAACGTTGAAATGAACGTCGCAATCTGTGTGAATCAAACTTCAGCAGCACATTAAAAATCTATCAACACATAAAAGGATCTCTAAAATGAAAGGAAATCTAGAAATCCATTTCGTCACAGAATCGGAAATGAACAATGCGAATTACCAGAATAGGTATTGTTAATACAATTTTTTTTAATACAAAATTTCTTACAAAACCGATTTTTAAAAAACATGTGTTAACATTTATTATAAAGTATTTCAATTGTACGAGTTTAAAAACAATTTCTCAAGCATAAAAATTTTTGGTCATGGTAACTGTTATCAACAAAAGAGTTAAGCATGTTAAAAATGTTTTACATCATGTTTAGAAAACTGAACAACAAATTTTAATTTTAAAACTCGAAATCGAAAAGTAGACGTAATCTCTGAATTTTACAATAGAACAAAAACTAGAACAAAAAGAATAATAGTTCGTTCTACATTGAGATTACAACGATTAATCGAAAAGCTTAATCGATCGATTCATTTGATTATTCGATAATTCATTTGAAGTTATTTTTTTTGTTTTGATTAATCTACAATATTAACTATTATCAATGTTTTTCCTTCAAAGTTATCAGATGGTTGGTTTTCTCTACAAGATGCAGCTGGAATGTTTCTTGCACTTCTGCTTCCCCTTCTCTTCTTACCTTTTAGATCGCTGAAGCCGTTCGTCATGCCGCATTTCGAGGGAACTATCGTAGCTAAGGTATCGATAAAGTTAAAATAAAAATATTATATTTATTTTGTTTTTACTCAAAACTTATAAAATATGATACTATAATTTGTAAAATATGTATTTCAGCACTTGATTATCCACATAGAAAGGAGTCAGCTATTAACTAATCGATTTTTATTACTGCAATTTAATCACGATTAAGTTATTTCAGGCCGATTTATCAAATGATCGATTTATCTACTGAAAAATTGTTTTTCCGTCAATAGGTTTATAGCTGACAAATTACAACAAAGCTTAATATTTTTTCGGATTGAATTTTCCAACAAAAACCAAAACAATTATTCTAACACCAGTATTAATTTTTCTCTTTCGTAAATAGTCTTTTATTTTCAATCAAAATCAATTTCTTCGCTGTTGAATCCAAAATGTTTCCGTTGCACACAAATATTGCGCAGTTGTTGCACGCAGAGTGGCATTAGAATTGACCACAGTTCGGGTGCTCTTTTCTAATTGTTATGCTGTTTAAACATTTTAGGCCTGTCAATCATCGGGAGTTTTCTTAATCAAAAAACATTTTCAGGTACACAAAGTCGTCGGCCAGAAGAACACTGTCGCAACACGTACTGGACACTGGACACTGGACAGTTTCAGCGCTAGATGAAATTTACGCGTTAATTTCTACTGCTTTGAGCTGGAGAGTGAACGACTCCTCCCTCGGCGAAGGGCCGCGCACCGCGAAGAAGAAATTATCGCGAACCGCAAATCTATTTTTTTTTCTAACGAGTAAAAAACGTAATTCTCAAAGGGTTGAACTACGGAAGTGACCACAGACCACGAATAAGGTGTTCGGCTTTTATGCAGGACACGTTTAGCGGTGACAGTAGACCTTTGCTAGCGTTCAAGTAGCGTCGATCGGTTGCACGTGTTAATTTTCGTCATTTCCTCCTAATTGCGTTTGTTGTCCAAAATGTTTAGTTTAAAATGTTGACCATTTACGCTCAGGTCTAATTTGTTTCCTGCATCAACAATTCTACAATTTTGTTTCAGAAACATTAAAGAACAAAAGTTGCAAAACTGCAATTTGATTTTCTTATATTTTTTTCGGATACGCGTGTCATAAAAATTGTTTGAGTGAGCTGAAATCATGGCTGATTAATTATTTGTAGCACTCCCCGAAAGTTAACCCTTTATTACATGTTTCTAATGCCGGCATGTGGTCCTGACCATATACTTTAAGGATGCTGTTCTCTTGCGATAACAATCGCTGCCCGCATTTTTTAATTAATTTTCGAGTAACCCATCTTCCCTCAATGTAACTACGCCATTAAACTTCTGAGATTGTTCCGCAGCCATTTTGTAACTAGAAATCCAGAAAAACATATCTTGGATGTAGCTACATTGGAAAGGGTTAAGAACAACTTTACAATCAAAAACGAATTGAATCCACTCTATTTTAAGAACTCATTTCTTCTTTGCCAAAAACCTAAACTTTTCGATGATTTTTCAATCATCTCCTTCATGTTGCCACCACGAAATATTTTGCTTAACGATAGAAAAACACTTTCGGGAAATACTATAAACTTTCAATTTTTATTTTCATGAATTCGCAAACTGTGAGATGCATTCCATTTTCACTAAATGCAAGCCCTAAAATCGCAAACAAAATATGTTCCTTCTTTCACAAGCATTTCCCTTTGAATCCCTGAACCCTTTCAGTAGGTGAAAAGGTGCAGAAGTTTTCGCGAAGAACTCACATATGGCTTTTTAGTACTTAAAGGGCGTACTGAACCTTACAAGTCTTTTAATCTTTTGCTCTAGAAACTTAACAAGAAATGTTCTTAAAAAAATCCACTTTTCTTTTGACATAGTTTTTCATGAGAAGGATTCTAGTTGCTGGTTTCTCAGTACCTTTGATATTGGGTGATTTCCATGATTACTATTTGGAAACGCTTACAGTTTTCCTGCACCAAACAGTTGTTTTCATTTTTCCTACACTGCGGACAGTAATCCTATTTAATTTTAGATAACGTTCTTCCAGTAATGTAAGCAATTTACCGTCACGAAAATGAAAAAAATAGTGCAATGTAATTCGTATAAAATTGAAATAATGCAAACAGGATCTCGTCGTGGATTTTATTTGAAAATATGTAGTTCCTAGGATTGCGCAGGATCCAATTAGAACCAATTAGGACAATAAGTATAAACAAAGCGACCCACGCGAAGTGACGAATGTTCTCAGATAGCATAAAAAAGATCATCAAAATTTGTATTCCTTGAAAGTAATCGAAGGGTTCTCAACAAACACAACACTTGCCCAAAAATCCTAAAAATGGACTAATAGCGCAATTTTCTAATACCTAGTGGGTCGATCATCTGGCGCCCTGAATCCGATTTACTTAAAAACGAAACATGTCCTTGTTAAGACTCGAGAAAGTTTCGTTGGTTCTTCAAGGATAATACTTGTCACATTAAGTTTTTGTTACCTTTCTGAAAACTATGATTTTTGGACAAGTCCTGTTTTTGTTGAGAACCTTTAAATTTTTTCAAATAATATATGTTACTCTGTGCGGTTTTTCTGCTGGCAATACCTTCTAACAACCGAAAGCAAATTTTTAAAGTTTGAATTTGTTTCGCAATCAGAAAAATTGTACCTACTACATAATATTGTTATTGAATACATTGGTCAAGAAATGGTTATAATTAACGAATATGTGATATTTATGCCCTTTATCATAAAATAAACCCTGGATTCAAAAACTGAAAGGATATGCCGCCATACTTTTAGAGCTTAGGAATTGTGCCACTGTGGCGTGGCGATAATTATGTCAAGTCAATTCGATGGTAAAAGTATTTACAGAAATACAAAAATTAACTTTTCTAAATTTTAGCAACGCTCAAACGTTCTGCATTTTGGTAAATCTTCATTTTTGATCGTGTTAACAATTCTTATGAATTTGCATAACGTAATTTCTTCCAATCTATTGATTTCTTCTATTGCAATAATTCACCGTGAACCTTGAATTGGAATGTCTCGTCCATTTCAACATATTCAAGGATAATCGCCACAATCTGACACAAAACAATGCCATTGTGTTGCTAAATTACCGTGCCAAGGCGCAACTTTTTGTTAGTGTTAATGAATTTGCTTTATGGAATAATAAGTAATGCATTTAACACTCAACAAATGACTTCGTCGCCCAATAAAAACGAACTTGTGAGGACTGCAACAACTCTTCTCATTTCCACCAAACTCCAGTGGGGTACATTCGAACGATCCTTTTTAAGCGTCATTTGCCCGGAGCCTGAACACATTAGCGGAGGTGTTTTTGTACAATTCAAATCATAAAACTTCTGATCGTAAAAAACCATTAACGACGAAAAGTAATAAAATTCGTCAGTTTTGACTTGTTGTTTGTGCAGTCATTGTGTTCACAAAAAACGCTGTAAAATTAAAAACCGTGACCTGCGTCGAGTGTCGACACAAATCTTGCAAATTCGCCGATTGCAGTGCTCCAGATTGTCGCAGCTTCCATCAACTCGATTTCCGATGGGCAGCAAGCAGTCGACGATCGCGACTAGATCAAGCTCGGACTTCCTGCTTGGCTAGCGCTACAAAAGAAATTCACTCGCCGCGGTCCGCGGATTCAAGTCATGGAAATCTGCTGATGGTATCATTGCGGTGCGTGGCTCGGGTAGTACGGGTAGCACGGGTACCGATGCTCAGCAATTTCATAAAAATGCACGTAGCAGCTATTAAGACTGCAGGACACTGAAATGACCAATGTACGAAACAACTGCAATTACGGTCTTGTCTTAGTTTTTTTTGCTGCAGCGCCTCAGTTCACCTGAAGCCTGTAAAAAATCTCAGTTTGGCTGGGAAGAACACTGGACTGCACAGAGATGGCAACGGATCTTGGGATGGCTAAAAATTAAGGCGTCCGCGAATACATCCGTGCACGCAGGACTACATACGAGCCGGAATGTTGTCACAGTGGTGTTTCGTCGTCATTTACCAAAGGTCCAGTTTTTGTCCGTCACTGGGGAGATGACATTATATTTAATGCTGTTCTATTAGTTTTTTGTTTGAGAAACATCTCGACGCGGCTTTTTCGAGATACACTCGCATAACTTATGGAGACGCGGTTTGGCCGTTGGGTCTCGTTCTCCATTTCCCTGGCCCCCGTCCGGTCGGCTCCTGCAGTTGCATCTCTGGCCAAACTTACATAACGAACACTCGGGTATGGCAATGGCAAGGCCTCGACGAATCTCTTTTATATATTGTTTTGTTTTTTTTTGCCGATCCAAGATGGATTTGCTGCTCGTACCAAAGCGGCGATCACACACGCACTTATATAGATTGATGGTTTGAAATGACTTGAGATTTCGTAAGAAATTTTTGTGTGGAGAAGACGTGGATAGTGGAAAAACGAAAAACAACCGTTTTACGCTAGATGCTGATACCGAAGGCATACGCGGAGCGGTTTGGCGTGTTTTGGTTCCATGTTCAACTTGAGATTGGTCAGTGCTGCTCTATCAAAGCGGTCAATCAACAAAAGAGTGGCGATGAAATGGTTTTTTATTTTGTTTTTGTAATTTAAAGAATGCGCGCATCTCAAAGCCATTTAGCGAAAGAGTCCAATCACCTTCCCTTCAAAGGAAACGAGCACAAATAGGAAGGCGAACGATCATAGTTTTAGAATTTTTTGCCCAGCCTTATTAATGGCGTATCATTTGGTCGCTATTTCATCAATTTAGGTGGCTTCCAACTGACCACTTGGCCGGATGTTTGTGGAATTGATGCGATTTAATGGCAGTTGCTGTTTTGAGTCTAACAGGATTGTATTTGTGGAAATGTTTTTTGATGGAACTTATTCTTCAACGACGAAAAAAAAAAACAGATCCATGTTTGAATTCTGGAAAATCTTTAGTTCTCACATTCATTGCCCAAGATTTTCGCAATTTTCCATCTTAATGCAATGAAATTTTTGAAATGCATTCTGACAATATTTAGTTGCTATTTTCAAAAAAATACTTTGAATTGAAGTCAACGTTTTGTGATCAGAATTTTCAAAAAGGGATAGAATTTCCCGAGTTGATGTTTATAATAATTATGGTATTCAACTGAAAATAACACAACCATAAAACGAAAATTAATGTTTCTATAGGTAATTTATAAACAATTCTTTCAGTCGCAAAAAAACTCCTTCGTGCGTGGTTTCAGATGGTTAATTAATTATTATTTATACACGGTAATAATATAACCCTTGGCAGTTTAATAAATTATATCGGAAATGTGGTTCGAAATAAACAACATTTTGGAACATAATATGTAAGTATTTATTTTAAAGAGTTTCAGCGGCGCATTTATCGTAGTTAACTGGTTAATGCTATATACATAAGCAAAAGCAACTTTTACTATATATTTTACGTCAACATTAATAAAAGTATAAAATTAAAATCACTTTAGGCAAATGGTTTCCATTTTTTATTATTAAATCCAGAGGAATAAAAAATTCAATTCACTTTGTACTGTAAAAAATATAACAAAATTGAAATAAAAAACTTTATTCGCACTTCCATAATCATTTAGGTAATTCATTCGCTAAAGATGCAAAGTATAATAATTATTATGCAATAGCAATGTGCAGATTGGATAGCAGTAAATATGTAAATGAGCCTTTGGTCGATTGTGTTATTGCGGCATTTCGCGTATTTACAGGAGAGGGCTGGAACACAGTGCAGTGAAGCTTCCACCAAATCATTTTCATCCCCTAATTTTTGCACTAATTTTATCTACAAAGGATGAGGTACGACTTGTAAATCCATTGATGGGTGATAAAAAACACTCTGGCGTACATTTCAACACCTGTTGAGTTGCGGATGGTGGCGGACTTGTAATTCGCGATTACGAGCACTCGTGATTGAAAGAATTGATTCAAGTGGATGCTGCTGGGGCACGACTTCCCGAGACCCTGGTAGGAGGTGGAGGAGGAGGTGGAGAGGTTGCGAAACGCTCTCATTTCATTTGGTTCGCCTTGTGACATCGAATCCTCTTTTTGCACCAGGATCAAGTGGTTTGCTAGATCCATTTTTTAAAATCACTAAGAAATAGAAAGTTATGCGTCGATCAGTTAAAAATAATGAATAATTTTTTTTAAGGTGACTTTTTATGTTCTGGTGGCTTCTATTCCTGTTTCTGGTTTTATTAGTTAAATTTAAATATATAATTTTATGATATATTTTTTGAACAAAAACTTAAAACAAAATTTAAGGATAATTTCTTTTGTTGTTATATTTTTGGTTGTTTGAGCGATTGAGTTTGATTTTGAGCATTCCCCCATTACCAGGGGTGTCCACTGTCCAGTTGGCGGCTTGCGGACTACATCCAACCCTCAAAGGATTTTCTATTTTTTTTGGAAATAAATGTAAAACAAGAGCGTTGTATTGAAAAAGAAATACTTAGCTATTTCATCAATATTTTTAAACAGTTAAAAGGAGTTTGACAGAGAGAATTGATAGAATTTGATAAATAAACTCATTTCTCCGAGTAATATTTTAAATCGTTCAAAAAATTAAAATTTAAAAATTTCAAAAATTCAAAATTCGAATCCAATATTCATAGTAAGCGTCATTTTGATGTACCAATTTCGTTTTATTATTTCATTAGATCGTCAGTGCATCTACAAAATCTTACTATTCTGTGGAATGAGTATTTTGGAATTTGGATAGCGATTTATAGATGTGAACAGATGTTTTCCAGTTTGACTAAATTGCAATTAATAATTAAAGTAGCAAATCCAAATATTGGCAATTTAAACATATCCTAATTCTCAATATGGTTTCAGACATCTACATGAAAAGTAATAAAGTGCTCGAATGCTTTTACGGTGCAGTAAACCCACCCTTGGGTGGATGTACACATCCTTGAGAAGCTCGAGAGCAACCTGCAATAGAGCAATTTGGTCATAATTAACTCGGAGAATCAACATGTATCCTTCATCCCCCTCTAATTCACAATATAGCCTTTCAGTTGCCGTAAGATGGAGAAATAGGTGGAAAGGGGTTTATCTGCCACTCAAGTTCTCAATTCCTTGTGCGTCGATTTCGGGGAATACTTTTGCATCAAGCCCAGTGTTCTATGATTAAAACGAGGCATATAAGTATTAAGGATTTGTTTTCCAATTAAATTCAGCAATTCACAAGAAAGCAATTTCGTTGATTTATCCAATAAAAAAGTCAAGGATTCGTGGTGCATTTGAGCCCGAAACCGCCAAATTCTGGTTGAATTGCACAAACACCGTAATTAAGTACTGCACCCTGCACATTCAATTCCTGGTCCTGCAGCGCCACAAGGAATTGCAACTCGAACTGCATCAAAACAGTCCCTTCAATATGAGAGAGAGAAAAAAAACTGCATTCGAGTCCTTTGCAATCACAACCCATACCCCATCATGCATGTTCCGGTGATTCACATATTCGCAATTCCTTAAAACGCTTGCCAGGACTCTTTGAAATAGCATTATGGTATTGTGGAGAGGACGTGCTGGAATTAATCCAGCCAAAGTTGAACTTCTCCATCCTGACGGATTATTTACATAATTTGGATCCATGTACAACGAAATTTGCGCACATAGCTCCCGCACGCAACACTTTGAAGTGTTTCACGAATCCACAGTGGCCAGGATCCCAGGATTCCACGATTTCAAACAACAACACTCGGAGGGGCCATATTCAGGCTCTCGATTGAACTCCACATATTTATTTTTTTTTTTTTCTAACTCAGAATACGGACGACGAACGATGGCAAATGAAAATTTTCTTCGGAGGGTGGCAGAAAATTGCATAAAATGCAAAATCATGCGTATGGCACAGGATTCATTTGGAATCGGAAATAAAGAAGTCGAGTTGGTTCAATACGGGGTCGTTGGCGCCACCCCAAACATCGGAAATTCGTATTCATAGAGAAAATATGTAGGGACGGCTCCTGCCATATAAACTCTCGTACTTCCTGCAGAAAGTTTCTTCCACCCACTGAAAGTGCAGACACATTAACCCGCACAAACATCAACTCGACGAACGCACATGTTCGCCCCTTTTTCACATATGCGTTCGGCAGTGCGTATAGCCGTATATGCGTACATCCCCGAACCAGAGAGTTGGGAGATTTACGAGGGCACAAAAGATTTGTTTACATAAGCATAACTCCCATATTATGCAAACAGCCAGTTGATAAAAATGTGCGTATATAGGCAACGCCGTGCATTATGCTTGCATTACTTTTGTAGAGCACTGGCCTCATTGCTCGCTCTCGTGGAGGGATCGGTATTGAAGTTTTCATGAAATCTGTAGTGCCAGTCGTAATATCTTTTTTCCATTTTTGTGTTGCTTTTTATTATTTATTTACTTTTTTTTCATTTTTGAATACGAAAATATTTGTAAAAATAGAAAAGGTACGGTGAATGAAACATTTAGAAGAGGAAACAGTTGCCTCTGCTTAATATTTTTAATATTCTAATGAGCAATTATAAATAGGGCAAACATGTATCCATCTATTAAAAGTCGACTGATGCTTCTGATGCACAATGCAGTTTTAGCCGTGCACCGCCATCCAATGTGGTATTGATATTGAAAAAAAATTGAGATGCACCCGGGATGATGATATAAAAGAGACGACTGGTGGGCCCACTTCAGCCCAGCCTCAACCGTATCTATATATTCTTTTTTTTAAAACCAGGATACGCACTTGGATGTGTTCGTGTTTTCTCCTCGCATGGCGACATGTAACAGCTTTCAGGACCTTGATGAGAAGTGAGGCGGGGGAGTAGATGGCGGTGGCGGTGGCGGCGGGCCGTATGTTTGCCTTGACCAGCAATTATTATGACATTCATATTTCCAGACTTTCAGTGGAGGATAAATTTGAACAACGTTTTGAAAGTACAAGAAAGCAATTGTAAGTGCTGAGTTAGACATATTTATTCTGATAGACAGCATGCCGTTCGGATGTAGACGAAAAAACCTTTTAGGATGTACCTACAGTAAAAGGACTGCAGTGGATATTTGGTTTAAAGCGTTTGTATACTGTAAATAAATGTCACTTTAAGAATCTCAACCTTTATTGCTGGGATAAACAGGAGGAACACGCAAAGCTATCCTCTAGTCATCAGACAAAAAAAAAATAAATAGTGAAAATAGGTTGCATGCATATTAAAATAATTTTTTTGAGCAACACACGAGGTCAAGTGGACTCCATTTGCAAAAAAATCTGAAAATGTTGCAAATGGAACAAAAATTACAGTCTACAGTCCTCAACAAATGGCATTCAAACAATTCTACCAAAGCTTTCAGTTTTACGTTCAGCCAGGATATGCGTATTTTGATGGCTAAGAACCGTTTCTTCCTTTTTCTGACGCAGGTAATGAGCCTGGGTCGTCGACCTTGTTTTCCCCTTTCTGAGATTGAATAAAAACAGGAGAAATTCGAATTTTTTCTCGTCTGGAGTATCTACGAGATTCTGTGCAAAAACTCCCTCTTAAAGTAAAGGCTATTGTTCAGAAAT
Source organism: Leptogaster cylindrica (assembly GCA_963082835.1). Lineage (NCBI taxonomy): Eukaryota > Metazoa > Arthropoda > Insecta > Diptera > Asilidae > Leptogaster > Leptogaster cylindrica. Next base: position 35,277,314 of record OY720106.1, read on the forward strand.
AAATATTTTTATGCTTAACTGAGCACCAGGTACAGATCCAACGATTGCAAAGTAACCAGGAGGATACAAAGGCGGCTCAAAATTCATTCAATTCACATTTCTTCCGGTTGGCTGTTGATCTGTCGCAAAGCTCAAGTTTTAGAAGTTTAGTTTTTAAAAAACAAAGGTTTGGCCAATAGAAACGTTCGCTTTTGTTGATACTCTTCCTCTTCGAATCATTTTCACAATAGTAGGGACACGTATCGCAGACTAATTGTTTATCTTCTGGGGTAGGTACTGTCCTTTTCAAATGCTATTCTAAATGCTAAAATACAAAATATAGAGAGTAAATAAATGAAAATGGAAAAATCCTATCGTTGATTCTGATGCAAGCAGAAATTTAAACAGTTTTCATAAAATGTTGTTATTTATAATGGAATCCATTTTTGTTTCATTAACTATTTGATTAGTTGTTATTTACAACTTGTTTACAAAAAAAAAAAAATCATCGACGCCAAATAAACAAACAACAACATGGCATCAATGTGGGGAGTGTGAAAGGATAAATCCCGACCTGGCTCAAGGTAATTAGGAAAAGGCCATTGACAGCATCAAGGACCGAATTAAATAAATAAATGAATTTTTTTTTCCGTAGCACAAGCTTTTGTATGACATGGGACATGGCTTTTAATACAATTATACTATACAAAAGCCATATTTATATTTTGTATTTTATTTTAGACTAGCAGGTGTCTACCCGGTTTCACCCGGATCTGTGAAAATCATAATTATAATGTACATCAGCTTGCATATTGAATTTACAACTACCCCCAAAGGCGACGTATATTATATAAAACTGTTTCCCATACAGTTACTTTTTTTAGTCAAGGGTGGTTTTGGGGGGTTGAATTAGGATAGAGGTTGGTAGTTCTCATTGAGATTTTTTCTAACCAGAAAGGTGAAATACCAATTTTTATAAAGTATTACTTCAAAAATGGTGGATTTTTATACAAACTTTCATCCTCTATTTTACCCCCTTAGATGTGATTCTGAGTGAGCATCTATAAGATAATTTGTAGAAGTATAAAAAACTTCATACAACAGTGATCAGTCAGTCAGTCAGTCAGTCAGTGGGTTTTGGATAAAATATTGTAGTAAACATTTTGGAAAATATGAAAATTCTGTTACAATTTTCTAAAGTTTAGAAAGTTATTAGAATTTTTCTTTACTTTAGTTTATGTGTCTATTTTAAGTAGGTATTTATAATATGTACATAATGAAAAGAATGTATTTAGTGATATGCTTTTGTCGGAATATTGAGTAAATTGAATTAAAAACAAAGTGCAACAAAATAAACAATGCATTTTTTTTTCTATTTGCATTCTCACTTTATATAGAACGAGTTTTTGGAATATAGAATGTAATATAAAAATAGAATAATAAAATTTATACAAGCATCTGAGGAAGAAAGGCGAAAAGGAAAACCAAAAATTGGAAACTGAAGGTAAATTATAACATGTTTTTTCTTTTCCTTTTCTTTATTTATTTTAGATCAATGTAAATACAAAAAGAAATACAGAACTCTTTGGAGCCTTTTTTGAATTATGATCAACATATTATCTTTGTATTGGAATATGAATTAAACAAAAAACTATTGCACCGACAAAGAACCCATTAAAAACAATCTGAAGCTGCAATATAACAATTGAAAAATAAACTGACTTCATTAATTTACCATTATATTGCACAATTAAGAGTTCTTTAATTTGAGATAGATACTGCATCCCAACCTAATGCTTCCCTTCTTTTTGCCTGTCCATTAGTTTCCACTAAAGATTTACGTTCTCATTATGAAATTGAGGATCGTTCAGGTACAATTTCCTCGCCAAGTTAATTGTGTGGAAAATCCGTGGCGACTAATTCTAAGTAAGTCTCTCAAATGCATTTTTGCAATTTGAATTAATTAATAAATGTGGAGTATTCGAAGGGTTTCATAAATTACAAATAAAATGTTGATTCATGTAAATTTATTAACAAAACCAAATCGTCAGAATCAACTTCAAAAATGGACGATGAAATACTGATGAAATAAATTACAAATGAGGGAAAATGTTAAATTTAAAGCATTAGTTGAATTAATCAAATGCTATTGGGCAAGTTTTTTTAATTCGCTCCAACAATAATGCAACTCTTTTGCACTTCTCCGTAAAACTCAGCAAACTATTAATTAATACAATAATTAAAATAAAATAGCGATAAAAAATATGTAAATATATTTCAAAAACCACTACAAATCTGCGTGGAAAAAATGTTCTGATTTACTTTTACCTCAAGTACCGTTTAGTACCCCAGCCGAAAATCTTTTTTCGTAGTGCGGTGCGTGCACAAATTAACGGCATAATTGCAAGTTTCAAGGTAAAAAATCCGAACAACAAAATCACGTTTTACTTTCAGTTCTAGAGGGCACTCGGCAAAGTATGTGCAATGTGCATGGACTTTCCCCTCTGAGAAATTCTGGGAAGGAGCAGGGCCAATCACTCCACTCACTGGACCCGTACTTGTCCCCGACCTCCCCCATCATTTACCCCAACAGCTGCAGCAATGCACGCAAAATTAAAGACGGCCACTTCCACCGCATTATGCCGCCCTTGTCATCCATCAATTGTTTCCAGGCCAGGCTTGATGCGAGCGAACCAAAAACTTGAACGCGGCTGGCTGCAGCCGCTTCTGCTCCCGGCCCCATCATCGCTAATTCCACCAAAACATTCAGGGGCCAACGACCGACACCAAGGATTTTTGAGTGCACATCGATTCGCCGAATATATTGCAGCGAAAGCAAACAAAGCGCACCGAATGCTAGCCCGAATGCATTTCGGTGTTCAGGGAGGAAATTTCAGTTAGACGAGCCTCGCTGGCCGATCCGTCTTGGCGCGGGCTCGATGCACCTTAGTGGACGCCGAATGGCGACCCTTTGCTGCCTTCGATAAATTGCGCAGTGATCCAGTGATGCAGCAGCTGCTGCAAAAAATTTCCCTTGGCAAAGAAAAGGTGAACGCCAAAAAACAAAAGAAAAGCAAAGAAAAGGAGAAAAAGTTCGCAATGAGTAAATGAGGCACAGAAAGACCACCGCGGGGGATGGATCGGTACGGGGGGTGCAGCAACGCAGGACAGGGCCGGGGATTAATAAACTCGTTTAGCCGAGAGTCGTCGCCTTGCCCTTCCAGGCTCAAGTGGGCTCCGTTTTGTTTTACGTTATTCGGCTCCGATGATTTCGTGTAAATTTCGCACAAAAAGGAAGACAACGCCCGGAGCCAAAACAGAGCCGACCAATGGCCTAGGGGCGGGCGCGGGGTGATGTGGGGCTTCCACAGTCATAACCTGCGACAACTCCGGCGAGTTTGCTGCTTGCTGCTTCTGCCGCGGCCGAATGCGTTGCCGACCTACCGCACTACAAAAACTTTTGGCTAGCATAGGGGACTCGGAATTGCTTCGCGATTTGGTGGTTTTTTGTTTTCGGTTATCGCGCTTTTCTTTGTTCCCATTGCACTGAAGCACACTTGCACGGCGCAAAGGTGTGGAAAACACACAAAAAAGGCATAAAACGATGGAAAAAACCACCAGCAGCAGGGTGCGGTGGGACTCAAGCATTCGGGACCGCTGGACATCCCACACGCTACCGGACTTTTTGGCGTTATTAATATTTAACGGGGGTTCCCTTCCCGTGCTGTCCAACGCTTTACATTCGGTCGAATTAAAAGCGACCAGTTCCGCAATTTTGATGGCGTGACGTACTTGTAATTTAGGTGTGTTTGGGCCTTTGGACCATAGCACCAGCTTTCCTCGTGCTGGAAAACTGCCTGGGGTTGGCTCTTCCTAGAATGGAGCTCACTATACCTGCCCTGCAGATTGGGTGCAATTAAATTGCCGAGCTCGCCTTCAGTAAATCAAATCCAATCAAATTGCTAAAAGATTTTGCTCGTTTTTATTTCTGGACGATCAATGTCGAACAGTTTGGTCATTGGAGCATGGGGAGTGTCCTGATCGTTGAAACCGTTCAAACTATCCCAAAAATTCATATTTAAAGAGGTTTTAACTACTTCAACACCACTAAACCATCTCATGTATCATTTGTGTGTGATTAGCTTAAAAAATATATTGTTTTGCATAGAAATATATGCGTTATAAATTCGCACGTAGAGATTTATGTGCATCCATAGAGCTAAAGGGTTCATTTACAGTTGTTATAAGTCTTGTGCCATTCTGAAAAGCAATAAGGAGTAAGATCTCCGTAACAACTTAAAATTGCTAAAACAAATCTTGCAATCGAAAAGGAAACTTATCAAAAACACTTTTGCCAGAAATCATTAATTCCGCTCGCATCGCGTAATGAATTTTGCGCAATCTTTACTCTCTTTTGAAAGTCTTACAACACAGCGTCTGTGATTGAATTTCCAGCGCAAAGTGCCTCTAATTGAAAATAAACGAAACCTATTCCTCTTTCCGCTAAATTTGAAGCGGCTACTTGATTGCGCATGCATCATTTGATCAAATTTTCAAGACACACCCCTCTAACTCGCACAATTTAATTATTAAAACAAAAAGGAAACAATATAAAGAAAATGCAAAAAATATCTCGCGCAAGATGCAATCGAGTGCACACAACCTGAGACCCCGGAGTACTTTCCCGGTGGAAAAAAGCGCTCTCAAATTGTATCTCGACCGGATGTTGCAAAATTGCTGCAGAACAAGAGCAGGTAGAATAATTGGTAGACCATTGCACTCGCAGATTGGGTTCTTGGGTTGCGCCTGTAGGACAAACCAAGCCGACCTAGTGTGGTCTCGGGGCCTTAAGTGGGACTTCAAAAACAACCGGAAAATAGGAGAAAAGTGTTCTGTGATTACCAGGCCCCGGCTGCCGGACTGCAGGTTGCGGTTTAACAGGGGAATGGACCGACAGATGCACCGCTGGAAGATGTATGAAAACTCAATTGCATTATTCTTCCCGCCACGGATCCAAGTCGCTCCACCACATGCGAACGGATTCGTTTCCTCACGCAAGTTTTCCATGAATCCTCAACTTGTAGAACAATAAGTGAAAATTGTTGGCTTTTCGCCGCTGATACCCGTTTTAATTGAGATTGGATGGTTAAATTTGATTTGGTACGTATGTACCGCGAAGATGATTGCCTTCTTAATTACGTTTAATTGCCGTGAGTTTTGCTTATTGGCAGAAGTCGAGATTCTGGGGTGCAACTGATTCCAGGGCGATAGCGACGGAATACCACTAGTTTTATCAACATTATATTTAGGGAGTAAATCAAGCCTGACGTGTCAATGATCTACAGTCCCGACCTACATCACTTCCAGGTTGGAAATGTCGAGCGAAATGTCTGTTATTTTTTCGAATTTACGTACATCCGGTAGTGAAAATCTATTGGAAATTAGTTACTCGTAATAGTAATTTATTCCTTGTACTAACGGTATTTCTAATTGAATGTAATCTGTTTGTATGTACAATTATACAATATAAATATATAGTATACTGTAACGTTTCGCTAATCCAATTTAATTAATGGAAGGTTCGTTTTTGGTTGACGAGTACAAATTCCAGAAAATTTTATTTAACTTTGTTTGGTGCGTTTATATATTATTATACCACATTCACTGTTTATAGTTAAATTTCTCTAGTATTTTACAATGCTAAATAATTAAAAACCAATTTTGGTTGCTGGTTGGTTAAGAATGAACCAATTTTAATCTTTAATGAACTTTGAAAAATACAATTTACCATTATAACATTTATGTACCTATATTCAAATTTGGACATATTCAAAAATATCGACCAATTAATTACTTATTTAAATGTAACATTTATTTTCATATAACTTTCTGTACAGTTTAGTTTTTGATTTTTAAAGTAAAACTCGTATATCAAACGTAGTGATTTTTGTGGAAAAAAAACATTGATCAAACTTTTTACATCCTGTTATATTAAGAGGGAATGTTTTAAAGGAAACAATTCTATTTTTTAGTATCTGCGAATGCTTAATGCACACAAAGAATTATCCGTTTTTGATAATTAATTGGTTTAACCAGATTACTAAACTATCCCACGAGTGCCGTTATTACTAAACATTCGTAAGAATTACGACATAGAAATAAAACATTTAATAAATGAGAGATTCATACACTTTCTTTATTGAGGATCTTATAGTTACATTCATTGGTTTTAAGAGACCACATAATCATGATAATGATATATATATTTTCATTCTGTACTGTTCGAACACATGTTCATGTTATGTGCCCTACAAACCGCTTTTTTACATATCATGCAAAATTTTGTTGTCATTTTTCTTGACCAACAATTAGTCGGACACAAGGCACATATTTTTCGGGAATTCAGTTCTTAGTTAATGGTCACTTCAGGAACAGTTTCAATATGTATGATACCGTTTATGAGCTCTTTTATGTCTTGCCGCAAAGTCGAAGTATTTATTCATCCATTCAGGTATGCAATTGTTATTTTGTCGTCGTATAATTTTTACGAAAGTTTAGAAATCTACGGTTAAAAAAGCTCTTTCGTAAACCTGTGCAAATAATGCTGCACTCCTTGTTTTGTTTCTTTTTCCAAATCATTTATGTATGTCCGTTCGCTGATGATAAAATGGTGGATAGAAAATGGATTAGTTCAATGGATTTTTAAGACTTAGCTATTTATTAGCGTAATATCATCCTATAAGTCTTTCACAGATTGTAAACAATGAATGGATTACATACACCTAAGGAAAAGAAACTAAGTAAAAAAACCAATTTGAAAATATCTAAAAATCTATTAGAATTGTCAATCTTCACATCAAAATATCATTAATTCATTACTTTTACCTTGACTTTTACTCTCTTTAATATTTTTGAAGCAAAAAATACTATAAAATCTATTGTTTGAAGTAAAATACTTCAAAGACTAAATCAGCAAGGTTAGAAAGCATTTCGAAACTGCAACTAACAATAGGTACGCAACTTATACTTATAGAGAAATGCACTAATTTGAAGTACACTCAACATTATAAACCACGTTTGGAAATGATTCTATCAAAAAACAAAAAAATTACTTTTTTCTAAAAGTATACTTAAAAGAAATCTAAAAATTAAAAACCAAAACACATTCTACTGCAATCATGAATCAAGTGCATCTCTGAAAATCATCCTGCAAGCTCCTCTCATCAATTTGAATAATATGTGAATCCTCCCATTGTCTTCCCGTCTCTGCCGCCTCATATTGAGCAGGTCCACAAAATATCATACCCAATTTCACAAACAAAAGAAGCGTAAAAATCAGATTCCGTTTGACAGTAAAAATTATTTTACACAGATCCCCTTTCGATATCCATGCAGTCCCCATTGCCGTCTCTTATTTATTAAAAATTTTTGCTTAAGGATATCCGCACAATGCATTTCCCAAACAAAACGGAAGGAAGTTCGTTTTTCAGGTGGGGCTGTTAAAAGAGAGGTATCCTGATTTCACGATTCTCCGATCCACCTGCAATCCACAAAGAGCAGTTTTTGAAAAGAATGGATTTCTGGGTGGCAGGATGAAGTTCCGGGTGGGCGGTCGTGTTGGTTTTGGGAGGAGGGGAATCGAGCAATGTTGGGAGAGATGAAGGGAAGAGCACAATGTGGCCCAGGATAAATCAATTGACAAACACGGGTGGTTACATGTCGACTAAATTAGTCGATTGCCTCTAAAGACACCAAACAAGGCACTCATATTGGATCATATATAAGCATTTCATGCATGAACATTCGTTTTATTTGAAATGCTCTCATCAACTGGCAACATGACGGGCTCACGTTGCCCCGCAAACCACTGCGGCCTCCAGCTCCACTCCCTTGTTTTAATTAAAACAAATCCAAACAAAAAAATATAAAAAAAAAAACTGAAGCCAAAACGCAAATTCATTCGACTATTCTCTGTGCACGCACAGAACGGATTGGAGTTGAATCAGCACGCATCGTTCTACTGCTACTAACAACTTTCAGGACTGGCTGGGTGGCGGAGGCGCGGGGCGCTCACATCGAATCCTTTATCCTCTGTGTTTGTCGAGCATTAGAACACAGGATGGAACTCCAGCTGTAGCGAGCTCTGTTCAAATTCATTTCATTTCGCTAAATAGCTTTAATGTCAAAAGAACTTTTTCCGAGAGCTGGTAATTGGCTGCTGCGTCTCTTGTTTGCGGAAAAAAAAAATATATTTCGCATAACGGGGTGTGGGGCGCCAACCCAGTATCCGTTCAGCATCAACATTCAACAATATCCACGGAGCTCGTTCCAGTTAACGCACCCTGCTAATGGGGTGGCTTTTTGCATTATACATTTCTGATGGCGAAAAATCGCCTTCCGCTTATAAATTGTGAAATAAAAAATTGTGCGTTCCCGTTGAATAGGAGTTTTCATAATAAAAACTGATTGCAGGACTATTTCACAGAATTTTCCGCTCATAACGTGCCGAGCTAAAAAAAAAAAAGTTTCGCAATCAGAGATGTTGATTAATTGTCGCTTTTTCGTTCGTTAGTTTCGCATTACGGTTGGGGACTGAATGGAAAACATTAAATCTACACAGTGATTATTTTAAAATCGCCGGCGCGCTTTAGTGCTATTGTGCTTTATTTCAGCCGAACAATGCCTCCCCTCACGGTGTTCGGGATCCGCGATTTAACTACATATTTCGCGAGCCGATTTTAATCACATGTGCACATAGATGCGCCTAGACAGCACTTGGATACTTCTTCGACAATGCAATAAGGGTTGTGTATCTCCGGCAGAATTTTCAGATTAAGCTTAGACAGGGAGGATATTTTTCATCATTGTAAATTAGACACCTAGAGGAGTGCGTGCGGGGAATACCCGCCGCCGATTGATGATGCACGCATTCGATACACGACTATTGAAAATGTGCACAGAAATTAATCCGAGGATGCATACGTAAGTATGAAAAAGCTCGCTTAATGAATTTTCTTACACGCACCGCTTTAATAATTATTTCAGTTCGTGGAGCTGAATTCGATCCTGCATCCTTATTATTTCGAACATTTCATTTCGATCGCATTCTGCGTTTCTCTTTGTCTCCCGATGAGTTTTAATCCTAAAAGTGTATTTCTGATTTGAATACAAAAAATTGCTCCTGTTGCATATGCAACGTTTCAATATTAAACTTCAAAGTTGAGAAACAATTTCAAAACATTTACAAAGGAAAAACATGTTTTAATAACATTTTAAGTGGATTACGCGGAAATTTATGTTTTCAACAATAAGAAACGAATAGAAAATTTAATGTTTAGTTAAGAGGAGGATACACCTAAAAATTTTTCCGAATTGAAAACTACTACAAACAAGTCAAACCACACAATCGCAGGCCCCTTTTGCTTGTGTGTGTAGCGACGGCTTTTTTGTTCTCTGCTCTCTGGGGCACACAAAAAATATCGATTTTGCGATGGCCTTCGCCTTGGTGGTTTCTGCTGTGCTTCTTTACTACTTTGTTTTCTTGCGCATCTCGGCCAGTGCTTGGCGCTTGCGGAATAAAATGATTTTACGGTAAGGGCGAAGTAGGGGACGGGGCAGGTCTTTCGTTTATAGTTTTGGGTAAATTTCATTCTTGAGTGAATTTTACGATTGTGATTTGTAAATGCCCGATAAGAAATTTTGTTGGATGAATTTGTTTTCTTTTAGTTTGAATTTTCTAGACATTTTAGAGTTTAGATTATTATAAAAAATAGTTCCAATTTGAAGTAATATTACGGAATTTTTATAAATTAATTAGTGATAATCATCCTTTTCTCAATCTAAGAGCGACATATTTTTGCATTTTAGCTGTATTCTGTGCTACTACTTATGAAACATTTTGATTTAATTAATTTACACTTGATCATATAGGAGTATGATTTTGTAAAGATTAGTAATTAATAATAATTTTAACAATTTAGTCGAATAGAATTAGAGAGAGGTGGCAGTATCAATTGACATACTGATTCGACGGTAAAAAATAAACTCATGATCACATAACCTACTCAGAGTAGGCATTTCAATAATTTATTGATTTGCCTATTGATCCAAAATTCAGCGATGGCGTTTGTGTTTTGTTTGCTGTTCGCAGCAAAGCAAAACATTTTTTTCATAAGCTTTGTGCGAATATTCGCTTTGCGTAAAATAAACTGACTTTACAACCACGATTTTTGGGTTTGCACTGTTTGACACAGTAACGAAGAATGTTTATTTCAGGAGTAATTCTTCAGGCCGTTTTTCGCGTACGAGACTTGTGAGAATAATTCAAAATTTCACTACTCTGTACAGATCGCCACCCATAACCATAACACAGAACCAATCTGATTTTCGACAATCGATTTTTCTTTTCTCAACATCACATCGCACTCCTGAAATCTTTCACCGCCGCAGCGCAGCCTCTAAGTGCTTGTTTTTTTGCATGTTCTACCTACGTCACTCGCTACGTCGCTGAAATTTCTCTCAGAGGAATCGTGTACATGAACGGCGGCACGCTCATATGATACACAAAGTGTTTGACTGTGTTGTCAAGCAATTCTTGGTCAGAAAGTGCGAAATTTGCCTATCCTTAGGCGGTTTAGAGTAAATTCTCTGGATTTTACATTAAAATATTGCTAATATTATGCACTCTTTTATTGAAAAAAGTTACAAAAATAAAAGAAATTACACTTCACTGTGTATGAATGCAAGAAACTCTGAAAAAATCCGTCCAAAAATAGGGGAAAAATGCATATAAAAAATTCAAGTAACTACTCTCAGAAAAATGTCCTTTATAAAAGATCTAGGACCTTGTTTAAAAATTCCCCTATTTAAGTCCTATTCTAACCTTCAATCTATTAAATGATCTAGATTTCATTAAAATCCATGCAGAAATAAAGGAGTTATGAGGTATCAACTTTTACTAAATTTGGCAAAATCACTCACTTTAAACCTTTATAAAAAGGAATCTAGGACCTTTTTTAAAAATTCCCCTATTTAACTCCTATTCTAACCTTCAATCTATTAAATGAGATATATTTCATTAAAATCCATTTAGAAATAAAGGAGTTATGAGGTATCAACTTTGGTCAATTTCGCGATTTAGGTGTATCCTCCTCTTAAATAAAGAAAGAAATAGCAGTAATAAATTATACTTCATTTATAATCAGATCAATATGTAGGTATATAACATTTTTTGAAAAAAAAACCAGACTTTTTAAACATAGTTACTTTATTACATCTTGAAAATAAATGTTGTGCTAAGAAGAAGGTGTAGGATGTCACAATTTCTGTTTTACTTAAACCAGATTTTTCAATTGTTAATTTTGCTCTGATTTTGTTAATGACTTTTAAACTTGTAAGAAAAAACCAACGAAATATTGTGGTCAACTTTATTTTTATTTGACAAAGCATCATTAGGCCAATTAATTATGAAATATCTTAGATATGGAAAAGCGAAGTTTTAACTTTTAACGCTGAAGCAATGTTTGTTAAGAAATAGTGTAAAAACCGCGGAAAAACTGTTTTCTCTTTGTAAAAAGAGAAATTTGTTCCAAATTATTGAAAATGCAAGTAAAAGCGGAAAGTGTTTGGTTTGGTATCTGGAAAATTTCAAGATCGTGAAAAAAACGGTGTAAAAAAAATTCGTACAAATAATTACTTAGTTAATTGTAAAAGTATTTACAACAATATTTAACCAAAGAAAGCTAATATGTAAACATTTAGTAAACCAAATCAACATTTTTATATAAAAAGGATTCAGGCTTATGTGGCAACACTAAGAAGGAGTTGTCCGATTTACCTCATCTTCAAACTTGACCTTACAATTTTAAGGAAGTATTATTGTACCAAAATTTCAAGTCTATATAGCTACAAGCGTTCTCGAGTTATCGTCTGGACGGACAAACAGGCGGACATCAATAAAACGGTTCCTTTTCACTTCCCAATCATGAATATATAATTTCTTTTTTTCTATCACCATTATTTCTTGGCGACAAGCGTTCGCTCAAAACCATGATTGCTAAATTATTTTAATAATTATTGTATCTAAAAAAATTCCTCATCATCATTATTCTTTTGTTCAATTATTTAAATTAGTTCATTTATTTAATCGTTTCATCTCGAATGCTTCTAAATAACAAATAAAGTTAAAGCAATTGGTAATAATCATTTGTCAAGTCGTTAGTTCATTATACTTTTAACTGATCACCATTAATGGATTTACTCATTTGATCCATATCTATTTTGCATTACACTTTTGTAAATTTATGACAGATTTGAATAATTGGTAACACATCGGTGCACAATATTCACGCACAGAACAAGTCACGTGCTCTCAAAAACAAATGAACTGAGTTGCATTCATGCAGGCAGAATCTGCAGCATTCCCCTTTCTCTTGTATTCAAACTGATTTTCAAAAACCCATACACTTCTTTGTGCATTTTGATTTTTGTCAAAAACAACAAGCACAGAAACTGCACGAAATAAATGTTCTCTTAATTGTCAAACCCTAAATAAATATCAAATAAACGGCAGATCCTTTGATGTGAAATTGTGCATGAAAAACTTGAATGAAAAGCTCTGCTTTGTGAAAAACATAAGTAGAGTACATTGTCATGGATGCATTTTCAATTCAACATCTGAATGTCCTTAGATGGATGGCAAAAAAAAAAGTTATTTTAGCAGTATTGCACAATTCAGCAGCACACTGCACCTTCAAACTTCATCCGGAAATTTAGACAAAGCCTTGAGCACAATTGCAAGTTGGAAATTTGATTTTTTTGTTTTTTTAAAACAAAACCTACTGCAAAAGTTCTACCCTCGTGAAAATCGTAAAGCTGGATGCCAGGGCATGGAACAATTATGCATTTTCAGTTTTTCCCAGAATAAGCGGGCACGTGTTTCCTTCCACAATTTTGAGCAATTGTATAGTACGCTTTGGATTATCGTCGATGTTTCTGCCATGCAACTGTTGAAACTTTCCAGGAGTACAGTGTACAGCATACATAGGAGCCTGGCATCCTCCAAACCCTCTCGCATGCCTCATTAGAATCGCTCCCAGCCATTTACCACATGCCTAGACAGTATTGACTTTGACAACATTAAAGCGATTAATTCAAGTGAGCAGTAGTTGTGTGGCTCTGATTTTTTGCTTTATAAATCCGTATCCAACTTCAGTTAAACTGTTCGTTAGGAAGGCTGCTGTAGTTTTCTTTCATTTTCTGGTTAATTAGCTTCCAATAAAAAGTTTATCGCGCACAATTAGTTTGGTGGAGTACACCGATAGCAAGTGGAGCGCCAGGACCCAGTTTCAGCCCCTAGCAAGATCCAATTTAGTCATACTACTTTGCAGTTCGTTTATTTGCAATGCAACCGTAAAGCGTATAGATGACAGGACGAAAGGGTTGGTGAGGGGATTATGGAGCATTGTGGAGGATATCGGGGGTTTCCCATGCACATATAGGTATAGGTATCGTATATTTCTCTCGCAGTAGGCTTGCTCCACAATTTTCCGCATATTGAAAATGTGCGTGCATTTCCCATTTACAACTTTTCTATTTAGAACCGATAAAGAGCCCCCGTTATTGAACAAAGGAGTGCATAATATATTGAGGGGTTTGTTGCTTACATCTCTCCTCCCCTACCACCCTCCCGAACTGTTCTGCAACCATTTGGATGGACTGTGCGTATATTTTTGTTGTGCGTTAAAATAAAGCGTAAAAGCTACAGGAAAACTTGATTGAAGGCTATGTGGTTACGGCATTGGGTCGCTAAGGGTTGGAAACTAAAACTGGCAAACAGCAAAAACCTAACCGAACGCATATTCTACCCCCATCTCGGCCACCCCAATCGGGCTCCCAATAAAGGCATCAGCAGCGAGCACCACCGCTACGGATTTGACTTCTCAGCATGTTTATGGCTTTGTAGCTTTCCAGGGCATTGGCTTTGCCGGCATGCAAGAGTTCCTTCTGACTGATTGGTTGGCCTTCAAGCTTTGGGAATGCATAAGAACCTCTTGCCAGGTTTATTTCTATTAATACAGGATGGCGGAATGATGCATTGGCAGGGCGGAGACGAAAACTACATGTTTGCGTTTATTTGCATTTCCGAATGAGGAAAAATTACTTTTCCACGGATAGCTTCAGATGTAAAAAGGGCGAGCCCACATTCATACATATCGTTGCAAAACAATGAAACCATTAGCAGTAGTTTTTTTGATGTGCACAAAACAAAACAAAAAACACAAAAACTTTGATCTTTTTCAAAAACCCACTAATAAACCGATACACATTGGATATTCCCTTTTTGTAAAATCAAAATAAGCACTGGAGGTGAACTATGGCGTGTTGCAGTGTTACATGAGGGTACGTGGTGCGCCACTCAAGTGTAATGGGGTATGTAAATACCAACAACAAATGCAGACCCATTGAGTGACATTAAAAGACATTAAGAGACCTTTAAACTATTCAAAGAGGCATTTACAGCAATGGAAGTTCTATGTGCAGAAAAAACAATCCCGCCGACGACACTCGAGTGCCCTGGCAGATGCTAATAAATTTCACTTTCATTCCTGTCCCTTCGTCCTTTCTCGACGAATGGCTTCCAATAAATATCAAACGCTGTGGGATATATTTAATATGCACCTTGCTTTGCGAGAGCCTCAAGAATGTTGTTTATCTTTGCAAATTGCAATACTTATAACACTTCGGAATTGCTTCAATTGAAAATATCAGGAGCAGTAGAAGCATCTAGGACTCGATGTGGCCTATCTGCATATGTCTTTGACTTTTCAATTATAACGGGAAGCGTTTTATGAGTCGCACATGAATAAGGAAATTTATTGTCAGTTCAGGGATTGAATCATTACAGCAATTCCTTGCGCATGGATGAATAGAGTCCCCACAGTGTGACCTATCCTCAAATGATGTCGAACGTAATTTTAACTCCCGAATTTCACATTTACAACCATTCCAAGTTCCGTACGGGACATGTTGACCTGCTTGTGATCAAAGTAGCCTTAAAAACTAACTTATATTTCCTTTAACAATATAAAAAAAAACCTCAACATAAAAATATTTTTCAGTTTTGATTAACCGGAAAGTATCCAAGTGAAAGTCGCTTCTGTACGGGACACCATACGCTTTACTCAACTGACGCACTTTTACTTAACTTTTTGTAACACTATAGCATTATCTTCGTATTAGAATGTTTGTATTTCTAATATGACATGTGGAGCAAATTTTTGAAAAGTAGTAAAAATAGTAAAAAGTGGTGTTACAACAGTACTTTAAATAAAAATTACATTCAGAATCACTTTACTTGGATTTGCTCATTACTGAAATCAAAATTCGAATTGTCAAAATTAAATGTATATAAATTCTAATATTTTGCTTTATTAATTCGTAGAAGTAGAAGTAAAAAACAAAATTTTCATAATAATGTCAATAATTGAAACCTGGAAAAACATTTAAAAAACTCCGTTTGTATATTTTATAAGCACTTTAATACCAATAACTTTCACTTTTCTTCTGAAATCGTTAGCTCTCCAGATTCAAGCCATGAATTTTAATACATTGTTTAAACATAAGATGTTCCATTTAACTATGAACAATGTATTGTACTTTAAAACCCTGAAAATATCAATTACATAGTGAACAAAAAAAAAAAACTTAAAAACAATCATATAAAGAAACTTATGAACTACCCTGTGCCTACAAAGCCTCGCCTCTGTGTTTCTCCATGAATGAATGATTTCCACTTTAAGCAGGAATTTTAGTACTGCTTTTATTTGTATTCTCAAAGCACAGTTGTTTGGTCCTTCTAAGGAGCTCTACGAACTTCCATTTGAATTTCTATAATCTATGTAAAAATGCTCCATTCATGTTAAATGGAATGCAACAAAATCTACCGTTACTGAAATTTACGCAGAGTTATTCAAATCATTGTGAATGGACGATTTCGAACTCTTTGATTTTCTTTCCTCTGCAAAAAGTTCCAGATTTTATTGGAAATTTTTATGTTTTCAGATATTATTTGATGTCTGCCACTATTGACTCCGCTGTAAATCAAAATCGACAAATTACTTTCGTGCAAACCTGCTGAATGTACCGTTATCAAGTGTAACATAAAAATACATCTATTGACGATGTTCCAACGAAATGAGTCCTGTGGCGGCGCGGCGTTCCACTCGCACGATGCCAACACATTTGGAGTGCTCTTCACTAACCCCAAATAACATCGATGACTTTCTCACATTCGATTCCTCGTCAAAATGTCGATTAAAATACCACGGAACGCATTACTTTTAAAGTTTTCCTTGCCTAGAGTAACATCAAAGACATGCCTTGCCGCCAGGAAGTGGAAAAGGATACATTTCGAGCCGAATATTTCGATGGTTGAAAACTGGAACTGGAACGACAGGATACCATAAAATACTTCATGCTCTTATAAAACCCTCTACAGTTCATTGCTGCTGTGCAAAATTTGCGGATCAAAGTTAAGTTTCGAATTAATGTTTAATTTTGTAGTTACTTTTGTTCCTTTTACCATTCGCAAGTGTTATTGCGGGGTTAAGCAGGTGGCCCATTAGGAAAAATAACAAGCACTTCCCTGAAGGGGAAGTTCTAAGTGCTTTGAAGTCCTTTGGAAATTTGGTGCACAAGATGATCATTCCTGTTTATTGTTACTTCACATTTTTCATTCGAAATTAGACATCAAAGGTTTTTGTTGAATGTTTTTAAATCTTAAGCTCTCGTGTCAGAGAAACGTATGTAGTGGGGATGGGACCATTTTGGGATGCAAGGGAAGAATGCATTGATGATATTTTGAATTGCTCCTTTCCAGTTCAATAACCCACGGAATTTGACGATAATGAATTTTCACTTGCATTCTGAGGTAAAACAGGTGTGCACTGTGCATGTGCATTTAAACATTTTGTACATTTCCGAATAGAAAACCTTTTTGCCAAAAAAAAATAAAATAAACAACTTTTTAGATTTTTTCAAAAAGGGTTTTATTTTCAATACAAGTAGATCGTTTTCAGATTGATTCGTTTTCACTTAAGAAATGTTTATTCTTTCATTTCCTAAAAACATCATACCAAGATACTTGTAATTCAGAATTTAATAACTGTTTGACAAAGTTTTCAAAATTGTTCATAATGGTTTAAAAGACAAACTCAAAAAAAAATTTCCATGTACAAAAACTATTCCATTTCTATATCACAAAACTATTTTAATTATAACATCCTCCGCAGCGCCAAAGGCGGATGTTTGGCGAAGCTTCATTTAACTTGTATTTTTTCAAATATAAATTTTCAAATTCAATTTTCAGAGGGGAAATTTTCATCCAACATTTATGGAACTGTTTGGTATTGACTCAGTACAAGAGTTAATCAAGGCAGTAATAGAAACACTACAATTTTAAGTTCTAACTTAAATCAAAAAGTTAAATTTTTAGATGAAAAAACAAATGGTCTGACTTTAAAAGTTAGAAAAAAACACAATAGCTTAGGACACAAAAATTGGAGGTACTGTAAAACATGTCCTAAATAAATAAATATTAATTTAATTAGTAATTACTTTATAACATGTCTTTAGTACTTTTATTCAATTGTTTTTTTAATGCCATTAGATTTTAATTCAAATACATAGACGTTATCAACGAACTTATTCCAGTGTTATAATAACTTTTGCCACAAATCAATGAAATATTGTTAATCTGGAATCAGCAGCATTATTAAATAATAGATAGAGATACCTACCTATTTTATTGCTTATAAACTCAAGCGATTTACATTTAATGCAATTATTTCCATAAAGCAATGTCACATTAGTATAGTCAGATAAGAAAATCAACTCAAAAATATGTCGAAATTCAGGAGTCAATACTTACATAATACAGATACATCATATTAATATAATTATATACGATAAATGCATCAAAGAATATTTTGATTAATTAAATTCATACGTAAATGTAAATTTATAAAAATTTTGCGTTCAAATTATTATCGGCTGAAAATGAACAGAAGAAAAAAATATTTCCTATAAATCCTTGTGACTTTTGAATAATAAATTCGCTTCATGTGCTCAAATTAAAATTTCAGCGAAAAATGCCGCTCATTTCAAAATTTATTTCACTGTGCATTTAATTTATTTTGAAAACCAAAAACAGAGGAATGGTTTTAATTAAATGCCATTTTAAGTTATTTTGAATGTAAAATTTTTCAAAATAATTTCGCACAAAGCGTATCAGATCGAAGCACACTTGCATCACAAAGGAAACGCCAACGAAACACCTTCAGTGGAATTTTAAATGTGATTAATATTTGAAACACAAAAAAATACTTTGTTTGCCGTGCAGAACGTGAAAACTCTTAGCACCCTTCACAAGGATCATATCCTTGCGGCACCCATTTCCATAAATATGTGAAACTGTTCGGATAAATTTATTATTTGTATAGTCATTCGAAAAAGCATCATTTCTGCATTTATTTAAACATAAAAAACAAACAAACTATCTTCAGCATCCACCGCCACAATTTCTGAGGACGCTTTGTGGTTACATCATAAATTTACATTTTATCGACTGAATAATATTTCACGCAGGATTTCTCGTTACAAAAGGTCCATGTTGGATGGATGTATTTTTTTAAAATAAATTTCTTCTAAAGTTCAAGTCAATGGCTTTTTGAAAATTGCATTGCTTTCAGGCCTGGCTTGAGCGATGAGTCCATTTTTCAAGTTCAGGAAAAACGAACTTAACACATCCGTAGAAAAAAGGGAACATTCAAAGTGTCTTGTGAGCACCAAACGCCAGAAAACACTTCATCCCTCCCCCATGTAATGGTGTTGGAGCGTGTTTATTTTCTGGGTTGGGAAATTTGCACATTCGTTAAGGGAAACGATAAAGTGAAATCAATGCACAAATTATTGAAAACAAAACTGCATGCTGCACTCAATCCAACAGGAAATGCATCTTCTTGCTTTGTTATGGAGAAATGTTAAAAGGTAGCAACTTTGTTGCGGAAATTAGGGAAACATCAGTACAAATAAAAACTAAACATTAGCAAAAGCTAATTAACTTCTCCACGATTGTTGTCGTCAATAAAAGCATACAGGATTATTGGGATGTGGAGCAATAAAATCCAGTCTCCGTCTGTGTCTGAATATTCGATTTCCTCAATGAGGAGCGTTTTCCTTTATTCGTCTGTGGTCCCAAGGTTACAGCGCATTTGTTTTGAAAGGACGACGTGAAGCCATTCAGGAATAAAAATTGTTAAGTGTTTGCGAAAACAAAAAGGGGCGTTAAAACAAAGAATGAATAAAGTTTTCTTCTTTTTTATATTTTATTACTCCTGTAGCAAGGTTTTAGCATTGCATCAATTAAATCGGTTTTTTGTTACTAACTTTTGTGGTATTAAATCGAGCCTTCAGAAAATTGCCTTTTTGATGGAATGTGTGCAAGTAATGAACTTTTTTTCACAAATTTCAGAAAAAAAAAGAAAACAATACTTCACGAGTCTCGATGCAACAATGAAAAAGACACAATAAAAAATTTTTAAAAAGGGTGTTGGTTGTTGAAAATATTGTACTTGAATAATATGTATGTATAGTATGTAATATGCATGTATTATTAAAAGTAATAGCAACAATATGTACACTTATTTTGCATAGATAATAACAATAGTTCACATAAAAAACATTCATAAAAGAAGGGGTGGGTCGTGGGTGTGAAACAAACTTTTTATTAGTTCAAATTCCAACCTCATCATGAAAACATCCTTCAACTTTTTAATTAAGTTAAAAACTTGCAACTTGCTTAAAAGAAAAAAAAGTAACCATAACATTTGAAATTGATAATTTATTTCGGAAGAAGAATATTCAACATTGTGCGAAAGTCGTAAATTATAAAATTTCTATTTAGAATTTTCCGAGTCCCTGTTTGAATAAAAGCTAAATGGATGCCAGTCACTTGCAATTATTTGTATCTTGATTACAGGTTTGCATTTAATTTAGTGCTTTCTTCGCCGCAATAGGCGTGTGTCATGTGTGTACTTATTCTTTAAGTTGTGAATAATTAAAATACAATTTATTTATTTTATTTATTTATTTATGAGTCTACCGATTAACAAAAATCTTACAGACTTAAGCTACTTATATATATATATATTTTTATTATTAATTAAGATTTAGTAATTAATGCCAGCATTATATTCCTAAATTCCTTCCTTGGCATATTAAATTCAAAAAATTCACAATATTCATTGAAAAGACGGATAGAGTCATTTATAATTTCAAAATTACTATAATTGGTTCTATGAAAAGGGCGATACAGCAAATTTCTTGAACGTGTGTTTTTTCAAGGAACATGAATCCCAACTAAGCTTTAAAGTACCGGACAATTAACGTGGGAAGAGAGAATATCTCTAATGAAAAGAACCCTGGAACAAACTCGTCTATGTTCCAATTTCTGTAAGCCAAGAAGCAAACATCTCATGCCATATGAAGCCCCATTAAAAATGATAAGACATTCAAACTTACGAAACATGTATCTAATGAAATATCTTATCTATATTGTACATTTGTACCGACTCAATTCTTCTAATATAAATGGCGTAATGAGGAGATCAAATTACAGAAGCATATTCTATTATGGAACTGACAAAAGAAATGTATAACATCTTAAGGGTTGAGTAGTTGCGAAAATCAGTTGTGTTTCGCTTGATAAAGTCCAGAACCTTAAAAGCTTTACATACCATAAATTCAATATGCCTTGAAAAAGTCAGTTTATTATCAAAAATAACACCCAGGTCCTTTAATTGAAACACTCTAGATAACGAAACATTTTGTATATTATAATTTATAATCCCATAGAATTGGGTTTGCACACCTAGACAAGGTCATGACTTTGCATTTAGATGTGTAGATTTAAGGGTTCAACGTAGGACCGCGAGTCCCAATGACAACGTTGGCTGTCGCCCGTCGTCCGACGTAACGGCCGTACTCATTCGGAAAGTCTTTTGCTCTATGAAAACGTTCAAAGTAAAGTAAAATATGCCCTCCAAACCATTCGTCAGTACCCGAAGTGAAAATGATCTCGATGATCACGACGGATTACTCGTCTGTCTTCCCCTGACCGTCGATTTGAGTTTTCGGGATTTGTTTCCCATGTGTCCGAACCCGAAGTGCGCACGATCGAAACAACGCGTCGTTCGACGTTGTCATTGGGACTAGGCTCTCAGTCAGAAAAGCGGAAGCGACGTGATTTTCATAATATTTAAGTATAGTATATTAGAAATTAGAAGGCGGAAGCAAAGTAAAATTGTAAAGAGTCGGCATAAGTTGTCCAGGGCTCTAAAATTTTAGAGCAAGAAGACAAATTATGATATGTAGTTTAGTCGAAGCGTGAATGTAGAAGAATAAAGATCTAATAAAGAAATTAATAAAGAAAATAAAATTGTTTTAGTAACATTAATTGTTCTATAAGTAAATTAATAAAATTAAATACTATTACAAAAAATAATTTTTGAATATATTGCATAAATTAAAAACGTTAGTTTAGGAAACTGTTTTGTGTTAAATGCTGCATTATTCGAAGTGTATAAAAGTACTATGAATACAACGTGACAACTTTACAAAGTTTAACACTGTTTTACACAAACAAAAAGGGTACAACATTTTATGGTAATGATGATCAGATAGTAATAACTCACTCATCTCCAAAAGCGAACGCAGAATTGTGTGGACCAACTGCTCCAATGTGGCTCAGTGGACGCAGTTCTGGTGACGAACGTTAATTTAACCTAATCCCAATCAACAACAGTTCGCAGGGACAACCCTTCGTTGCCGCAGCCGCTAATTGGTTGTAGCTGGCCGCTCGTTCCCAGTTCCCGGCAGTGCGGGTGAAATTAATAACCATCTCCCGAATTTATTAGGCAGGCCGATCAACAATTGCTGGCGAGTGCATCCAGGCCCCCATCCCGGTCTTCTGAATGAACTAGGAGCACGCAAAACTTATGGCTGTTATACATCCCTGATAGATCAACAGGTAGCAAATAACAACATGCAGACCACACAGAATGAAATTTCTGGTTGGCAGGAAGAGCGTTCCCACTCGGTCTCCGGCCGGGGGGGATGGATGGTTGCCCAGCACTTGGGATGGGGTTTTTGGTTTTCATGGAAATTTTCGGGACCTGTTGAATAGAGGGTTTTTGTAGTTTACCAACGTGTATGGCACAGCAGAATTTTCAGCCGGGTAACGTCCTGTGTTTCACTTTCATTTTATTTGGCAGGGAAGATGAAAATCACGACATACACAAAATTTGCTGCAGTTGCATGCCTGAGACAGAGGAAAGGGAAAGTTCATCACATGTTTTCCCGGACTGAATTGCTCCTCTCCACGGCTTTAAACGAACGAAAGTGGAAGTTAATTAGGTTAACTGAAAATTTACCCCCATCAGGAATAGTCGACGGAAATTTTGGACGGATTATGGAGAGTTTGCCAACAACGCCAACACTTCATGTGCACAACAGTTTGTGTATTAAACAAATTTTGGGGAATTTAGATGCATTTGTTTGGGGAAAACAATTTGCTCTCTGGTTGGGTAAATTGATCTAATTACAAGTTTTAGTTGCAAAACAAATATCCCTCAATGCAAATGAAAAGTTTCCGGATTCTGGACCACCGAAAGGAAAACAAACTGTTACTCAGCTCTTGGAATAATATGAATGTAATGATCCTGCAAAATGATGGCCATTAACTTTTAATAATAAATACTTTTACGTAATGCAGAAAAGGCTTATCATTATAATATTAGTACAAGTAAAAGTGAAGCATATTTATTTTCCAATTCCATTTTCATAAAAATTCTAAATTGAATGACTGTTATAAATTTTTTCATTTGTAAATAATTTTAATCTTAAGTAAATTGTTTTTAATTACAATTTAAAAATTTTATAAAAAAAATGAAAATTATTAGGTTTTTATACTTATGTGTATATGTAGAATACAAACTTTTGTAATATTTTGTTATTGGTGATTTGTTGTTTTAAAATGCAAATTAAAAAAATTATTCTGATTACAACTGAACCCAAATTTAAGTACAAAAAACATTAATTTATAATAAATCATCATGTAATAAAATTCAGTGTAGATGTTTTTTTTGCAACACAAAAAGTTCTAAACTTTCTACAAAAGAAATTATTTTAATCGATGTTCATTACTCTTTTGGAAATTTTATGAATTGTTTTTGGTATTATAATCAAAAAATTCAAAAAAGGATTTGAATTCGAACATTTTTCAAAATGCAATTGGCTTTCCATTTGTTGTCATCTACTTCAACACGATATAAGTAGCACAAATTTCCGAATATCCTGCACAGAACAGTTGACAATAAGTTGCAGAGTTTACTTATACATCCGCTGGAAAAACTGCTTCAACTAAATCTCTTCCTGAGAATTCAATAAATGTCGCGGATTTCAGCGACACCCTCTTCGCGGAAAAATGTAAGTGGGAAAAAACTACAACGGCACAATAGACACATTTCCTTTGGTTCCGGTCTCGATGTATGATATTGAGTTGCTGCAATTTATAAACTATAGAAAGTGAAAAGTGCAATAAACTAGTGAAATAGTCTGCAATTTCAGGTTGATTTCAATAACTAAGGAGTTGAGGTTGTTGAAGTGTGCAGTTCATTCCGTAATCCATATATGTTGTTAAAATACGACAATAGATGGCATTCGCTTTAGATCTTTTATGTTGTCGGATTTTAAATGATTCCGTTTCATTGGTCGATGAATTAATGGCACTGCCAGATGCGAGGAATTTGTTTATAAAATCCTTAATTTCGCCGATTCGGATTTTGATTGAATCTTTTCAGAACCTTCCCATTTTCGACTCTCCGATGAAATATGGGAAGTTCTTCATTCAGGACTACTTTTGTAAAACATAGCTAATATTTATCAGCACTGTTCAATGTACATTCATCAACAAAACTTGTGCCCAATTAATTGATTCCAAAAGTCGTAGGTAACTGCGTTCTTACAAAACTTGTTTGATCGATAAAGGACGACATTGACATAAAACGTAATTTAATGGAGTCCAAAAAGCGCTCGCTTTTGTCTAAATACCAAATTCCAATTTCTCATTTGGATTTCAATTATTTGCGAACTGCAACGAATGTCAAAGAAGTGGAGAGAATTGTGAAAATTTTGCACTCGGGCGAAGAAGGATATTTTCCAGATTTAACCAGTTTTGCTGAAAACCGCTTGAAGGAACTCAACCCAAACAGCAGAGTTCTGCGCCTCGAGGAGAACCTGCAGACGAAGTTAAACTTGGGCTCAGCAGAATGGCAAGAAGTGAACGCGCCTTTTATTGTATAACACGATAGAAACAATGTGTAATTTGTAAATATTCTGTTGAATTATTTCTATTTTAGGATTGGTCGAACGAGATAAAAGCGAAGGATGAATTTCTTTCTACTATATCAGAGTCAACGGATGAAAATGCGATTCCCATTCCACAGATTCGTCAACGGAACAAGATTATCCAAAATGGATCGAGTGAAGCTGTACAACTAAAGGAGGCGTTACCGGAAAAGAAGTCTTCAAATTCCAGAATTAAGTCAACGGATTATAAACAGTGGGACAAATATGATCCGGACACCGAAATACTGAAGATGGACTTGGAAGAAGAACGAATCCAGGAAGAAGTTGAGAGGAAGAACAATTTTAACCTTAGAAAAATTGAATCTGCTGGTCCAATAAATATAAAAGATGAGCTGGAAAATAAGCAACAATTGAACCACTTAACGGATGTTGAGAAGGAAGGATTAACTTTAAAGTATGTTAATGTTCACTAAGCTCCACCCACATTTGATCCTGAAAAAAGTGTAATTGTATTTACTATTTCGTTAGGTTAAAGGAAAAAGGAAATGATTACTTCAGAGCAAAGGAATACACCAATGCTATCAGGGAATACTCGCGCTGTCTGGATATAATCCCAACTGCAATTGGATACAACAATCGAGCTGTTGCATGTTAGAAAATCCATCTCAATTTATGCAACAGATCTAAGAAAATTGTTTCACTTTTTCAGATCTAAAATCTTCGGAGTTTCAAAAATGTGTTGATGATTGTGAAAAATGCTTACAAATTGAACCAAGGAATATCAAGGCTCTACTGCGGAAGGCAGAAGCTCTCCTATCGTTGGATAAGGAGCATAAGGTACCTTCGAACAATTGTTGAGATTGTTTAACAAATCATTATCACAAAACACAGGCTTTTGAAATTTACACTCAAGTGATCACCATTGAACCAACGAATTCTGTGGCTCGTAGCAATATCAACTCACTGAGAAGTAAACTTGAATTATATCCACCCAAAAATGCAACGCGCATCAAAATTGTTGATGAACCAACACCAGAAATTAAAAGCAATGAACCAATCATTGGACCACAAAGGACTTCATTGAAAGCATCACAAATCGAAAATGCCAAAAAGACAGAAAACAAAGACAAAATTTCATCTAAACTCAATAAAAAATGCTCGAATGATAAGACTACAGTCTCAAAGCAACAGGAGCGTCATGAAGAGGACCTTTCCCAGCTTATTATTCCCAATAAAATTGTCAAAAGTAAATTTGCAACTGCAATGCAAAACTTAGAGCAAATCCAAAAATCATGTTTGAAACCTGAAAAACCGCCAAAAAGTGTTACAGAAAATTCTAGCGACAGGAAAACGGATTTAATTCTTCCTTGGCATTGTAATAACAACAATGTAAAAATCTCTGAAATTCGGGAGTGAATGTTTTCTCTTGAATAAAAGAATATTAGAATAAAGTAGAACAGATCAATGTTCTTGGGATTTTACTACCAATAATTTAAGAAATAATAACGGAATAGAATATTAGCTTTGAAAAAAACTTGCATAATTTTTTTAAAATACTAAATTAAAAACCTAGATAAGAAAACATTTCTTCTGTTGTAAAAATTATCGCTTACTAGCAGATCTACCCGGTTTCACACGGGACGCTGAAAATCACAATATTATAAATGTACATCATATTACATTTTGAATAATTGCAACTATCCCTAGAACTATGATTGTTTTTTTCAAAAATTTTCCTCAAATTGCCAAAAAAAATTTTTTTCACCCAATTTCCAAAATTTTTTTTCCCAACCCATCTATACCACAATACACCCCGGTGTATCCTGCCCTTATTTTTGCTCTCCGGTTAGCCGTTTTTGAAATATGGCGATTTGTAATTTTTTTATTTTTTTTTTTCACTTTTTCCCATGTAAATGCACATACATCTTCAAAATGGCATATCTCCGGAACAGCTGGAACGACTTCGTTCAAACTGCACTATAACCATCTACATATACACATATGTCCCTACACAGTAAAAATCGGAGATCCAGTTCTTTAGTTATGAAGTGAGAAGTCACAGTCAAAGCGTGCACTTCTTTTTATATAATATATAGATTACTTAAAAAAGATCCCAAACTGTAATTAAATTATTAAACACAGTTTACGCAAATTAGAAACTATATCAACGTATAATCAACATTCTGCAATGAAATCTTTTACTTCTTATTTTGAATTAGTAAAAACTAATTTGTTCTAGTACTTTGCTTTTTAAAGATTTTTCGTTTAAAACGAAATGTATTTCAGGAGTTGTTCAATTCTTGTTTTCAAAGTATTTTCGATGATTTTTGCTAAAACAAAAAAAATATATTTCTTTGAGCTTTTCAAGTGCAGCGGCCGTTGTGCTTTTGAACGCGTTTTAATAGCCGAATAGTAAATGAGATATCGCGCTCTATTACTTCTGTTGAAATGGGTTTGAGAACACCATCCTAAACTTTTGATCGAACCTGTTTTTATACCTTTAACAAACATTGTACCCCAGGTGGATGTCCATACGTTTTTCTATTTCATATTCAAACCTGGGACTAGTACTTTTTCAGTACATTCAGCGTTTTTTCATTATGATTTACGAATTTCAGTTTGTTGGTTTTAAAAATTAATAAATCTAAAAAATAGCGTGTGTTGGTAATTTGTTTGTGAACTTCAAAATTAATTAATATAGCAACAATTATTGAATTGAAACTGATGATGTTCGTTCTAATATTTTTTACATAACGAACAATTTATTACCATTTTCTAAACACAAATTGTCTACGCATCATACTTTTGTACAATTAGAGCATTATAAATAAAAAATAAATCATCAATCAGGATACTCAATCAGGATCGGATTGCTTTTTTTTTTTTTGTCCAGATGCCTGGTAACCGAAGATAGTATCATGGAATGTTTTCCCCATTAATTATAATAATGGTTTTTACCTATACTTGTTACCGCAGTTACAATACGAAACTGATGAATAATGTTCCTTGGTAAAAAAATATATGTCGTTACCTTCACTTAAGACAGACCACCTAACCTACAAAACAGATTAGTGATTACAGATGTTTTGCTTTGTAGTTTTGATTTTTGCTCACCTCGGTTCAATTACGCACGCCGAGAATACCTAGCAGAGAATACCTCGCTTGTCGATATGCAAAAAACATTAAATCACGCACTTTTAATTGAAATAACAAGTCGAATTACCGTTGACAGGTTAAGAGGTATCCTCTCTCCTATAAAGAATTTAGGGTTCTTTATTATTTGCACTACAAGGTTGGGTGAATTGAGCTATGAATTGCAATCCAACGATGAAGTGCTTTTTATATCAACATTGCACGGAGGATAATATTTTTGAGTATATATATCATGTATTTTTATTTTAATAAAAGATAACTAAAATTAAGTTCTTAAATTAATTTGTATATGTATGAAATTGAAGACATTTGTAATGTTTTTCGTTTATAATTTTTTATGTCGTATATTCTTAGCATTTTTTTAAAAAAAAGGTAGGCCTTGCGTTTTTTTTTTTTCACTGAAAAAATTTGTTGGTTTGCAAACTAATAAAGGAGGAGGATTAGAAAAGTCGTCGCAAAAAAAAAAATAAATTGTGTTAAAAAAATAATTAGAAAAAACAAAGAAGAAAGAAAACGTTCGTATTAACAGCTATAGACTCTTTCTATCATAAATTGTAGGTATTGCTATTGGTATTAAAGGATTTTATTACGGAAATAAAGTAACTTTCTTCTAGTGCATTATATTTTTAAATATATCAAAATATAATAAGTCGTTAAGAATGCTATACGTTTTAATTCCTTGAGATTCGTTATTATCTTTATTAAATTATTATGGTTTATGTGGATTGGGTTTAAATCAAATATAGAGAATGTTTTGAAAGTATTTATTAATTAAGGTCCGAGAACAAAACAATCTAGTCTAGGCGAAAAAACTATATCAAATCAGTCAATTGTTTTTCCTTTATGATAATATATAACCAAATCCTTTTTTGTTGCAGATTTCAATTGAATCACGGACATTGAAAATATTATAAACAACACTCAAAAGTGATATTCCGGCATTACCGGTAAGTGGAATTTTTGCCATCTAACCCTTTAATTGTACGGTTTCTTTACACCATTTTCGAATTGGATCCATCTTCTTTCCAACTATCCTTCCGATTCTTAACAAGATACAATAAAAAAAACAGAAAATAGAAAACAGGATGTTTCTATAATATAATTTGTTAAACTAGAAAAAAGTATAATTGGAGATGCCGGGCATCGATCCCGGTACCTCTCACATGCTAAGCGAGCGCTCTACCATCTGAGCTACATCCCCCGTCAAGAGGATGATGCTTAACATTATATTTAAATATCACGTATTCGAACACAGCATAATTTCTAATTGACCCTAACTTACATTCTGTATGCATTTTGCTCAGAAGTTTAATCATATTCGTGTCGCCGACTCGCTTGCTAGACACGGTTCTACGGCCAACTTGTAGGCCCGGAGCCTTTCTGTGGCATGGCATGACTGGGCACTGGGAAAAGTCTAGTTTCAGTACTGCTATGACCCTTTGATTACAACAATGTAATCCGTTTAAAAAAGACAGATTGCTGGTTGGTTACCTTTCCGGTCACCATGGACTTAGGTACCATTTGCATAAAATAGGACTGTCTGACGAAACTGAGTGTCATCTATGTTTGGAGGGTGAAGAAACTTTCCTCCACATCCTATGTGAATGTCCAGCGTTAGTCTGGCTGAGAAGACGGATCTTTTTGAAGGAGTTTTTGGACCCCTCGGACATAAGATCCGCTTCTATAGATGACTTTCTTGCTTTCATCAGGAAGACAGATGGACGGTACCCTATCCTAGTAAAGGGCCGCGCACAATAGACCACTGCCTACCCAGAGGATTGCCCCTCTAAAAAAAAAAATAATAAATAATAAGTCTAAAAATAGCATGTGTTGGTAATTTCAGTTATTTCGTTGTTTGTGAACTTTAAAATTAATTAATATAGCAGCAATTATTATTACCTCAGAATTGAAGCTGATGATGTTCGTTCTAATACTTTTTACACAACAAACAATTTATTACCATTTTCTAAACACAAATTGTCTACGCATCATACTTTTGTACATAGATTATTGTATTATTGTATTATAAATAAAAAATAAATCATCAATCAGGATACTGCTATGCTATGATATAATTTGTTGAACTAGAAGAAAATACATTTGGAGATGCCGGGCATCGATCCCGGTACCTCTCACATGCTAAGCGAGCGCTCTACCATCTGAGCTACATCCCCTGGTGAAATTATGGTGCAGAGCCTCGCCAAACAATGGCAAAATATTTCCAGCTCGTTCAACTATCGCTTCATCATATTCGCTTTCTTCTTGCTCTTCATCTTCGACTTCATCAAATTGGCAGGCGATTTTTCCCAGCATTACATTCAGAATCGAAGAAAAGATTGAATCCCTTACTTCCTGATTTGGAATTGCTGCACTTTTCAATTCTTTCAATAAATCTCCGATTCCTTCCAATGCAGCCATTACAACGGTACATTCTTCATCGGTTACTATAATTTCTCCCAATTTGTTAATCAAAATTACAACGGGTTGTGGTCAGTGGTCGGCCGTATTGAAAATCAAACGCCTGGCCGTCAACCATGATGAATGCTCTACCATCTGAGCTACATCCCCTGTCGAGATGATGGTGCTTAACATTATATTTAAATATCACGTATTCGAACACAGCATAATTTCTAATTGACCCTAACTTACTTCTGTATGCATTTTGCTCAGAAGTTTAATCATATTCGTGTCGCCGACTCGCTTGCTAGACACGGTTCTACGGCCAACTTGTAGGCCCGGAGCCTTTCTGTGGCATGGCATGACTGGGCACTGGGAAAAGTCTAGTTTCAGTACTGCTATGACCCTTTGATTACAACAATGTAATCCGTTTAAAAAAGACAGATTGCTGGTTGGTTACCTTTCCGGTCACCATGGACTTAGGTACCATTTGCATAAAATAGGACTGTCTGACGAAACTGAGTGTCATCTATGTTTGGAGGGTGAAGAAACTTTCCTCCACATCCTATGTGAATGTCCAGCGTTAGTCTGGCTGAGAAGACGGATCTTTTTGAAGGAGTTTTTGGACCCCTCGGACATAAGATCCGCTTCTATAGATGACTTTCTTGCTTTCATCAGGAAGACAGATGGACGGTACCCTATCCTAGTAAAGGGCCGCGCACAATAGACCACTGCCTACCCAGAGGATTGCCCCTCTAAAAAAAAAATAATAAATAATAAGTCTAAAAATAGCATGTGTTGGTAATTTCAGTTATTTCGTTGTTTGTGAACTTTAAAATTAATTAATATAGCAGCAATTATTATTACCTCAGAATTGAAGCTGATGATGTTCGTTCTAATACTTTTTACACAACGAACAATTTATTACCATTTTCTAAACACAAATTGTCTACGCATCATACTTTTGTACATAGGGTATTATAAATAAAAAATAAATCATCAATCAGGATACTGTTATGCTATGATATAATTTGTTGAACCAGAAAAAAGTATAATTGGAGATGCCGGGCATCGATCCCGGTACCTCTCACATGCTAAGCGAGCGCTCTACCATCTGAGCTACATCCCCTGGTGAGATTATGGTGCAGAGCCTCGCCAAACAATGGCAAAATATTTCCAGCTCGTTCAACTATCGCTTCATCATATTCGCTTTCTTCTTGCTCTTCATCTTCGACTTCATCAAATTGGCAGGCGATTTTTCCCAGCATTACATTCAGAATCGAAGAAAAGATTGAATCCCTTACTTCCTGATTTGGAATTGCTGCACTTTTCAATTCTTTCAATAAATCTCCGATTCCTTCCAATGCAGCCATTACAACGGTACATTCTTCATCGGTTACTATAATTTCTCCCAATTTGTTAATCAAAATTACAACGGGTTATGGTCAGTGGTCGGCCGTATTGAAAATCAAACGCCTGGCCGTCAACCATGATGAATGCTCTACCATCTGAGCTACATCCCCTGTCGAGACGATGGTGCTTAACATTGTATTTAAATATCACGTATTCGAACACAGCACACAGAACACACAGCATAATTTGACACTAACTTACATTTAAACATTCTGTAAGCTTTAGCTCAGAAGTTTAATGATATTTGTTAAATCTGGACGAAATAAAGTTGGGAAATCTTGTCTTTTGTAATAAAAATTTCTTCTATTATTATCTTGTATGCTTAACGATTTATTTCGATTGAAATTTATATAGTTACACTACATTTTCGGAACTAAAGATAACGACTGCCAATCTGGCCAAATTGATGTCTTTCATAAGTTGCTCTATGTAATCTAAATAAAACGTGCGTAAATTTAAAAAATGTTTAAACATAATTCTAGTAGCAATAACACAAGTACATAGCTGCTGCCGTTAGGTATAAACTACAAGGTTCTATAAGCGTGTGTAGTCCTTTAAAAGCTAGTTATTATTAGTAATAGCGTACAGGATATAACTTAAACACATACAAATAGATAATTCTGAAAACGCACTTCCAAATATCATCACAATTGCTCTTATAATAAAACTTTCGGTTTTCACGAACTATTTTAGTGAATAGTGATTATTTTTATTTTATTATATGAGTGTACACATATATAGCGAAAATAAGAATTTGTACAAAATGTAAATATCGCTTTTGAAGTAGATAAGACACAAAGATGGTTTTAGGGAATTTTTCTGAATATAAAACACATTCATGTACTTATTTTAGTATTTTGTTTGGTAAAGTTGAAGTCATTTGGCAGTTAATTGTTTTGTTAGTCGAGAGATTTCATTTTCATTACCTACATAAAAACTTTCAATGAGATACACTTTAATCTACTTTGGTAAAAACTAAAAATATTTGAAAGAAATCTTATATTCTTCTATTTCAAACAAAGGAAAGCATCTAATATCAACAAAATAACGAATATTTAAATATGGCTGAATCTGAAAAAACTGTGTTCAAAAAATTTACACAAGTTTCTAAAAGATGTAATCATCGGAAATTTCTATTGAATATTTTAGTGATCATTTAGTTTATTAGTTATTAATTGCATTGTACAAATTCTCACAAAAGGATTTCCAATATTCGCCCTAACATTTTCCAAAATTCGGAATGACTTACTTTAAACTAGTGAATCTAGGAACAAATGCCCGTAAAATGTCTGCACCTTTTGTTTAAAAGCAGCCTGGGGACCAGTAATGATTTATATAATTGCTTAATTACTTTTCTACAATCGTTTCTGTTCATTCGTTATGTAATCTTACGAAGGCGATTCTCGTTGCTAGCGTTTAATATCACTTTTAATTTAAATTCTAAATAACTAAAGTTAAAATCGTTTACTGTACAATTAATTATTCATAGTAAAAGCATTTTGACATCTTGATTATGTTAAATAAATTATTTATAATACCTTATGTGTACGAGAACTAAGAATAACAAATATTTTATTGACTCTAAAACTATTTAAACAATTTATTGAAAGGAATCACGAACTGTTTAACAAATTTGCTTCTTTGAATCAATGCAGTTCATCAAGTTTCATCCATTCCAAGAGCAAAAACATATTTCAATTTATTCCTTTGATGTCGACATACTTTTGCATACAAAAATACACACTTACAATCACTAAAATATTAAGTTAATATAAATAAAAAACAAAAAGAATGACAAAAACACATAATTATACAATTTTGGTGGCAATCGGCTTCTTTAGTAGAGGTTTATGTGAAACTCCTTGACTATTGATTCTAAGAAACCCTTTAAATTGTAGTAGGAACGTTTTCTCCAAAATATGTTGTTTTTGACCTGCTCAGAGGCAAGCTCGATGGAACGCTGTATGGATTTAAGACCCAGCTTTCGTGCACGGATGGCGAATGCGTCCAGCTGTTCCTTTTGGTAGTTTTTATTCATGAATGTGGTCACCGAATCGATCATTTTCGATAGTGTTGAAAAGCCGTCACCGAAACTGGAATGAAAGAAATACTTGGAATTCCATTCCGTCTGCAACTAGCTCAAAAAATCTTACTGAGTAGCTATGTCCTTTATGTTTGTGATGAGGAACTCGAAGGCAATTTCATAACCAATACTGTTTTTAGCCACGGCGCTGAATGCTCGAGCTCCATCCTGCTTTCGGATACCAGATTTCGGATCGATGGTCATATTTAGATATCTACAAACAATGAATATGTAGGGTTAATTTCTCAAAATTCTACATTTTACTTTATTAGTATTACGTTTTAAAATTGTGCTAAAACAAAATGTACATTAAAAAACAAACATTCGAAAAAGAAAAATAAAAAGAAAAGAAAGTTCATATTAAATTTTCAGCCAAATCCACCGGGACCACTTTCCCATATATTTTGCGCGAGGTCCTTTCAACTGATTCTGCAATTTTGATTCTTTGTGTATCAGAGGAAATTATTATATGAGATGAAAATTAAACTACTTTTAAATATGAAATTACTAAATCAGAAGCAAGTTTATTATAGTTACTAAGTTAGATTTCATCGTACTAAAATGTTAAATATTAAACTTACTTGGACAGAAGCCAGGGCTTTGTTGTGCATCCCAGTGCGGACAGAATTTGCTCCTTCTCGGAGGCGCTCATTGTCTCCTTGTATCGGTTATAAGCGAAATACCATTCGTGGAATGAGCCTTCCTGGATAGCAGTACAATATATTGTGTGCTTCAAATTGGGTTTTATTCTGGAGTAAAAAGAAATCGTATAAAGACAAAAATAATAAACAATTTATTGAAAAAATAGAAGAAAGAAATAGATAGGCCCAACGCGGTGAGGCTTGAATCCAGAACTAGAAGTTTTTCGTCATTAACAATTTAGCAACATTCTCGTTCAATATGTTTTAATTAATGAAATGAAGTTCAAAATCAATTTAAAATCTTTGAAGTTAAATAAAAACGCGTTATTTACTTACAGATTTCGAGCTGGATCCCTCATCCACTCTCGGTACTTCAACTGAGCCGCATTCGTGCACCTGTCGTAGTTGAATTTGCAGGCCAGTTCCGCCACGCGTGCATGATGCATAAGCTGAACATGGGTTTCATTGTCAGGTTCCTTGAGCCCGTACTTCTCGAATGCCGGACGAATTATGTACCTCATAAATGCCTTGAAAATTTTACCAGTTCAACATAAATTGCAGTCGACAGACGAATTTATGCAAATTACCCTAAACGTTTCGTATGCCGGCTCCCTATTTAGCATATACGACAGGAAATCCAAACCATCCTGGGCAGCGAGCCACAACAGCGTGTCATCAGGCGCGGAAAGCATCTCCAGCAAAAATGTTAATGGTATATCGTAGGATAAGTATTCAGACCGAGCCAAGTACAAGGAATCGTCCAACAATTGAGCCCTGGTCACTGCTGGCAGATTCTTGAATCGCTGTTTTAAAGCAATCCACGACGAGTAATCGTAGTTAACACGATAATAGCCGTAACGGTTGAGATTAAGGAAAACATAATTCCCGGAATTATTGTCACTGGAAAAAACGTCCGCAATAATAAGGCTCTGATTGTTCTTCGTCAGCCAATGGGACGGAATTCCAGTTGTTGCCCTCTTCTCGTCCGTCTCGAACGTAATAGGGATGAACCATTTGCTCTCATCGCTGATATCTTTTTCAGGTAACAAATATCTGTAATGAAAGTAAAAGTAAAGAGGACTGAATTCACAACTAGACGTAGACCCACCTTTTCTGTGACACAACTAAATCCTTTCCGGCTCGCTCCACTGTTACAACAGGGTAACCGGCTTGCAAGATCCACGAGTCCATTATTTCTTTGACATTTAAGTGCTCAGGCAATGTGTTCATACTGTGTCCATAAAAAGTCATTATTTTCCA
Organism: Leptogaster cylindrica; assembly: GCA_963082835.1. Classification (NCBI taxonomy): domain Eukaryota; kingdom Metazoa; phylum Arthropoda; class Insecta; order Diptera; family Asilidae; genus Leptogaster; species Leptogaster cylindrica. Next base: position 35,312,666 of record OY720106.1, read on the forward strand.
GAGGTCATCGTGCACAGCATTCTCATAAGCGAATTTTTTCAAGAAGTCCTTAATTGCACTTCTGAAAGCCTCATCGCCCAAAAACGAATGCATCATCCTGAATAATATTGCGCCCTTCGAGTATGAAATAGGATCGAATATCCTTCTGATATCACTTGTTGACGATACTGGAAACGATATCGAATGTGAACTTCGATCCGAATCTTTTTCCATTGCATGCTGAAATTCAGTAACAGCAACCTTTTCCAATACTCGCCAGTCTGGTTGAATCTAATCGACATCAATTTGTCTGTTAGTAATTCAATACGTCGAGATCTGTACATTCATCCTTACCTCGTTCACAGCCAAATAACTCATGTATGTGGCGAAGCCTTCCTTCAGCCACAGATCGTCCCACCACTTTGGAGTCACCAAATTTCCCAGCCACTGATGAGCCAGCTCATGTGAGATTATCGTGGAGACGAACTCCGTATGCATAGCAGACGAACTCTGATCTTTTCCTTCGGGCACCAACAGACCGGAGTCCCTGAAACCACCATAAAACAGGCAATCAGTGCTGTGATTGAATTTATTATGACAAGTCAACGTTAAACGCTTTGCTGCTCCATTTGGGGGGAAGTGATTGACTTCAGTAAATATTTCATGGTCGATGCTGCATATTTCCGAAATTGTATCGATTGACAAACATGTGTGAATTCGATATGTTTCTTAATCAACTGAACAACGATAGCCCACATAAACATTTAATTCCAATTGCAGTTGCAGTGAATCTGAATATTTTCCAACGAGAACGAAGATGTCGACAAGAAACAGATACCATCCGAAAATAAAACATGGAAAAATTAAACATTGATTTGATTTCATCACATTTTAAATTAGCTTGACAAAAAACACATACATCTTTGAAGAACCAATCGTCAAAAGCGAATTGCATAATAATTTCGATGTAGACAACGTTATTTACTAAATTGTACTTTTACTTCTATAGAAATATTAAGTAACTTGTTGTACTAGAGTATAGACGAATATATGTATCAAAAATCTATTACTTGCTGTGAATGTTCTCTGATGCAATGTTGTTAATATGTACTGTATTTTATTATATGACAATATACAATACTTCAGTTCTACGCAATCTTTCACCAAGTGAAAAATGATAAAAATTCATCTCACATCAATCAAATCTCCGCGGTTAAGTGACAGTTTATTTCATTTATTGACAATTCAAAACGTTCGCACCCCTTAGGCCCTTACTTACATCATAATTAACCCTATCCCAGCTCGAAGCAATGAAAGTCCCTTTCGAAAGTAATTTAAGTAATTTAATAACGGAGAAAGACGAACTCAATACCAATTCGTCGCCAGAGATTTTAGTTTTCATTAGGCTAAGTACACTCGTGAGCAATCAACTGAGGTCGAAACCTTTGAATGTTGACAATCATTTGAAATTTTGATCAATGAAAGAACCACTCACCTAAACATCACCAAGCCCCAATTTTCCATCGCACCAAAACCAAAATCGGGTGTGGACACTAAATCGATTTTCGGCAGTTTGTACGGCATCCCAAAAAAGCGTTCATAAAAGGGGAGCACGAGTCTTACAAATGCGTGCGCGTATTTCGTCATGTGCGTTACTTCAGGCCGCGTCCATATCTCGACCGCTGGTGATACTTGGTTGTCCATCTCCGAATAGTTCGACTTCACCAGATTCGATATAATGAACGCCACCAAATAGGGTGGCATTTTAGGGGTTGTTTCAAATTCTTCTTTAACGTAGCCAGGACGATAAAATCTGCAAAACAGAATTGAAAATTTTGGAAATTGATTTTGTGAAATGGGTTTTATGCAGTCTTCAACTTACGAAGTAAATGTTGATGGCATATTTGACAGCGTCATAGTCTTGTCATTCTCTCGAATAACAGTAATGGAGAAATTTGCCTTTTTGTCCGGTCTATCGATGCAGGGGAATGCTCTTCGGGCGTCAATAGGAGAAAACTGTGTGCTGATGATCCATCTATAAAATCACAAAAAAAAAACCAATAAAATTGAACATAAAATTCGAAAAACAAATAAAGACAAACTATACAATACTCACTCGGTTTCTGTGGTAAACACATTGTCGTATGAAGTCTTATGGATGCCTTGCAAAGTGTCTGTAATTTCACTGGTGAATTCCAAATGAACTCTCAACGATTCCCCATCACCAACTTTCGACATTAGTTTTATATGGAAAGAATCATTGTTGTCTCCATAACTAGTCTTAATATCCAAAGGTTTCGCTTCTTTCGAATTTCTGGTCACCCTAGCATCCGTTATGTTAATATTGTGAACATTAAGGACAATGGGTTGAAGCCCCTCGATATTGGAATCCCTGGCAACTTCGATTGTTACACTTCCATTCGTAATGGACGTTCTCAAATTCGGTTCAACCGTCAACCTAAAACGAAAAAAATGATGCTCCATAAGCAATTGTTCTCGCAAATTTAGATTCTATTTAAAGACCATGAAACAACACGATTAACGTCGACCGCCATTTGCATATGACGAGGAATTCAACGAGACCAGTTGATTGAACCGAGTTCCCTTATTGTAGGCCAGAGGATATTTTCGGACAATAGAAGTTCAACTTACTCCAAATGCCACCAAGTGCCACTCCGAGGGATGATGATCGTTGTGGATTTGAACTTGGACGCTGTATGAAGTTCTAGGTGGGAGTCAGCAAGATCTTTTCTCTCTTTTGTAAACACTGCACAATGGTGCATGCGAAATTGCATGAAATAAGAGGATATTTGTGGAAGCAAACCAAGTGTGTAACAACAACATCTGCAGCTGGGAGGCGGGAACACCATCAAAATATTTGTCCGGATCAGCGTTAAATATACTCGATGAATTGATGCCAAAATATTTTTAGGCTGTAAAATAATTCAATGAGAGTGATTTGAATGGTTGTATTTACGGCCAATATTTCATTCAGATAGTCTTTTAGATAAATTTATCGATTAACGACAGAAATTGCAGACTATAATGAAATGTGAGTTTGACAAACAATGATGTTGAGCACATTGGATCTGTACAACTTGAATCCTGATGCCCCGTGCTGCGTGGTGAATGCAAATTGAATGCGGTGTCTAAAAGTAAGCACAGCCATTGCAAGTAACTGTTACGGGTTGCAGGCAACTACAGGGATATGTGCTCTGTTGGAGATCACTAAAATTATTACCGCATCTTTAGAAAGACATCTATAAACCTATCGAACCTCGAACGGAGGCTTAAGGCACCAATCTTTCAGTAATTTTATCGCAAGATATTAATGGAGGGTGATTAGAATGCAAGTGCAGACCTCACGGCCAATTTGAGCCGTGATTTCATAATTCTCCATTGAACACGATCGCATAGATCAGTTCGCGCCGCGCCGGTTCGCTGTGCTGCTGATGTTGCACAAAATGTGGAACTGCAAATTTTGAAAATTAGCTATGCCGTCATAAAGAAGATGACATAATTCGCATTGCTCATATCTTCGTCATGGAATTGCTAAATGAGTTAAAGAGTTACACCTCAAAAGTCTGCGCACGAACTCCATCGAATGACTGTTCGTATCATATTCAATTAACTTTAATTTATTGATATATCTACTTTGATGCGATGCAAATCCCACTTTTTGATTTATTTGGTCGTAAAACTACCTCATTTTGTCGTCACTTAATTTTATGACATTTCCCTTCGACACCCTCCTTTTCGGGCGAAGAGTTTCTCATCACTTTTCAATGCAGCATACCATCATAAAATTGAAATAAAATTGTTGGTGAAGACGATATGGAAAATGCATGAAAAAATTCATCAAACGGCGCCGAATCATTTACTCATGGAAAAGTATTAGAACCAATTAAAGGAATCCAATAAGAATCGAATAGGAATGCAAGCGATTTGAGAAGACTGAAGAAAACATAACCCCGAATCCAGTCATAAGTCACGATGCCTAAATATATAAATATATAATAAATTTCTGAGCAACAATTGCTAATATTAAATACTAAAATCAATTTCTCATTTCAATTTCATTACCCTAAACAGAAAGCATTTCAACAGCAATTTACTTAATATATATTATATGTATATTATAAAACAATACTGCACAGTCCAAAATGCCTGCATTCCTTCCTTACTTTACTATTTTAAGTTTTTACCACAAGAACAACAAATATGGTTTTTGTTATAACAAATATACACACAATTCTCTCTGTCTTGCAAATTGGAGCTTATTTTCATATAGAACTTATTATAATTTGATCAAAGAGATATGGTAAATTAAAGTCGGGAATAAAATCGTTTAAACTATTCTGAATCAAAATAATAAAACAAAATTACAGAGTAATGTACAAGAAAGTATAAGAATATTCTACACAAAAATCCCTCTAAAAAAAAACCCAAACCCAAAGATAGTTGATCTAATTACTCAACAAAATGTTCTTTTTAAATGTTCCACTTATTAAAAAAAAACTCTTGTTTGTTGCGAAGAAGTGCTCTAATAAATGTTTTTGTTGGCGAATTACAACGGCTTATATAAACAACCTTCAAAGAAAATCAAACAAATCATTTTTAAATGCGAAATGTTTTTTCGGTTGTCTAATTTCGTCGCTTCATTACAGCAGATTTATTTCGTAGCAACAAATAATTTTCTGTCTCGCATTATTCACCGGACATGTTCCTCAACCGTGGATCGTAAATTCGGAAATTAATAATTCATCACATTGTTTATGGTCTGGCTTCGTAATGTCACCTCACTCGAAAATATTCTACTTCAGAAATAAGCCGTAAAATGTTTTATCACTTTTCACTTCAGCAAAAATCGCGAAATGTTCTGCGTGCGCCAAAAATCCACACAAAGAGTATTTCATGCATTTGGAAGTAATAAAAAGCGTTGTAAACAATTCAATCATGCTAGTGCAAAATGCACTTTTCCACCAAACCGAGTTTATTTTAAAAATTTAAGATGTTTTGCATCTTATTTCCGACTTCCATTCCTGCTCTGGCCTCCGGTCATTGATTATTGCAAATATCTGTTTTTGAAGTTTGAAAATAGAACAATATTAAAAACGAACTGAAAAATGCTGCGCTTAACTAGAACAGTCGAGATAACGACATACAGATGTCTCTTGTGTCACTTTCGTAATAATCTTGCAAATTCCATGCCTCATTGAGTAAATAAACAAATATTTGCTGGTCTGGTTTTGTTTTAACATACAATGCGTCATTTCGCAGCGTTTTCCTTATGCTAATCCAGAATAAACTACCTGAGTTTGCAGATAATGGCGGCGGCCGGCGTTACGCAACTAGTTTTGTCTGTTCTTCACTAGAAAAAGATTCCATAAACAGACACTCGTTCTCAAGTGAAGATAAAAAAAATTAAAATACAATACGTTCGCTAAGATATGAACTCCACTGCACCAATTCACGTTTATTGATCTTAACAAGTTCATTTGAAATTCTTCCCGCGAATCGTCGCATTTGAAATGAAAATTTGGATTTCAGATATACATAAATGTCGGGGGCCATCTTTGAATAAAGTTGTTTCTAATACGAGTAATTGTTGAATATATGCATTCTCTTCCGGTTTGCTAAAATTCGTTACAATTAAAATTGAAATGACTGTAAACAAACATGAGATAAACAATTGTTTAATTGCTTCGTAAAGATAAGTGGGTTCCAAATTATTACGGACATTTCGCGCTGTCTAAACTCTCGTTTTTTTATTCTATTTCGATTTGTTTTCTATAAGAAATGCTTCTTAAAAATATAATCAAGCAAATTACACCCAATCACAAAATAGAAATAAAATAAGTTTAAAAGTTAAATTAACGCAATTACACAATAATTTTATCTGTTCACTTAAACACACAAATTGCAAATGTAATTTACCGTACAGTGACAATAATTATTAATATCTACATATTTATTGCTACTGGTTTATACTTTCAATTAAACCCTTCCCCTCAAGAAGCTCAATTCAAGTTTATTTTACAACAATTTGCAGTTCGCGCAGCCAATTAATCTGCAGTTCTGACACCTCTGAGCTAATCGCGATTTGAAAGTAAATAAATAAGTGCATAATAAAGCAATTAGAATGGCCTAAGAATATTACGAAAGTCAATTACCGGCAGGTATTTATTCATGGCGTACACTTGAGGATAAGAAGCCATCCTGCACCTTTAATTAAAATTACTGAAAAATTTCGCATACTGAGATAATGACTTTTGGGATCCGGGGAATGGAATCTGGGAATGCTTCTCTTCTGTGGAGCTTAATTATATTTAAGGAAAATTGCAATAATTGCGATGAATTAATTTTTCGAATAGATCCAAGAATGCAAAAGTATTTAAAAAGTATGTCTACCTCTTATAGTTCTTTTAAAAAAAAAGCTTAATCAAACTACCAAACCGTTTCCGTTATCGTAGTTAGTTAATCCAGGTCATTCAATTGTCCCAACAAAGTCGACAACATATTTTTACCAGTGCAGTGGAAGCAAATGACGCTTCTTGAGCGACTAATATAATTTCCTTATGCTTATATGTATTTACTAAACTCTCTTTATAACTATTTATGGAAAATTAATAATAGTAAAGAATTGAAAGAGCCCAAAACACAATCTACAGCGATACCAACTCCTTAATATGGATGAAAGAGTTGACAAAATATTGAAATTATTTTATTAATTTTTACGAGTAAATTTAATTCAGATATAATTAAAATTATTTTCACCAAAGTTATAAAAATTTTTCTCCCCATTTGCATTTGCATTTTAAGAAACAGCTAGGGACCAATAGTTTTGTATTGCAAATGGGACCACAAAAAGGGTTAATGATTATTTTAGAAATGCATTTTCACATGTTGTGAAGAATTTAATATTTAATCTCACCTGGGAACAGTGAAACAATTTGTTTAATTAATTCAGTTAATGAAGTGATCATATTAAACAATGTCGATTAGTCAAGCATTTTCAAAATGTTTTTAATTACAATACAGCGACAATGAGAAATTTAAACTGTTAAACTGAAATGAAGCAAATATTTAAAAGAAATCGTAAGTGTACATTTTATAATTTTTTGAGAAGTGTTCAATGTGCGATTTATTGAAACTATGAATTATTAGATATTCGACCAAAAGTTTTTTGTTATTATATTTTCGTAATGGTATTGCACAAAAACTATGAAAACAAAGCGATTATTTCTAAAAATTTTTGCATGAAAAAAGTTGAATGGTGAGAGTTTTCCCGGCAAAAAACGAACAGTACACTTTAATCAAACAAACAACAAAAAGGCTGTCTTCATCATTATCAGTTCCAAGTAATGTTAACTCTCTCCTTTGACACTCAATTAATTTTACCCAAGGGATTTCAAGCAAACCAAACAAAGTAGCCAATGGGCTCAATACCGTATTCATTGTGCTTTGCGGCTCCCGAGCCCTTCCACGTCATCCATCACTCACAACATCAATTACTTCTCCTTGATCTTAAAACCCTTTGGCGGCAGTTCATTAATCAATTAAGATTTAATGCAAGCAGCGCAACACTCCCTGGTCGCGGCATTTAGACGCTTCGCTCGGGTTGTGTTTCTAATCTGCCAACATCCCAGAGTGTTTTCTCTGCTGAAATTAACTCATCTCAAAAATCTCTGGATTGTTGCAGGAGCGTACAGAGGAGGAGGAGGAGTAGTACTCGCTATTGGCGTGTGCTAATTTCGTGTGCACTATTGCACTTTCTCGCACTGCATGCTTGAACTAGGAAATTATCTACGATTACACAATCAGGCGATATAATGACTGCAATCGGAGATGATTTTTCCAGGCGCCACAAACGCCTCAACTGCACCCGGCATCTGCAGGGAAAACTGCATTCGGCCGCCTGCACTCACAGACCTCCCAGCATCTAACAACTGGTGACGGAAAGACGAATCGTTTCAAATGAAACAAGTGTAACAACGTCGTTGCCTTTTTTGACGCAATAATTGCATGTTGTTAGTAACAATTAAATCTAACCATTCCAATAGAGACATTTTTCAAATTAGGCGCGTTACTGCATTCCGTTGCAATCACGTTTCAATTAAAGTGCATCTACAGGAATTGCAAGTGGCATTAGAAGGCAGGTAGTCGTCGCGTGGCTTGTTGCACCTCACTCGGAGTGGTCGGAGAATAGCTCTACAAATTGGAATTGTCCTTTACAGTCCATGTCCATAATTTCCAATTTGATTTATTGGTTGATCAATTCTTGTCATTAAATTTAGAATTATGAAAAGTACCTAAGTAATATTCGTATTCGTGGTAGGTATGCACTATTTTTATTTGTACCTCAACAATTTTAGAATACATTCAACATTCAGCATGAGAAAATAAACTGATATTACCTAATATTTTAACTTATTTGAAATGTCCATTGGCCATTTGAAACCCAAACCCACGGTGAATGGCGTTAAATATAAAATTATACTTTTAAGTTTTAAAAAAACTAATGTTAAACTTCCGGATCAAGGAGAGAATCACGTAAACCATTGACTTTAGATTTCGTTACTCACCAGTAAATTTGCGGATTCCATCCTTCGTAAAGTTTTATTTCCTTGCTCGCCAATTTTGACTCTTCATCCCGAATGTACACTCCATCCTCGTACTCCCCTCCTGAGGATCCTGACAGCCCGAAAATAGCAGCTGAAGCCACACTCTCGTTTCTTCCATTCAACAGGGATGAGCAACTGAATTTAATATAAAATTATTGATGTTGGAAAATCGTTATTTTAAATGTTATTTCATGTGAATTCGCTTGAATTATGTTTCCCCATTCAGAGTATTTTTTTCTTATTTATTTTATTTTATTATTAAGTCCTATGTATTTTTTTTTTATTATTACTATAACTATTTATTTATTATTACCTACTAATGTAGGTACCTACTTCCAGTTTATTTTAGAGAAAATGTTTATATACTTTTTAATTTAATGGAGTTTAATAAGAGTACATATTAAAAAAGTTTATAACGTTGCAATCGCATGCGAAGGTAAAATCACCAGTCTTCTTGTTTTTTGCTCGTTATCATTTCTCATACTAAACTATTTTGTCATTATTTACAAAATTTAATACGTCAAGCATTGTAAAAGAATTAGTGGTAATTAATTAAATCATAGTGTTATCAACATTTAATCTATGAAATAAAAATTTATGTTAAACGCTCGTATAAAGTTATCGTATAAAAATTATACCTATTTATTAAACATATTTCCCATGTCCTTCAACCGCAAACAATAAAAAAGCGTATCAATCAATTGAAATTATCTAAACTAAAATTACAAATTTCATACTATAAAAAAAAAAACAAAGTTTTGCTAAAGTCACTTAGAATGTTTTTTATATGAATTGTGCTAGCTATGTAATTATGCAATTTAAATCAAAACCGACCATTGGTAATTTAATCAAAGTGGAACTCTTCAACAATTACAGAATCGCATGCTGATCGCATAAAAGGAGTTTTTATTGATTTTATCGTTGTCTGTAATGATAGTAAAAAGTATAAAATTGCGAGCTAAAAGCAGAACTAATTTGAAAACGTGAACACCTTATAATATCACAAAAACTATTCCACTGACCGAACACACCTCATCCATCTAATTTGACTGCGACTTGCGAGCATAAAAAGTATCCATTGCTGGAAGAAGCAATGCCCTCCTTGCCCTAGATTTTTAACAGCCATAAAATTTTTCAAATTGAAACCTGGTTCCCTGTGCAAAGTAATTAACTTTTACTGCCAAACATGACCATAACGTATCGTAATATTGTTTGCTTTTACTGCCAACTGAACCAACAACCAATTTGCCACTTGACCTGGGAAAACGCCTTAACAGTGTCCACCTTGAATTTTATTGGCTCTCATATTTGAACTCCGTTTAACAAATTAATACCAATTTTTTTCTAAAATAACTATTCAAATTTGAAATGCATAAATCGACAGCATAAAAACTTATCTAAAATCGCTTTAAATTTCCAATTAGTAAATTAAAAATCTGATAAATCGTTGAATAGTTAATTAATTATTATCAGGAATTATTCCCGGAACGGGAATCACGATTTGGGATACAAAAAAAGTGAATTATAAGAATCGTTTCCATATAAAGGGAACCGCCTCGAAATTAAGGCAGGCAGCATAGGGAACGGCGGGCAGACCCACCAAGTTGAAATGGGGTGCACCGGGAACGATGTGCCTGAAATTAGCGAAATTAATTTCTACAACTTGATTTGATATCAGGGAACTGCGCGTAAACATTCGGAATAGTGTAAATTGGCACAGAAATGGGTCACCGTGATAAATCAGTGATTGGGGCTGGTCGAATCCGCCCTTTGAGATTAGACCGCCGCGCCTCGGAAAAAATTGTGAAGTGATACTTGGCTGCAATCCAACCATTGTTCTCGGATAAGTGCTGAAGTTTTGTTGTAATTATGGATAGAACCCACTCCACTATCGAATTATATTTGCTTTGGTTTATGCGGCACTTGAAGCACAACAACAACACTCAGCAGTTACAACAACTCACATCGCCTCTGGGGCTGTTTACGCAAGTTGTAAATAGTTTTATGTTCCCCAATCATTATCAATTGGCAACAGATTTTACAAATGCCACAAACATGAGTTCTGTTGTTGCACTATTCGAGCCCTTGATTTAATTTACTATTTCGTTCTTCTACCCTAAGAGAGAAGTTTGTTGTTTGTGCAAGCAAACAAATTGAGGGGTGTGACGTGAAATTAAATATTATACTTCTTTAATGTTTATTTTGCACAGGAAATCTGACGAAAATATCAATAATTAAAGGAAAAAAATGAATGCTTTATTTAAATATGCATATTTACTTTAAAATTATTACTCAATCGTCCACGAAGAAGAGTAAATTCTTAGCAATTAATAAATTGACAATCAATATTTGAATAAAACGTGGTGAGTCAAACACGTGTTTTCTAGAAAAAGGTATGTGGAACATTTCAAAATTGTACAAATTTCTCGCATTTCTCATAAAAAGAACGATGTTTGCACATTTAATTTCCAGATGGTCGTTAGCTACTTTGTAGTAAATAAGTAAATAGAAATTTGCGTAGAATAAATAGAAAAAAGTGGGAATGTGACCCATTTTGCTTTGACAGTATAGACTTGGTCAATCAGGAATCAATTAGTATTTGGCGCAAATCCTAGATTTTCCTGACTTTAAGGTTGCTATATCGAATTGTTTTACGTACTAAAATATCGTATACAATTTGAAATACACCACATTTGGTACGCTGCATGCAGCGCACGCTTGAATCAAGAAAGAGTAATATATCCGCAATATTGCCCACTAGACAGACGATAGCAGTTAATCGAGTTAATGACGTCACATAATCTGGACGATCTTGTCGTCTGCCACTAAACTGAATTAGTTGTTGACATGTTTGTTGCCATTTGACGTACAGTAAACATATAAAATGGATTCGCAACAGGCAGCGGTCAGTTTATTCTCTTGCAAACTAGCAAAGAAAAAGAAAATGTTTTTATACCATTACGTTATTTTGCATTAAATTTGCTGTGACGAAGTTTTTAGTCACGTGTAAATTGTCACAATAAAATGACATTTTCACAGCTGATTACTTTTTAGTAGGTACAACTATTCACTACTAAGTAGACAGTACCGGCACTGACAGCAGCATATCGAGTATAATCGAGTTGTAGCAGATAGATTTGTAAGTCGAGTCCGGTATCGGAGATTTACATGGGATACGTCATTATGACGTCATTAACTCGATTAAGGGCTCTCGTCTGTCCAGTGTAGGGTATAAGCAGAGGCCCCATTAACATCTTTTCCTATGTCTATATATTTCCATACAAACCTAACAATCTGTCTGTCATCTTAAACATAAAAGCATAAAAATTGATTTGACAATTTCTCATAATAACGCATCCAGCAACAAGTTAGGTTTTGAAAATGTACTTGTACGTGTTTTTAGCATCTTAAGGAGGGAACAAAATTCTATTTTGTCAAAACATTTCAAGGCGTATGCAAAAGGAATGACTTACTTCTCTGGACGTTTGAGTGTCACCAAAAAGTAGGTTACCAAAATAGCGACAATTAGCGTGAGGACGGCGACGATGCCCGTGAGTACTGCACACGATTTCGAGATGAAAATTCCCTCTCTGGTCTCGTTTACGACGTACTTCTGTCCGTTCTTAGTCTTCAGTTGACCACCTGAAATAATAAAGCGAAATAGTTAATTACACGAGCCGATAACGATAATGGTTAATTTAGTGATGAGCTAACTCAATCCCCAGAAGTGAGAGCTAGGAGTAAAACTGATAACACAAACAGGTCATAGGCGGATCCCGTCACATTTTTTCCAGTTATTAACGATAATCACGCCCACGCAGGTCCACCGTTGGAAATAAACAATTCGGCTTTACAGCTGAGCCGTAAATGATTTGTCCCTGAGCATCGTTTTCGACAATGTCCGCCATTGAAGACTTTTTATTTGTTTTTTTAATTTAAAGCAAGTTGTTTTTAGGGGCTCTAGAAGTAGTAAAAATTTCAGAACATGAGAGGATCAATATTCCCATTCAGTTGGATGCAAGAGGTTGAGGAGACTGATTTTCATAAAAAATAAATTTTTGATTTTGAGATTGACAGCGAAATTGTTTTTCTGGCCACAACTGCTTCGGTGCTTCCAATGTTCACTTAACCAGCAATTCGAAGCTATTGAACTTATTGCGAGACGACGAACTTCCCGGTTTCTGGGTGGCTTCTGAGGGATGTGCTAAATTGGACCAAACCTTTTTATAGTGACAGTGGTGATCAGAGTTTATGCTCGTTTCTGCAATTGTTTTTAATGAGTTATTTGTTCACCAGTCAGTAATTCTACAATTTGTCACATTCAAAGCATTCAATAGGACTGACCAAAGAACTCCAGTCACTGGCCAATGGACATCTGCGGTTTTTGAAGACTCATCTACAAGAACAATTATACTAAAAATTGATTCTCTCGTTCAGATATTCTGATGAAATCATACGACAACATCAATTTCAATTATATTTCCTAATACTGACGATGGCTGCAATTAAATGGGATTGCGGACCCACGACTCGGGATAAAAGTTATTAATTTGCATAGGATACCGCCCTGCAATAAATTAATGAGTCACAATTCCATCGCTATTATCCCACGACGAACAGTTGTCATGACAGAGAAATTACTTAATTAATTTGCGATTATTCCCGAATGATAGGAAACTGCAAAATACGCAATCTGGAACGAATGGGTCACGACGGACAGCCACAATTAATTACGAATGCAATTAAATGCGCCACTGACTCGATTGCATCTCGCAAAAGCTCGTAAAGATGCAGTTCGAATTGTTGACTCCGGATTGATAAAGTGTCTTACAAGTTACAAGGATGTGATCACACATTAAGAACGACTAATAATACTCATCTACAAAGGTTGCAAAGGGCGGTAATTAAACGATAATGATTCATGATTACTGCTACAATTAAAGTGGCGAAATAAAAGGGATCAAACGCAAAGTCTCAATTCGTATTCAAAATTTAGATTTTCTTTCCCTTCCATGATGTTTTAAGGAAAGATGTATTATGTAAGTTTGGAAAATGTCTAATCTTAAATCTGAGCAATTAAGAACATGTTTTTGACATTGATTTTTTAAATATATTTATAAGAGTCAAATAAAAACTATTTCACCAACCCTTTCTTTAACTTTAAGTCCCAACTATACCGTTCCGGAAGTGTTCTTTCTGAATAAAATTGTCATAAAAACGAATTAATACACAAAGTAATTTATAGTGTAATTATGTCATCTCGATTTACTTGTAATATTTCCTTAAATTTTTTACCGAAAATCAGTAGCATTTGAATTGCTCAAAAAAGGGGTCAAGACCAGATGTAAGATCCAGCAATGTTTTCCAGATGCATTGTAAAAAAGGTGGATTGAACAAAAAACATCAATCTACAAAAAAGTGTAAACACGAGCCCAATTTGGACTAGACAAAATGCCACTGACTTCGAGAATCACTCAACCCAGTGTGGTTCCACTTCCAACGACAAAAAAGTCACCATTGAGAACGAGTGGATTGCGTAGAGCTAATAGTTCCAGTAATGCGCTAAGTGCGTGGAAGCGCCAGTTCCCTTACCTGGTCTAGTAATTGGCTTGGACAGAGCCTCGCAAGAAGGTGTTGAAAGCAGCCGCCAAATGAATCTCGACAGGGGTCGCGTTGTCTGCCAAGTTCACGATGACTTGCTTAATGGATGCGGTCATGTAATTAATAACGTCGCTGTCACGGAAAGTGTAAAAATGTTTTCTTACTCTAGAAACACAAAACATTTTGGTCGACCTCGATTCAGTAGCTCATCGGTTTTATCTTCCGTGGGTCGAGTTTTTTTCCGCAAAACATGCAAGACTGGTGTAAAGCTTGATTTATCAATTGAAACGAGATTAATGGAAATTAAAACATGACTTGAAATGGCTATTGTATTGACCGCGAAACTGGATCGATTTGCATGAATCAACAGCCCGCCAAGATTGTTGCTTCAGCATGACGTTACTTGTTTCTGGATTAATTTATTCTCTTAATTAGTTCAACGAAAACTGTTCATCCTTCAAGATTTAACCATGTAAGGGTTCGCTCTAATTACGTCAATGGAAAGCGAATAATAGGCACTGGAAAAAGGGAGCATGTCTGCATGTCCGACAGATTCGTTTCAAACTTTTTAACAAGAGAAGTCATTTGAAAAAATTCGGCAGGGGGGACTTGGCACTTTGAGACTTTGAGTGATCTATACTTGGAAGAGGGTCAAGTTTAACAAACAAAAAAATTTATCTTATGATCACTTCTGGTCAAAAGGAATTTTGAAAATAAACTGGAAGCAATACAATCAAATAAACAAAAATAATAAATACATATAGATACCAATGTACATGAGTAATGTATTTTAGAAATCTTAAATTATTAACTTTCAATACTGGACATAAAATCATAATTATAGATATTATTCATAAAATACGCATCGATTTAAATAGCAAAATTTTCAATTTAAAATTAGAAAGCAAATAAACACAAAATATAATGATGAACACTTCTGAAATAACAATATTACGTGTCGATCGTAAAACTGAAAATAACAACAAAACTTATGAATCATTTGTTGAGCCAAATATACATAATAACTATTTCGTATTTTAAAAAACAAATGATTTGGATGATGTCCAATTAAAAAACGCCCATCTAATATTAACAAATTGTGGTAGGTATTATCTTGACAAGATTTAGGTATATCAGCTTAAAGTTTTTACGGCATACATAATAACAATATCAGATTTAAAGGAGGGCAAAATTTAACCTCACGATTAAAAAAAATTTATAAAAAATACTAAAAGATCTAATTTCACTTCATACATAAAAATAACTGTTTTGACTTTTTTCTTTAAAATAAATAAAACAACAAAATAGTGTTGAAGAATACAAATTCCTGGTTGTAGGTACTTCATAAATCTTCACATCAATCAGCAGAAAAAGGAATTGAAAATCATCACACAAAAAACTTTGCTGTTGGAAGCATTTCACTTGCTTTATTCATTCACCCAAGCCGTTATTTTTAGTGTAGGTATATTAAAATTTAGAAACAAAAAATACAATCGTATCTGTCGATACGAATCATTTATCTTTTACTTTTGTAATAAATTATCTTCGTTTGTTATAAGAAATCAATTAAAATTGCAAAGTAAGAAACAAAGATGCAATTTTTGTTGTTGTCTGTTGAGTTGCAACGATGCTGGATGTAGCAAAACAGCGATGAAAATTGTGCAAGATTCGTTCACCGTTGTTCCTTTGGTCATCAGTATAGCGAACACAACATCTGAAAATGCTTAGCACCACCGTCAGCAAATAGCCAGACAGACAAACAAACAGCACCAACTGCAACGTCGTGAAAAGGCTCGTTGGGGTCCTTCCGTCGGCCATCGGCCATGATTGTAATGCGCACTTCGATTACAATTATCGGCTCGTTAAGATCCAAAATCGGAGGAGCTTCGGAATCCTCAACTTCGGGCGATAATTTCTTCCACGAGCAAAGTAAAGAGCCTATAAAATTTGCTGCTTCAGCGAAATCTAAATTAATTTCAAGATAACTGATAAGTTTGCTGCTTCTGTAGTTTTTATCATAAAGAACAACGATAAAAATACATAATGTAAATGTATTCGTTCAGGATGATTGGTTTTAGAAGGGGTTTCGGCATTTTGGAACGTAGATAAATAAACAAATTACTGTTATCGAATGATCATTTTTAGAGTTATCCGCTATACACACTAGAGTGTAATTAAGTGCTATGAAAACAGTCTTCTAATTTAATAGTTTTAAATAAAGAAAAAAATTCTTCTAGCTCATATCTAATCTCTATGTTTCCACAACAGAATATGTACAAACAAAAAGATATTTCAACTTTTTTTTAAATTTCGAACAAACAAATTATGTAGTTAAGTTAGATATAATGTTCCAAATGGTTTCCTTAAGTTTTAAAACATTTACTAAATTATGTCTAGAACCCTCGAGTCTTATAGTAAAAACTACCAAAGCTTTGAAAAAGAACAACATTTTTATATGACTGGTTACTTTAAGAACAGCAAAAACTTCCTATTGCCATCTGGACACAATTATTTTTGAAATTAACATTGAAAAGCAATTATTAACGAAGTGCATTAAATTAACTCTAGAAGAGTTTTATCGCAACACGCTGAAAAGACAGTAGTTGTCCCGTAAATTTTAATTACACGGGGACTCACCCGTGTTTCCATGTTTGTAACATTTTCCTTATTTTGTTGTTTTACAATCAGCACACAGAACACGACATTATGTCAGGGTCCATTAAAATGTGCCACTAAACTTGCCGAGATGCTTCACCGCATCGCATCTTCCAGGTGAGTTCGGCCTTCTTCGCGTTCGTCGTTTTGGTGAAGTCTTTCTGCCTGCGAGGATTCTTAAGCAGATTTTCGACGGTGATTTCGTTGAAAAAGGGTTCACGACATACTGGTTGGATGCCGTCATTTTTCATATAATTTTCACTGTTTGCATTCTACACGCCGCCGAAGAATTTCAGGAAACTGTTTGGCCTTCTACGAATTCAGTGTCGGAGTCATTCGGAGCCTCTCGACGGCGCGGCGGTAATTTGCCCCTGTCCGAATCACGGTGCTGCCAAATCTTCATTTTCAATCAACCACCTGGGAACTGGTTTGCGAAATTTCGCGATCGTTGAACTTGGGAATTATTTTGAGGAAGCTTTCGATGTAATCGCTTCGAAGGTCGGCGGTTCGGACTAGACGCCTGAAATGGAAAGTGTCAATTGAAGTGGTAAAAAGCGAGAGTGTGTCGAGGGGTGAGCTAATTAAACTCAGCTATGCTAATAAGCTGAATTGAGCGCAACCGTTCGCAGATCATACTTGCACCCACTTCTTGTGCTAAATTCGTGGATTGAGTCACGTCGCGCCAAGAAGCGGTCATTCGACAATTGAGCCGTTGCCAGCGGCGATCATCGCAAAATTTCTTCGTTATTTGAAGACTTCCTGAAAGGGGTTCACGCATCGGTGGCAAATTGCCCCACGTCCAACACAAGTCGATGATATCATCCGCGCATCGCGAGGCAGGAAAGTGTCGCGATGAAATTTGTTCAACTGTTGTTTCTGGTAAGAGATGTCGTCGCAATATCTGTACAGCAGGTGCATGCAGCCACACTCGGCCGCTGCTTGCGCGATTATTCGCCTGCAAACCGATCATTATATCATTACGCCACATTACCTCATCACCAACTACAAAGCAATCCGTTCGTAGTCGGCCATTATCGAAACTTTTCATACACAATTGAATCGTCGTGCCCTCCTTTCAGGACTAATTGATATCGCACAATGAGACGCTTGTCCAGTTTTGTTGTTAACAATTACATCATTGTTTGAACTTGGGCCGGACCAGCGACCACCGCGGATTGCCGCAAGGGGTAAATATTAGGCCTAGGCACACTGGTCGTGGTCGTGCTTGGTCAATTGCGAAGCGGAACATAAATATTTTCGTTTGCATTTTAATTTCTCTTCAATTAGATGAGGAATATGTGCAGAGCAATCATTGTAAGAGGCATAATGAAGCAAGCGAAGAATCGAAAATTGCCTCACCTAGTAAGGTTATGCCTATAGACGGATTTATTCAAATAAAACCTTGTCAGGGATCGTGAATTCAGTGCACTTGCCAGTGACTTTGATCTGCATTACTGAGTGCTCAAAGTGTTTTCTCAAAAACTAACAAGGGTCAGAAACCACAACGGAAAACTGTTAAATGGCATTTCCAATTGTGAATTACCGGATGCTTATGTTTTTCAAACCCGACACTAAAGTCAACAATTTCAATATCTAGATTAAACGTAGGTACACTTTTTTGTAAACATTATTGTTAAATTTTAATCTAAATTATGAAAATGTATGTATGAAAATAAATTTAAAATTTCCAAAACTAAAAACGAAACATTAATATGTAGGTATATCAAAATTCAACCTTGAGAAGTAACTATAAATACCACAAATATAATAATATAATGAGTTAAATGAGAGGTTTAAACTTCGAAATATGACAATAGGCCGTTTCAATTGAATTAAGTGCTTCATAAACTTTTATTAAACCGGTTGTAAAACAAAATGAGAAATTATTTTGTTGTTAATAAAAAACAAACTGCCGGATCATTTTTATTACAACAAAATAAAAGCTTTCGAACAAAATGCAATGCAAATTTCATTATCAATAAACATTTGCATACGAAATTTGTCGCAACAAAAAAATGAGCTGATTGTTTCTTTCAATGTTAACGTTCCCCTCAGAAATTATTTTATATTACAATGCAAATTATTAGTAATAAAATCCGTCAATGACTTTTTATTTTAAAAATACGTTCATTTCGCTGATTATAAATCTTATATTAATTTTCTGTAATCTGTTGATTTTGTTAAAGAATCACAAAAAAAGGAGAAAAAAAACATATGCTATGAGTCAGAATTATAGAAGTGATTATCAAACAGATCGTTATATGGTCGCTATTTATTAATGAAGTCAATGAACAGCCAAATATAATACAAAAGATAAATCAACCAGAAGTAAAAATTCGTATCACTTATCATGAAATCAAAATTCCTTCCAAGATGGCGCAAGAAGCTACGAAAACGAGTTCGAAAATTCTTTTTATCAAAAGCGGTATACCTAATATAATAAGATAAAAAATACAATAAAGATAAAAATAGTAGTTTTTTGTTTATTCGCGGCATTTGTTAAGCGCCGATAAAGCGAAGTGTGTTAAATTTTTCACCTTACTTGAAAAGCTCATCGATTCTCTTTGCAACAACCGCGCTAACAATTCGCACATGGCATTTTTTGCATTCCTCATTGTGCCAAAGGTGTAACCCCAAGATGATCTAAATAGCAGGTTTAATTATCACTTAACTTAAAATAGGCTTCTTCACAGAGACCAACCTTTTTGAAACAGTCGAGAGTAACAAAAACAGTTAACACTTCGTATATGCCATCACCAAGAAAGTTGGTTGAAATTCTTATATGTGGTGACTTTTGACATTAAAATACGACCATATGCAACCGACATTATTCTTCTTGTTTTATAGTTTTAGTAAAACCGCTAAAACACATTTTCTTTTTGTACATTAAACAGAAGTTATGATATCACGCCTCGTGACATTTCGGGCTCCACAAAAGCAATTTCGAGACATCGCGATCATTGCGTTTAAATTATGTAAATAGCAGAAAAAATTGATTTTCTACATAAATGTTAGATTGATCGACTCAATTTAGGAACATTTGTAAATAAGAACATATAATATAAAAATTAAAAATCAATAAGTACATAGGAACTTTGGAAAGCCGGGAGTAATATTAAATCAAGCATTGTATGCATACGCTTACAGTAGGTATGTGAAAAAATAGAACTGTTAAGCGGTCCATAGACGACCGACTTGGTTGTCAACATGATTTTTCCGTCGACAACTTGCCCACAGAAGCACAGACAATCAACATCGTGACCAACATGAAAAGTTGACGACTTAGTTGACCGCTTTAGAAGTGTGAAAAAACGGGGTAACATTTTGTATAGGTATAAATAATTAATTAATTAATTAATCAAAAACGACAATATTTTGTCACAATGACATTTAACCCCAAATTAACTTAAAGTGAAGTCTGCAGAAATTTTAAAACAATTTTGAAAAAAGCAAAACTTCAGTAGAACGGTTCTAGAAATTTATAGAAATAAAAAAGCACTCTGCAGAACCTTTTAGACGGTTTTAGAAATACAACAAAAATATTAATAATAATAATAATAATGGCGAACAAAATTTGTTAACTTTTTATTCTAGCAATTTTTTGTGGTTTGAAAACATTTTGTTAGTTTGAATTTTTTGTGTCAGGTAATTTTTATACGTACCTATTCACTTTATCAAAATGTTTAAGCAAATTTTTCTAATCATTATCTTAATAATCATTAAAAACATCTTTCTCAGATCAACGAGAATTTGCTGTACTTAATCTTATCAAATTATTAAAAATTGCGTAACACGATAACATACTATTTTTAGAGACGTAAATCTTATCGGATCTCCCGCAGTTATCTAAGAAGAGCAACAGTTTAATTCCTCATTAAGCGGAGCATGATTACGGGAATGATTTTGTTAATTTTAAACAAAATAATGGTGACAGGTTGTAAAACTACATAATTGATGCATCCCGGCAGCAAAGGGGGTGATAAAGTGCGTAGACGCATCGCAGTAAAAAACTCGCGAGGTTCGAGCACTAAAGTTATTTTCGGTTGTTTAGTGCCTCATGACACTTTTTAGCCTCGTTTTCAGTTTCATTCGCAGGAAGTTTGGACACTTTGATCTTAACCTTTTCCACTTACGAAATTCATTGTGCATTCGGAATTGTTTCTGGTGCATAGAGCGTCCTCCTCGACTCCTCGTTATCGTATCGTTAATTAAGAAACCGCCACCGAATACGCCGCGAACTCAACACATTACACAAGGAAGTGTTAAGCATACGAGGAATCCGGGCGAGTTACTGCCGATGCCATTGGAGCGAGTTCATTGCACTAATGAGTAACTAATAAACACTTAGAGCCATCAGTTCAGAATAATGCGAGTCACGGCTTGAATAATGAACAGTTTCTAATGTGCGGGGCAGCCCCGCGTGCAATTAACGCAACCGGATCCCAATCCCGCAAGACCTTGCATCGATCGGCGCGGAGCCTGCCCACAATTCTTCAATCTCTTACCGAGATCACTTGCATTTTGCATAAACAAAATATTGCCCAATTTGCGTGTTTCATTAATTTATATAAATAAAAGGAAGTGTGTGCTGATGCTCATGCTAGTGACATAACAAAAAAAAAAACGAATCACACTTCCTCAAAAAAAAAATGCATTTTCCAGAACAATTTTTAAGCATGATAGAAATAGAAAACTTTGTTGAATTATTAATTTAAAGAATCTTTTTCAAATTTCTATTAAAAGATAATTATAATATACTTTTCTATTTAGTTTTTTTTTTAAATTTTGAAGCTTCAATCTTCGGATTAAACATGGAATATGACATCGTTCAAATGGCCATCCCAACTGGCCTTATAGTAACCCCAAACCAATCAAGATCTACCTAATTTTTTAGTTCGGATGGCAGTTTCAAAACTATTCAAAGAAAACCAAAACCTCTGACAGTGAAGCAACTACAAATAAAATAACAATTATATTGATAAATTTTTATAAAATAAAGATTTCTTTACTGCATACTACAAAAGTCACTGAACGAGCGCAAATTATAAAACTAGGTATAATTATGTTTATTACATTACAACACAAGCAAAAAATTAATTATTAATTTTAGCAACGACTGATTCTTTAACTCTCAATGTTTGCTTACATTTCTGTCAATAAGATATTATTCTTTAAAGATTAATGAGGTAGTTCGCAGCTGTCACTGCGTATTAGATATGAGACATGAGGTAACGCAAAAATATGTACCCAAAAATTACACAATAGTGTAGAGCCTACTATAACAAAATAAAAAAGTGGTCGATCATTGGATTGCCTGATAAAAGCTCTTGTATTGAAAGAATTGGTAGTGTTGCTTCGCAGACACTTTACTCGGTCACTGAAGTAAACATTTCCCAACGGAAGCAGGTGGGCTGATGCTCGCTGTCTCTACAGGTTTAACAAAACGGCCTGCGAAGAGTATTTCTTCTGACTCTCCTGTAATCAAGTACATAAAAGGCCGATCAGCTCTAATTGTGGGAATAGGTGGTTGACGTGAAGAAAGAATGACACCTGCAAAAAAATTATTTAGAAGTTAACATGAAAAAGATTAAAATGAATACATAGAACAAAAATATTGTGATATTCTTTTCTTGAGTGTGCTTACATAATTATATTTAAATCATATTTAATGTTAAATCCAAATAAATATGTAGTTATATAGTATGCAACTATAAACATTGAAGAAAAATTGATTTAATAAAACATTAACAATTATATTTAATATAGTTTAGTACTTAATAATCATAGTCGACTTAAAGAAAATGTTCCAAAAAGTCGATCTTACAAAATTATATATATCTTACAAAAAATCAATAAAATTCCTTTTTTTATTGATTCATCTATGTATATTAACTTCACGAAAACTTGCTTGCTTGTTTGTTTATTTATGTATTTGTACCGCAAAATTTTTGACGGCTAATTAACACACTTCTCCTCATCCAATCGAACTAAAACTTTACAGATAGATTCATTGTCGATGACAATGCATTATATCAAATTTTTATCTCGTTATCACAGAAGGAACGGATAAAATCTTTAAAAATAATGTAAAAATGACAGCGTTTTGCACTGTGCATAAAAAATTATCAAATTATCAAGAAATCTTTTCTTTTCTATTTTTTAAATCAATTTTAATTGTCACAAAGTGCAGCAACACTTACCCGTACCTGCAGCGGCTTCTGCGCCTTCTTCGTTAACTTCGATAACTGCTTTGTGTATAATATCAGACACTTTAAGATTTGGGCCCATTTCAGAAAAGTTTGCATTATGAAACATACTTGAAATTCCCATCTGCGGATACTCAATTCCAATTAGAAACCACACTACAAACCATTAAGCTAGGAGCATATACTAACTTTCTCGAAAACATTATTCATGTTCATATCCCACTCAACTTTGAATTTCGGCATCACAAGTTCGACGCGCTTCCAACGAAAGCTTGAAAGGCTTTCAAAAGGGGTTGTTTTTATCGCCTCTTCAACAAACTTTAAACCAGTTTTTTCATTGGGTATAATCAAAGTCATTGAAAGCTTAGAATTAGCAAACATTAATTTAACTCCTTGTGCTTTTAGATTTGGCCAATCCGCAACTAGAAATCCGTGGGTATGTTTCATCAAATCGACTCGAACTGAATTTGTTTCACTTGTCCAAAATTTACCTTTTGATGTTTTACGTTTTGGAAATTTTATGTCCCAACTTCCTTTTAAATACAAAACATTCAAAATAATGGATGATGTCTCTTCTCCCACAGTGCCTTCGTTTACAATCTTCGTTATTTTACCATTTGTTTTAATGTCTACCCAATTGTTAATTTTTTCGACTGCTTCTTTTTTATTAGCAAAATCAATATGTTCTACAGCGGTAGCCAGTTTTTCCTCAGCAAGATGGTGGAATTTACTGCTATAAGACAATCCCTCTTTTATGTATATTTTTTGATCAGAAGTCACTATTGAATGGTTCTGATACTTTAGCACCATTTCCCCAAACGCATTAGCAACAATTTCTTTGTCAGTTGTTGGGAGAAGAAGCCCAGAAGCCATGTCGGCTTCGGTGTTTCCAGCCGCCCCCATAAAAGCCAGGACCGCTGCGGATTGTATCGACGCAGGAGAGAACACGACATTTTCGTTGTCCTGGTTCTCAGTAATATTACCATACAATCCACGGGCAAAATCCTTAAAGGACTTTTCGAAGTTTACTTCAGCTGCTGCAACGAGAAACGGAAGTTCTACATCTTTCAAAAAAGTAGCATTCGATTTTGTTATATTGCACCGTTAAATTATTTTAAATTTAATTCATTAATCATTGTTTATATCAAAGGAGAATGGCCAAAAAACCCAGACCCGGCGGAAAACTATTGTTTCTCAGATTTTAGATTAAAATTAGTATTAATATTGCCAGTCATAGTTTAAATTATCGCTGAATTTAGTGGCTAACAGGGTTTTTTTGCCATTGAACTTTCTGAACATTTTAGAAAACAAAACTGTGTACAAAGCAAAATACTGTGAATTTATTTAACACTAATTTTCAATAAATATTCTACTTATACATTAATTATTAACACAACGGCCGGCTAAACTTACTGTTCATTTTCCACGTGTTCACAAAAATCTTAACAAATCAATTTTCTATTTCAACGCTTCTCAGAGTAAATGAAGTTGACTTCTTCGAAGGACGTCCGAAAGAGCACTGAAGTAATTTGTAAGTGCTGAATGCTGAATCAATATTCACAGCGACGCACGTTCCGGGAATAATGTTAATGAGTATGAGATAACAAACAACCCGATTCGCAATTTTTCAAAAAAGAAACAAGAGAAATGGATTTACCCGAACATTTTTTAGGCATGATTCAAAAAAAACTTTATTGAATTAATTATATATAAACAAAACAAATGTGAGCAACACACTTCTCCTTATTAACTTCCTCACATTTTTGATCAGACATAACTTAAATAATTTCTACAACATTAACAAAATATTCAAGTGCTGTGATTAATCTGTGCCATATCAAATAAATTGTAACAATATTGTGCCCATTAACTTTTTTAATCTTCCAAAATGCAGTAGAATTGACCTGCTCCGATTTTTTTTTAAAGAATTGCTGAACAATATAATTAAAAATTTCAGCGACACAATATTTATGTAGAGTTCATGATATATTAACATTAAAAATAGAATGGATTTTTAGGTAGATTTCGAAGAAAAATCGACCTATTGAGATCTATACCATGTCAAATTTGCGAAAAATTCTATCATAGTTTTTAGTTTCATGCCTCGGCTCCCTGCAGAATAAGAATCCCCCCCCCCCCCCCCCTGCACACGGTTCAGCTCGTTAATGAGCAAAATCGTCCCAAGGGGATGGCTGGCGAGGGGGTTGAAATTTAAAAAAAAAATATATCTCGGCCCCTATGGAGTTTAGAGAGAAACTTTGTTAGCATAAATTAGAGTACTCTCTATGAGGTTGGGTACGAGTAGGGGCGGGGGTGGAAATTCGAACTTTTCTAAACCACATCTTACATTTCTAACCTGCTGAAAAATGGCGGCCTTGCCCACATTCTTCATTTTATATATGAATCGAGAACGGCCCTTGATCGTCCCCGAAGGAAAGATGCTCCACAGATGCGTCCAAATGTGTAAATCTTCACGTCGTTAAATTTCGTCTCGCTGCTGTCCCTGAGACGATTGAATCAAGAGTATTTTCTGCACGATTATTATTAGTTCTCTTGTAATTTTGTCATATGTTGAGCCGGAAAGCAGCGCCACAAAAAAAATTAGAACCTTGAAAATTGGTCGTTAGCCTGACATTTTAAGACACGTTTCCCACTATTTTGTATATTTTATTGGCATCAAGTATGTTTTGAAAGCTCAAAAAAAATCGCGTAGAATTTAAAATATATGTCACTGTTAGAATAAATAGTGCTCTTAAATTATTTAGATCGTAAGTCAAGTTTTATCTAAACAAAAATGTGTCACAACTGGCGATAAACTACATTGTACTTTCATATCCTAGATAGGTATGTAGAGTACCTTCATATGTAACAAATTTGTTTGAGCAAAGAATTTCAACGTTATTAGCGGTGATAAAAATTTTTTATTTATGTAGGTATCCACTAATGGGAGGAGTAAAGAATCCGTTTTTTTCCACCTGCCTCGATGATAACTCAAAAACGCCTATAGCTACAGGATTAAAATGTTTTTCAACGATACTTCTTTAAAAATAGTAGATTCAATTTCAAAAATGAGCAAAATCGGGCAATACTTTTACCATTAAAGACTGCAACATCACACTGATAAGATGCATAGATACATACAATAACCTCTTTATGAGTAAGTTTAACTTCGCAAAAAAAGAATAAAATTTTTACGACCATCAAAATGATGTAATAATGATTACCTAATGACTTTATTTTTTAAAGAACAAAAAAACTTGCGTTTTTACAGAGAACGAAGACGATTTAAAACTAAATTAAATTGAATAAGTATAGAAAGCATTAATTTTGTTTATCTTATTTTCGTTGTTTAACAAATAAATATAGATACTAATTTTCCTTATCATCAAAGCGCTTATTAGCGTCAATTTTCCCCCATTTTTTCCACCGAAGGAAGTGCCCGCTTTTTCATGGTAATTAAATATTACACAGAAAAACTAATTGTAATTAGATTGCATAAAAAAGGTGGTAAAATTAACTTGCGTATGATGTAGTGTAGCTGCACTAAAAAAATTATTAAATGTAACCCGTAAAATACACATAAAAAAGCGAAAGTAAAAACATCATCAGCATAATTTTATCAGTGAGCACTTACGCACTATTGAAACTTGCTGGATTCAGTGCAAATTTGAAAAATCAACCCGTGGTAAAGATTTCAAAACGTTTAAAAAAGTATTTGTCTTCTCATCATTGCGATAGTTCAATAAAATTGACAATTAAATTTAGTATTGTATTGCATTCAAACACCAATATTTTTTCCATCTTATGATTGCCGGAAGTAAGTATACACCAAAAACAATGTAGAATCTGCACATTGAACACTACAACAACAACTGACAATATTCATTTGTACATAAAAGCAATTTTCATTGCTCAGGCAATTGCGATCTGAAGATCTTGAAGGAATTATCTGAAATTAATATCGAACGACAAACTTCCGCATGAATGCACATCCTTTGTGTCTGGGAACAAACTGACCTTGAAATTGTCTTCCATCATCAATCTTCTGTTTTGAATGTTTATCAAGATTTAATGTTTCATGCACGTTATAAAATTATAAGGAGTCAAAGATCTTCCTACAAATAAATATTATCTGTAAAATGTAAATTCATGGGGAATTTTCGCACAGTTTGAAATATTGCGATTTTGGACTAGTTGGACCCACATTAAAATTCAGTTTACAATTTGCACTGTCACTTCTAACTGCTTGTAACAACTGCTCATGATTAATTGTTGGATCGATCTCATTCACATTTCAAACGTGATCGCCCATTCGCCCACCGCTGTGTGCCAATAAATAAATTCGAGAATGCCAGAAATTCACCCCTGTTACCGCAAAATGCATCATGTGATAGCCTGATCACCGGCGCAGACGCGAATTAATGAGCCGCGGCTTACCTGCGGAGCTGGTTTGTGGCACGCGGGAATTGGGCGTGCGTAAGCGACTCTGACGCGATTACATCAGCTCCAAGTTCCAACTCTCCAAGTCTCTCTAGGCCGGCGATTGCGGCCTATATTTCTTACGCGGAATAGAGCAAGTTGCCCACGGTTACGCGATACGTTGAGGGCATTTCGTAATCGACTCGCCATGCGGTAAACACGCGATTTTCGTAGTATGCTAATTAGTCGCATGACCGAAAGTAGTCGGCCGTTGTTTATAAGCGACAAACTTGGACAGATCAATTTGTCATTTGAGAGTGGCTTGGAGTTGGGTTGTTCCGTTCCCGAACGAACACACGACCGCACAATGAGTCTCTTTGGTTTTAGGCCACGAAATGGTTTGTTTTCTTACGAATGTCAAGGGCTAGTGCCTGTGAACAGAAAGATCCCTTTGAACTCCAACCTCTCTCGCTGGACGTGGCTCGATCACGATTCAAACTGTAGCCCCCGCTGGCGTGGGTGCAACCAGTTCCAATTGAAACTGAATGGGCTCAACGCAGAAAGTGTGAATAACGCGGGCGTTCGACTCGTTTGGGGATCTGTCTGAAGGTAAACCGCGCTCATTTAACCGCCACTTCAATGTTCAGGTTCAATTAGAGGCTCACACAACTGCAAGGCCAGAGCATTGCCGAGATAATCAAGTTCCGGTGATAGACATCTTCCATGAGTGCACAATTCTTATGGCTGAGATAGAACAGAAGCTGGAAGGGTGCATGAATAATTTTCTCGGCTTCATCAGGGGTAATCATACAAAACTAAATATAATTTACGGGAAATGAGTTGATCGCGATTACCCACAAGTGCTGACGCTACTTTCTGACGAGACAACTTGTCAGACACTGGTTGCAACTTGAGATGGAGATCTGCACTTTCTTAAGTCAGGCTATTTTAACGGAACATTACGCGAAAGATGAAGCGAACTCTTTTTTTTTTTTAAAATAGTACAGTTTGTGGTGAAACACAATTGTATTGCGTGTTTTCATTTCTAATAAATATCTATATGACTTTTCATCTTGGAGAAAATGTAGTATTCTCAAGTTACTCAATTAAACATGACTCAATTTCATTCATTTTCCAAACGGATCATGCAAAACCACCAACGACAGCTCTTCGTGGTTAACAACAGTACTTATAACAGCGCCCACCCACTGTTTAATCCGATGCTCGTTTGAATTTCAGTTTTGTTGTCCTTGTACTCATTAACATACAGTTGTCGCACAACCCGTTCACAAAATCATAATCTCTGTAGAACAAAAAATGACAAAATTTGTTCAAATTGCTTTTTAAAAAAGTCAAATCAAAATGACGAATTATTAGCTATTATTTACACAATCGCTCAGACTGAAAAAGAGTCAAATTGCAGCAGAGAAAGTTTACAACACATCAAAATATTAATTATGACATCGCATTAATTAATGTTAATTTCTATATGCATCCTGCATTTTAACTATCGAAGGAGCCAAGAAGGAGACAGAAAAGCATGAATAAACAAATCTGCAGTTAGGTCACGTCGCGGTTCAATGGATTTTGCGCATTACGTTTGTTCTGCGTATTCATCAAAGCTCAAATTTCGATTTATTCTATTTTATACGACCTTCGAAAAAGTTGTGATCAGGATGCAGACAGGATATAATTCTGCACTGCATTTTAATAAATTTGCAAATCACCTTATCCGACAAATAGTCACACAGTTGAATTCAATAAGGAGTGATCCAAAGAATTTTCCCATCCGCAAACGAAGATTTTCAATAAAACCATTCCTGACCTATAATTGCATAACTGGAGACTTTAAAAATGTTTGAAGTAAGTTATGATCTAAAAATAGTGGTGCACCTGTTCAATCACAAAAGTAAAGTAATCGCCAGGAAATTCCAGAATGCAATGCACAATTACTTTCAAAACACAACCGAGCATTAGAAATGTTCTCTAGTGGAGTACTGATGTGGTTATTTTTAAAAAACAGCATTCGGGTTCTTCTAACGAGCCCCAAATTCTCCTCACCTCTTGAAGCAATTCAGAAAATTGCTTTGATGCAACATTAGTTGTGTATTTCCAACTGTTGAGAAATTGTGGGATTTCTTCAATGGTTGATTGATTGATCGTCGAACTCTGAGCAACTGAAAAAGATTCCTCCATTCATTTAGTCCAGCATGACAGACATTTGCTATTTTGCTCAAAGTAGAATTTGTTGAAAAAACAATTTCACTTACCCCAAAATTCAGTTACAATAAAATAAACAACTGCTACGCCTTAAACTCTTTCGAAGTGGATGACATTCTGTTGATACTCTAAATAGGACGATGCACTGATAGGGAACAAGAATTTGGGTCATGTGTCGGCTGATAAGAGAACGCAACGCAAGTTCTCGAAATGTGATATCTGTGAAAGATCTTGTAAATGCATTGCGCATGCGCAATGCGCATCCTAATTGTCTCCGACCGTGAAAGAATTATTTAACAATACTCGAGATTGCACAACGGGATAAGAACGATCGCTCTGTCGGAGAAAGCTTTGAAGGTGCGTCACAAGCCTCGTTTCGTATTCATAACTTTGTAAGACTCATGTCACTGTCATATTTAGCACTCGAGCAACACTGGAACATTGGTGTCATTGTTCCTCCATGGCAAAGATCGCTTTGTATGCACCACGCAGATTGCGAGGAGCTCGTTTCTTCACATGCATGAATGACTGCGATGCCCTAATCTGCTTCCCGATCAGTTGACTCCGAAGAGGAGCAGCGAGGTGATCACTGATCACGTATTGAACAATGAAACATCGACTAATTTCGACTGCCCCACGATAGTAAAAACCTTCCTTCTCCGACTCTTATACATTAACAAATTAAAACCCATTTCGCACTTTTTACTGATCAGTTAACGATCGCCATTGATACGAAGTAATCTCAATTAGCAGTGTATATTGCATTTTATGCTTGCAATTGTGTCTCCGATTATTTAATAAATTGTTCTTGACGATCTAATTCTGTTCTAATTTGTTGCGCATTACAAAATGGCTGACCTATGACATTCTGCTGATATAGACTCCAACAGTTGGCCAGATCAGTGAAATATAAATGGATGATCGAGGAGCATATTTCAATTACCTAAGTACGTTTTCATGCTGGAATTTTATTTCGTTGGCTCTGGTTCACTTCGTAATTGAACAGCAAACATTGTACTGAATTAAAAACGGCTCGTAGTGTCATTAATTTCGTATGCAACTAGGTTTACCTAATTTGAATACTAATAAAATTTCATGAATTGAAACCCAACTGAATAATGAATCACTCTGTTAAATATAGTCAACGTTTTTTATTACCTGGACTTTCCTCAATTATCGCATCCGAGTCTTCTGGGGCAGCGTGTTGGAAGACATAGACATATTTTTTATTGATGTAAATTTATAAATATTTTAATTTTTTAACGAACGCCGGATGTGGTGAAAAAATAAAACTAATTAAAAATCTCGAATTTTATAATCGATTTTATAATAGTGCTGGTTTCCGAGCTCGGTCGCGAAATTTCGGGACACAAGATTCCGACGGTGCAATTTCCATTGGACGTGTACCTGGTCGCGAGGTTCCGAAATCCGAATCCGAAAAATCCGAATTTTTCTCAAGCCGGGCGAGCCGACGCTTGTCCTTTGTGAAAGTTCCTTTGTGCGCAGTGAGAAAAAATTTCAGATCGAATCGATTGATATAAATTCTTTATAAATAAAATTTATATAAAATAAAATTTTAATTTCGTGAATTTTTTTGTGAGTTTTTTAAAGTAATTTAAATTAATTTGTGAAATCAGCCTTTTTTTTGCCGCTTTCTTGTGGGATTCCATCCGCCGAACTTTGTGAAGTAGGAAATAAATTTTTTTATAACATGCAGTACGAATTTGTAATTAAGACTAATAAAGACAAAAAGTAATTGTATCTAATTACTTAAATTAAAGCAAAAATCTATCTCTTAACTTTCACAAAACACCAGTACACGGTTTTTTATTAATTTTAATTTTGACCTGTACACAAAAAATAACAACATTTGTTTATGGAAAGATTATGCAGGCGCGCATTGAAATAAGCGTGCTTAGAAACATCATTGTGATTCGAGATTTGATTCGCCACGGACGTGACTAATCCAAAAAGTATATTTAAAAACATAAAAATAAAAATTATTGAATCAGCATCTCATATTCGGCTGAAAGTCCCAACATCATCCGCCACTTCTGCGAACGTTTGTTTATAATAGAGATTTGCAAGCGAACTTCTTTAAGAAATATTTATTCAATTTTTTTTCTAATCTTTTGCAGACCCTTAAAAAACGCAAATGTAATCAGAAGTTTGATTACGTAAGCAAAAGTTGTAAATGAATAACCGTTATTTTGATAATGCGAATTTGGCCAGTTAAGATATAAATAATAAAAAATACCAAATTACTGTTTAAAATAAAAATAAAAAATAAAAGTTAATTAAGTCATGAGACGTGTTTTTTGACATTCAAATCGGCGTCTTTTCTTAACTTTGAAAAAATCATGAGTATAAACAAAATACTTGTATGAAAAAAAATATTTAAAGAATTTCGTTGGTAATTACACAAAAAAGATCCAGGACACCAGAAAACCAAAATGATATTTTAGACTTAGAATTGTTTTCCTGAAATTCTAATTTGCGATCACATTTCAACGAAGGCTTTGTAATTCACCGCGAATCCTTTTTGTTTTTCTGTGTGCATTTACAAAGTATTAAGAAAGCTATTAATAGAAAAACCGTCACATTTTTCTGGCAGCGACCCAATATTTTATAATGCTCGCATTTTATGATAAAATAAATATTTTAAAAGGAAGTCGTTAAGAATCGTTAAGCTTGGAATTGATGTGTGAATATCACAAATAATTCCACTTATCACATTTGGGTCAGAAAAATTATGAATTTTTGGAGCAACAAGATCCACCCAAATAATTTTATTTGCAATTATTTATTTGTACTAAAATTGCAATCATTGTAATGGAAGCTGTTTAAAAAGAGACAAGAAATTGTTCACGAAAAGTAATTGCCCGGTTTCATAAAATTTTGAAGTTTTTAACTTTATCTGCGAACCTGAGAAATCAGGTGGTTTTGTAATTTTTTGATAAGTTGTCGAAAAAACAAAACGAAAATCATGAGATCATATTCGAAATTCAATAAACAAATAAAAGAATACAAGCACAAAATAAAGGAGAAACATCTAAGAAATGTGAAAATATTAAATCCTGAATTTTGTTTTGGTTTTCACACTATCAAAGAACATAACGATAAAGATGAAATGATATTTAAAAGGTTTCAAGCAAAAGAACAAATAAAAGTCAGCAATAAAATTAAAATTGTTTTCTTGTAGCGCATTAACAGCGTGCTTAGGAGACTTCCTAGGAATTGGGAGTGAAGACCAAACAAGAACTCCTCACCAGGGAATTAATGCTGATCTGCACTCTACAAGTCTAGTACACTGTCTACGTGGACTGGAAACTAAGTACGAACCAGCAACAGATAAACAAATAGCTTTAATTCGTTTGCAGCATTTTATAATAAAAATAGGAAGTGATCGTATCCCTTTACTGCGCCCGAAGCAGAACTGCATCGCTGAGCTAAGTCCCGATCAAGTTACATGCACTCTTAAAGGCAAGAAATCTACAACGAAAACTCGTACTTCTCAGTTGCAACGAAGGACTTATCCTACGCCACAACGAGGTAGACATGAAGTCGTGGCTTACCTTCATTTATGTATCCACCTTCCATTGCGGTTGATTGAGTGCTAAGCTGGGACGCAACTCCTGATCAGATGCAACTTCTTCGTCTCTGCAGAGACAACACTAAACAAAAAACAAATCAATTAGATGAAACCACACAGAAGATATGCAGTCTGCAAATATCAGATAAGCTCTTCTTCAACGATCGCGCACTACTTTTATAGATATATGATCACGCAAAGACAGCACTTGAGATCACTTTGGAAGTCTTGTACTCATATTCTGCCACGATCAACCGATCCCGCAGCAAACGGGCGAAAATCGAAGGCGATCACTAAATTGATGCGCGCTCGCGTTGCGTAAAAATCGCGACAGAGGGATATAGTAAAAACGTCGTCTGTATTACGATCGCATTGGTTCCGCTAAAAAACCCCGCGAATTGCGGTGATCGTGATGATTGATTTGACACTGGCAGTGATCTGCGGATTGACGGCGGCGTCGTCGTCGGCTATCTGAAAAAGACAGAAGTGATTTAGAATCATTACCTACTTATCGATCTAGGTAAATGAAATTTTCGCCGATATCTTATCAGCGGGCATTTATTGTGATCATTTCCCAGCATAATTCCGTTTCCAACTCGTCAAAATCCGAAACTCACGAAATGCCGAACTCCTTCACGTCATGCTCCTCCGATGACAGTGCGATAGCGATTACAAATTAGTGAAACACAATCAAACTAAAATCGGAAGCGGAAGTTGTAGGATTTATAAAAATTCGCGTGTTTCCATCAAATTATCGCTCAATGAAGAGCGTCAGAAGCTAGCGGAAACTTATCATTATTACAAAACATTCTATTTTTGGAGTCTTCTATTCTGCAATTTCTACGTAAATGTCGATCGTTTATAATCCTTCGTTTCCTACCTTATGTTTTTATTAATAAAACACCAAAATAGAAAAAGATTACTGCAGAAAGAATATAGGACGATTGCTAATCCGGCAGGATTATCTGGGTCACTAAACCAAGTCGAAGGAAGACGGCTCTGATTAAGTTAGAGGAAGTATTTCTTGAGGACATTATGGAAAAATCGATTTCTTGATGACACTCATGGTGCAAAGACTCGTCGAGAACTGAAAGCACTTCCAGAAGTGCCTAATCTTCATTAATCGCACACAAACCTCCACTAAAAAGAGGGTTTAATTATTTAATTAAGTTATTATGTGGTATGACACGTGAACATTTCAATGTGCTTCTACAAATCCTCTTTTAAAATGCGGAGCATGAATTCATTCTATTAATGTATATTATTTAAATATAAAAATAGCAAACGTTAGTAACAAATTTATTTGAAATAAATTCAGAATACAATTCCAACATTTGTTACCATATCAGACTGGATTTCTGATGAAGCAAATCCAAATACCTTTAATAAACAACAATTAGGAAACTTGTTGCATACAAATTTTTAATAATTTTTCTATAAAATGTGGCAGTGCAACATTCCAGTAGCGCATGTATAACATATTTAATGGCATTCATTAAATGCAGGCATCAATACACCGTAAAGAAATAATTGCCAATAATTCGGGGTGGAGTGCTAGAATAATTTCACTCAAATCCAGTTTCCAATTTCGCGTTTAAGTTTTGTTTTTGCGCAACATTTCAAACAAGTTGTAATGAGTAGGTACTTTTAGACGATTTAAAATTTAAATTCCCTCCTTATGCCTCAAGAATCAATTTCTGTTTATATTTTAAATCTTGCAAAAAACAATGCTTAGGAATTAGGATTTATGCAATAAAAATAGCGAACTAGTTTAAATTCTTTTAATTAAACATCAAGAACTACTCAAACCGTTACTGAGTGGCTCCCTATCAGCCGTAAATGCATTTGAGTGGATTTGTATACACTCGGACTAATTAGTGATAGGATTAATCATATAGCACAAAATATTTCCAACCCCGTAGCGATTAGGTTGTGCAATTCAAACACCTTTGACTTGAAATGAAATCAACGACAAAAACAAGTAAAATAATGATAACGAATTGAGCATCTCATTCATAAATTACAGAGCAAATAAAAATGTTTTCAGAATTAAATGAAGTTGTCAAGTTCTGTATTATGTTAATTTTTTTACTTTTAACATTAAGCAATAAAAGCGAACTCGCAAGTTCATAAATCTTTTGTAAAATGCTCGAGTTTTAATTCATTCAAACTTAGCTCCCAATGTTTTCTCTTTATTAAAGTTTTACCGAATGAATTCAGTAATTGCATTCAAAAAGACATTTTCCTGTTCACTTATGTTTTCAAGAGAGAAGTTTTTGGGAATTTGTTGTCGAGAAAACAAAGCAAGGATTGAGAATTAGTGGAAGTAAATATACCTTGCCTTGATCAGGGTCGAGCATCCGTTTACACGTGGCAATCTAAATTTAGTAGGTACAAACAAACTTGAAGTAGGTAAATTTAAAGGTACAGTGATTCGAATATCGATCGCGTATTTATTTTTGAATGATCGTGTAAACAAATAAGTTCCAAACCAAAGATGCACAATCTTTCCCCCTGGGACCAACCAAAAATACACATTTCCTTGAATTTCTAATTAAGAGGTTGCACCGCGTTGTATGAATTATTTGTGTGTATTTTAGTCTAGCAATAATAGATTTGTAGAAAAACAAATGCATCTTGGCAACAGGTGGGAAGTCTTACCTCTGAAATGCACTTGAATTTCAATTTCAATATTTCGGGAGAATTGAAGCATCAAGGAAAATTTATTTGGCACTCTGTGAATATTTAAATAAATTCGGATATTATTTATAGTTGCAAATATTCATATGCTTATGTAAATATTCTTCTTTGTTTAAATAAAATACCAGATGCTATAGTCAAATGAATTCTAATTTTGAAAATTTGATTTGTTTAAGAAATGAATTTTCAATTAAAGCGATTTCAACTGTAATAAATTATTTTCAATTTCAATCATTCAATAAGTACAAATTATTCAAAAGAAATTTTAAATGAAGAAAATATATTTTAATTTACAGTCAAAAAAATTCCATAAGATTGAAAAACAAATTCGACCGCCGAAATGTCAATGGTGATAACCCCATTATTTTAAATTCATTTTTAAAAAAGTGCTCTTTGATATATATGAAATGTGACGATTGAAAAAAAGGAAAACAGAAAATAATTACGGATATAAAAGTAAACAACAAACAATTAGGCAAAAATGATTTTTCAAGAGCAAAATAAGTGAATTTTCATAAAGTTCGATTGGCGTTGAAATGTTGTTTACAAATATTAAAACTTAGCACAAAATCAACTGGAAAAGTTTTCCTTTAAAATGTTTATTTTCCACCTAATAAAAATTGTTGATATAACTTTAATTTAAAATTAGAAAAAGGCAAATATTTCGTAAAGGCTCTTGAAGTATAGCTATAGGTAGAAAAAACATTGAAAAATACAGGACAAAAAAAAGGACTAATTTGTGTTTGTACGTTCATTTAGAACCATGTTATTCGATAGCAGCATATTCTACTAAAACAAGCGATCAATCACCGATTGTGACGGATATTCGCAAACATGACCACATGAGGAAACGATATAATTGGCATTCGATTAAATTTTTGCATTCCGAGTGACCATGATTTCTGCAAAATCGATCGCTGCTCGATGAATATTCAGCACGGGACTTAAGAGAACGTTATCCATTTGTTAATGGCGGTTAAGTACCCTTTGCCGCCGCAGTTTACGCTATTTTATTATTACAGCACGATCACATTACTCCTGATAAACACCTGAGATAAGAAATTGATATTTGGATTCCTGGTCACGGAGTCGACATGGATAAAAAGACTCGAAGACGTCATTAAAAACATTTTCGATTATAATTTGATTGATATACATTGTAAATTATACCTACTATACAGCATTTTGGTTTCTATTGAAAAAGTAAAGTACCTAGGTATACCAATCTGTTCAATAAGTCTGGATTAATTTAATACAATACTTTAAAAATAAAGGAAATCGATGAAACAATGATTTCGAATTAGTCATAACAAATTTAAAAAATTCACGACCACTAATTTTCCCTTGATCAAATTTCGCACTTAATACAAATAGTACGTACGTTTTGCTGTTCAACTGTTCTGTCAACAGACTAAGCAACTCTTTAGCAACAAAAAATTAATATGTGTATATACAAAATTTATTACACAAACATTTCTTTGAAATAGAATCTCTGCTCGAGTTCCCGATTGGAATCGATTTCAGCAACGATCCCTGCGGGGTTCTTTTATTACGGGTTGCGGCCTGCAGGTGGCGCTGCCCTCAACACTGAACTCGTTACCGCGAGGAAGAGATTCTCCAGATAATTCCACAGATGTGTTTGAGTAAATTATTCACCTTTTCTACATGCTTATTTAGATTGCCGAAATTAACAATTGGGAAAATATATAAAGCGAAACGTGATCGCTGGAATAATGGAGCGGAAGAAAACTCCGAGATGGGAAATTTAAAAGAATGGTGATGGGTTAAATTCAATGCCAACAGGTGCTGCTTCTTGGTGCGCTTAACCGGGCGAACCGGCAATTCAAATTCACAAAACATTGCGTCATCTAATTATTCACGCGATTCAACGTGTTGATGTGGTTTTTATTTATAACTAATCATATGTTCTCCAATTTTAATAGAACACCCTGACTTCCCCAAATACACAAACGAGATAATTATCGAATCGAAAGCGAACCCTTCAATGATTGTCTTCTACTCGGTGGAGTAATTAGTGTCATTGAACCCTTCATGCTTGAAAGCAATTTGTGTGCGGTAGGTACTCAATTAGACTATTCAGTTAAAGGTAAAATTAATGCACTCAACGACGGTCCTGCGCTCCAGTTGTAATCACTGGAAGGCACCCTCTGAAAATTCGGTGCACTTCAATCACACCTTGAGACCTGCTGGGAAATGATCACGGCATCCAGTCACGAATGGAAACGTCTTTTTTACCACAAAATTAATTTCGCAAATTGCCACAGCAGCCAGACACTGTCACCGCTCAAAACTGTTTGTCAACTGCCGATTTAATAAACACTCGTCCAAAGTCAGAAACTGTGGAAAATCGCCAAATTTGCTTTGAATCACGCGGACAAATACATTTGTGCTAATTTTCCACGACTCAAATCCACCCACAACTCCACTTCAAATCCAATAGCACCCGAACCGCAGCAAGTCTCACTGCAAACTGCCGAAGCAGCAGAACCCGAACTAAGTGGCGCTAAAATGTTTTGTAGTAGAAGTTCCCCTCTTTAACCACCAACAGCAGAAAAGGAGAAATTATGCTCTACTACAAAATCGAAAGAGCTCTCGTACTTCGTAGTCTAACTAATATAACTAAACCAACCGCAACAAATGTTCGCAACGGAAGAAATGTTGCTAGAATGCATTGTTGGAAAAAAGAATTCTTTTGAGAACTATTAGCAAGAAAATTATTTTTCCATATGAAGATGCATCTGAAAAACCACTTTTCCAGCGATTCAAGAAGATCTAGAATTGTACGCGGAGCAACGAGGTAATAGGACTTAGAATTTGTCCAACTGTTTTAGCATAAGAAAATTATGTAATTTTCATGCTAATTAATTATTAAAGTGGCACCCTTGGTTCGCTTGACTTTCTTTTTAATGCTTGCGAATTTTTCTGTAAATGGGTGCGAAATTTCCAGAATTCTGATGGTGAGAGCCTAAGAGATCTTTGAATTTCAATTTACACCACCAAAACAAGACACAAAACTGCATGAAGTCACAAATTAATTAAATGATTGGTTATGAAAATAGATAAAAGGATAAAAATTAAACACCAGCATTTGAACCCAGATTCCTGCAACGACCATAATTTGTGCCATTTGGAAAGTTGGCAATTGCTGTACCTAAAATAAAATTCACCATTGCTTGCCACCCTGCGGCAATTGTGCAGATTTTTCAATGCAATCGTGACCCGGACAAAGAACTCGAAAGAAAAAGGCAATGGCCGTGCCCCGTGCAGGTCGTCTGATGCATAATGCACATTGCACCGGAGCATGCAGTCCGTTGGGCGCCTCCTGGGTCAAGTCATGTCCTTTTAATGCGCCTTTGTTCGCGAGTAGAAAACGATGACCAAAATCAGGTCATCAGTGTTCTGCTCTTTTCCCCGGGGGCCTCAAAATGCCTCGAAATGCTGGAAAGCAATTCCGTTTTCCTTAAGGACATGAATATCAACAAGTTTCACTTTCTCTGCTATGGAAACTTTTGCGTGGGTCGTGCACTTCTCAACCCCCGGACGGAAATTCCCTTTTCAGTTGATAACAACTTTAATGAATGGGCGCTACAGAAATAATTGAGTGCTTTTGAGACTATCGACCAAAGTGTTGGAGCTACTGAAATGTTTTTTGTGCATTTGGAAGTCAAAAAACATGACCTATTTTCATTATTTGCATTTAAACCACAGCTATAAAAATTGTGACATTATTTATTTCGTTTAGAATAATCTGCTTGGATTGTTTTTTCCCCACTTGAATTTA
This sequence comes from Leptogaster cylindrica, assembly GCA_963082835.1. NCBI lineage: Eukaryota > Metazoa > Arthropoda > Insecta > Diptera > Asilidae > Leptogaster > Leptogaster cylindrica. Next base: position 35,352,464 of record OY720106.1, read on the forward strand.
ATTCTTTCTATAACATTGAAAATTGTTACAAGAATATTTATTAATTTCCTGCTCAATTTGTTCAATTGAAGTGAGTCTTAAAATTAATTAAAAAGCGGACTTCAATGAAATCATCACAGCGAATCGCACAGAATCAACTGCAAATTGTTGACGTTGATTGATTCTGATTTAAATGCAATAAAATATTTCAGTTTATAGTTGCAATAAAAATTTGTTTATTTTTGAAAACTGTTGATTAATTATTTTTTCAACTATGAACAAACAATATGTGTGGTAGATTTAAAAGTTTATTTTAGAAAACAAAATACTTTAATTATTTCAATGTTTGGTTCACTGATAATAATTGAAATGTCACATAAATATAAAAAAAATAGTATCACTGGAATAATGTTTTAAGAATGACTTGAAATTAGAAATTAATTATTAATTATTGTAGTGCCTTGTTGTGATGTCGTGACCACAAAAGATAAAGAAAGTAAATTGGCTTAATGGCGAGTTACAAGATCACGAGCGCACATCCCATTCATAAACAGGACACCCGACACCCCCACCTACTGCATTAATAATTAATTATTAATAAATACATCATGTAAAAACAATTAGGCTGTTAGCTTCAAAAAATATTTCAATCCGAATTCACCCTTGCGCAAGGTTCGTTATTGATCTCTTACGATTGCAGCTGCTGCAGTGTTTCAATTCGTCGGATTCTTCTTGCAATTTTCTCTGACAGTGTTGACCCAATTCAGAAAAAGGAATTTCATCGCAAACCAAATTCAATCGACATCCTGTGACCTGGGTGCGCTTTCATAGTCCAATTTCATGCATATTTTGTTTGATTTTTTTTAAAGTCATCATTTTGAATGCAAAAATTCAACATGGTGTAAACTTTGACAACAATGGAAATGTTTTTCTTGGAAAGGGTGATCAATTTAAAGTCACGATGCAACGGGACAACAAAAGAAATGCAGCCCTTAATTTATTCATTCGGAGCAATCAGGGCAAGAATCAATACGCCACCAGGCAAAAGGACACTATTGACTTCTGATGACAAAGAAAACAGTTTCGAACTAACAACACGGACGACGCAGGCGGTGAGGAGAAAAAGCACTTTCGTTCTCGATTCACTTTCCCTGCATGGGTTAGCATGCTGGCTGGCAATTAGGTACTTACTGCAAGCAGATGTCGGAGCCATTTGAAGGGCAGCTCCCATTAATTCCCGACCACTATGGCTGACATTCTTGCCCTTAGCGAGTGCAAATTCAATTAGCGCAAAATCTCGGCCGTATGTGCTTCCGTTGTTAACATTACCTTCAGTAGACAAGTTTGAAAATCGCAAATATTTAAACTTCGATAAAGCTGTTATTGCCGCCATATTTGCGCGATGAGTTAACTGTTTGCGTACGCCAGATAAAAACGGGACGAAGACGAATTTTGCCATTAAAAAGTGACAAAATCTTGTGACTCAGATTCGAGCTGATCATTTTAATTTGCTCTATGAGAGGAAAGGAACATGAAGTCATTTACCCAAATGGATTTGTCACAAGTGTGAACCATCGCAAAAGTCACGCACCCAAACAACCGGAAATAGATGTGCATTAAGAACCCCAGTTATAACTAATTACTGGAAAACGTTTGCGCACATGTGCTTTATATATGCAAATTGAGAAAACCATTACTAATGGTAAGACCCAATGCGACTTGGAAGTTTTTGTTTTAACTACATCTTATGCTTTTGCATAAGTTTTTCTGCAAATTAGTTTGAAAACATTAAATTCGTATAACATAATTAATTAATTAAAATTCGACATATAAAGTTATTACACAAAATTGATTTGGATAAACCAGTAAAAGTATACTTAATAAACACTCACACGTACACAAATGTTAATTCAAAAATTATTTCAATCTGAATTCTGAATATTCAATTATAAGTATCACATATTTGTAGGAAACACATTAAGTACTTTTTTAACCACTAATTACTTCATTTCTAAAAAGAAATTTTGGAAAAATTTTACATTGTAAGAAGCACAATTTTATACGTGTACAGAAATTACGTTGACCTAATTTTATTTTGACCTAGTTCATGAACTTTATTACCGAAATTGTCTGGAAACACGGGAACAACGCATTTCTCTGCCGTTCTACAACATAGTTATAAAAAAAATCAATAACACGACGCCAGAACAAGGAAGCTAAGGCAAATAAGGCAATTTCCAGAAGAAATTTTCCAACATATGATTAAGATTTTAAGATTTGACAATACATACTTCGGATTAAATTTCCATATCCTTTTTGTAGATTGTAAAAGAGTTAATCCTAAAATGTTATCAAGTTGATTAGCATAAAAAATGTATATTAATTTAAGAAAGTATGAAATAGGCGTTTAAAATATGTGGAACAGAACTGAATCTTAAATGCTCCCAAGGTTATGCAACACTACATCACTTACGTATGCAGGATTGCAGGGCCACAAAAATCTTAATAACTCTTGATATACTAAAGATTGGTATGATTCCTTTTTTATTTGGAAGGTATCTTAAGAGTATATGTTCTTTTTTTTATAAAATATATCTTTGTTAAGAAGGAAATTTTTAAAGATGAAGGACAAAAATGTAAATTTTTAACCGAAATTTTTCAAAATTTAAATTTTAAACATTCATATTTACCACTTATTGTAGTTTACATGTAGTTTAATTGTAGTTTACCATTTATTTGCCAACCGATCGAGACATGTGAGACATTGTTGGAACGGTCATAATGCTTATTTTTTATAGGACCTTGTCTGCCCTTATATCTTATTCTGAAAAGAAGTTATAACGTGTTTTTGAGCTCACCTCACTACACAGACCAAAAAGTTCCAGCCCTTAAAAAAGGGGTAAAGGAGGGGTTTTACGATGAAATGTCTAGTCGTAATAGTTGATCACAACACTTCAAGGAATCGATTGGTACATGTTGGAACACTTGCTAGCGAAACAACCTGTATATATTGTGCTATAAATGGAGGAATATCTTATGGTTAGAAACTAAATGATTTAAAGCGAAATAATTTAAAAAAATTACCATCTTAAAAAATATTTATTAATTATTTGTAATTATGGTAGATAATTTATTATATCGAAACGTTTAGTTTCAATTAATTAAATTTATGGAGAAGTCCTCTTTTATTAACATACGATTTCTAGCATTTGAAATTCATAGAAATAAAGAACTCGTGTTAAGCTTTTCAAAGGAACTCATTGCTCATATCCCATTTTCGAAATAGCGACTAAGTTTCGTTTTCTACGTCGCTTTGAATTATTTACTCAGGTGAAAAACTGTTTTGAATTCTTTTCGATTATTTCCAAGTTTTTGGCACTTGTGTTCCTGGAAGTAAGTTTTCAGGGAATTTTCAACTATGAGATTAAATTCACCACATAAATATTATTGGAATTTTTTCTATTTAGTAGTTTTAATTTTGAGAGCTTTAATGAAGTTACCAAAAGGTATTTACGAAAATTGTCAAAAGAGTTAATCTAATAAAATCAATATTAAATTAAATTAGATTATATTAAGGTTAATTAATATAACTGGTGTATTAAGAAAAAAATGATTCTATAGCAATATCTATAACTCATTTCAATTTCTTTGTAGTTTATGATTTGAGAATTTGATTAAAAACTAAAAATTAAGATTTATTTTGAAAAGTAATATTCCATTTAATTAAAAATACTTTAATAACATAGATACTAATTACAGTATACTGCTATGTCTCATGTTCTTCCTTATTTAAGGTTAAATATCCACTTTAAGAATTCCTCTGTAACTCGAAACCGAGTGCTATCGAGATTCTATACTGTTACTGTACAACATTAATTTCGTTTTCAAAAATTCAGGGGTTTCAGTAATTTTAGTATATGAACTGAGAGTATTCAATCAATGATGTGTTCCTCTTAGGTAACATTTTAAAAGCATACTTTCCAAATAACAACAGATATTTTTATTGGAGCATTTATTTTTCAACCAGTTTAGCACTTAACTAACATTTGAAAATGTCTGTCCTTTCAGATCAGTGTACACAAATTCTGCAGGATGGGCATGCTCTGGGTGAAATAAACACAGGCTGTGGAAATGCCAGCTTGCATAAGTGCTTCTGGCCCAGCTGTACTGTAAGTGGTCCACATACTGCACAGGACGGGATAGTCCTTGCAGTTTTCAGTTACTACTTTGCCAATTCTGATTTGGAGTTCGCACCACTTGAAGTCTTCCTTCATGCCGCCGCAAATATCTTGAAGAATTTCGTAAGTGTTTGAAAACTTGTTGCATACCAAAGTGACGAGTTTCTTTGCTGTTTTATCGTTATTGTCCCCTTTAGCGTTTTCGTCCTCGCAAGTTACTTCTTGATTTTTTTCAATGCTGCTGATTATTTCGTTCTCTGATGTTGATTTCTGGTCCGAAGGATACGCGTTCGTACTTCCCACATAAATAACTAATATACCAGCCACAATTGCAGCAAAACACTTCATCTTTGTAAAACAGTATAGTTTCTAAGTGAACCTTATCAAGAACCGAATCCAAATACCTTCCAATCTTTGGAGCTCTATATTATATGTATTATGCAGCATTGAACTGAAACTTATTTTTCTGTTTGACCAGGTGAAAATTCGTTTTTATTTGTTCGTTTGGCAGGTGTTTCAAAAATGTCGACTTACTACAATTAGTTTGATACACGTATGAACATTTGCATGAACAAAAATCGTACATACTTTCATAATTCATATATACTCTCCCTGTTTCTGAGAATTGCGCACTTTGGGAGTAAATTCACTATTACGTCTATAATCTGACTTTTTACACAACAACTGTCTTTCAATAATTTCAATTTAAGCAAATTCAAATTATAATGAGAAAGGTGAGCAACAAATTACACGTTTTATTAACTGAAGTATTGCGTCGACGTTTAATTAGAAAAAAATCAACCCGCAGAAACAAAGTTTGTGACAACATTATTCATCTAGAATTAGGTATATTTTCAAAATGGAGGCCATTAAAATTAATTTTAAAAAAATCAAAAATTATTTGATTTTATGAGTATTTTTTAACAGGCAGGCATCTAATTTTTACCTACTATAAATTATTCAACAACATTGAAATTGAAATTGTTTCAACTATCGGCATCAGCAATTTTGTAATTAATTATCTTACATATTATAAAAGGAAAAACGTGTGGTGTCCGGCAGATCTCAGCAGAACTGAACCTATAGCAACACCACTATAGCGGGCGATGACGATGAGAGAAGCAAAATGAACCCAAGATTGGCGGCCATGATCGTGCAGGAAAAATAGTTTTTAGACCCCTTGCAATTTTTTGCCTTTTGGTAAAATTGGAAATTAATTAAGAAGCGTACCAGTGAATCACAGATAGTGAATCACAGATAAGCGCAGTCAGTTTGAGAAACAAAAATAAAAATTTAATTTATAAAGTTACTTACCTACAGCTCATAGTTTCGAGTGTCGTAGACGCTCAGTCCCCGGTACTCTAGTATTGTAAAAAGAAATAATAGGTTCTAAAAAAGTTTTAGTTTTGTGAATAGTTCTTTTTATTTAAAATGGGAAAGTTCATTATGTAATTGTATCTAGTGATAAAAGAATTTTATAATATATCTTTCAAAAAATAATATATACCTACTTAATTCGCTTTAAAAACTTGTAAACACAAACGATCGTAGCCAACAATATTTTTACGAATTTACTACAGTAAACTTGTACTGATTGTGATGTCACGGAAATTTCAAAAATTCATACGTACTATACCTTATTAATTATTTATTATACACCTTGTAGTTGTATACAAACCGAATTGCTTTTTATTATATTGTAAAATATCAAAATAAAAGAAAAAATTTGTCTAATTTTATTTTACTAGTTACCAATTTTCATCATTTTCTATGAAAAGAAAATAAATTTTTATACCACTGTTTGTTCTACTTTACTCGTGGATATTGGATTACACCAAAGATCTCACTGGGTCAGTTAGTAATGACTTCAGTTGGTATCTACAGCATAGATGTGAGAATTCTGTTAATAGCGCATTTATTAATGTATTTTCTTTTTTAAGTATCTCTTTTTAAAGCAAAAGGTTTCTGAATACAGAGTGTGGCAATTCAACCCTTCCATCATCCTAATGTTGTCTATGCTAGAATCATATCATTTTAATTTTACAGTTGTATTACCATCATAAAAGCCAAAATGGGTTTCACAAATTTCACACGAGTTCCCGTGTCACAACTATAATAAACAGTAGGTAAACACCAACTATTTATTATTATGTTACTTTCAGACTTCAGGTAAAATAAATACATTATTCAGTTTGTACACTAGTACTTTGCTCAAACGCGAATTGGAGCCATATAAAGGACTTTCCGGTAAATCTCATAGAATTTATCTCACTTCCGATTCCGATTTCTCCAATCTCGTATCTAGCAATAAAACGGTCATTACTTCTGCAGTCCACTGTGATTGTTCTTGTCGTTTTGTTGAGTCCAAGGCGGTTCGCAAGCAGTGTTAACCCTTTCGCAGCTCTGAGCGCCCTGCAGCAATGGCACGAGTTTTGTCGGCTCCCGTTAGATCCGACTTTACGATTATTCCCAAGCAACTGGCAGTTTTCGCAATTCATTTACGATGGGAATGGAGTAAACATCCTCGCGCGGCACAGGGTCCATCACCCTTTGGCCCAGATAATTTCGCCATGTGGAGGACACAAGTGCGTTTAAACTAAAGGGACATCCCGTTCCCAGGAGAATGGATTGGACGCCACACCGATGACTGCAGTGCACTGGAAACGATGCAGGTGCAGGGGGATACAGCGTCCTGCGATTCCTGATGCATGAATCTATTAGATGCTAGACGAAACTTGTCGCCACATTTGTGACATATTTTTCTAAGCGCGCACGGAATACTTCAAGAGCGATTCTTCTCCACTAGAACCTGTCAAGTGCTCCTTTGAAATCAACTGAGATCATCCACGCCGCGATCGTGTTCCTTGTCAGATCTTGTCAGCTTTCCAGCATCGATCACCACGTGATTAGAACTGTTACTTATTTACTTAAAGTTATAATTTTGTTTAGATACATTTACTTTTGTATTTTTTAATTTAAATTTCTGTAATGAAACAAAAACGTGCACTTTGAAAATAACGTAACATTTAAATATATTTAAATATAAATATTAATATAAATATTTAAATATTCTACCTATTTTAAACTTTGCTCAAAAGACCAGCAGCTGAATAAAAAGTCTTTTTTTTGGATTTGGTTTTATCGAATTAATGATTAACGCCGATAAAAACGTTTCCTTTTCTGATCATGAATTGAAATTAAAGAATTTTGAGTTCTGTTTTTCAAAAATCATTTCGAAACAAACAATTAGGAAATTGCTATTGGGTTAAAACCGATATTACATTATAAAAACAAAAATCATTTTTACTCAGTCAGAATGAATAAGCCCAAAACAACAAAAACGAAATCTTTTAAAAGCTAAGATTCTTAGCAGTTCCCTTATGCAATCGAATCGTCGTAAAAATTCCTCAAAGAAAACAACTTAGAAAATTTGTAGGCCAATTGAGAACCAGGCTCAGCCCCTTGAAGAAAAACGATCAGAAAACGAAACTTCCTCAACAGTGATTGGTCTGCCGACGAAAAATGAATGAAGTCTTAGAAATCTTGGGCGCAGGCCCGAGGAGTTTCCCTGATCTTGCAGAATCTGAAACACAGGATCTTCAGTCTTTCATCTGAAATCGGACGCGCAAGTCAATTAAAACGCGATCATAAAGCAAGTTCGGTGAAGACACTCATTAAACTCTGCAGCAATTTCCCGAAGATCCACAAATAACGAACTCAACCATTTTTAACATTCTCAAATGGATAGATCGAAGTTTTTTGAAAATTATGATTATTTTTTCAACTATAATCCTCCAAATCGCGACAGTTTTCGCGAACGAATTGCCAGCCGTCGGATGCATCCTGAACCATTCCTCCACAACGCGAGTGACCATTACAATGCGTACCCCAATTACGTAACAAGTGCCAACCAGTGTGTTCTGCAGAACGGACACAATTGCCATTCGGAAAACTGTTATCTGGGAAACTCAAGTGAGTTCTCCAATTGCGGTCTAACTGAAATCCAATCGAGCTCGTTCGACTCACGTGAATTGCATTGGAATAACCTCGTCATTCCCGCAGATACCGTCCTTCTAAATGGATGGATTCAGTTTTGCCAAAAAGATGAAACTGATGAATTGTTGATTCAACAAGATGACAAGAAGCCCTGCGAATCCACAGAGACACATTTTGTAGATGATCAATCTAAAGCGGGTGAGTACCTAATAGCTATACAAGTCATCTCCGTTTTCATCCAACCTTTTCAACAATAAAATACATATGACCAATCAACATTTGTTATCTATCTATCTATGTATTGTACCTACGAAAACTAACAACCGCCGCCCAACTTTATATTAGCCCATTTCTCAATTCTAATAAAATCAAGCGAATTTGTAAAATACATAATATGTGTATAACGGAGACTAGGGTCATAAGAAACATTTTCACTTTGGGCTTTTTTTGCAATTAAATCTTATAACTTATGAAAAAAAAATTATACTTGTTTTGAAAGGATTAAGTTCTATGTTCTATGGCGGTAATTAGATTTTGTAAATTGAGAGAAAGTGTTACGTTATACTACTGTCCCCGGGGCGGTTGTAACAATACAAAACAGCTGTTGTAACTCAATTTTAATTTCCAAAAATTGTAAATTTATTCACTCATTAATAACAAATCTCATTAAAAATTAAAAAATTATATTGTAGGTATATTATTCTTGCAAGATTTTTTTGGTCGTATACTTTTGCTTTTCTTCTGCTTCTTCTTCTTCGTGAAAATATTTTTTCTCCCTTCTTCTTCAGATTTTCTTCAAATCGGCCCGTATTGTCTGCATCCTTTTTTGGTTTATCGGTGTAGATACTAATTTTTTCCTTTTCTATCTATAGTTCTTCTTTTTTAAAAACATAGGGGTCGGTGGTACCGTTACAACCATCCCCGAGAATGGTTTTTCACTTTGAATTATATTAAAAAATGCACTCTAGATAAATAAAATTTAATAAAATTACCTTTCCTATAAAAACCTACAACCAAAACAACATTTCCACTGAGGCATACCTTTCTTTAAAAAACCACAACTGCTTCTTTCGTAACTCGGCCAAGGGTTACTTGGACAGTGGACACTCAAAATTCGAATATTGTCCCTCGACTGAAGATCTCCAATGATACATGATGGGACTTCTTCAGCAAATCAATTGACGTACTCATGTCTAAATAGCTATAATATTACTTTCGTACCCTGTTAGTTGTTACTTAGTTAGATTGTTATATAAAACGTTAATCGCGAATCAGGATAAATCACTCATTTTTCATTTTTTATTTAAATTTTTATAAAATTATTAATCCATAAACGCTAGTATCCAAAATGTCGTTAATTTTTTTAATTACCTATGTATTTGTTTTCGGTTCCATAAACTATCCACAATTTTTTTTTTTGTATGATAATTAACTTCTTTTTTTAAATTTTTGGGGTTGAAGCAAAAATAAATCATTTTCACGGTTTGTTGTTTCATCAAAACAAAACACCCCAGAGAGCAACCACCAGCAGCACGTGTACACTCAATGCTGATCACTGTTACTTTTCACCAGATCGTGTATCTCCGAAAATAGTCATAAATTAAAAAATAATTACGCAAAGAAAAGCAGAAAAATGTGTTTCTGAATTTTTATTGACCGACAAAATTGAGAAGTTTATTTTCTCTGAATTTTTGTTTTATTTATTTAGAAGATGACGGAAGGAGTAATCCGACCCTCAAGAACACCCCAAAAACTTTACCCTCGAACCGGAAAGAAAGAACTGCTTTCACCCGGGAACAGGTTAAGGAACTAGAAGCGGAATTCTCGCACTCAAATTACTTGACCAGATTGCGGCGGTACGAGATCTCTGTGGCACTAAACCTAACGGAAAGACAGGTAAGCAAACAACTAACATATTTATTTTTTCTTGCTTAAAAAAACATAAACCTAATATTGTTTTTATGTATGAAATTAGTAGCCAAAAAACTGTTACTGTTGGAGATGCCGGGCATCGATCCCGGTACCTCTCACATGCTAAGCGAGCGCTCTACCATCTGAGCTACATCCCCTGGTGAGATTATGGTGCAGAGCCTCGCCAAACAATGGCAAAATATTTCCAGCTCGTTCAACTATCGCTTCATCATATTCGCTTTCTTCTTGCTCTTCATCTTCGACTTCATCAAATTGGCAGGCGATTTTTCCCAGCATTACATTCAGAATCGAAGAAAAGATTGAATCCCTTACTTCCTGATTTGGAATTGCTGCACTTTTCAATTCTTTCAATAAATCTCCGATTCCTTCCAATGCAGCCATTACAACGGTACATTCTTCATCGGTTACTATAATTTCTCCCAATTTGTTAATCAAAATTACAACGGGTTGTGGTCAGTGGTCGGCCGTATTGAAAATCAAACGCCTGGCCGTCAACCATGATGAATGCTCTACCATCTGAGCTACATCCCCTTGTAGTAATCGTGCTCAATATTGTATTATTCTACAAACATATATGTAAATTGGTGAAAAATATTAGACATATCATTGTGTATTAACATGTATATCACATCTTCCAAAATATCATAATCTATAGTAGTAGGAAAACAAAGAAAGGTCGTAATGTTTTATATACCTATATTTATTATTATTACCTTCCAAGATTCTTTACAAATAAGAAGTCTTAAAACATACCTACTACATATTGCGGAAATAACAGAAAAAAATTTTTTCTTAAAGGTGAAAGTCTGGTTTCAAAATCGAAGAATGAAGTGGAAACGCATCAAAATGGAAAAAACTAAAGAGTTGTGATTCCCTTTAACCTGCACTCCGAAAATTTATAAAGTATAATAAATAGTTAAATAAATTGTATGTATCGAAAATATGTATCTTTAAAGAATGATGAATAAAACTTCTCAGTCTAATATTTCCAATATTTATTGCTCACTCATGTAGATGTAGCATAATCAAGTATTTATATCGAAATCAAAATCAATTTTCCTTACATTAACACACAATATATAAATTAAAAGTACTGATAAAGGTTATTTTGGAAAAACTTAATGATTCTTCTTTTTAAAATTTCTGTTTGCCGCCTTTTTTGGGCTCTGATTTTTCAATAGTTCCTTTGCTGCAGCAACCTTCAACTTTTCTTTTAATGAGTTCTGTGCATTTTTAACAGGTTTTTTGTTTCTCTTATTAATTCTACCAGGTAGAACTTTATTTTTTTTCGATTTGGATTTCTGAGTATCAGATTCGCTATCTTCATCTCCCTTTTTAAGAGTGACCAGTTTCTCAGCTAACTTCTTCAACGGAACTAATTTCTTGTCATTTTTCTTATTCGATTTCTCTTTCCTTGCTTGAATTTTTTGTACAACTTTTATGAAGTCAGTCATATCTTCATCTGATTCACTTTTTTCGTCTTCGAACTCTAACTCTTCCGATTCCTGCGTACCATCAGTAATATCATTTGATTCATTTAAATCCTCATTTTCTGTTTCATCCGATTCCTCCAAATCCAAATCCAAATCGTCAACTTGCTCAACTTGATTAGAACTTTTGGACCTTGTTGACTTGTGTAAAGTAGGTGGTATAGTTTCTAAAACATCTTCTTCTGGAACGAATTCTTCGTCTGAAGAGTCATCATCATTTAATGTTTCTTCTAAAAGAGCCCTCAACGGAACGTCTGTCAATGATAACATTTTTAACGTGGTAATAAATTTATTTGCCAAACAAATCATCAATCTGCGAGAATAGTCTTTATTTTTTTTATAAAATGTAGCTACTCACCTTTTTTCTTTGTTTTCAGTTTTTTCTCATCGGACTTCCTTAATTTGTCCGCCGTTTTAGTTTTCCCAGGTTTATTTGGAACGTCATTTTCGTTTGGAATAAATTCTTCATCAGAAGAGTCTTCTTCGTTTAGAGTATCTCCTAGAAGTGCTTCCACTCCAGTAATTGACAAATCTTTAAACAAATAATAATATAAAATGAAGAAAACATTTCCTTTAATAAGGATACCCACCCTTTTTCTTAGTTTTTTTAGATTTCTTGCTTTTTTTGGAACCAACTTCATCTTTCGCGGGGACTTTCTGTTCCCATGCCTTGATTTTTGACATCGTTTCAGCGTCTGGCTTTACAGTTACACTGTCAAAATCAATACCCAAGTTGGCATATTTTTCCTTTAATTTATCAAGTTTTTGCAAACTAGTTTGGATTCGTTTGTGATAGACTTCTTCAGTCCAATTATTTTGACGTTGCAATTGTCTTCCAACGCGCGCTGTATAAGCGGAAACATACTTTTCTTTGCCGACTTTGTTTCTAATCAATTTAACGCTGCTCTTGAAAAAATTGTGTTTCTGTTCTTCCGGTGGAATATATTTTGCCTTAACTATTTTCTTAAACATTAAGTAATTGTTCATGGTTGTAGCGGCGATTTCAGCTACCTCTGGAATTTCAAACTCAACGAAAGCGCATCCTCTACTATTACCAGTTTTCAAAGACCGCCCGAGCCGTACTCTTGTAACATGTCCAAATTGTTTAAAGTATTTTTTAAGTTGCGGCTCGAAAAATCCATGCGGCAGATTTTTTAAATATACAACACCTCGTCGAACTACTTGTTTTTGCTTTTTTTCCTTCTTGGTAATCTGCTTTTTTAACTGTAATAACCAACGTTAGAAATGATAACAGTACATAACTAGAAGTTTAATACCTGGTCAGAAACAACTTCTACATTTGTATCTTCAGTTGCTCTTTCTTCCTTTCGTACTTTTTTGACTTTCTTTTCCATTGTTAAAACTGAAAATGCCACTACTCTAACCTGCAAATGTTCAGTTCAGTAAATTGAAAATGCCACTTGTGTCACTCCGCGTGCGCGGATCAATCTATCTATTATTTGACACGGAACTACAGCCTCCAAATGTCCTAGATTTCACCAAATTCAGAATCCCGTCGAACATGTTCGATGCGCGCATGCGTAGTTCTGTTCGTGATGTGACGGAACTAAATTTGGTCCTCTCTAGTACAATTTCCGGCGTTAATTCCCTGTCAAATAATAATAAATAATAGATCATTCTAATTTCAACCGGCCCTCGGTGCAACTTGTGACAGCTGCGGCCAAGGATTTAAAAAATAATTATTTCTAGTTATTCTAGTTATAGTTATTCTATAATCTTTTTACAAATCTTAATTACAAAAGATAGATACTATAACAACAACATATTATATCTTCATTGATTCTCATAAAGTCTAAATTAAAGTAGGAAACCAGCTTTGAAATTGAATAATGAAAAGATCTGAAGTAAAATATCGCTGTTATCGAATATAACGAAAAAATGTTGAGGATATGTTTATTATAACGGAAAATACCATAATTACTTGGGGAGAATTAAAAATTCTACAAACATTCTATGTATTATATATATTTTTAAACAAATATTTAAAATTTGGATAGATGTTTTATCTTTTTACATATAAGCATATCACAAGAATTTTTTGAATAATCTCTTTGTATAATATTTAATAAATAAATAATGTAACTATAAATAAATATAAATATGTAACTATAATAAGTAAAAACATTTTGTAATAATGGGGATATACACGTTGCGATACTAATTTTAGTCTTATTGGAACCTTGACCACTGTATCGCGTGTATTAATATAATTCATAATTTACAAGTTAAATTTAATCTGAAAACGCTTTAAATAAATCTTCAAGAAGGGCCTTATTTCGAACAGCAATTATTCCTCCAGAATTACACTTTTCTCCATCACAAGAATACTGAATAGTAACAGGCTTCATATTCTTAATACTTTTTCTGAAATCAATTAAAATCCCGCCGAGGGATTGGAGAATTGCTTGAGGAGCACAAGTATCCCATTTGTAGGTCGATCCTTTGCTTAGTACATACACGTCTGCTTCTCCAGTTATAACTTTTAGTGCCTTGTGTCCAGCTCCAGCCGAGAATGCTATCTCGTAACCAAGGGCTTTTACTCTGTCCATAACATCTCTATTTTCAGAACTGGAAAAAATACCTACTTTATTAGGCTTTGAAGAAACGTTCTGAATATTATTGCATTTTTGATTTGCCAGAGATATCCCCCAGAATATTTTGCTTTCGTAATTATTTATATCAATTTTCTTGTAGAATGGTTGATTAATCACACCCAGAATTGGTACGTTTGTCTTTTTATCAAAAACTCCTATTAAGACTGTAACGCAATCTAATCCTGAAGATGTGATGCCGGGAAAATCGCTAAATACGGTGTCGCCTTTAATATATTCAGCAGTTGCATCTGGGAAGGTTTAATTTATCAGACATACAATTAATTCATGGTGTATCAATCATTACCAATTGGATCTATCCAAATTCCTAGATTGGTGTAGTCGAAGTCATCTGGGAAGCTAAATAAGCCTGCAACTTGACACTTTTGCTTCCTATGAACTTCTTCAGCCAAAACACCAGCAGCTACATCGTTCCCATTTAGAACCACTTTTAAACAATTCATCGTTTGTTCCGGAGTTTCTCCAATTTGAACAGAAACTGAGTCACCGAGAGAATTCGTAAATGTCGATGTCTCTTCACCAAAGATACTGTCGCCGATTTCTGGAAACTGAAACTCTTTTGCATTTACGTTCAACATATAATAGAAAATACTTACAATAGTCCCAACATCATGTCGAATGGCTTCTTGGATAAGAACATCAGCCAATGTTTTAAAGTCCCTCACAAATCTAGGATTAGACTCATCATTGGTCTTCTCTTGAACCAGTAATGCTAGAAGGCTAACGTCCGCACGACATTTTCGTGCAATACTACACGCTTTTTCAGATGCTTCAATTAAAGTTTGTAATAAATTTCGACTCATTTTCAAAAATCGCTGACAGTAATTAAAATTCTCAAAATGCACGCAAATTAAATTAGCAGAGAAAAGACTTGCATCCTTGCCTGATTCAACACTATTGCATATTTCGAGGCATGCGAATATTTTTGACATTTCAGATGTGACAGTTGTTTGTTTACGGCTTTGAATTTGCCTACCGTATTGATCTAATAAAGTAAATTGAGTTTTCACGAAATTTTTGTCATAAAACGATCGAACGAAATGGAAATTTTCGACGCATATGATGGGCAAATTAATGTTAATAACTATTTTGAAGACTGTGAAACAATTAAAAATAAGCCGTTAAATTCTCTGGTGAAACAAACAGCCCTAGAGAAGTTAAAACAACAAGAAATAAAAGGGAATTTATCGAAGAAACAAATTCAAGAAGGAGGTCAAAAGAAAATTGAATTTGCAACAAATATTTGTACCGAATTAAGTGAATTAAAGCGAGCGCGTTTCATTGAAGAAAAAAAGAGGCAACAGCTCCGGGAATCAAGTCAAGAATTGAAGGCACTCGAAGCGAAATTGCGAACTGCTTATATTCATAAGGCGCTAACAGCTCAAATAGCTGACAACATATCAAGAGCTGAGGAGGAAAAGTTAATGAAAAAGAAGGAAAATTCCATTTTAGAGGAGGCCCGTAGAAGTAATGAGGGATATCAAAAAATCGCAATTGAAGAAGAACAGAAGAAGAAAATGCTGCACAGAAAGGACCTACTTGAGCAAATAGAAGAAATTCAACAGAAAAAAGCTAAACGCTATGAGGAATTCTTAAAAGAGAAGGCATTCATTGACGAAATTATTCGGAAAATTTATGAAGAACAGCTCGAAGAAATGAAGGAAAAATTGCAGAGGAAACTGAAGTTCAAGGAGGATATGAGCGATTTTATTCAAATGCAGAAAGAGTGGAAAGCAAAGCTAGTTCAAGATACTAGGGAAGAAAATCAGCGCATTACAGAGTACCTACAGAAGAAAGAAAGTATTGCAAAAGACTTGGAAAACAAAAGAAAATTGGAAATAAAAGCACGTGAAGAACTCAGTGACAAAATTGGAGCAGAAGTTTTCCAACAGGAGGTATATGTTCAAAACATGACAAACAATTTCAAAATTTCGTACTGCATTGAATAATAAAAACTATCTAAAATTACAGGTTAGTAAGCGGCAAAGGCAAGATCTCCTTGAAGACTTATACATGAATGAGAAACGAGCCTTAGTAGAGGAAAAAATTCGAAAAGATATTGAGGAGAGTCTCCGCAAAAGAATTGCCGCTCGGATGCAATTGCAAGAGCAACAAGAAATAGCATTGCAGAAGCGACTTGAGGAGAAAGAGGAAGATAGGATTTTCCAGGAGGAGCAATTACGACTCTTCGCAGAGCGTGATAAATTAGAACAGTTATCCGACGAAAAACGACGAAAGAAAATGTTGGAACATCGTCGTGAAATGAAAGACGTTCTGGATGATAGACAACGCCGTAGAGAGAATCAGTACGCTCTTATGCTTGAGGAAAGGAAACAACAACTGCAAGAGGAACAGAGAAAGTAAATTACTTAAACTTTTTAAAAAAAATATGGGAAAAATATTTTTGTGTTTCACCTTCAGGCAACAACATATTGAAGAGGAAAGAATTCGAATGCTAAAGGAACACGCTCACGCTATAATTGGATTTCTACCTCCGGGGGTCCTGAGGGAAAGTGATCGCGAGCACTTGCCTCTTCCACCAAAACCAAACGCAAGTTGTTAAGTTAATATTCTAACATTACTCGCCCATAAAGAGAATACCGATTCTTTTAAGACTGAAAATAGTTTTGTGGAATCTAATTTTTATATTTTCACCGCTTTCTGCATTTTCTAAATATTTTTGCGCAAAATCTCAATCAAATAAATAATACTCCTATTAACATTTTATTAGTGAAAATGTAATACATAAAGGCATGGCAGTAATTTAATAACTTTTAACATATTAGACGCAACACAATATTAAAATAGCTCTGCATTACTTGCGTATATTAATTTTCTAAATCTATTAATAACACCCATCTAAAAATAGTACTTTTAAAATACAGTTGGAGAATATTTAGGCACTTTGAATGTTAAGCTCCATTGGACGAAAGTTAGAAACTTTTATTCATTGTATTTTCATGTGCAAGGCGAAGACGCCGCCTTAATTCGCTTGGGAATTTCTCGTAGCATTTCTTGCAAACTGGCTTCTCATCATATTCGTAAAACTTTGATTTTTGATTCATTTTCATGTCACAAACTGAACAAGCAAAATGATGGACACACCAAGCTTTGTTCAATGCAGTAAAAACTGGAAAAAAAAATCATCGAAATTTAAAGAAAAATGAAAGTGAACATTTATGTACCATCTCCTGCAATTACTTGATTGCAAACAAAGCATAGATTCCCGAAGAGCTGATGATAATGCGTTTCGCAATATGCCAGCCCACGCTTCTCGTAATGTCGATGTCCCAAAAATGGTTTTTCACATTTGGCGCAAACAAAGTGCTAGAAATATAAATTTGCATTTGAAGCGTTTCTCAGTGGAATTATGCAGCAGAAATTTGTAGTCAAAAACTTTGTGATTCAACAGAGTTCCTAGTTTAAGTAATTAAACTTTTCCACTCACCTCGACGTGCCAATGTTTACCCAGAGCAGTGACAACTCGCTCCTCAATGGGACGTCTGCAAGCGCCACAAATAGGAATCCCCATTTTATCATGGCATCGAAGACAGTACAACTCATTCTAGAATTTTTCGTGTGATCTAAATATATAGATTTTTTTTATAATAAAATTTAGCTACCATATCATTAGCAGCAAATCCGGGTCGGCTCTTTACTTCACGAGCGGTGGAGTCAAGCTCGATGCCACAAGCTGTACAATTAAAATGATACCCGTGGTACACCTCTCCTCTGAACCTCAGGGGCTGATCGTCAATGATCCCACTTGAAAAGTAAATACACAAAATTAGCAGGCAAATATTTCAGTATGAGTTACGCCATAAAAAATAATATAATTTTTAACTAAATAGATTTTTGTTTAATTCAGGGGTATTTTGTGTTTTCCACATTGGTTTTTGTTACCAAAAAACATTAATTAATTAGAAGTACGCCACATGAATCAAAATGGTATTTTTCAATCCAAGAATTTAGGGGATCAAAGTACTTACTGGCACTTGTTACACATATATTTCCCGAGTCCCACGGCTTTAACCTTCGCATTGCATTCGTGACAGAGAGCTCGATTCTGAAAAATCAGTTACAAAACAGTTGCTGCAACAGCAAAGTTACTTGTTGCCTCAATTGATTTTACCTGATTTCTAATGAAGCCGGAGTCAGCCAACTCCTTTGCGCACATCTGGCAGCAGAAGCAATGAGGATGCCAATTGGCTGCCATTGCTTTGATCACGCGCCCAATGACGAACTCCCCACATTTGTTGCAGCAAGGCGCGAATAAAACGTGAAAATCTCGTTCGCAATACTTTCGTCCTTCGAACTCGTAAAATATGCCATCCTGGAATGGCCTGAAACACTGGGCGCATCTGAAAATATGCTCTGTGTTTCGTAATCTATTTAATTATATATCAGGATATTTACACAAAGCATTGTGTATGCCACAGTTCTCCATTGGAGTTGACGATCTTCTCGTGTGGTTCGAATCCTTCTGCGCATCGCGTACAAAACATATTGCCCAAGGACATGGCGACACTCTCGAAACTGCAAATAAGGTTTTAGTGAATATCATTTGTTGTAGAAATGATGAGTCAAAGCCACATCTCTATTATAAACACATTAAAGAACTAAATGTAAGTGAGAAGTGAGGGGGGGGGGGGGGGGGGCGGTTGGGGGTTGCTATTATAACAATCTACAAATTGCAATTATAATTATTCGAAAAGCTTTCTATCTTATCATCTCTGATTATCGGAAGTCAACAAGCAGTTCAAAGGATAATGAAATATTAGGTAAATAGTATTTCGTAGACTAAATAATGACAAACTGTGTACGAAAAACACAAAATATACTTTGTTAATAAATTAGTTCTAATAAAATTATTAGTTTCCATGGAGCTTAGGACCGAAATTTAAAAACATGAGCTCAGATCGATGAAGTCATTGTTTGAAATTTCTTAACCCACGCAATTAGCATGTTAGCCATACATAGCTACAAATATAGTACATTTACTGGGAATTAGTACACCAATTTTATTGTAAATAATTCAACAGTTGCTTACCCAAGAACGGGTGACATTTTATTCTATTTATAGTTAAGTCTGGATGTAAAGTTTCACTTCTAAGAAAATTGGACCTCACCCTAATAATCAAAAACGTTATTTGTAGATTACTTGTATTTATTATCAAATGAAATTAAGGCTAAAAGACGGCAAACGTGCTATTGTTAGTGTGTATCCACAAAAACTGTTGATTTACCTTTAATTTTAAAGTAAACAAAATAAATTCTAATGGGAATTAAAGTTGACAACTAAAGGCAATTAGGAGACAACTGTACAGTTTTAGCAGAAAGTATGTAGAGGGCACGATTTTCGCAACATCAAACTAATGTTCCGAAAAGTTAAGCTATACAATTGTTTAACGTATGTAATTTCGAATTATCTATTATATTAGTACTGACTATTTCAAATTTAGACTTATAACTTATAAAAATGTTAACAAAGAAAAATCTTAAAGCAAAATTGGTTTCAAGCTTTACGTAAGTCGTAAACAGATAATTTGTAACGCGGATACAAGATCCACGACTTACGGAATCTCGGGGAACATTTTTAAAAGCAGCAAAATCAAGTGTTAATAAATTATTAAAACCCAAATGATTTTATTTCAATTGAATCATCAAAACTGATATTTCTGGTTCTATTACTCGATTTAACAATAAACCTCTTTTCCTAACTTTATTTATACTAAATATGTATATACAACATCAACAACATAATATGCAAAAAAGTGAATGGAAAATAAATCTTACTAGACTACTCTAAGCAATGAAATTGTTGCCCTTCCATTGTGAAACGACAAAATGACTAATTTCAAACAATTCAGTTATCTTTCTTCATTCTAGTTGATGTCATTCTGTAGATGATGGAATCTCTTCCTGGATCCATTGTAGCAATGGCGTATGATATTGCAAGTAGAGAAAACACGAATACTACTCCAAACCACAGCATGATATTGAAAATCACAGGGTAATCCTCAGAATAGTAGCTCGCCAAGTTAACATTGTCCGGCTAAAGAAATTTAGGATGTTAATTTAGTGTAATGGATTCAAAATAGGTTCTTACATTGGGTTGGGGATTGTCTTTCTCTGCCTGTCTCTTGCTGCGATAGTACTCAGCTTTATCTGCAACAGTCACAAATAACAGTTCCTTCGGGTACTGTTTTTTAGTTGCCTTTGCTAAATTCTCAATCGATTCAGAAACAAGCTCCAAAGCCTCTGCCGTTGCTGAAGACGCGCTACCATGGGTGGTGATTACTGGACTAACAGACAGACGCAACAATACTAGACCAATTTTGTTGTCGAATGAGGTGACTTGTTCAGCGAGACTGTCCAACATGCTCACTTGCTGTAGGATACGCTGATCTGCTGCATGCAACTTTGGTTTTAAGTACTTAGTCGATTTGAAAGATGATGGCACTTTGACGTTCCCTAGTATTTCCGGGTAGGTAACAAACTAAATGAAAGGAATAATTAATTATAAAAGAAATGCAATGACAAGTTTCGTCACCCTACAGCTTCTTTCCCTTGATTTAGATCAAGATCCATCACGAAGGAATTTGATTTTTCCAAGGTGGACTGCAAATAATTCAAAGACTCTTGCGCAGAATTTCCAACTAACTGATAACTTTTCTCTTGGTTTTTAAGAGGAAGTTCTTCAACGCCATCTACATAAATCGCAAAGCCAACTTTGGCCACTTCAAAAGGATCTTCCAAATATAGCCCACTCCAGTGAGCGGTATCCTGTATTGAGTATCCCAGAGCTCCAGCTACTACATCACCCAAATTGTCTGCTTCTAGAGCATCGTCTCCTTTGAAGGACACCTTTTTAGGCGAGTGTATTACAGAAAACTTCCCAGATGCAGCAACTGCAAAAGAAGTGATCCAGTGAAAAATCGATTTTCATAAAATTCAGGAAATTATATTTTTCTACTTTGTTTGAGTGAAAGATTATAGTAAATAGTTTAAATTGTAGCTTAATATCTTACCAGTTGCCAGGAACACCGGAAAAAGTAGCACAGCCCTCCACATCTTTAAACTGTTAAACCTCCTCATCATATGACAAAACTCGATACCTGAAAATTTGTCAATTTTCACGTGACATTTGTACTGCCAGATGAACAGAGATTATTCCTAGACTGTACCAAGCTGGTAATCAGCTGATTTTGTAATTGATTCAAATGCCTTCAATAAAGACATTTTCGCACTCTTATGTTGAGAATAATATAATTGTATCACAGACAATATTGTCTGTGATTGTATGAAATGTAATTTTTCCTTTCTTAATGTATAGTAATTTTAGATTGTATATATATTTTCGGTTGTTCTATTAATGGAAACATCTGTGTTGCTATTTGACATTCCAGAAGTGTCAAGTATGGAATCCGAAGTGAATTTACCTGTGCTTTCTCCTTTTATTTCAGTAGGTTCTTGTTTATTATTGGCCATTTTATATGTGGCAAGCTTATATGTTTGGACATATGAGCACAGTAGGTAAAAACTCTTTTAATTTTATGATTTTATATCATTTCCGCAAGTATTCTGTACTTGAGATGGTTAAAGTCACTGACAACAGAACTGCAATACCAATAACTGGTGTTTTCGCGGGAATAATTCAAAATTTAATTTACAGAGACCATCCAACCACGGTGAAGAAACGGTTTTGTAGTGTAACCATTGTTACGCTGATTTCGCCAATTTTTGTGTATATATTTTCTTCAAAGGATATTTTTAATAATTTATCACTGCTAGAGTTACTGGGATTTCGACAACCAGGATTACTGCAGGCCGTTACTATTCCATTACTTCACACCATTATACTTTTTCTAGGACCTCTCGCTTTACAAATATCCAATGGGGTGTGGAAACAATTGATCAGTAAGCACAGACCATAGAAAAAGGGCTTTATTTAATAACACATTTATTTGTAGAACCTAAATATTGGTTTGAAAACTGGCAAGATCTTATTTGGCTACGAAATCATGTGGTAGCGCCATTTTCAGAGGAATTCACGTTCCGAGCATGCATGCTGCCGCTCCTCATGCAATCTTTTAATCCACTAAAAGCAGTTTTTATAACTCCATTGATTTTTGGAGTTGCTCATTTCCATCATATGTTCGAGCGATTGAAAAGTGGAATGGAACTGAAGACCGTCTTAATCGTATCATGTACGTCTGATTTTAACGAAAGCGATATAAAAATTATTCTAACGTTTAACTACTTATATTTGACGAAACTCCCGAACTTAATGATTTGTTTAACAATAAATTCATCCACAATTAAATGCCTACAATTACTTTTGTTTCGTTTTAGGTTTTCAATTTACTTACACCACAATCTTTGGATTTTACTCAGCATATCTTTTTGCGAGAACTGGTCATTTTGTCGCACCATTTGTAGCCCATGCGTTTTGTAATCACATGGGATTTCCGGATATCCGGGATCTCATAAAAGAGCAACCACTCAAACGAAATGTTTTCCTTTTCCTTTACATACTTGGTTTAATTTCCTGGATTCTTTTGATGCCCGTGTTAACAAATCCTTCGTGGTACAGCAACAATTTGTATTGGAAGAGATAATTAACACTATAAGTTTTATTGTTTTAACATTAATGCAAAATTTAAATTTTACGTAGATTGTATAATGTAAGTTGAGAGTTAGAAATTTAGCTAAGTCAATGTAACTGTTTTGTACACTTCGTTAATAGTGCAATTAATATTTTAAGGTAATCGCTTGTTTATTTTATTAGTGTTTTAATATCTTGTTGAGGAAACACTTGAGTAGTCCTCTGCCAGTTGCCCGAAGGCCAAATCCAAAATGGATTTTTAAACTAAAAAACATTAACAAGCGAAACATTTAGTAAAACATCTTTCTTTAATTGAATCAAAACATGTATTATAGAATATTTTAATGAAAATAATTGATTTTTGATAGATAAAATTGTTTATAATTTAACAAAACATCAACCGTAGAACAGCATTCAAGATCGAGTAAGATAAGAGAAGAGAAATTGCACAGAATCTTGTTCTGAGCGTAAACTTAGATCAGTCACTATGATGCTGAGATTGATTTAACAGTGCCACATTACTGGTTTTCAGCCTGGCAATAGTTGCATTCGAAAATGTGGAAGGACACGGCGACACGCACGGCGTCGAGCAATGACTGTTACTAATATCACATTGATCTAAAAGACGTAAAAGTTCTTCAGGTGTTGGACCCCCAGAAGGTTGACGAGCAGTTTCTGTTCGTGTAGACAATTCTAGGGCAGTTGTTAAGTCCCACATTTGAATAGCACCATTGCAGTGACCGGAGAGTATAAAACGTGAACCCATTCGTGATGAGCCTTCACATTCATGTACACAGAACGACGTTATTGTAGTTCCATCAACAGATTTTATAATGCAAACACGATCTCCGTTTGATGCTAAACGAACGTAAAGTTGATCGGTCTCTGGAACAACTTTCTGTACAAATATTTGTTCGTCGTCTTGCTCTCCAAACGGTCCAAAGTCGTTTCCAGCTGAATAACTGTAGTTTGTGTCTGTACCTTCTAGAGATACTATTTTGAATGATGCCTCTGGCGTTGATCCTGGCTGAGTTGATATCATCCCCCGAAATCTTGTTACGCGCCAGGTTCGCACATGGTTGTATTCACTGCATACTGATATCAGATATTTTTCCGATAATGTCACCTGGACGATTAGGAGTGAAAAAGATTTTCTGCCGTTATTCAATTTTCTGTGAAAATTTAATGTTTACCTTGGTAACTGGACTCTGATGTACTGTGAAAGTTTGAAACAGTTGTGGCCCATGACCAACGGTCTCTGGATGCTGAACAATTACCCTTACAGACCCGGATTTAGTACCATAAGCAATTTCTATCCAATTTCCACACAAACCTACGGGAAACGGAAATGAAATTAATAACTTAGCAAATAGCGAACAAAAACATTAATCGATATTTAAAATTTATGCAACAAACACATACAATATGTACAATATTTAAATCAACAAAGGAACAGTATTATTAAAAGAAATAAATGCGAACATGCCAGCACCAAACTACTTACTAAAAATGAGTGTCTTCTTGTTTTCAAAAGTTTCGTGTTTATCCGTGATTCGAACTTAATAAAGGTGAAAATTTGCTCTTTATTTGCATCAAAATTAACATAAATTGGTATTGTTGTAAATGTTCAAAATGTGACAGAAATTTCGCAAAAACAATCAAAACGAAAAGCATGAATTGATATACTTATGAAATTTAGTTAGAAAGAATGTTTGTACTTTATTTTATTTAATATCATATATTTTGGTATGAAGAGTAAAACTGACCCGTTCAAAAACACAAATACAAAAAAAAAATTGGTTGAAATGAAAGAAAACAATGATTTTAGAAATAGAAAATGTTTCGGAATTCGTTTTGTAAAAATAGTTCGTTTTGCAAATATGTTTTACATCAATTTGTAATGATTTAAAAGGAAATAACAAGTCACAGTTCTTCGTTTACCTTCTCGTCCTCGATCCGGTGCTGGCATGAAGATTTTCGGTTTGACAAAAATAAAAAAAAAAACAAATGAATTTTCGTTTTCAATCCTAACAGTGAGTACTGAGAGTTAAAGGAAGTAAATTAATTATCTTTTATGCTTTGTGAAATCGAATAAGTTTTGAGGGTAAATCACATTGCGGTTAAGTTTAGTTACAAACTTAAAACCATTAATATTTCGATAGAATAATTAATATTTTTTCTATATTCCAGATTTAAATACTATTACAGTGAACAAACTCTAAATAATCTTTAAAATAAAAAAGTCCTTTAAAAACAGAGTTCCTGCGAAATGAACAAGAACAAATCTGAGTATAAAATGTAAGAACAATTCAAGTAAGAATCGTTGGGGTGTCCACTTTTTGCAAAACAAATTTTAGTTTACAAATCGAATCTATAATTGAAATAGATAACGCTTTTAGTACTCTTTCCAAAAGAATAAGCTCTCTTAAAAAAACTCTCACAGAACAATAGTAAGTTTTCGAATCATTGCTACTGCATTTTATTTAGTTGTAGTAAATCCTGACCGAAATTTACAGGAAACTCTTTTAAACCGCAACATTTCCAAGAATACGTTGAAAGTAAAAACTTACAAACAAATTCAAAGAATTTTAGAGGCTTAATCATTAAGCAAACTTGTTTATTTATGCATTGAAATTATATGAACATCACTCTGAAATAGAACACTTTTGGTTCTCTGCTAAGAATCTGAAATATCTAATTGAATCTTATGGACGCCTCTAATTTCCTTAGAATTTTTTAGGAAATGAATATGTTTGGAAGTATTGCAGTTGTAAGAGGTAGTCCGTTATACTTACTCGAGGTCTTCGGAGTTAGGTACACAGAAATTGCAGTAATATGGTCATTTGTTGGGTCTTTATATAGTTCCGTTACCAACAAGTCATTGTCCTTCATTCTCAAAGGGAATTTCTGCATATCTAGTGATAAAAGTTGCTTTCAAGTTTACGTAAATGTTATTCTAAAAGGAAATGCGATACCTATGTAATATATAGAACCATTGTTGCAGCCCAGAAGCAAGAAGGATCCAGCGCTGTCGAAGGACAAAATAGGTACCAAATCCTGTATTTGCCAGTGTTGGGTCATCGCATGCCACACACCAATCTTTCCAGACGATGAAAGAGCCACTAATTGACTTCCAATAAAGAACAAGTATTCTACGCGAACATTTAGATTGAAGGTTCCAATGTCAGTCTTATTTCCGTTTTCCTGAATACCCCAGAGTCGAATTTGGCTGCCGTACGAGATCGCCACCATTTTGCTGGACGCTGGCTCGGCACTTGATAGATTCACTTTTGCATTTATCGCTATCCTTTCTATAGTCGATTCGATATACGGTGACGTGAATACCAGCTGCCAACCTGTAGTGTCTTTTAGGCGATAGCATGTCACAAAATGTGCATACGCTACACTTATCCAATTGTGATGGGCTTTGATGACCTGCACCCGTAATGGGTCTACCCAATTCGAAAACAAATGAGGACTAAACACTAGGCCAACGTCATTTCTTATGAATTTATTCAAGTCGGCGGATGAATTGCGAGAATGACGCAAGTCCAAGGAAGCAGTTCGAGAATGGCTGGAGTTAGATGGCCACGATCGCATATCCTGACCATTTCTTGCCGTCAATCGGAGGTCCCAAGACGAGTTACGTGAGTGGCTAGAATGTCTTGAGCTCCCGCTTCCGTTACCATTTCCGCCTGACAATTCTGGCACTCGAACCATTGAACCAGGACGTGCGCACACTCCAGAGGACGTCGACGGACCAGTGTATACGGACGATTGATTTACTTCATTCACTGGTACTGTATTTGGCATTGTGTTCGCTGCATTCGAGGACACCGCCATATCTTGAATAGGAATCGTTGGTGGCGGCAGATGGCCACAGAAAAGCACATCACCGCATGACGAGAGATTGAGGTCCTCACATAATATCAGCCTTTTTATCAGCGGGGCTATGCTATAGTATTCGGCTTCCTGTCTTAAAGCTCTAACATCACATTTGCTAATATCAATGTCTTTCGTTCGCAAATAGTTTAATATAATCGAAAATAAGTTCGGATCTCTGTCGATGAAGATTGCTCCGTTTTCATCCCGTAAACTGGAAATGCGACCACTCAGTAAGGCGGTGAAAAATGTATCTGGTATCCAAGTCAAAGTTTGCCGTGAAGTAGACAACCTAAACAAGGAAGTTTGCAATTAGAACCTAGTTGCAGTATAAACAAGATACTTTGTAACTTGTTTCTTCCTTTATCTATTTAATTGCCTTTACAATAAATTACTGGCAATGTAATAAACTGAAATATGCGTTTTAAATCGGACAGAAAAGGAAGGGAAATCGGTGCTTCAATGCAACCGATCAGGTAAATGGACCGACCGGAATTACGAACTTGATATTCATTATCACTTTCATAAACTTTATACTTTAAGTTGCGATAACAATAGCTTTATTTACAAACAACAAGCGAGAATGAAAATCACGAATTCAGAATCAATATTTTTCACTTACTTTTGACCCCCAACATTTAAGTTAATAATATCACCTCCATGACTAAAATAGTTCATTTTGTCGGTTCACAAGACTTAGTACTTTAGAAATAACATTTTACATGAATTATTAAACGAATAAAAATATTTTCTTTCTGTAAATGTCACTTGGCAGCTGTAAAAAAATTTGTTTCCAATAAGTACGTGGAATTGTTACCAGATGGCAGTTTGCTTGGAACCAAAACACAAATGGCTAAATATACATTTAAATTTTAAACTTAAAATTTTAAAGCTAATTAATAATAATATCTAGAACTAGCAGGCCCGCCAATACTTCTCTTTTGCTCAGAAAATAGTAAACTGTGCTTAATACTTATATATATATATATTATTTTATTATTATGTGGCAGCTACAAACGGCTCCGTGAAATTAGACCGCGATTAAAAAATTAAATTAGGCGGTCTAAATTCATCACCCTGTATGATTTAATTTTCTTCTAATTAGACAAGTACGCATTCATGTTTTTAATTTAATTGATTTCAAATAAAACTT
The DNA here is from genome assembly GCA_963082835.1 of Leptogaster cylindrica. Taxonomy (NCBI): domain Eukaryota; kingdom Metazoa; phylum Arthropoda; class Insecta; order Diptera; family Asilidae; genus Leptogaster; species Leptogaster cylindrica. The sequence continues at coordinate 35,380,315 of OY720106.1, forward strand.
AACTTTAACTAAATTAATTTTATATTTTATATTCAGCTCCAAATCTTGAGGTATATCGTTAGATACGTCTGAAAAATCTACGCACATTGTTTGATCTTTGAATTTTAATCTATATCACTCCATAGCTAACATAACATTAATTACACAATGCCTCAAATATATTAAAATTGCAGGTCTGTAATTTATATCTCAAGATGAAAAATGATTTTCCTTAAAGTTCGGATGCTTTGAGTAGGCTTCAGTTTTATGTTCCCGAAAATCCTCGTCTTCATGGCATTCTTTGAAGCAAGTTTTACAGAATAATTCACCGTCGCAGCCAAAACATCGAATTACTGCATCCTCGTTGCATATAGTACACCAAGGAAGCTCTTCCGTTTCTGTACTTGGTGGTGGTAGTCCGGCAATCAATTCTTGTTCTTCAGATGAAATGGGAATATCAGGAAGTTTTACTTCTGACATGAACTGCAAGAAAATAAATTGGTTTTTACATATAGGTAAAAAAATCAAATAATTTATATACCCTTTCAATTACTTTCACAGCAGCTTCCTCCTCATTTTCATCATTGTCGCTAGGTGTATTCATGCCTGTAGTATTCGAAGCAGAGGGCTTGGATGTACTTGGCACACTGTTGTCTTCTTTGAGAGCCGCCAGTCGCCTTTCTATATCAGCCAAGGGATCATCTGATGGGTGATTGGGGAGTTCGTTGTCAATATCCTGCTCTTCAACGAATTGTTTTAGAAGATCATCAATTTTTTCTTTATCGGTACGATTGTCGGTGGAAAGCAATATATCGGCTTTTGAATACTCTTTGTAAGGCACTCCTTTTAGGGCAGCCAAGCGAGATGCCATATCAACATCCGTAGGTAAACCTTTTGAACCGTCCTCTTTTAAATTTTGTAATTTTTTTGAAATTACGTTGTCCAAGTTGTTTGCTATTTCTTTGTCTTCATCTGGGAGGGCTTCTTCAGCTACATGTAATGGTTCAATTGGAGGTGCAAGGTTTGTTGGGGGCTCGTCACTAATTAAATGAAATATTTCAAAATAAGATTTTTTGAAGTAATCATTTTAATACGTGAGAAAGTAATTGTATAACCTTGGAATTCATGTAATAATCAACAAAGACAATATAAAGATTAAAAACAAGGCGATGTTACATTTTTGTTTTTAAATTACATATTAATATCAGTTTTCTCGGTGAAACAATTTTAATTGAATTAACTGCGTTGCATTTTGTAATTTTTTGTACTCACATTAGAAGCAATTCAGGACTTGATGTTGGTGGAACCGATGAAATACCCTGTTGCAATTTCTCGAAGCATCTCAAACACACTTTCATCTTTGAGTTGTTACATCGAGGCACAGCAATTTCTTTTTTTAAGCATTTAACACAGAAAGAATATCCGCAATTAGGACACCCTGACTGCAATATGATTTATTAAAGGTGAGAAAGATTTAGTATAATGCGTTAAGTTATGTACCTCTTTGCAAAATAACCCAAATCGTCTTGTACACGCATTACAAGACATTTTTTTTGGAAATTTGAATACCTATTATATTTATTTAATTTGATAATGCTCAGATAAAAAAATGTAAACAGTGAAGTGACAGTTGTGAACAGATGATTTTTATTGTTGTTTGTATCCTTACAAATGCACAATAAACATTAGAACAAAAATGACTAATTGTATTTTCGAAATTTCATTTACTTTACATTTGAGTTTTGAGAGAATAACAATTAATATAGAATACGATTTTCGTCTGGTTGTTGAATATTATGAGTACTAATACGAAATGTGTTTAACGAACTGAGCCTTTTTAGGAATGTTGATAGCACATTAAGTTGCTTCTAACTTCATGGGAAACTAATTGTGACAGTTGTGAACAGATGATTTTTATTGTTGTTTGTATCCTTACAAATGCACAATAAACATTAGAACAAAAATGACTAATTGTATTTTCGAAATTTCATTTACTTTACATTTGAGTTTTGAGAGAATAACAATTAATATAGAATACGATTTTCGTCTGGTTGTTGAATATTATGAGTACTAATACGAAATGTGTTTAACGAACTGAGCCTTTTTAGGAATGTTGATAGTACATTAAGTTGCTTCTAACTTCATGGGAAACTAATTGCAAATCGTGACATAGCGGCTTTGAACTATCGAGGTGGTGCTTTTGTTTTTGGAGTATAAAAATTGAAAATAAAAGGAATACAAAATGCCGATCGAAAATCTGGAAGAACAGGGCTTGGAAAAGAACCCAAATTTGGAATTAGCGCAAATAAAATTCTTGCTGTCGCTGCCGGAACACAGCAAAGACAAAGAAATGAAGACAAAACTGCTGCAGGCTATCGAAGTGGATAATATGGCTCCATGGTACGAAGAAATTTGCTCTGAATTAAACTGGCCCGTCGACAAGGAGCTGCTTAAGCGCATGCAGGAAGAAAATAAAAAGAAACTCGAAGAACTAGATGCGTCTATTGAAGATGCAGAGAAAAATCTTGGTGAAATGGAAGTTCGGGAGGCTAATCTGAAAAAGTCGGAATATTTGTGCCGAATTGGTGACAAGGCTGCAGCAGAACTGGCTTTCAGGAAAACTCACGAGAAAACTGTTTCCCTGGGTCATCGATTGGATATAGTGTTTCACTTAATTCGAATGGGATTGTTCTACTTGGATCACGATCTCATCACCAGGAACATAGACAAGGCGAAGTACTTGATCGAAGAGGGAGGAGATTGGGATCGTAGAAACAGACTTAAGGTAGATTATTTTATGGTATCATATGAAATATAGTAGAAAACCATGTTGTTTTAGGTCTACCAAGGAGTTTATTGTGTAGCAATTCGAGACTTCAAGAGTGCTGCGAATTTCTTCCTCGATACAGTCAGCACTTTCACATCATATGAGTTGATGAACTACCCAACATTTGTTCGGTACACCGTTTATGTCGCAATGATTAGTTTACCTAGAAACGAGCTTAGAGATAAGGTTGTAAAAGGAGCAGAGATCCAGGAAGTGCTTCATTCCCTTCCTGACGTCAAGAATTACCTCTTCTCACTGTATGATTGCCAGTACGCAGACTTCTTTAAACATTTAGCAGAAGTCGAAAATGTCTTGCGCAATGACTACTTGGCTCATCCGCACTACCGTTTCTACGTTCGCGAAATGCGCATTTTAGCATATACACAACTGCTGGAGTCCTACCGATCGCTCACACTTCAATACATGGCCGAAGCATTTGGAGTCGACGTGGACTACATTGATGCCGAACTTTCTCGATTCATTGCAGCGGGCAGACTGCATTGCAAGGTGGACAGAGTTGGAGGCATCGTTGAGACAAACAGACCGGACAACAAAAACTGGCAGTATCAAGCCACCATCAAGCAGGGCGATTTGCTGCTGAACAGAATTCAAAAACTTAGCCGCGTTATTAATATATAAATGATTTTGCCGATATTTCTTTTTTTTTGTGAAATACATTTTGGACATTAGAATGTGTTTTTGTGTTATTGAGAGGGTAGTCGAATTAAACATAGTGGATATCAAAGACGAGTTATAAATATTTTGAATATAAAATTGGTTCAGAACCTCGTTGGGGATATTTAAACATCAAGGTATATTATAATTGATTCGATTTCCAGTAAATATGGGATTTAGCTAATGCTGTTTCAAATACTTTTCGCTTTGCAATAATATATTTTGTACCTGTAAAATTTGCAAAAAGAATATAAAAACAACGGTTTGTTTTAGGTTATTAATTATTATACTTTGTATACTATTTTACAAATGTTAAACATTCTATTTGCTGAACCTGTTTGCAAAATTCATTTGCTGAACGAACGGATCAAAAGAGAATATGTCAAGTTAACAATTGTGACAAACTTCATTGAATTGACTCCGTCGCAAAATTTTGGTGCACTTACTTTTTTATGACAATACAGTATCGCGAAGAAAAACTGTTGAATGTGGTATTTATATAAAGTTTACGAATTATTTAAAAATGTCACTGCAGAAATAATAATTGAATAATTTAAACTCAAATGAAATAAACGCACAACATTTTATTTATTTGCCTAGTTCTGAACTTCATTCAGTTCTGAACATTGTGAAAGGGGTACAGTGAAAAATGTCTCAATCAAATATACCGATTGTAAGAGCAGAGCCAGCAGCACCCGGTGCTGGGACTGGGCAGCAACCAATAGTTAAAATTGGCCACTATTTACTTGGTGCCACCTTAGGGATTGGAACTTTTGGCAAAGTGAAAATTGGCGAACATCAGCTAACAAAGCATAAAGTTGCTGTAAAAATCCTCAATAGACAGAAAATTAAAAGTTTAGACGTAGTTGGAAAAATTCGTAGAGAGATACAAAATCTTAAACTATTTCGACATCCGCATATCATTAAATTGTACCAGGTAAATTTGTGAATAAGTTATAATTAGTGTGTACTTGTTTGAGTAATTGTAATAAATTCCAAATCGGATGTTTTATGGTTATGCTTCGAGGTGAAATTCTATATCAGTGTTTTAATACAAAATGTTTTCTTTCCCCAAACACTGGCCAGTATCTGGTGTAGTATAAATTTGTCTACATCATTCCACGTAAATAAATTAAGAATTTCATTTTTCTATCTGTTGTCGGTCTGTTGTGGGAATTTAAATATAAGAAATTATGTACAGTGACTGCACTCTTTCGTCGTTAGCAATGAAAACTACTTTTATGAATTTCTGCGACCTTTTTGGAACTGGATCCAACTTTACACTCCATCTTTCTCTTAATAATTAAAAATAATAATTAATTAAATAATATAACTGATGTATCTCTCTTATATCAAGTACTTTAAACCCTATTAACAATTTATTTAACAATATTTAAAAGAGTACAGAATCTGAATTATTTAGGAAAAAGAACATTATAAATTAAACGCAACCTTTATTTCAAACAATTTTAAACTTTCAGGTTATTTCTACGCCGACAGATATATTTATGATAATGGAATATGTGAGCGGAGGTGAACTTTTTGATTATATAGTAAAGCATGGAAAACTCCAAGAACATGAAGCTCGACGATTTTTTCAACAGATTATATCCGGAGTTGATTATTGTCACCGGCATATGATTGTACATAGAGATCTAAAGCCGGAAAATTTGCTCCTTGATCACAATATGCATGTGAAAATAGCTGATTTTGGCTTATCGAATATGATGCTTGACGGAGAGTTCTTGCGGACATCCTGCGGTTCCCCAAACTATGCTGCTCCTGAAGTAATTTCAGGAAAATTATATGCTGGTCCAGAAGTTGATATTTGGTCATGCGGTGTGATTCTGTATGCTCTTCTGTGTGGGACACTTCCTTTTGATGACGAACATGTTCCAACATTATTCAGAAAAATTAAATCTGGCATCTTTCCGATTCCAGAATACTTAAATAAGCAGGTTGTAAACTTAGTTTGTCAAATGTTGCAAGTAGATCCGCTCAAGCGAGCGACTATTGAGGAAATTAAAAAGCACGATTGGTTTCAAAAGGAGCTACCTTCGTATTTGTTCCCGTCTTCAGTTGAGCAGGATAGTAACGTCATTGATACTTATGCTGTGAGCGAGGTTTGCTGTAAATTTGGTGTAAAGGAAGCTGAAGTACATAACGCCCTACTAAGTGGGGATCCACATGATCAGTTGGCAATAGCTTACCACTTGATCATCGATAATAAGCGTTTTGCTGACGAAGCTGCAAAAGCGGAAATCAAGGAGTTCTACGTTGCAGGAAGTCCACCTCCAGTAAATTACAGTCCAAGTGAACGGTATGAACAGTATGGATCGTCGTCAGGATCATCCAGTATAAGACCGCATCCAGAAAGAATAGCTCCTCTGCGCGAACGTGTCCTTGCGAATGCCAGTAATCAAACTGGTGGCTTCCAGGAAAAAACTCGCGGTACACCAGTAAAACGTGCCAAATGGCATTTGGGTATTCGGTCTCAAAGCAAGCCCAACGATATTATGCTGGAAGTATATCGTGCTATGAAGGCTCTAGACTACGAGTGGAAGATAATTAATCCCTACCACGTTCGAGTTCGAAGACACAACAAGCAAACTGGAAAATATGTGAAAATGTCTCTTCAGTTATATCAAGTGGACGCAAAGAGTTATCTTCTAGATTTTAAATCTTTGACAAATGAAGAAGTGGAACAAAGTGACGACGTTATTCTGGAGAGTTTAACTCCACCGACATTGAGCAGTATTGGATTAATGCCTCAACAACCGACTGGTCACCACACAATGGAGTTTTTCGAAATGTGTGCCGCCCTTATAATTCAGTTAGCACGCTGAAGCTATTTTATTTTTCAGATATGTTTGACGAATGTCGCAACATTTTAAATTATAATAAAAACTAATTGATTTTCTCGGTGAATGAAACAATTGTTTCAAACAACGCGATATTAACAGATTTTAATGACCTCTTTAAAAATTATTTCATTTGGTGAATGCTATTTCTTTGATTAAATTTCTTCAGCAAATGTTCATATATAGATTATATGGAATTATAACAAATTGTTGCGCTGAAATTATCCTTAATGGCAGTTTTTGTTCTTATATGCATTCTTATATTCGAAACATAATAAAGAGTGACGTTGTATCGTGCCTTTTATTGTTAATTTTGTATTTATCTTTAAAACTCTTTTCAGTTACCCAGTTTACACCTGGGAATATGTTAAAAGTATAATTTAGTGATTATGATTTTGCAAAATTCACTGAACGCGAAATTAAATTAACCATATTATTACTACTAACAAATGTACTAGTTGTTATGTGGCTAAAAAAGCAACACTACTTTCAATTATTAAGCCGGAAAATTTTTTTAAGTGTGTATTCCTTTCCGGGAAAAATTATAAAGGTTAAACGCATCTTTATACTGTTATAAAATATAATATATTCTGTTAAACATTTTTTCAAATAAATATTGTTAAAAGTCAACCTTTAGTCATATAGTTTTTAAATATTTATTATAATAATTGGCAATCCACATTTTCTTGTAGCAATTGTATTTGGAAAACGACTTTATTTTCGATTGATGTTGCTGATTGTATAATTATACTTGGAATATTAAAATATTGTATTAACAATAAATGCTTCTTGTAAGTCTATACGTTAACAATGTTGCTCGAAATTTAAAGCTGGAGATAGAGAACGTTTCGCCTTTCTTCTCGGTGATTCAAGTTACGGAAAAGTTTCATTTCCGGAACGAAACAAAAGGAATTTGCTGTGAAATTTTGAAAATACATTTATTTATTTCGGAAAAGAAGGTTTGAATGAACTAACTTTGAAATACCATTCATAATTTTGCAATTTTGATTGTCTTTCTTTTTCCGTTTTAACTTTTTCCTACTCAGAGAATTATTTAAAAAACATTATTTGTTGATGAACACTGTTTTTACTTTTTTCTTATTATAAATCGAAAAGTTCCCGAAACAAATTTAACTTAAAGATAAAAGGTTTATTAACAATTTTATTTGATTAAAATACAGGTCTGATGTTATTTTTCTATTGGTGGCCAAATAGCAAACAATTCTGATGTGCTAATGTTGTATAATAAATCTGCATATTCTTCTAAAAGATCTGTGAATAAAACCAACCGATTATTAAATGTAATTACGGATATTGTAGTCATAACACTCACATGTCGGTTCATCTTTCCATATTTCACACAATTTGTTTCTCGAATTACATTGTTTTATCGCGATTGCTTTTATAAAATTGGACACAAACGAATTTAAGTTAGCCCACGATTTCAGAAGAGAACTTGGAGTTGACTTGAGTTTGTTCTTATAATCAACAAGTTTTGGACACACGTCTCCATTTAAGAAGAACATTCCGAAATATCTGCAAATATGAAATTACGTTAAACGTACAACATTTAATGGACTTCAAGAAACACTTGCCTAAACGCTCTTTCGCCAATGGGCATTTCAATTTCACTCAGTGGTAACTCCCAACCAGCTCGTCCGAAGGTCGCATCAACGTAACAATACATTTTCCCATCTTTGCTGTTGAATTTTGGGCTTGGTTCTTCTTTCACCGAATGAATATTGCACAGTTCGGGGACATATAACAGAAGCCAATCAGGTTCGATAGCTGTGATTCCGCGAATGAACATCTTATTGGTGTCGCCGATGTTAACTTCGAACACCTCCTGATACACCACCCACTCTGGTTGAGCTTTTTTTAGAGCAGATGAGGAATGAAGAAAAACATGGTCTACCATTTCGGAGCACTCATAGGCATACTTCAGCTTCTTCTGAGTTGCCTTATCTTTACCACTATCGTTGGGTACTTTGCGTGCAACTTGGCTGCCTAAACCACACAGTAAAATTTGGCGGAGGAATTTTGCTTGAACATCCGAGGGGGGCTGCATTTTTGGGTCTGCAACCAATTCAAATTCAGGTGCATATAAATTGATTTCATTGATCAATTGCACGCGAAGCTTTCTTATTTCAGTAATAGCTTTCAATCTAAGATCATTTTCTTTACAAAACTCTTGCAATTTGCCCTGGTGATCAGCATACTCTACTGCACCAACTATACGCAAAAGAACCATTGGATCACCCAACAGTTGGCAGTTCTTAAAAGCTGAAAAATTCTTGGTGGTCGGGAACCACTTCTTGATACTTAGATTTCCTTCTGCACACACTTCAGGAACTGATAATGCTGCAACTAAACAAATTGTGTACGGGAGTAAGTTTTGCTGGCAGCTTAGGGCAAGCATTTTGGAATATTTGGGAGAAACTGGAAACATTGACATTGTCCTCCCAAGTTGCGTTACTTTTGTAATAGTTTCATTTTTACTTTTTTCTAATGCTCCCAATAAAATCAAATGTTTTTCGGCGACTTGAAGTTGTGTTAAATCCGGAGGTGATGGAAATGGAAAGTTTATAACTTTTTCTATGCCCATGCATTTCATTTGCAGCATTAAATCATCAACTGGTCTTCGTTGGATATCAGGCATTGCAAAATCATCAAATTCGTTGGCAAAAACTCCGGCCGAATATAGTCGATAGCAGTGTCCAGCACTTACGCGACCTGCTCGACCAGATCTCTGATTGGCTGATGCTTTATTCGTAAAGGTTACAACGAATGTACTAACGCCAGTTAATTTATCATAAAGTTTGGTCTTTTGTCGGCCACAATCTACAACATATTTTATATTTGGTATAGTCAGTGAAGTTTCTGCTACATTTGTGCTAACTACACACAAACGACATCCGGACGGAGGAGGTTGAAATACACGACTCTGTTTTTCCGTTGCTAGTAATGAATAAAGTGGCAACACCCACAACGGCTGTTTAGTATATTCTGTATCATTATCACTGTTCGCGTCACTTCCATCTTCTTCATCTGCGTCGATTTCATCATCATTTGAATTATCTTCGTTATCTAAAAAGTCTAATTCTTCATCTGCTTTTATTTGTTCATTAATAGCTTGAAGATTATAGTTGTCCAAATTGAATTTTGAGGGTAATTCTGAAGAATATGATTTCTTTTTGTATGTTTTCGCTCTATTTATTGCACGCTTTTCTATATTTGAATCACTATCTGAATTGTTTCCTGGTGCACCGTTTAAGGGAAACTTTTCCCGAAGTTTCTGCACCATCTTATTAACCTGAAAAATTATATAAAAATATTTTTAATAAAATAAGGGATGTTATTCTTTCAAAAATTATAAAAAATAAATTAAAATCACCAAAACTAAATACCTAAATTACAAAAGCAAAGACCGCTCACTTGAACAATAAATGTCTACCAGTCAAATTTAATTCTAAAGAACCTTACAAAAATATGATTTCTAAAGCGATTTGAACACTTGTGTAATCTCCAGACATTACAGTAAGAAATATTGGGACATACCTCTTGTTGTCCAGTTAAGAAAAGCAGAATTCCACCTTCCGGAAGCTTTGCATGTATTTTACAAACTTTTTGAAACGCAGCCTTTAAGTAGTTGTTGGGAGTTCTTTTCTGAAAATGAATAGTAACCGGAAATTGTCGTGCTTCTACTAACAGAACTGGAGGCGGTATTTGAAACAATTTTGAGTTTTTCGTAAAATCTTCTACTCTTAATGTAGCTGACATGATGATCATTTTGAGTTTATTGTTCTTTTTGTTCCTCAGTGGTACTATTCTTGAAAGAAGGCCAATTAAAATATCAGTGTAAACACTCCTCTCGTGAGCTTCGTCTATAATTATAACTGAATATTTGCTAAGAAGGAAATCTTTCTCGATCTCTTTCAACAAGACGCCATCGGTCATAAATTTAATTTTCGTGTCTTTCGTTACATTCCCTTCAAACCGAATTAAGTAAGAAACTTCCTTGGTAGTCAAATTCATTTCCTTCGCAACTCTCTGAGACATTGCAACTGCAGCCACACGCCTTGGTTCAGTTATTCCAATCATTTTTTCCTTGGCATATCCGGCTTCATAGAGAAATTGGGGTAATTGAGTAGTTTTCCCACTTCCGGTTTCGCCAGCCAAAATAATTACATTATTTTCATTGATTGCTTCCATTATGCTTTGCTCTTCAGCTAAAATAGGGAGTTTTAATCTAGCCGCTTGTATCTCAGCACTGCGATAAACATGCACGTAGGTTGTAGGATTATTCTTAGCAGCTTCTAGTGCAACTGGTTTTGATATTTTTGAGCTACTCTCTTTTAATTTTAAATCATTTTTTTCTTGTCGTTCAGTTTCGCAACTGGGTTCTTTAATCTCAGAAATATTCTTATTGTCTGCAACAGTCCCCTTAGTGGAACCTGAATCTTGTTCAGCATTATTATCGTTCTTTTCATATTGGTTCAAATCTACATTTTCATCAGGTTTAAGAGAATTGCTGCCATCATCGTCATCGTCACTTTCGCTACTAAAACCCACTTCATTGAAGTTTTTGTTTTCACATTTGTGCTGTTTGTCCTCAGTTCCTCCAGAATCATTTTCATCCAGTAGTTGTCTTTTCCTCTTCTTTACGCCAGCTATACTATTAACGTTCTTAATTTTCGAATATTCACGTATGTCTTTAGTATCATCAGCATTATCAATCTCTTTGCGGACTTTTCTTATTCCCAATGTTTGTATAGTGCTGATGGATGTATACTGCTGAAGTTCTTCAGTAGTTACTTGAAGTTTAGATAGATTCAAAAGAATTTCTGATCTCTAAAAATGTATTTGAAAAATTAAACTCTCGTATAGTATATGCATTTATATCAGTTTTAGATAAAAATATACCTGTTCTTTTTTCTTTTTCTGATCCACAATTTTTTGAAACTTTTTCAACTGTTTTTTGGACAACAACTTCTTTTTAACCTTTTCTTTAGGTTTGTGTTGTGATGGTACTTTTTTGGATGGGAGAACCAAACTATTTGCTTCATCATATCCATTGCAATATTCGCTTTGATGAAACTCAACCGCGATCTTAATATTGAACACAATGCCATAACGTACATAAAACTTATTCAAATTATATTACCTCATCTTTTGCTTTTTTACAATTTGACTTAGAACTTTTGTTGTCAAGTCCCCTTTTATTACGACTTCTTGCCATTTCAATCACAAAATAACTGCAGGTTTCGGTTATTTGTCTACTGTTGTTGAGAAAATTGCGCTGTCAAGTGTCAAATTCTGTTTACATTAAAACATGTGCGTTTCTTCTTCTTCATAAAACAGAATAGGCATTTGATAAATAGACATATTGTTATCACATTCATAGGCAACTACTTTTGTGTTCGCAAGTATAAGTCATGTACCGTGTGCATAGCATATGCATAAATATATTATAATCTTACTGACAAACTATACTGAACTAATTAGTAATTACAAATTAATACTCGACTAGATTGGTGACTGCAGGAAAACAATTATGATAAGATATTTATGATCACTAATAAAACTAGATAAAAAAGATGGAAAGTCATGTACGGTGAAAAAAGATACCATTAAAATTTGCGAATTGAAGAAAATGTCTCACCAAAATTGTACTAGAAAGCAAGAGAAATTAGAATGATCTGCTATAAGTTCAGCTAAATAGAAATTATAATCAATAATTAATTATTGATGAATAAATAATGAAAACATTTTTTCTATTACATTTATCACTTCCTTTATTAAGTTATTTATAAACTTTCCCGGTTTAGTTCAAAATTCTCTAACGATAACTTCTCAGCTTCTTTATTTATAGACGCCTTAATGTCTTCTGATATTACAACTACACTGTTGTCTTCATCTCCACTGTCGTTCCCATTATCCAACAAATACAAGACTCCGTCATCCTCAAAGGTTGGGAAGAAATATTGCGGATGATCCCATTGAGCTCTTCCTCCAATAGAGTAATGTTCTAGCTCCGCCATGTGATGACCTAGTTCCTCTATAGATTCGTGATGCTCATCGCAAACTACACATCTAAGTAAGTGAATCTGACGACGGATGTAATTTACGACTTTAATTTTCTGATAAATGTTTAAACCTTCAGTTTCTGCATCGAAATCAAGTGAGTGCTCTACTAGAATGTGATTTTTCAACTTTCCAAATTCCATTTCCTTCTTCGGACAGAATAAACAGGTGACACTTGGCTCACCCTCATCCCAATCTGACCAATTCGAATCAGAGTCCGAATCAGCACGGTTTCCGCTTTTTTTGTGAAAGGAAATTCTTGACACAGCTCTTTGCATACTTGCGAAATTTGCGTCTTTCTTCTTGTGAAAGGCTTTTTGATTCTGAGGTTTTTCTATTTTGTAGTTAATTAGGAAGAATCTGTCAAAGGATTTGTCCCCGGGATTGATTCTCTTATGGCCCTTTTTCCTCATATGCTCTTTTAGTATCACTCTGTCCTTGAAGACTTTCTTGCAATATAGACATACAAGACTATCTAGATTCTTTTGCACAGTGTCAATTAGGTCATCTATGTAAACTAGGTTTTCTGGTTTTCCGAGCTGTAGGAAGTGCTTATTGAAAAGATGTTCTATGTATTCTGCTCTTAAGCCTGTGATTATATCACGGCAATAAAGACATTCTCTAGTGAACGTTTTATCACTGCGCTCGAACTGATGTTGTTTTAGTGCTCTTTCGAGGCGGGCAGCAGCTAGTCTTTTTCGAAGCTCATAATCTTGTGGAAGGATATCGCTTAGCAAATAGTACTTTTCATCTTTTGAAGCATTTCCGTTAGGTAGTTGATCCAAAAGTAAAGTCGTGCAATACTCTTCTAGATTGTATCCTGCAATGTAGTAAAACTGTAATCCAGCCCTTGCAGTTTTGCTTACGAACTCACCTACTTTTATGTGAAGCCAATACTCCAAATATTCTTTTAAGTCAGCTATTTCGTCTACATCGGCTACTACAAGCTTATGCTCAAGATATAAATGTGCGAGATACTGATCTTGATCACTGGGAAAATTAAACTCATTATCACAACATAAGCATGAAAGGGATGAGTTCTTATCTAATACAGTAGAAAGTGGCGGAGATTCTAGTGTGAGTGGACCCAATATTTTTGAATGCGAACTATTTTCTTTTTCATAAAATGTTGCCATGTTTTTTATAAGCAAGAATAACTTCAAATTGACTTTTGCTTATTTTTTAGATGACAAAAAAAGTATCGATACGTTTTATATCGATTAATCTACTCGATCGAGTCTGGAATATTTCTTCCAATTTTTATGGCACTACTAATTTGTTTTGACATAACATTGACATTTGTGAGAAGTTTTTAACAAGGACGGAATTTTGGGAAAAACAAAACAATGGAAACTGAGAAAACTGCAAAGGACAAGCATGCAGAACGAATGCTTCGGCTACGTAATTTACATAAGTTGCGAAATGAGGCTCGAACCCAGAACCATCAGGAAGTTGTAGCAGAAGACGCTCGCAAGAAATTGCCAAACAACTACGAAGGCAGAAAACGACAAGCAGATTGGATGTTAGCAGAAGAAAAAGCTAGAACGGAAGCGGAAGCAATGGGCAAGGACTACAACAGATTGAAGCTTTTAGAGATATCAGCGATAGATGCTGAAAGAATAGAGAGGAAGAAAAAAAAGAAGAATCCGGATGTGGGATTTTCAAGTTTTGAGTCACAAACTGCCAGACAATATTCTCGACTTGTGAAAAATATGCCTCCCCGAGATATGGTGAAATATGAGAAAAAAAAACAGGAATTGGGACCAGCATTTTATGGCGGGCCACATACAATTTTACACGGGCTGCACAAAGACTCACCTCATGCAATACAGAATATGGTTAAGGATTTGGAAGCACAAATTGAGAAGAGAAAGAAATATTCAAGACGCAGGACATATAACGACGATGCTGATGTCGACTTTATTAATGAAAGAAACTCTAAATTTAATAAGAAGTTAGAAAGGTTCTATGGAGAACATACAGCAGAAATAAAGCAAAATCTGGAGCGTGGAACTGCTATATAAATTATGTACCTATTTTTAAGGAATTTTAATGGTCTGTATTTTAGTAAACAATATATTTTTCGCTGTAAACCGTTTGTAATTTGAATTTAAAGTATATTAAAGGTTGTATTCTAGTAAAATAATAGAATACATATTTCAAAATCAAATATCCGAGTTTTATTTGCTGTTTTTATTTCAGTGATTTTGATTTAAGTAGCTCAAATGTGTTGTAGCCGAACGGTTTTTCCATTCATATTATTACTTTAAATTAGAATGAAGAAAAAAACAGTCAATACATTATAAGACAAACTGAAATTAATCATAGAAGTTTGCAAGAATAAATTCAGCAGCATTATTAATTTAAATAGGTACGTATCTATAAGTTCAATAGAATCTAATCAATTATTATTAATATTATTATATTATACCCTATTTGAATAACGATAAAAGTAGGCAAACAGATTTATTTGTTCTTCAGTTCAATTAATGTATCTTGCATTATCAAATTGGACGGTTTTGTATAAACTACGGACATTTGTATTTTGAAGGTAGATTAAACGTGAATGTAAAAATGGTATCTTTTGCACTAGCATATCAAATATATGGAACAAATTCCCATTGTTCTATTATAGTTGTAGTTTTTTAAAAAATAACTACTTTCGATTTGGTTATTTGCTAATCAGCATGCTAAATTTGTAAAAAGTTTGTGTTGTAGCAATTTTGTGAATTTAGCACTGTCCTAAAAATTATTGATTGCATAAATATTTCCGATTGCTGTTTGAACAATTTTCGTACTGAAAGTCATCAGCTTATATACAAGATAACTTCGTAGTCATCAGTTTTTGCAAGCGGAAAGTCTTGCTTGAAAGCATTCATAGTAAAGTCCGTGGTAGTGGAAGATTGAAGCATCTACGGCAACGGCTGAATATGCTTGAATCATCATCAGACTTCAGAGTACGTGTGAAACTAGCAAAATGAATCAGCTATTGTGATTTGTTATATAGATATTGTCGCCTATTCGAACCGGTTTTTTAAAAATAGCTTCTTCAGTGAAATGTACCGCGCAGAGTTCCCCCGGATTCAGTGAAAGTTCATGAAGAGCAGGTTTGCATACGCAAGACTATACTTTTGAGGCTCAATACCAGTAATCGAAGAGTCGTGCAAGAGTTGTGAGAACTGCAGGTAACCAATATTTACAATATTGTATACTTTATTACTTAGCAGCAGTAATTAGAAAAATATAATGTAATATAACGCTGTATTTTTGTGATGAGCATACATGGTCAATGTGTTCTTTATGGGTATTGCATTAACCACATCAGTAACATCGCGGTTACTGGAAAATACGTGTTACGCGAGCTTCGGACAATTAAGTTTTTGTAATTTAATTGATATACCCCGCAACAATCAATTATATTTACTGATTATTTTCGATGGAAAAGTTCAATTGAATGTTATTTAAAGTGAGATGGAAATTTACTGAAAAATTATGTTTAAAAAATAGTACAATTCAATTTTTCAAATTGCATCTGAGTCCAAGGTGCTGGCTCGTAATTATAATAATTTGTTACTTTGTGTTTTTCTCATCACCATTGCCCGAAATTATTCATGGTCGTTCTTCTGATTTTATACTCAAAATTTCAAGGTGGAGATTACTTCTGAGATTTTCAGCGACATTGACCAACATCTTCCACCAAAAAGTGTTGCATTTTTAATAAAGTTTTCCCTTCGATTTCAGGTCAGTTAATTTATTACTTCTGGTATTGCAAAGTTTATATTCGGTGCGTTGAGGAAGCTATCAGTAGTTGCACTTGGAAGTGGATTGCAGTTGAAAAAGTGTTTCTCGCCTCTTTGGATCGTGATTTGTGAATTGGTTAACTTGTGAGTGACAAACTCTCTTACTTTCTACTTATTACTATTAACCGAAGATTGCTAGTAATTCTAAAAATGATGTTACTTGTCTTAACTTGTGGTGGTAATAATGTCGACTTTGTAGTCTCATTTTTTCAAACTATCAATTTTTAATTGTTGCGATAGCAATTGAATTCGACATGAAAATGTTGTTTAACTGTTTAATGAAGTCTGTTGAGTGTTGTTTTTTGAAAAAATGAAAAAATTGTTTCTTTCGAGATTCCTTTTAATTACCAACAAAATATCTCTTTAGAACTCATTAGATCATTTGCGTGGTAGTTATTGTGTTTGAAGAAAAAATTGTTATTTGTCATGGCCAATTATTTTCCTTACGACTTCAAAGAAATATCACTAACACGAATATTGTTGGATAAATATTGAAAAATGATTTTAAAATGTATTTGACACAGTATAATTTCATTGAATTTAAAACAAGAGGTTCATATAAACACCTGAGTTCGTCGATATGTAACTTATTACTTAACTGATATAATTAACCGAAAATTGTTTTAACCAAATTAAAAAACACTTAATATAAAATGTAATATTCGACTACTTATTTAGAGATTAATGCTATACCGCAACCACAAGAACAATTCAGTGTTTTATTAAAAAAAGAAGATTAATAAATAATGGACAAGTTGTATTAGTCATGCTATTTGCTTAATAGGTTCTACATTAGTTATACTATGAACTTTGTTCAAACAAAAATTTATTAATTACATTTAGGCTTGTGTAATGTGTATATAAACTTCACTTCATTACATTGATTTATGATTACTGTTTTGATAATGAAACTTAATTACTTTGTGCGTTTTAGTTTAATAATTGTTGATTTAATTAAATATTTTGAGATAATGGTATGTTTTTGTGCGCATTAATACCAAGAATACCATTTTACGGAATTTATGAGAAAGAACTGCTTCGTTTTTGGATGGAAGCAGACTTATTTAAACTAGCAACGCAGATATTTTTACGGGTAACACGAATAATATATATCATTTATTTTTTCTTCACAGCCATGACTTTCTTAGGGATAAATTGCAGTGATCCTTGGATTCAAGTCTTATTATCAACTGTAGCAGTAGGAGTCGCTACAGTTTTCGTTTTGTTGCGACTATACGCCTATTTCACCTGCGGTGTGTGCAAAACAAAGGTAATTAAATAATTCGAAAATCATTTGGCTTCTTTCGGTAAATGCTTATTTAATTTATCTAGAATAAAATGGATGGTAAAACTGTGTTAATCACTGGCGGAAATAGTGGAATTGGAAAAGAAACTGCAAGGGAAATGGCAAAGAGAGGAGCCAAAGTCATATTGGCGTGTCGGAATTTAGACACCGCAAAAGCCGCACAAGGTACTTTGATTTGTGTTCATCCTAAATATTTTTATTTAAATGATATTATTTTAGAGGAAATTATTAAGGATACTGGAAACAAAAATGTGGTTGTTAAGAAACTTGATTTGGGTTCGCTGAAATCCGTTAGAGAGTTTGCTCAGGACGTTTTAAAAACAGAAAATAAACTAGATGTGCTGATTCATAATGCTGGAATGGCATTAGCGTTTAGAAGGGCTAAGAGTGTAGACGATATTGAACTCACAATGGCGACCAATCATTATGGTCCATTTTTGCTTACTCATCTTCTTATAGATCTTCTAAAAAGAAGTGCACCCAGCAGAATCGTTATAGTGGCTTCTGAACTTTACCGCTTTGCATCAGTAAATGTATACAACCTGAATCCGGTTAACACTTACCCACCAGCATACTTGTATTATGTTTCAAAATATGCCAACATTTATTTTGCACGTGAATTGGCTCGAAGACTGCAAGGCACGAAAGTTACTGTGAACTTCTTGCATCCTGGTATGATTGACAGTGGAATTTGGAGGAATGTTCCCATCCCTCTAAATTATGCAATGATGCTCCTAACAAAGGGATTCTTTAAAACACCAAAACAAGGTGCTCAAACAACTATTTACTGCGCTACTGCTGAAGAGCTTGAAGGAGTTACTGGGAAATACTTTATGGATTGCAAGGAACGCCAACTATCCAGAGCTGCGCAAGACTTGCAAAAGGGTAAAAAATTGTGGGACGAATCGGTTAGAATGGTCAGTTTAACTGACTCAGATCCGACAATTTGATTTATACATTTATCTATTTACTTTCATAATATTTACGTTAGTATATGTATGTAACTTCATTTTGTCACAAATAAAGAATTAATAGTATTTTTAATTCATTTAATATTAACTTCGCGAAAACTTGTTTGAGAATTTGTGCCGTTAAGGCAAGTCTTTCGACGACTAATTAACACAATTCCCGTCATCCAATAGAGCTGAAACTTTACAGATAGGCTCTTTGTTAATTACAATGCATTTTAATAAATTTTTATTCCATTCTCACAGAAGGAACGGATAAAATCTTTAATAATAATGATGCAAAAATGACAACGTTCTGCACTGTGCTTATAAACAATTATCATAAAATCAAGTCATCTTTTCCTTTTCTTTTTTAATTTTAATTTATCACAATTTCTCAAATATTATATAGATGAATTATAGTAAAAAATATTGTATTTACGGGTTGATTTTTTAGAAATCGTTTTCACAATATTGTACTCAAAATGTTTGTATTTAATCTCACCTAGAAATCAAATTATTTTATTGGTTTTCGTCGACAAAATGTTGTTTTTTATAACTTGTAATTCATTGCAGGCAATTATTGTAAAAGCAAATTCGATCTACCAACCCGAAATAGCACAAATGAACGATAAAATATCATTACATATAACAAAAATTGCTTGTTAATAATTTCCAAGAAAAAGTATTTATGAAAAAGAACTACTCAAGGGGACAATTAAAATCATCCCATCATTATTATTAAATTATTTATGTATTAAACTCCTGTCTTTTATATAAGTAATAATTTGGGTAACTAGTGGCAATATACTGAGTAAAAAATATTCAATTATCCGGATTAATAACTGAGACTTTTTTCAATCTTTCCGTCCACTTTGTTATTGAAGAGGGACATGGTAAGGGATATCCTTTCCATCGCAGTAACATGTAGCTTCGTTGTCCTGCAGAATACAATCGCTTCGCCCAATCCATATCTTGGCTTTTCCATTTAATTACTTTATTTGACTCTCTGAGTTTCCTCAATTGGCCTGGAGTCATGAATTTGCTTAAAGAAACATTTAAATTTTCGGACTCGGACTTCACACGGTTTAGCTCATTCTGGACTTTTCTATAGGCGGATTGGTATTTACGCAGTTGTGTTTCCAAGGTCATTATGTGAAACTCCCTTGCGCACTCAATATCTATTCTAAAATAATAATATTTGGTAAAATATCATTTTAAAAGTAAATTTGTTAATACTTACTCTGTTTGCACCGCTTGGTTTGATTTCTCTGGTAACTCCTCTAACTCCTTTAACTCCTCTAATTCAGCCGGTCCTAGTATTTCAATTTCCAGCATTTGTGAAGTGCCGTTAACTAGTTTTACATCGAGGGTATCGAGTTCATCCTTTTTGGACCTGCAGATACAATTGTTTATATTTTTAATAATAACTATACTTTAATTGTTATAACATTTTAGTTACTGTTCATATGAGCTAAGAGCCTGCTCCACTAATTCCCTTTGCGTTTGCAGTCTTTTTTTCTCCCTTATTATCTTATTTCGGTTGCTTACAGAAGAACCTAAATTTTTCGTTGGCACTGCGTCTGGTTTTAAACGTCTTTTACTTAACGGCTCATTAAGCAATACTCCCTTAAGTTCATAGTCACTTTCTTCGAAATGTTCTGAGCATATACGAGCAGTTTCCACATTAATATTTGCTTTGTTTTTGGAAACTTTTATCCATTTTGAAAGTACTTTCGGGTCTCTCGGAAAACGAAAATATTTTAATGATTTTCCAACACGTTTTTTTTTAATGTAATTTTCACAGTTCTTTACTGCACAAGTAACCATTTCGAATATTAACGTTATCAAAATACTCAACAATTTCTATCAACGATATCGTGTCTGTCAACCTCAAGTGACGCGCAATATGGCGGATCCCGTGATTAATCTCCTTTATTGTACTCTTTTTTTGACATTTCAGCTGTAAAATGTAAACAAGGGTTGTAGTGTAGTTCGTTGACAGATTGGTACTAAATTTATTTGAAAATATCATTACATTTGGGTGAAAAATGACTCGATTAACATATAGAGGGAGTAAAAATATTGTTAAAATTGCTAAAAACTTAGATGCATTTCCAAAGGTGCCGGAAGAATATATTGAATCAAGTCTAGTGGGAGGAACATGTAATTATGCGTTTGTAATCAAAGTCGATATTACTAACAATGTAACTGAAAACTGATTTATCCAAAAATGCAACGTATTATGATGAATGCTTAATTTATAATATGACTTTGATTGGTTCTAATTTGCATTATAATAATGCCTTTACAGAAGTCAGGAAAAAGTCAAGAACAAGTCTTGGCTTAAGCCGAAGATAATATAAATATATCAGAATGTTCTTATTATATCCACTTAAAATTTTTTCAAATTTTCTCTTTTTAGTGTCCCTTTTAAGCAGAATATTGATAGTTCTATTAATATTCAAGGAAATATCATATTACCGGGATGCAAACTTAAAATTTTCCTTCCAACCCGACATTGATCTCGACAATAAAGTGAAAATGCATATAGACATCACAGTAGCTACCCCGTGTGTTGGTAAGAAAATATGAACAATTGCACAACTTAATAACTTATGTACAAACATAATATAAACAGGACTATATGGCATTGATCTTGTGGATGAGACTCAGGAAGCTTTGTTTTCTCATGGGGCCCTCAAACGTGAAAATACGTGGTGGAAGCTTAGTGCAGAGCAAAGGAGACATTTTAATGAAATACAACAAATTAACACTTTCCTTAGAGAAGAATATCATTCCGTAGCAGTAAGATGATTTGACTTTAAACGTCCATTATTTATATATTTTCATTTAAATTAGAAACATTGACAAAACTAAATATTATTAGAAGAATCTACGTGGTAATGAGGGATGAATTTTTTTTTATATTTTAGGAATTTGTTTTCAAAGATATCTTATTTGGAGACCTGGACAATGTGGAAACAGATGTCCCAAAAAGAACGGATAACCCAAGTATGCCGTTTGATGCTTGTCGTCTGCATGGCACCTTAACATTAAATAAAGTACAGAAAAAATTCAGAGTATAGCTAATGAAAAGGTATTTTCTTAAAACAGGTTGCTGGTGTCTTCCACATAGTAAGTGGTGAAAGTACTCCACATTTTGGGTTTCTAAATAGTTTTATGCTGCATGGCAGCGAATTGCGTAATATCAAATACAATTTTTCACATCGAATTAACAAACTGAGCTTTGGAGATGCTTCTTCGCACATAATTCAGCCATTGGAAGGAGATGAGCGCTATATACCTAGTGGTAAAATTATATCTTAATAATAAAAAAAATTAATCCAATCCCGGTTTTTTACAGAATCCGTTGTCGTTCAATATTTCATTGAAATAGTTCCCACAGAAATACATAGATTGTTTTCCAAAATTGAGGTTTATCAATATTCAGTTAAAGAAAACTTTAGGCACATTGGTAAGTAATCACAACATTCAGGAGAACACATTTTCTTTTGTTGCAATTACATCAAATTCATTCATACCTAAATATAATATAATGGGCTAAAAACGAACAGAAGTAAAAATAAAAGTGTTAATTTTTAGATTCACACAAAAATTCCTACGGAGTGGCTGGTATCTACTTCAAGTATGATTGGTCCGCTTTAAAGGTCTCAGTGCGGCAGGATAGAGATAATATTATTCAATTTGTTATACGCTTATGCTCGATTATTGCAGGTATTGCTGGAACGTCAGGTAATGCAATTCATCAAAATTATTGCTTTTATAAACCTTTTGTTATGTTTCAGAAATTGTTAGTTCTTTAATCCTGTTAATGCATAAATTCATTTTAAAGTTTTGTAATCAACAAAGCTTACAAACTAAATCGAATTGTGCTAAGCCATCGGCTAGTTTGACAACAAAAGTTAATCCAAGTTTATTTACAAATAATTTATTATTAGATGCAAGTGATATAAGTAATGATCAGTTAGTTATCAATGCTGTACCACAATAAACTCAATTTACAAAGACCAGCTGTTTTTTCTTTTTTAACTTCTAATCGCAAACCAATTTAAAGCAAAATATACGGACAAATCTAAAATATAACTTTGAGATTAAAGAAAAGCAGTAATACCTACTAAAAATCTCTAATTTATAATACCTCGATAAAATGTCAGAGCATTTTAATTATTTCAAATGCGAAGAAATACATTTCTTTTTGAATTTAAACTAGAAATTTATTCGTACAGAAAGAAGGACAAGCACTTAAACAAGTATTGCTTGAGGAGATGCTCTTAGTTGAGTGAATTAATTCACGGGAGAGTTCTCCAATCCTTTGGGATCTAAGTTTAAGGAGGTTTTCTAGATGTAAAACCTAATATAAAGAAATGTAAAGTAATACATATATAAAGGATTTATAAATTAACCTTTTGGTTGAGCAATGCTATAACTTTATCCTTTTCCACGATTTCTTCTCTAGTCTTCTCATAGCAGGAATACAAGATCATCTTCTGCGGTACTTGCACCAAACCATCACCAACTGTTTTACAAACGTTAACAATCATAATGTCGTCTAATGACAGTAAAAATAATTGTTCAAGTTATAATTTCGGTTATGAAAATTGTACCATTTTCTTCTGCTTCCGTTTTGGTTGGTGTGGGTACACGTTTTTTCATTGAGTTTCTGATATACTGCATTACTTGATATAAAAGTGACTCCACAGAGCCGGGTTTGCCTTCTGCAAACTGGTTCAAGGAATTTTCTGTCTGATAAAGATCTAATTTTTTTAAAACTTTGCGATTTAGAGTTTCCCAATTAGTCAATTTCAAAAGAGTAGAACTTCGAGGTGCATAATTGTGCAACTCAACCAATTTGGGATAGCATTGCTTTAAAATTTTTGCTAATAGAACTTAAGAAATTATGTGAGAAAAAATTTTATTTAAAAATAATCATGTTTTACCTCCATCAGAAAAATCACGATAAATTTTTTTATCATGCCTTATTAAATCAAAAGTAGTCAACCATTTTTCAAGTTCTTCGAGTTGCTTTTTCGAAAGTTTCCTCATATTCTTATAATTGGCAATACTTATATAAAAATAATATTCACAGTTCGTTTATTTGTTAACAGAAATATTGACGTTCAAAACAACAGTCCGAAATGAAATAAAGCTTACTATGTCGAAAAGCTTGTTTCTAATTTTTAAATAATTTCATAAAAACACTTGTCTTTTTTTGCGTGTGCACGAGCAATTCGAGATGTACCAAATTTTAATTTGGTTAGCAATAGCCAATTCTATTGTTTTTATTGAGCCGCAAAAGTTAAGTTTGTGTTTATACCCTAGATGTAGGGATATTAGTTTTGAGCGAACGTTTGCAGCGCCAAGAAATAATCGTGATAGAAAAAAAGAAATATATATTCATGATTGGGAAATGTAAAGAAACTGTTTTATGCAGGTCCGTCTGCCTGTCTGTCCAGAGAGAGCTAGAGACTTGAAATTCGGTACAATAATATTTCATTAAGATTGCAAGGTCAAGTTCGAAGATGAGCACAATCAGGCAACTCCTTTTTAGTGTTACCATATAACCATGAATCGTTTTTATACGAAAACGTTGATTTTGTTGATAGTGCAATCATTTTAGTTCTGAACCCCAAAAAAATTGCAACACGAGAGATTTTTTTTTAAAATGATAGCTAAGAGTGCCCTTAATCACCCCTCCACATTTTGAATTTCTTTCGTTAATTAATATTGTTTAATAAATGAAATAAATAATAATGAAATAAATGAAATGTTTTTATAACTATATTACCATTTACATATTATTTATTAAATTAAAACAAAAACTTTTACCCTGGGCATTGGTGTTCATAAATACATGGAAATTATCATTATAACAAATGAAATGCAGTAAATTACAAACACAGTTCTATCGACTGCAATGGCGAAGGATACCCAATCGCTCCTGTAGAACTCCTGCGTTAGGATGCTGGTCTCTGTTGTCCTTAGGTCTGTCGTGGTGTCTGTTCTCGACCGAGGTTCGCTACCGGGTTGAGTAGTCGAGATAGTTCTATGGTTTGTTTCTTTTCAGAGTAATTGGCCAAAACTATTGTATACTACTGCTACTACTACTATTACTACTATTAATATCTTCCGGTCCACTAGAGCGAAAATGCACTTTCAAAATACTAGAATTGAACTTTTGGATTATTATTTCTCCGGTTCCGGAAAGAGGAATGGCCTGCACTGTTGCAGGTTAACTGCGAATACAAAACAAGCAGTCGCGGACAACTAGCCTTATTTAGTTGCATAAAAAAAATCCTTGTCAGATTTTTCCATAGAATGAGTGTATTTTTGTACATTTAGAGCATCACGTAATTGGTGTGACCAATTGCTTCCTTACTTGTTTTATATTGGAGTAAAAACATTTGCACACGCTTTTATTAAAGTTTATATTATACCCACTGGTGGAAAAATGTTATATTCGATTTACCTCTTTTGATAATAAAAAAATCCCAGTATTCAATGATTAATCAAAGCATTGTAAAAACTCTTTATTGAAAAGAAAATAATATTAAAGTATAATAAACATTATTTTATTTTACAACTGATTTATTGATTAATATACAACAAATTTGACTCGATATGTTCAACATAATAGCTTCTATATCAGAATTTTTTTGTTTGTAATACAACAGCTTTATATAATAAAAGTAATTTGTATTGAGCAAAATTAAGATCATTCAAAATTTTATTATTTTTTTTATTAGGAACCTTTTTCTGTATTGTAGATATAAAACTTGAAATCGTGAAACTTTACGAAATGAAAAATTTAACATTGGCAGTATTGTTTTAAAATGATGAGTGTTCCAATATGCAGAACACCTACGAATATTTTTCAATCATTTATAAATAAATAAATATTTGCATAAATAGATAAAATTATTATTTTATGTAATCTTATAAAAACGTTCACCTACATAATTGATTTCATAATCAGTTGGCATTGAAGTTTTTAAAAATACTTTTGATTTGCAAAATACGTTGCAAATCACACAAATACTTATTAATGTAAATTAAAATTTCATTATTTTTTACAGCTTAACTAAGAAATAAATCAAAATTATGTATATGTAGGGAAACTGTGGCGTTGCTCTGATTTTAGTACACAATACAATGAATAGAAAATCAACAATTTCAAAAAGAAATATTGTATTTCCGAAATCCTAGAGTCATTTTGAACATGCTGTACATTTAAGCTTCTTCCGAAAGCATTGCTAGGTAAAGCTTTGTAAAAGCAATTGAAGAAAGTAACCGTTCAATAATTCTATTATAGGCCATAGCATTGCGAACAAATATTTTCAATATATTGATTAAAATGACAGTTTTCATGTTTAAACATTTCTTTTAGTTTAAAATGTTTATATATGTTAGCACCATTTTTTGGAGATTAGTAATCAACCTTCGAAACCAAAGTTATCTAATTGCGAACTCTTATTTTTAACTTTCTATCAATAGAAATTTTATAGTGTATCCACTATATTTATATTGCCAAAATAGCTAAATTATTAAATTCCTTTCTCACTTTGATTGTATTTTATAATTTGAAAATCAATTTTCAATTAAAATATTTTATGGACAGCATAACAGCATTGCTTTTTTTAAAACATTTGTTGTCTTTACTAATCTAAATTTTAATATATGCTCTATCGTTTTATTATCGTTAAAAGTTATTATTGAATATTTAAAGGAAATATCAAGCAAATTGTATGTATTAAACATGAACACCAGAAACTCAACTTTAAAGCTTCATTTATTTACTTTCCTTGCATAAATGTTTCCAAACTATATCATTCTTAAAGAGATATTATTTAACAAGCAATATTTTTTTAATTTTTGCACAATATGTAATATTGAAAACATTTTATATCCAATTGCGCAAACATAAAGCACGTTTTTTTAATGAAATAGTTACTAATATAGTAACAAATTTAAAGCAACATATTTTATTTTGTTAAAGGGCAATGCTGTAATGTAGCTCAAAATGTTAGTTATATTTAGTGATGTAATTCTGTAAATATTCCACTATAAGATTCGATGGCTAAATGCTGTGATATTGCTATGTTTTTTATTAGGCATGACTTTTTCTTCCTTTAAGATATCTTCCATTTGGGTTTACCCGAAGATATTAATAGTAGTAGTAGTAGTAGTAGTAGTAGTAGCAGTAGTATGCAATAGTTTTGGTCAATTACTCTGAAAAGAAACAAACCATAGAACTATCTCGACTACTCCACCCGTTAGCGAACCTCGGTCGAGAACAGACACCACGACCGGAGCAGTTGGCTCGACTAAAAATGTTTGTTTAATACTTTAATTGATCTGCTTTTGGATTTACATTATTATTTTTTTTTATCCGGTATTGTATCCTTGAAAGTGTGGCAATACTACTGTAACTACTATTAATATCTTCGGGTAAACCCAAATCGAAGGTATCTTAAAGGTGAAAAAACTCACGCCTAATAAAAAACAAATAGCATTATCACACATTTAGTCATCGAATCTTATAGTGGAATATTTACAGAATTACATCACTAAATATAACTAACATTTTGAACTACATCCCATTTCTTTTAGGTCCACTAGAGCGAAAACGCACTTTCAAAATACTAGAATTGAACTTTTGGATTATTATCTTCTGCAAGATTGCAATATATAAAAAAAACCGAACATCTGCAAAAATGATTGTTTTTAAAAATAATTTTAATAAATAATACATTCTTATGTACAATTCATATTGATAATAATATTATTAAAGTTAGAGTGACTTCCATAATTTATTCTAAAAATTGAATCAAATTGGAAATTCACTAGAAAATAGTTTGGAATCAGGTTCAATCGAAATTTTAATACACTTTTGTAACCAATATATTTTAATCATTACAGTAGTTAAAAGTGAATTGGATAAAGTACATTACAATTTAAGTTTTTTGGTGGGGAAACAGTTTTTCTTTTAGTAACAATTCGTCACTTGCAGTATTTCAAAGCCGTGCTTCATTTGACTTGACAAAAAACGCAGCACATTTTTAATTCATCTATATTAACTTCGCGAAAACTTGGTTGTTTGTGTATTTGTTTCAAGGAAAACCTTTCGACGGCTAATTAACACACTTCCCGTCATCCAATCGAGCTAAAACTTTACAGAGGTTCGTTGTCGATGATAATACATTCTATCAAATTTTTATCCCATTATCACAGAAGGAACGTATAAAATCTTTAATAATAATGCAAAAATGACAGCGTTTTGAACTGTGTATAAAAAAATTAACATAAAATCAAATCATCTTTTCTTTTCTAAATTAATTTTAATTGTCATAATTTTGAATATACTATGTAGATGAATTATAGTAAAAAACATTGCCTTTGCGGGTTGTTTTTTTTTGAATAAACCATGTTAATTTTATAATCAAGCTAAAAACGCAATTAATTGAAGCAGGGATTAGCTCCTCATCATTGCAATTCCAAATAATTTTCAATAATTAATTTGCCAAGTCAGACGCAGCCCGATACTTAATAAATCCAACATGAATTTAATTTAAATGAATCATGAATCATGATTATAAAAAATTGTACATTTGCTTTGGTTTGTTTTGCGTAAAATTCAGTAAAAAAGCCTCATATAAAAGTCAAATAACGCAAGACTGTATTTTTTTTATCGAATACTTTGTATAACAATCAATTGTGCATGGCCAAACAATTCTTTTAACTCACATTTCTTCTTACCCTTCTTTACAGTTGGAGAATAATAATTTTGATTTTAAGAAAAAAATAATTTGGAAAAATAACATTTCCTTGAATATTTTTTCAATGCAAATTTACGTCATCGGTAAAAAATAAAACAGTTAACAATAT
Organism: Leptogaster cylindrica; assembly: GCA_963082835.1. Classification (NCBI taxonomy): domain Eukaryota; kingdom Metazoa; phylum Arthropoda; class Insecta; order Diptera; family Asilidae; genus Leptogaster; species Leptogaster cylindrica. Next base: position 35,408,700 of record OY720106.1, read on the forward strand.
AATAAATTTGTTCACACTCACAGTACTATTCTTATATCAGTTATGAATGTTGTTCTGATAAAAGCTTGTTTCCCAACACAGTATAAAAATGTTTTTTCCATTTGAAAAAAGAAAATATACTTAATAACTTAAAAAGTAAACTAATTTCAATTGGACCATAATAATAATTAATAAACAAACGATACTATACCAAATTATGAATTTCAAGTAACGTGCCTCAAAAAAGGGGTTTATGAATAGTATCAAAGATTAGTATCATATTATGTACTTAAATACTGTGAAAATATCAATTATATAAAAGTAAAAAATTAAATTATAGACTACATCAATAAGTTTCATATTTTGTAATGTTTTTTCTTTTAATTTTAGTGCCTACCACAAAGTTTTTTATGTGATCTACTTGTAAGCCTTTGAAAACGTTTATATATTATATATGTAATATATTATTAAATAAAAATGATACTTATTGTTAAGGGAAAACATTTTTATGAGACAACTTAACGCTATAATAATTTATAAAATGTTTGCCATTAAAGGGCCGTTTCTAAGGCAGGAGTACTTTTAATACTTTCAGTGTTTGAGTCTTCATGGTCATTTGAAGGAAGGAATTGTTCCACTTTGTCATCTGTTGTTAATTTGTGAGCTGTAGAAACATCAAGATTTTCATCTTTCTTTGCGAAAAATTGAGCACGAGTTTTTTCAATATTGCTTCGTAGTAAACTGCTTTTAATTGATGCATTTAAGGCAACTTCACCCTTCATAAAGTTATTTTTTTCCGTTTCAAGGAAAATATTTCGTTTTAGGTCGACGCTCTCTTCAATAACACATTTTTCAGGTACTAAATTTTCAATTGTGTTCGTTGAACTAGATGAACTTGAATTGTCTTCTTCGCTATTCGCTTCAGGAATCGCTGTCGAAATTACGTCTGTTCTACTAACATTCATGCGCCAGGCAACTCCTCGTTGATTCATTGCTATTGTCTTAGATGGAGAACCGAAAATGCCTTGCTTTAACATTCTTCGGTTTGCAAATGTTTTCGGTGATCCACTTAGTTCAAGGATATTCATACTTGAATTGAGTTTCTTTTTTGGCTGAACTATTTCTTGTTTATTCAATTTGAGAATTTCAACTGCAGAAACTTTACCAACAGTAGATGACTTGCTGGATTTAGCTAACAGTAATTTTTTAAAATCCATTAGACTGGTCTTCGATGCTCCCAATCGATCGGAGCAGTTTCTAGAATTCTGAGCATCGGAATTGTAATTTGATCGGCTGGGATATTTTTGCGCATTTAATCGTAACATCCTCTCTTCCAGCGACTCTTGTGCAGCGGTCCGTACTGGTGTTGATGTTTTAATTCCATCAGTCGAGTCAGTACGCGGCATGATTGGCGATATGTTGCAGGATGAGCTAGAATACTCACGAATAAAATCATTTGAGTGAATAGATTCACTAGAATAAGAATCGTCCGCTGACATAGAAAAGAAATCGCCGCGATCGCCATCAATGAGGGCATTTAAGTCATCACTTCTTGCAAGATTCCTTGAACGTGGTCTTTTTTTGCTCTGCAGCGTCCAGTATACTGGATTAGTTCGTTGCAATGGAGGCGTTTCTACGCCATTGATTGGCTTATGGGATAAATGTGGATAACCTGTAAACAAAAACAGACATATAGACCTTATTATTTAAAAAATAAGTCGCAAATTGTTAGTATGCTTGATTCGGAACACAGTGAAAAATAATTAGAAAAGTTAAATACATAAATTGAAAACCTACCTCTTTTGTTGCAAACCCACATGCAATTTTATGCGTAAAGCGATTTGTGTGCACGAAAGCAATATTTAAATAAATATCTTAATATTAATTCATTGCTCGAAATAATAAGCATTTATATCAAGCACAGGTAATTAAAGTTTTGTACAAATTTTGATTTTTTGTTTACACTTTTCTTTTGCACGTGTAATATACAAATTAATGCAAATTGCGATGGGATAAATCTAGAAAATACTAGTGCTGGGTAAAACATAAGTACACTTAATTAAGTCCTATTTATTTCTTTTTTACTTATTGTAGTTAAAGGAAAAGCAAATTTTTGTCAATTTTGTCTGTGATAAAAAAAACCAAAATCTTTTAAGTTGAAGAGTAATTTTTTAGAAAGATACTCGGTTCTATAATGCTTTCAAGGAGTGATAGGATGTGCTTGAAAATAGAAACAAAGGAAGTCGGTGGATGAAAGTAGTAAACAAAGAATAAATAAATTATTCGATCAACGAAATTAAGGGTTTTTTTAAAATTATAAATACTAAAATCCTTCTGAAAAAAAGTAAAATTATAGATCCACTATTTAGTTTGAAATAATATGATCGATGTTCATTGTTTTTAAAAATCAAATTATAATAATGTGAATGACTATTTTATAAATAACATAAAAAATTAATAAAACGTTTGGTCTGTACTTACTTATTGACTAGACACGTATGGCAACATAAAATAATTTAGTAAATAATTGTAATAGTGTTAATTTGAGAACTTAAGATTCTGAATTATTTTTCAATTTGTTTTGATTTTGCAATTGTACGTATAGCAAACATAAATTGTCATTTAGTACATAAAGTGCAGGAAAATAAGTTAAGGAAACAAAGCGCAAATTAACATCACATGCAATTTGTTAGTATGTAAGATATATTGTATATTGTTTAGGAAAAATATTTATAAGGAAATAAATTACCAATCAAAACAAACAATTTCCGTTCACATATTTATTACATTAATTATTACAATGATTTACCTTAAATAAATAAATAAAATTTTCCCAATGTAACACCAATATGAGTTTTCATGAGTAAATAATAATTATAGTAATAATAATGAATGATGCAAACATGATTCATTTTAGAATTGATTACAATTAACTTTAAAATTATTTAAATGCATTAAAAGTGATGAATATAAATAAATGTTAATCTTTCCATTCATATTTTGTACATTTTTACTTAATTCAAAAACATTTTCGCGATTAAATATTTATATGTTTAAAAATGATTGTTATTATTTGTTAGCAAATATTAACTCATTTTTAAATAACTTTCATGTGTTTTTATAATTCAAAATGCCTCTCTAAATAAAAACTTTTGAAAACTATGTAAATTGCAAAATACTGCAATATATGCTTCAAGAGTTTTCCGAAATAATTTTATTTAATTACATATTATGTTATACAGTACCTACACATTCGCTATAATAATTCGACTTTTAATTTCAGTATTCTATTGTAAGTAAACATTTTAATGCAAGCTGTGGTTCCTCAAGTATTGAACGTAGTCAATGGCATTGCACAATTTGCGTTTCTCCATTAAATTCTAATTTTGTACTCATCGCATTATTTGAGATAGGGATCGATTACCATTGCGGTGCATAAAACTGAAGAGAACTCTTGTTTACTGACAGATAAATTTAGAGCATTTTACTCTGGACGCATTCATTTTTTTTAGATCTAAATTTGTAGCGAAAACTTCGAGATATGCCGTAGTCGGCCGTCTTGTGCACATTGCACAACCCTATAATGATATCTTCATGTCCTGTAGATAGTGAATGAGTTAAGTAGAAATAAGGGAATGAAGAGATTTGAACAACATTAAAAATGATTCCGACGTTCAACAATGGCCAAGCCATAATAAATCAAAAAGTTTCCTACTAACGTAAGTGGTTTCCAGACTGAGAGTCCAGTTTCCAAGAAGTATACAAATAGAAAGAGACTCCATGAATTTTTGAATCTTCTGCTGCATGGTTTGTCAGCCAGAACAAATGATATTTTCTACGAGTATATATTGCAGCTATACTTCTTCAGCTGAACATGTTGGTGAATTTTTAAACAAACCCTTCATATTGTTTGCACTATTCTTCTCATTTATTTCTTTCACTAAGTTTATCTTGAATTTGAAATCATTGCTTCCTACTTTTCTATACTTCACTAACAAAATCCTAAAAACAAATAACTATAATATAGGGTACCAAAAGCAACTACAAACATAGTTATAATTGCGAAAATGAGCTTAACATCAACTAATTAGTATTGATACAATAACATAATAAATTGATTTTCGATTAATCTTTGATTATATTAAGAAAAGCCAAATGGAAAGATTGCTTTTTCTTTTATTTCTATATTTTAATGTTGTAAATTAAAATGAAAATAATGATAAAACAATGCCTCATTAAGATATGTACAGTCATAGTAAGCAAATTGTTTTGTCATGATTTTAGTGCTGATTGTGCTATTTTAGTGCTGCTAAAAACATGAATATTTGCATATATAAAACAATTGAAAATGGCAAAACTTCAAAAGTGCAAACCAAACCAAAATTTACACCTGCTTTATAAAATTGGTTTCTCATAGTTAGTGCCCCAAATTTTGTTTTAATAAAAAAAATCTCTTTAAATATTTTATAAAACAGATGTTTATACTTAAACAGAACAATCAAAAATACACACAGGATGCAATGAAAAATGCAATGTTATATTACGATTAATTTGCTTAAAGTTATTTACAAAACATAACATATAATAAAAATCAGCAGTCGCAAATTTATCAACCAAAATTCGGAATCGTTTGCAATTTGCATTTTCTACCAGATGTCAGTGACATTGGACGAGCAGAAGCTCATGACTCGGGCGCGAAAATTCTCCCGATCCAATGGCACGGTTACCCTGTTGGGCTTCAATAAAACGTAAATAGCTTCCGCCTCAGACTTTATATGATTACTATCAGAGATGAAATATGATGATAAATCTTCATCCTCATCCTCAGGCACATCGATATTTTCAAGAGATTTATTTCTGAGGTAGCACGAATCAATGGAAGAAGATGAAAGAGAAAACTCATTGATTAATCTTTCAAAGGACTTTTTAACGTTTCCAGAAGATATATGACCATCGCCAATAATTACTTCAGAAATTGTTTTGGTGACCGAAAAATTTGCATTGTTGGCCGAATCATTAATATCCACCGATAGCAAAGCCAAATTATTTGCTCTTCTATAACTGTCGTTGCGTTTTAGAGCATTTCTGTTATTTCTTTCTTTGGAATTAGGGTCATCATCACTTTCGATCGATAAATTTGTTACTGCAACTTTTGTGGTTTCCTTAACTGAGGGATTTTTCTTCTTGAACTTAACATGGGGCGATTTTGATGTTATTAAATGATTAATAGTAATCTTACCTTTCTCTACGTGCGGCTGGTTCAAAGAGCAAATTAATTCATCTCGTTCCATTTTCTCGTCAGTTTCTTCTTCAGACGACACTTGTTTATTGCTGTTAGATATTTTGCCAAGCTGATTATTTTTTTTAGAAGTTTGATGGGATGCTTTATCGTTTTCAACACTTAATTCACTTGCATTGTGCTTTGGCGTAAAAACAAAACTGCTATTGCTATTTGGCGAAACAGAAACACCCGCACAATCGTCCTCTTTAACGTACGGTCCCGGAATAAATGTGCTATGAGATGGTTTCCGTCGCTTCAAACTATCTGAATTATATATGATTTTTCCTCGCGCATCAAACTTTACGCGCGCACCCTTATGAAGCTCGTTCTCCTCTTTGGTGTTACCATCATCTCCAAGTAGAGCATCTCCCGCTATATTTCCACTATTGATTTTTTCCCCAACTCTTACATTACCGCTTATCTTACTGCTGCCAGCAGCGATGCTTTTATCCTCTCTGCGTAAGTTGCATGGAAGTTCATTCAAGGATACATACTCGGTCTCCTGATTCAAGTTTCCAGATAAAACAGCTGCCAAATTTCGACGTACTACATCGTTCGAGTAATATACACCTGTGCCTGGCTTTGCAGAGTTGTTGTTGTTGGTGACATCGGCTATTCTCACGTATTCGCCTATAGAATCGTAAAGAGTGTCATCGAACTGCTCAAAAGAATGTTCCTTTTCTGGCAGCTTTTTGATATTTGGAAGGACTCCTTTAAGCTTTCCGAGCATATGATTTATAGGATGCAGCGAAATTTTCTTGGTAGAACTTGTGGAAGGTGTCACTGTTGGCAGAATGGATGGAAGGGATTTCAGTTCCCACTTATTTTGATAAGTTTCTGGTTTGTTGGCAAAATCGATATTTAAATTGTCTCTGGTTTCAGCAACAGGTACAGGCATCGGCTGCCGCTTTCTGTTATCAATTTCTTTCGTGTTCTCATCATCGCTTGTTGTAGGAGTTATAATGCACATGGACGGAATACGACTTGAGTTAATAGTAGTTTTCTGTTTAATTCTTTCTATTCTATCAACACCCTCTAAATCAGAACTTTCAGAATATTCCAATTCTGAAGTGGCAAGACCACATTGGGAAAGATTATCTGCAACACTATTTTTATGGAGCTTTGGAGATTGATTTACATCGTCTGGGGTTTCACATCGTGTGCGATATTCTTCAGTATTCAATTTGTCATTCGCCCCTCCTTGAACAACTGGTGCTTCCTTCCGTAGCAGTACTCCGTTTCGCTTTATAGTACCACTACGTTCAAGCGTACTACCAACAGTGCTGCTTGAATAGCTTCGTTCCAAAGTGCTATTGCTAGCATTACTGCTACTTCGGCTCAATTTTATCAATGAGCTTTTACGTTCTGGAGCATCAGGGGCTTTCAAAAGGCTCCTGTCACTTTCACCGGCCATGAGAGTAGTGCACACTGTGCCCGCTGAGCTAGTTGTTGTTGAAGTAGATCCTCGGCCAAATAGCTCGTATTCATTTTCAGCCGTTAAGATAGTTTGATTAGAAGAGCCCTCGAAGGAGTTCGTGCTGGAGAGGGCGGAAGTTGAATGCATAGGAGTGAGAGGATCCTCTTCTTTTAATGTCTTTAATCCGGAATCAACGTGGAATGATGTGTAATAGCCTTCGGTATCGCAAGAATAGGCCGAACTTGTTTCATCATCGTAACAAATATCGTTCACTTGCAAATCTGGTGTAGCAGTTCCTTCACTTGTGACGCTGCTGGAAGCGGAAGTATTCAAAAATCGTCTTCTGCTAATTATTGAGCTCGGTGGTCCACTACTTGGATGGACATGACTTTGATTTAGCGAAGTACTTGAGGCACTGGACTTGGGTTGAATTGTTATTTCACTACCAATTGATGCTCTACCAGATTCAGAACTAGCACTCCAGTTTCCACTCGACGAATGAGGTTCATCTTTGTGATATATCGCACTTCTTCTTTGTCTTCTCAGCGAAGATGATTCCCTTAATTTGACAGGATTAACTGAGGCGTTCACATCACAAACCCGAATTGTATTTTGCGAATTAAGCATTAAACTTTTCTCCGAAGACGAATACGATGACTTCCGCTCATGGAAAGCCCTTTTATCTTTATCTGTGTTCCTCCTCTTTGATTTGTTGCCGTTAGCATCGGAATTCGCTTCGATAACATTCTCAACACTTTTTTGCTTTTCTACAGTATTCCGATTTATCAATTTCAATCTTTGTCGACTCCACAACTTCAGTGAATTAAATCTTGTAATTGTTGCCTTTCCAATGTCTGTGGCTGAAGACGATATAATTGATGAACTTTTAACTCCTTCATTCGATTTACTTCTAGACACTTTATATTCACGATCTGATAAATCATGAGAAGACTTTGTAATTTCATTTTTCCTGTGTTGAGGGGAAAATAAAATATTGTTATTAAAATTTAAAACTCCAGCATTTCGATAAAATTAATACATTTTCGCTTTTTTTAATTATAGTGCAAAGCTATCGGCTTTCTTCTTTCTTGTTCTGTGATGAGACAATCTTACTGATGAAACAGTTTTATGCTCAAAATAGATATTTGAATTCTAAACAATGGTGGAATTGTTAAATGTTTTTAAAATGAAGTTATCCTTATTGTATGATATCTTTAAAATTTCATTTGTTTATATGTGAGCAAAAATATATTCCTAAACTCAAATACCATTTAATTACACTTAATTGTATACGTTTTTTCTTCGAACTGAAAAAAAAAACGTAAACGTTTTAAATTTTGACCTATGTTCTATATATTTTTATTATAGTCAAGGGAACACTAACCTCTAGTTTTTATGTTTAGGTGTTCTTATTATTTTAACTATACTTCGTTAGCCTACTAATTATGGATAATATAAAACATCTTATTATCGACTGGACTTAATTTGTTTAGCACAAAAGAAATTGAGATTGTGGGTTGAGCTCCTGTACGAATGTGTTAAGAAACATTGAACAACAAAAAGCGTTTAATTTTAATCGATTCTCGACACTTGAAAAGTATTTTGATTTGATTTAAAACTGCTCACTTAAACTTCAACATGCCTTCATGCGACCTTCAAAGTATAATAACAATTTGCTGCACCAATATTGTATAAAATTCATTAAACTTCTTCAAACCTTTTCACACATTTTATGGCATTCAAAACCAATAGGCATATAACAGTGTTCATGAACTTCAGTATTACAGATATTGAGTTACTATGGTGGCTTTCGCGAAAAAGAAAACAATTTATATTTAGAATTTAATACCTGCATTCTTGATTACGATTGCATACAAAGATTCCTATGTGACTAGTTATGTAAATATATTCGCCATATTAAATGAAACATAATATGATCTCCGATTGCTTTTATTTTACATTTTAAGGTCTTCAAAATCCCACGATTTGACAAATCTTACTAAGTTATTACTTATGGAAAAATTGGAGATTATTGTGGAGGAAAAAAACAGACATGTGAATTTAATCAGCTTTACCAGCAATCAACAGTATAAAACTGCGGAAGCACTCCATAAAATATCAGAGAATATTAAGAGTTAAAAATTAAGGTGGATTATTGAAATGTTTCTCCTCAATTGGTCATCACTGTGCATCCAAACCAGATATATTAATGTAATCAAAAAAATTTGTGCACGAATTGAAGCTTATACAATATTCAGCTATTGTCATCTAATTAGTTTTATGAATTTTGGCCTGATAAAATATCTTCCATAAGAGAACACATCAAGTAATATTGTTGCAAGAAGTTCTTGGAGGGAAATGCTAACTAATTAGATTTTTTTTACAGTTAATTGAAAATGATTTCCTTTAAATACATCCTGCTATGATACAGCCGCTTACTTTTAGAACTTCAATGTAACATATTCTCTTTGTGATATAAAGTCGTATGGCATTTCCGCAATGTTTCGATTCTATATGTGTATAGAATACTAAAAAACTATTTAAGTGAAAAAAGTATATCCATTTTTTCATTTAGGCGGAAGGTTTTAAGCACAGTTGATTAATTGATGAGAACAGAATTTTTAGTCCATTAAAAATAATGGTAAACATTTTAAGATGGAATAAAATGTATATGTTTCTTATAATGGTATTGTTTTTTAGTTTAACTGCATGATATACAATGTTTTTACTAATAAGCTCCTGCATGTCTACAAAATTCAATTTTCAAATAATAATAATTTTTTGTTTAATCTGTAAATAATTTTCTAACCTTATATAGGTAATTGTTTTAATGGTTTTGAATGAATTTATTTTGAATTTAAATGAAAGATTTGATATAGAAATTACTGAGATTTGTAGTTATTTATTAAAAGTGTTCTTTTGTAAAAAAGTTTATCCTTAAAAGACAAAGTAATTCATATTCCAAGTTTATACTAATGGAGTTAGTTTTTGACCACAGTGAAAAGTTCACAATGTTTAAAATATGAATATTTCTGTTAATTATAACTTATCATTGACGGATTTTAATAATAATTCGTAGAACTTGCAGTCAGAAATCCTGTAATTTTGGGCCATATATGTAAGTAAGCTACTTATACAGTTGCAGGTTTTCTTAACTTTTAAACATAATTTTAAATAACCAAACTTGTTTCATCTCCTTTCTCTCTTCATATTTTCCTTTCTCTTAACATAGGAACGTATCGTAATACTGGAGTATAAGTGAAAATCGTTACAAGTACTTACATTTTCCTTATAAGTTGAAATTTTGATGGCATTATAGAGTGTTCATGTTCAACCTCTTGGGTACCGAACGAATCCAAATTAAACCCTTCTTTATTCTATTATTAGTTTTATGAATCGCGATAAGAATAGAAAAATATTTGTATATTTGTATTTGTTTTTGAACTTATGAAAATTTATTACAAGTATTAAAATGGTAAGGACTCGATTATCAACCAAATTAGGATTATTGAAATTTTAAAATAGAACGGTTTAAAAGAACTGGATTCGTTTTCATGCATTTGGCGTGGGACAATGAAACTCTAACGATTCCATATTTAAAAACGTACCCAAGGGATTAACAACATCTTCATTCCTTATATTAAATTATGTGCACAAAGTATGGGATATTTCACGTTAAAACAATAACATTCCACCAAAGGAAAAAAAATTAATAACAATGTATTAATGACAAAACTGTTTCAAATGTACATAAACGATGTAAACGAAACATGCTTTAAAAATCACACCACAAAACATTCGTTAAAACATTTAAAATAATAATAAAAAGCATGGATACGTACTCAGTAGCAACTTCTTCAATTTCTTTTTGATCTGTTCCTGCAATTGTATTCCTACGTTTTCCTCGAGGCTTTCGTGATCTTGACCTGCGTCTAACCTCCTCCTCATCATTTTCACAATTGTTAGAATCAACATTTACAATGCTCGTTAATGTTTTTCTAGCTAGGCACATTCGTTCAAATCGTCTACCGGATATATCAACAGAAACAAGTTCAGCAGGAAACCTGGATATATTTAATTGTTAATAATTTATTTTATGCTTGCTTAGTACAAATATTAATTACTTTTGAGCAATAATATGACATTGTTCCTCGGGTGACGGCAATCGATGATCTAGAGGTATATTGTCGTTAATTTCAGTGGGCTGATTACTATGGGAACATGCTAATGTAGCAGTATCATCTTCAAATGTTGTGGACGGATAGTTATTGACACTTTGCAACGTTTGATTTGTACAAACACGACATCCAACACGATTCACGCAGTCTGGAGTAACTGTCATGTCTCCTAAAGCCTCTATTGATGTCCATCTTCGTAGTTCTTCAACAACTGCGGGCTAAACAAACATTTTCAAATTATTTTAAATGTTGTGATGGAATTCGTTTTTAAACAATAATTATTACAAATACGTATTATATAGTAGGTTTTATTTTTATAAAACTTTTGATTTGTAAATGAGTGATGTCCACGAAAAATTTCTAGGATTACGATTTCTATATTCATTAGTCATATGTATACATAAATAATCCATGTTTGTATAGGTTATTTCGGACAAAAAATATAATAATAATTAGCGTCTGACCGAAGCTTCGGCATCGGTCACATTGCGCCAAAAAAAGAACCTTCGGGTTTGGTCAAAAACTGACCTTCGGCCGGACAATAAAGCGAACATTTTGCATCAACACTATGTTAACACATATATTCGCAATTTTTGATTGTCATGCGGATTTTTGATTGAATCACTCCTATATATTTTTGATTAATTAAGCATTTTTATTTGCTTCGATTTTTACAGGTCATGAAACACAACTGTTTTTGAGTTTTAAATCAAAAATAAAATTGTGCATTTAAAGATATTTATTTTGTTAATATATATTTCAATATATTATAGTTATGAAATATGTTTTTCTCTTTTAATTACCTACTACAACCCTTGTGTAAATTATCACTTTTTATTTAGTTGGACGCGATGAAATACATCGGCGTTTTATCAAGAAATAAAGTCAGCTGTTGCGAAAGTGTTGCTTTGCTAAGTGCAAGTGAAATACTATCTTGAAGAAGGTAAATAGTTATGCAACGTTTTGACATCGGAGATGAGAGATTTTCACTTTCGCGTGAAGTTTACGGATGGACACAGTGAGTAACATTGTTGGCTTCTTGATCCAATTTCATTTTTTTATATTACAACTTTATGATATTCTTTACATTCCTCTCGCAGTGACGACAGATTTGCTTAACATTTCATGGATGGTTACTGTATTTGCAGTACTTTCCCTTTATTTCGTTGGATCGTCCCTGCATATAGGTAAGTGTTGTAGTTAATAACATTTATTTATGTAATCTAGTTCATACTACAATGTGTTAATCTAACTGGCTCTTTTCCATTGAAAAATTTCGATTTCACCGAACAAACCTTGAAATTACATTGTCGTAGGTTAGCAAATGTTTGCCACTATTATGTATCCATATAGGACCAATTCTAGTTGATAGTATTCAGTAGCATTTGTGTTTGTGGAAATCTTCATCAATACTGAAGTATTCCATAGTTTCGGTTGTAACTCATTTGAACTTCTTTTGAGAAGTTTACGAAGATTTCAGCAAAGATTGCATAAATTTAAACAATTACAAAAATTGTATCTCCATGTAATTTAGAATTTAACTAGCCAAAGAAACACTTAAGACCATTTCAGACATGCTTTCACGCAATTGTAATCTGTAAAACATCCGCTGAAGGGTCGGTCGCTAACTTTCCCATGTCATGGGCCACATTAAAAAAACCATTTAATAATATCGGTCGCGTTACTTTCTAGCCGATATATTTGCAACGAAAGCATATCGAATTTTGCCGCAAATGATCCAGTTACTGATCACACCACAACGCAATTCATCTTCGCTACCGTTATTTATTGCAATGTATGGTTTTTTATTTATATGCAGTGAGCATAGCACTTTTTATTTATTGTGCATTTGATGGACCGCAAAAAAATGTTTTGGTTGAGGATAGTTGCAAATTCCAGATGTAAAACATGGTTAATAGAGGAACACTGGAAACCACTGTTTCGTTTCTCCGACCTAATATCAAAGGATAATACAATATTTTCCTGCTTTCATTCCAAATATGATCTATACTGATGGCTGTTTTCGTTCACAGATATGTATTTAATTTAAGGATGTTATTTATCCCAAGTTGCGCTCTTATTTTCTCGATCATTTTAGCAATTAAGGCTTAATAACGACAGCCGCATCTTTCCGGCCGAAAAATCTTATAATTATTGAGCTTAACTTCTTTTGTTTCCATAAGCCTACGCGTACGACACATAAATATTTTCAAAAACGTTTGTTCTTGAAATTGGAACCAAACAATTTTCACAACAGCTGTTCGTTTTATGGCTGCACTCAAAAATATTTTAAAAATAAAATAGGTACAACAAATTAAGCTATAAAATGTTGGCTTTAGAGTTTGAGGAACGGGGAGCCCCATATCAGTTCTCGCCCACACCTAAGGTACTGGGTGAGCAGATGGCATTTTTAGTAATTTGAATGTTTTAATTTGCCATGTTTATGTTTTTTTCTTTTGTGGAATTTCATGGAATGTTGCTAATCATTTGAAGATTTAAGACTTAATTCCTGACTATTATTTTATTTGAGTAGGTGTGTTAAATGGAAATTAGATTGATTCCACTCGAAGATGGTTGGGAAGTTGGAATGAGTTCATATTTTAAATATTAAGAATGAAGAAGGAAGAATATAAAAAATTATGGTCCATTCTGTCCGACTGGACTTTGAACACGTGATTAAAGTGCCTCAAGCATTACATTTCTAAAAATTAGTTTCTTTATAAACATTTAAAATATAACAAAAAGATTTGAATTACAAAAACAAAATCGATACTGCAAGGACTTATGGTCGAATCAGTGACGAGTGATTTATAAATACATACATATGTATCATATATTGCCTTTTCGGCATAAGTACTTATTGCAAAATCGCTGTAAATAGATTTTAACTCTTAAATCCAGAAATAACATTTCGAAAATAGCAATAATAAGAGTACTTACCAATCTTGTTTCAATTTCAGCGTCAATTTTGGACTGCAACTGTTTCGTTTTATCGCTTAGCTCCAAAACAGTGAATTCGTCGCTCTCTCTTACTTTGTAGTCTTCTAGTGTACTATGAGGTGCCTTAGCTGCTGCTTCGTATAGGACTTTTATGTTTGTGGAACGCGTCTGGTCAGTGAACAACTGCTGGTCGATCGGTTTTTTTGTGCAAAAATGATTCTTGATTTGGGCGAATGAATTTAGATCACTTTCAGCTGTTGATTGAAATATTGGTTTAATAGTTGTTTTGAACACTTATGTTTTCTTAGATATAAATTAAAGTACTTTGTTCCTTCCAATATTACGGCTCAAATGCTATCAGTTTTAAGCATTAGATTACGACAACAAGATAACAGAAAAAAAAGTTATATTTTTGAAACATAAGCATAAAAGAGGAATTTCCTGTAATAAATTCAGTGGCAAAATTTTAGTCAACAAATATAATACATTTTCGTCAACGAAGAAAATTCTTTCATCGTGGCGGCACTTTTATTGTTGACGGTCAGCAATTTTCGAATTAAAATTACCAATAATATTCTCCATCAGATTTCGGTATGTTTCTGTTTATGTTTCTGAATTTAAATAACCATTGTTAAATAAGCTAATTCGGAGACCAGTGATATTGTCCTCTTTCTTAATATGACTAGAACTGACGACAGATTTTCAGTTGTGATTCCTCCAATTTTTTAGCTTTCATCGCCAAAATTACGCCGGAAAAAATATCCATAAATTTTCGATTCGTAAACAGAAAAAACAATTTAAAGTTATGCTTCCGGGCACATTTTGGACGGATGATTTTTTCGGAGGGTTTTGATTATAATATTTTGACTTCTTGTCTTGATCTTGATTTTGAACTTCTTTTGGATTTTATTGTTCTGGTAGATAATTTTGTTTTATGACTTTACAAAGTTAATTTTGCATTGCAAAATAAGCCCCTTTCATGCAAATTTATTAATAATATATTATGTTAAATTAGGCTTTATGTTTTCATGCATACAGGGAGACTCCTAACTGCTATTGTAAGAATGCAAGGAATTATTTCGTTCCCATTCCGAATAAGAACTCGAAAACTCAATTATTTTTTGATTATTGCTTTTGTTTGATGATTTTATCATTTTACCCCGTTAATAAAAGCGTGTTCTGTTATGATTATTGTTACGATTTATTACTTAGTTTCTCGCAGATTGTTCGATCTGCAGATCGTAGAAGTTTGACTATGGTTCTATCAGTTGACATAATACGGCAGATTGTAATAAAGTCATTCTAGAAAGTAGAATCTAGTTTATCATACAGTAATTAAAAATTATGTTTATATAAAAGAGAAAAGCGTATGCTTGTGTATATACGATTATACGAAACATTTATTGCTAAGTAACATAGTAAAACTAGTTTATTATGAAAAAGTAAAACACGTAAAAAAGTATGAACTGTGAAATGTTTTCGGGCCATATTAACGACTTGGCACAGGTGCTTTTCCGTACAACTACAACAGTTGACTGCGTTCAAATATTGATTTAATTAACGCTCTAATGATTTTCATTGCTTTTCTTGAACGAATGCGTCCACAAAAAAAATCGAGGAACTCCTTCGCCTCTTCATTTAATTCCGCGTCGATCGAAAATTTCTCAAGCTCTTTCGGTGCAGTTTTGTATACACTCCCTTTTGTCGTAATTTAATAAGGATTAAATAATTTCAAGGAATTCCGAAGACGGTGTTCATTACATACCTTTGGCAAATTCGCCGGTCTTGTTCTTATCCTTTGCATTGAAATGGCTTCTCGCCAGAAATATACTTAACGAAAACGCGAGAATGAGAGTTATCGATTAACATTTTATGTATAATCGCTGCGACAAAAAGATGCCCACCCTGGGATGGCCTGGGTTTTGGATTACTTGAGCAGACGGATACAGAAGCGTTTTACACTTGCAGAAAATTAAAATTAGAGGAAATGAGGGAAAAACAAATACTCTTTATCTTTAGCAAAATGTAATTGAAAAGTCTTCGGAAGTTCTCCAACGATGGTGATAATGTTAGATTGATACTATTTTTTACACTTAAATGTTAAAAACATTGTGGTATACCTAAACCTCTCACAGTTTCAATACAGCCTCATTTTTAATGCTAAGTAAGTTTAAACGAATGGAGCCAGTTTTTAAAGTGGTATGTAATATTAGAATGTATAAGTATTTCCTTTGTCCATTTATTTTTAGATTTGGATATTGAAATATGAATTGGCATACATACTAACAATTGTTATTATTGAAGAAAATTAAAGGATTCTTAGGTGTAAATGGCCTTGTACCTTGTTCAAAGATCACAAGTTTGTATTGAAAATTGGAATAGGAAGTCATGTTGTTTTGTTTTAAAATAACTAGTAAGGAAGCAATTGGTCACACCAATTACGTGATGCCCTTGATGTACAAAAATATACTCATTCTATGCAAAAATCTAGACATGCATTTTCTTAATATGTAACTAAGGCTAGATGTCCGCGACTGCTTATTTTGTAAATATTATTATTTATAAAAAGATTAAATTTCATTTATTAAACAATATTAATTAACGAAAGAAATTTAAAATGTAAATATTCAGTCAACAATTTCAACTTTTTGGAATAAAAACGATTCATGATCATATGGTAACACTAAGAAGGAGTTGCCCGATTTCGGTCATCTTTGAACTTGGCCTTGAAATTTTAATGAAATATTTTGTACCAAATTTTAATTCTCTAGCTATAACCGTTCTCGAGTTATCGTCTGGACAGTCACTGACAACAGACAGACAGACATGCATAAAACACTTTCATTTACCATAATGCATCAAAACTATCATTAAATCCTTTTTAATAGAATTACGCCCATTTTAAATATTCCTACAGATCTTTCATACTGACATTTGGAAGACTCAAATAAAAAATCGAAGCGTTTTTCAAGGTCGAATGTGATTTCCTAACAAAATAATTGGAGTAGTTCAACCGTATTTACACAAATTCACTTTTGATTTCAATCAAATCAGGGTCGCGAACACTTTTTCGCTTCAGGGATAATCACAATTATTCACCCTGTCGCACAAATTACATTTTTCCACCGAATCCCCAGATTAGCCGAAATTTATGCAGGGTGTTTCACAAAAAACAATTTTCCGATGTTTTGGCTATGGTTCGCCAACTTCTACAGGGAGAAGGACGGAAGTAAGGGGGAATACTTTGAAAAGCAAAAGAGTTGTCTTTTGAATGGCATATCGCTTTTGAACGCCGGATTTTATAAAATAAAAGATTTTAAGTTGAACATTACGATTACCAAAAAACCTCTCAGCAGCAATATTTCATCAGAAATCTCCTCTCAACCATTTTCTGATTGTTTCAATGTAACTTTGGGTGTGGCATGTTGTGTGCATGAGTTAATATTTTTACTTGTTAATCTTAAATACAAATGCGGGCAACGTTTTCTGATTAAGAGTTTGAGTAATGATTTTTGAAAATGATGTATGTACCTTCATTACTTCAGCATCAACACACGTGACATCACAGCAGCTCTGCATCGATAATTAACATACATATCAGTCTTGCACACAGAGGGTGTTAGCAACTGAAATTGCGTCTGGTGTTGTTGCACAAGTGAAACTACGAAGCAGAGGAACATAATCGAGCTTTGTTTATCATTCAGTTAATGCAGGTGCATTGATCTTGCGTAGCGCTACGCATAATGACGCCGATTACGCTAGAAGAGAAAGTTCAGGTTCTCTTGTGTATAGATAAATATTATTATTTTTTTAAATTACTATTTAAATTACTAGTATTTATTTAAATTACTATTATTTTATTTTTAAGATTGAGGAACATATTCATGCCTGTCGCAATTTTTTTCATCTTTAAAAAAAAGAGGGAAAAATTTCTCAAAATATAATACATAATTATTATTAATTATTGACATCGTAACAGTTATTCTAAAAAAGGATTTGCGAAATTTCTTCCGTATTATCTAGAAAAGGAAAGTTAAAAGTTTAAAATTTTAGATCCTCGAAAAAAGCTTAATTCCAATAGTGACAAATCGAAAGCCGAAATATTTGAAAAAATGGAATTTACAGCACCACTGCGGCACTGCCGCGGCGGGCGGCGCAAAAAAACTACAGGCATTTCACGCATTGTATGGCCAAAATCTCTGACATTCAAATTCAAGGGGTTCATTCAAAGAAGGCGGATGCAGAACAATATCTGAGTCACCTGAATAAAAAACCTTAACAGTTGATTAGTTTACTTGCTCGTTGTTATCTCGAAAATTAATTACTGAGTTTTTCTGATTTTTTTTAAAAAGGTGTCAGTTGAAGGGCCGGGACAGGAAGAGACCGCGCGTAAGGGTGTTTCCCCCTCTACTGGTAAAATGTACCAACCGGAAGTGGTATCACCCTGGAGGAAGAAGCAGCGCAAGGGACAATGTATCTCGAGGCTTCATGTAACGAGTCAGTCTATAAATTTTGAAAGCAGCATGTGAATTCAGTGGAAATGTTTTGAGACCTAGACTGAAGTGGCGAGGTAGGTTTATGAAAGTGCCGGCACAGCAAGCAAGATCTGGATGGTGTTCTTGAGAAAAGAGAAGACGAATGAAGAGGATTTTGTTTCTCTGCCATTGTATGTTCCAACAGCTCAAACATTTAACTATTAAACTCGGAAATTCTTACTGAATATGTTCTTTAATTCCAGTTGTATTTTAGCAAATAAAAGATTGATCGATTCAAAATTTCAAGTCATTATTATCTTTTTCTTAACGATCACAATTTATTCCTGCTGAAAATTAACAAGACAAAAAGAAGACTATTCGTATACCACCTATACTCACATTCTTTCAATCTTCTCATGCAGTTTATTAAGACGTGAGAATGAGACCGAGACATGAGAAATGTTCTTCTATTGAGAGAATTGACGGTCGCAGATTACCGACGCGCCGCGCCGTGGCATTCAACATAAGAAACATAAAGGAAAATCAATGTCTTCAAGACCATAAATCCATTTTTTCTGTAATGTTACACTTTCTTAATTCGTACATTGTTCGGCAATTGTAAGAAGTCCAATATTTAGAAATCATTGAAAACAGAGTCTTCTAGAAATCCATTAGAAGTAAAACTTAAATATTACAAAAATTGTAGAAAATTATTTATTTTTTAAACTATGAAGATAACAAATGTTTTCATGAGTGAAAAAAAAAATTACATTATGTATTCACTTTGCAATGCGTATAAGTTGTGAACCTTCCGGCTAACAAGGTTACAGAATTTTGCAGTTTTCTTTGAAAAATTAAATCTAATGAGATTTCAATCTTCCTGCGTAACTGAAAACCATTATATCGAATTTGAAATGTCGTTCTTGTTTGTGTTTCACGGTTTCGAACCGTGAGAATATTTGAAAAATCTGGGAACCCGTTTTCAACATGAAAACTGTAAATCCGAAATTCAAGTTTGTGTCATGTAAACAAACAACAATTTCTGGATTTGCTTTTAAATAATACACCGATGTTTTGGGCTTTGTTGGAGCGGTAAGAGGAACTTTTTCTGGTGGTGTGTGGAAGGTGAAAAGGCAGACGGATTGCGGCACACCTGGAAATCAGCCACACACGCTGGATCGATGTGGTGAGCTTGGGTATCAATGTCATGTTCCCTTCCAATGGCATTTACTTGTCGCACTGGTTGCTCATAAAGTGCGATTGCGAAGAGCTCGGCGAATATTTTTACTGCCGAGTTTGCTGTTCATCTCTTTTGATAATTAAAAACCGACAGCGATCCCCGAGCGTAGGCGCCAAAAGCCCGCAATGGAAGAGATAAGTGGATCACTTTACCTGGCGGTAAAAAAGCAGCCAGCAGTAAAAAGGCAGGCACCCATGGCGGAATTATAAGCCATAGAACAACTGGCAGTAATGTAGTGGTAATGAAGTGCTATACGTAAGTCTGGCTTTACATAACAGAAATTAAGTGACCATTTAAGGAGGAAGTAACCGCTTCGGTGGTTGTCCCCCTCGACTTGATAAGTCAGTCCCCGATTAAGCATTCGACATTCCTCAACTGGACCAACGAGATGCACTGTGGGCCACGGAAAGCATATACTTGGAAAAAATCCCACGTATTTGTACTTACGGACAGCTACGAGTTTCGGATCGAAGCGGTCCAGTGTGCTCTCCAGCGTAATGATTCGTCGCTTGATTTCCTTGGACCTGTCTCCGATATTCTGCAGCTCCTCGTTCAGTTCGAGGAAAATGTCGTTGGCAATGATGACCAAGGAAGCCAGCTGTCTGAGGGCATTGCTTAGGGTGATGTTTATGACGGACTCCAGTTCGTTGCCACTAACCAGCATCGGGGAGTTGTTGCACGCACTTCTCCCGTCACCCCCCGACCTGCTCCCTGACGGATGGTTTTTCTGGCCGCCGCCACTGGTCGCGGTGCTCCCGCAGTATGCGATGACATCACTCTCTTTAGAACAATGAGGATCTTCTGATATAACCGCGCAGTGGTTACCCAGACCACAAACACTATCACTTCCCACTGTTTCTTCTGCGGCCCTGCCCGACACCGATCGCCGCGCTGCACCTACCCGCCCTGATCGGGATAAAAAGGTCGGGCTGACAACACGCTGTACAAATGGCATTTTCTTGCATTTTTCACCACCGCTCCACCGAGTATTTCGCGCCGTAAATCACTGCCTGGCAATTACGAAGCTAAAATTACTGTCGCACTGAACGCATAACTGGTTCCCAGCGGCCAAGCTAACGCACAACGGCTGCACTTAAATCACCGAAACAAGATGCACCATCTTTCTTCCACTGGGTTTTCCTTAATTCATCATTTAAGTTCTTTTGTAAACTGCATTGCAGTCGTCGCAACCGCATCTACTGTAGCACCTTAACCGGCGAAACTATCGAAAATTACAATTTCAATTT
The DNA here is from genome assembly GCA_963082835.1 of Leptogaster cylindrica. Taxonomy (NCBI): domain Eukaryota; kingdom Metazoa; phylum Arthropoda; class Insecta; order Diptera; family Asilidae; genus Leptogaster; species Leptogaster cylindrica. Next base: position 35,429,457 of record OY720106.1, read on the forward strand.
TAATAACACTAGCGACTTCCTCCCTCCATGTTCAAGCTCTCAAGAAGTACAAAATTCCATCGTCGTCGTCGCCAGCAGCACACTCCAAAATTCGGATTTTTCGGATTCGGATTTCGGAACCTCGCGACCAGGTACACGTCTAATGGAAATTGCACCGTCGGAGTTGGACCATGGAAATGGCATATGGAATGGATGGTGGAATCGAAGATTCGGTTCGCAACGAAGTTGATGTTACAAACACTTCTTCACAAAATTTCTAAAGTAGCTTATAGCCAGCGAAAGTAGAGGTGGCAAGTTACTGCAGGCTGCTAGTTGTACTTTTAACTTTCTGCATACTTATTTTGTTTGTGTATAGCTGTACTTGTCCTTCCCGCTGGTAGTATTTGCAATTGCTGGCTGCAAGAAAACTCAAATATGTTTGATTTTACTGGCAACTTGCCGGCTTAAGGCCCGTCCAGATAGTTCCGCCTCCTTTCGTTCGTCCGCCTCCGTTCGTTTTTTCTTCTTCTTTCGTTTTCGTCCGGTTTTTTGTAATGTCCACATAGCACCGTTTCGTTTCTTTCGTCTTTTGGACCTTTGACACTTGTCATTCATTGTTTACAATTTAATAGCAATGGAAATATTGAGTGAGCTATTCGGGGATTGGACTAAATACACTCTATTACATTAAATTTACTGTCTCCGTACGATTCACCGTATTTCAATTCAAATTTATTGTGATAGGCAGAAAGTGAGGTTATGCCCGTCCGCCCTTTCGCCTAAAGGCCCGTCCAGATAGTTCCGCCTCCTTTCGTTCGTTCGCCTCCGTTCGTTTTTTCAACTTTTTGGTTCCATATACTGACCATGGAAGTGTCCACATAGAGGCGGACGGAAACGAACGAAAACGAACGGAGGGGAAAAACTTTGCCAAATTTCGAATTTTAGGCGAAAGGGGCATAACCTCACTTTCTGCCTATCACAATAAATTTGAATTGAAATACGGTGAATCGTACGTAGACAGTAAATTTAATGTAATAGAATGAATGTAATGAATGCAATCTCCGAATAGCTCAATCAATATTTCCGTTGCTATTAAATGCTAAACAATGAATGACAAGTGTCAAAAGTCCAAAAGACGAAAGAAACGAAACGGTGCTATGTGGACATTACAAAAAAACGGACGAAAACGAAAGAAGAAGAAAAAACGAACGAAGGCGAACGAACGAAAGGAGGCGGAACTATCTGGACGGGCCTTAAAATTCGAAATTTCTCAAAGTTTTTCCCCTCCGTCCGGTTTCGTTCGTCTCCGTCCGCCTCTATGTGGACACTTCCATGGGCAGTATATGGAACCAAAAAACTAAAAAAACGAACGGAGGCGAACGAACGAAAGGAGGCGGAACTATCTGGACGGGCCTTTACTGTTTCAGCTACTTTTCTCTCACATAACCTCACTTATTTTAATTCAGCATAACCTAAAATGCCATTGCTTCCACTTTCCACAACAAGTTGAACTTGGTTCCGCATGGAGGAGAAATGTGCGAAAAAGGGACAAACCGAATCGGTCGAGTCAGACATGTAAGAATGAGCGAGAAAGATGTAGGAGCTGGTAGGGGAAAAAGATTCCAACACACTTAAAAAAAAGTTGGTGAGAAAGAATTATAATAGATTTATTATTACAATATTAGCATTAGCAAATTATTGGAAATTTTTTTTTAAGAAAAAAAGACCTAGATTGTTTTCTTTATGCAATCAATCATTATTATAATTGGTGTATATATGGGTGTTTATGAGTTTCTTAGAGAAAATATGCCGTATTCAGTCAACGATATTCTTGTAATAGGGCAGGCTTTCTAGGGCTCTCTAGTACTGCTATGTTAAACAGCATTGAAATTGAATTGAGTGAAATGATTGTTATATTTTATGTAGACATATTGAATGCTGTTTAAGCTAATATTCTTAATTTGGTTAAAATTGAACTCCCAGTGAAAAGATAAATAAACAGAACTTGCAGTGTTGTTCTACGGTCAGCTGTTTTTGAAAGGTCATTCAGCTATAATAAACCATGACGCATGAATTTGTAATTATCGCTTCTAGTTACTATTGTGAAACAAAATATGTTTCCCTAAGCATTTTTCATTATTGATTACACGCACTTAAGGCAAATGTGCTATTTACGTTGAAGGTTAAGCTTGATTAAAGAATGAGTTCGGTTACGGTATCAAATCACACAGAAATGTCGTCGACACGGCTAATACTTTTGGCTTGCGGCTCCTTTAGTCCACCAACTCCTATGCATCTGAGGATGTTTGGTGAGTACTTGTGAATTTATTTCTGGTTAGATTTGTTAAATACATACAGATTTTACCATTTTCAGAGATTGCCAAGGACTTTTTTGATATGATGGGGACGTATGAAGTCATTGGAGGAATTGTGTCACCTGTTCATGATTCTTATGGAAAAACAGGTTTGGTTCACTCGAAACACCGCTGTGCTATGCTGAAATTGTGCCTGCAGTCCTCCAATTGGATTAGGCTGTCAAGCTGGGAAATAAGTCAACCGCAGTGGTCCAGAACCAGAAATGTTCTACAACACCATCAAGTAAGTGCAAAACTAAATAGGTCGGTCCCTTTACTCCGCATATGGTTCACAAAGTTCCATATGAATGGGCAGAAAAATAAAACAAATGATCAAAGGTCAATTCAATCTATCACAAACATGAGCGTTACGTCATGTTCTAATTATTCCAAAGGGTGTAAACATACAACATAATATGTTTGTAATGTTGATATTATAGAATTGCATCAACAACTTTATAAATGGAAGTGAGGATGAAGTAAACGAAATGCTTCCGATGTGGCTCCCAGATGGATTGCGGCGGCGAAAGGATAAGGTTAAAATAAAGCTTTTATGTGGAGCAGACTTACTAGAATCATTTTCCGTTCCCGGCCTGTGGTTAGAAGAAGATGTAAGCAAATATGAAATATTAGTGAAAATCTATCTATTGAATTCTATAGTATAAAATAATTTATTTTTCTGTTTTATAGATTGCAGATATTGTAGGCAACCATGGAATTGTGGTTATATCGCGGAAAGGCTCAAATCCAGAGCAGTTTATATTTGATTCGGATATTCTGACAAAATATCAGGTTAGAAAAATTGAACATTTTCAAGCAACAATAATAATAAATTAATTATTGTTTTTTCTAGAAAAATATAACAATTATTACAAATTGGGTCCCTAATGAAGTTAGTTCATCGATGGTTAGAAAGTTGCTAAGACGAGGTCAATCCGTGAAATATTTAATTGATGATAAAATCATCGAGTACATTAAAAGGAATGAATTATATGACACAAAGTCCTCGTAAGTATAGATTTTTTAAATATTTGAGAAGATATGTTTCCATACGAGCTCATTCCATGATTGTGTAGTTAGGATAAAATTGCACTTTGTCAAAAATATTAACAATACATTCAGTACATTTATTTACACATTGCGAAGTTATGAATGATTTGTTTAAATGATTGTGTCACCCATTACTGCTGTATGTTTTAGGAATGTACAAACGCCTATTACTCCAAAGACAGACTTAGCTTTATTTTACTGCAGCACCTGGAAACATATTAAAGCATGTATTCAAATGCACAATTTTCCACTTTTTTCTATACTTAGTCGTTAATTGTTGCGGTTTACCATACGAAAAGTCTTATAAATAATTAGTTGCGTTACATAGTAATTTGTAATATCTCTAGTGTATGTATTTTGTTTGATATAATTTTTAACTTGTTCAACGGTAAAGAACCGAATATTTTCTTTAGAATGCATGCATGTACTTGCATGGTATATACTTTTGTAAATCCACACTAGAAAGTGACATTTAGGGTGATTTAAAAAAAAAACAACGAAAAAATAACATTTATTATTACCTAATATAGATTAATAAAGATAAATTAATAATAATTTATTACTATTATAAGCGACTCCCACAACCCCCCAAAATATTGTGTCGGTCCATGCGCTAACACCCTCTATATATTTTTTTAACTTTATTGTAAAAAAATGTAACATATTATGTGTTCATATGTAATTTTTCGTTCATTAAATTTCAATTTTTGTATTGCGTGCACTTCTATATTTTATGCAGTTTACAAATATCTCGATTGTCTGTTTACATTGCTCTTATGGATCTAATTATTCAAGTTGGTCTAATCATTTTCCACTCGTATCTCTATGTTAAATAAAATCTGAGTCCAAAAATTCTTAATTTCAAAAAGTTACGCATAATATATAAAAACAAACATCTACCAAGTCTTTTGCTCATATTTCCTATATACATTGTACATAAATATAACATAGGTATTAATAATGTTATTCTTAGTTATCGGTAAAAAGTTAAATTCAACATATTTCGCGAATTTTATCTAGACATTTTTGCCTGTTTCTTTTGTATAAAAATTATGTGAATGTATATAAGAAATCATACTTACAGCTGCAAGTAGTAAATTTTGCCTTTTATTTTCTATAGTAAACAATTTATAACTTGATAGTGCATGATGGTGTCTGCATCACATTGATAAATTACGTTCTATTAGTGTTATACCTTAAACTAATTAAGTTTTTATTCATGCTTCTTGGATATTTAGTAAGTATGTTTCTACTGCTACAGAAAAATTGTTTGAGACACAAAATTTCTTTAATGAAAATTACATAAACGAAATAATTTCCAATTCACCAAAAGAAATTGAAGAAATGGATGAAACAGATAACACCCGGGATGACCGCAATTTGATTGTTGAACTAAGTCGACCGAAAGTGTTTTGTTGCAGAGGAACTGAAATTACCAAATCCACATTAACACGTCCTGGTCAAGCTGTACAGGTAATAACGAATTCAGTGGACGTGGGAAAGACGGAAAGGAACAATGAGGTAAGGAAATTAATCGCTCGCGTTTAAGGCTAGGTTCTATTTTGTGTGGGATACTTTTGTGCATTGTATAATGTTCTTAAGATTTAATCAGCAATATAGCAATATGTATTTTAACCCTACCAAATTGTTAACCGCTTTATTTGCTTGCTGATTGATATTTACAGTTATTGAAGTAATTAATTATAAGGCTGTGCTTTTAACATTCTTTACAATGGTTTCTGTGAAAAATTACGTTTTTCAAAATAAAATTATTATTTTAGGGATGCATAGTATTGTTAAATTATTAGCAACTAGCGCAAAGTATGGGATGATCTATGGAGAACCTAAAGGTTCGCCCATCCCTTGTTTCATTATTGCTTATCTCTTAGTACTTATTAGGTAAACTATTATTATTAGTAACCTTTTCTTTATTTCTTAAAACACTTTAAAGAGTTATAAACCGATTTTACTTACTTTTTATGATTCTAGAAGGTTACATTTTTTTCACAAGTTATTTATGTGGAACTTTGTTATATGTAATTTTTGGTGACATACTCCAAAAACCGTTTGCAATTTTCTGAATAAGTACATAATCCGAAACTGGTGCAATTGCCTCGGCAATTGCACTGCAATATTCTTCCCTTAAAGAAAAATTATTACATAAAATATCTATTTTAATAGACTGCGATAAAAAAATTAATCAAAGGAGTTCTTTGAAACTTTTTTATTTCTGCAAGAATAAGTCTGTTATTAGATCCTTAAATCCTTTTTACTTTCAGTTATTCGATCTATGATGAGTTTTGAATGAACTTTATTTCACTTCTAGTAAGCTTATAACCAAATTACTGACATCATTGCGTCTTAGATTTACATTAGTAACATTGATAACATCGGTCGTTAACATTGTACGTTAGCATTTCATAAATTTATTTAAGAAGAGCAAAATTATCATTATTATAAAGAACAAAAATGTATTTGGGTATTGTAAGCAGCTTGCGTGGCTACTTCTGTTATTATTCCGCAACAACGCTGTATTTGAAATGTACATTAAGTATTGTTATTTTATTTGTTGTATAGATCCTTCCCTATTTTCTGTCTATAAAAAAGTTTTCTAATAAATTTTGTTTAGGAAATCGAACGGAAAACTCATGTGTTTTTTATTGGTTTCTTTTGATTATGCAATTCGACAATTTTTCCTTTCCATTCAACAGAGGCATAAGCAGAAACTACTGAAACCTAAGAAGGTAAAATCCCGTAATAAGGTTTGGTAGTTATCTCAAAAACTCTATTCACAGAAAGCGGCTGAAAGAATTGTTGGATTTGAGATTTCAGTGTAAGGTTTAAAGTTTATATTATGTTGTTGCGATTGGTTCCATTATTGAGAAATATAAACATATTTAGGAATGTTGCTAGCCAGTTAAAATGTCTGCAACTGTAATTACAACAATGTCAATTAGTTTCCTTTCCTAAAAGTTATGCAAATTCATTGTTTACGCGATTTCTTCCTTATTGTGTAATCTCTTATTCGCATGCGCCTGTTAAAAATATTTTATGTTTACAGCAAATTCTGGTTATTTTCATGAAGGATTTATAGTAGAATATAATTGAGGCATTTAGTATTAAAAGCGGCAAAGTCCAGTTTTTAATATAAGGCTCCTCAATTTTTGTTTGTATTTATAGTGCCTATTTATGGTGGCTCTTCATATTCAGTTCAAGTTTGCATCTCATCCTTCACGATTTCTTTATTGTATTTCGCGATGAAATATCGAGTTTGTGCTTTGTATATCTCTGCCCAATATTATTGATTAAATGTTTAATTGGTAGATTAATTTACACTATTTTCGTTTTACCATAGGTTGAGCAAAATTGTTATTCGTCTTAAATGTTGCCAAAGATTTTGTAAAGGATTATTAATCAGACTTTGATCTGGAAAATTATTTAATTAATTCCCCATTAACAATCAGAATTTTCAGTTTATGAAAGCTTCTGGAATATAAAAATATTAAACCAAAACGCCTCGAATTGTTGTAAAATACTTGCGCCTTAATCAATAAATTATTATATTTTAACAATGCAGTTAATTATTTATTAACATTAACATACATACATACATATAGTGTCCATTTGTCTAATAACCTCTAGTACTCTGTAAACAGTAGTTTTTCTTAAATAATAAGGTCAATTCATATATTTTTCTATTTGCAGATGAAAATTAAGAGACTAAAAAGAGAAAACAGTTCATGTGATTGAAGATCTAATTATCTTTATATTAAATTATTGTAATTAAAGATAAGAATATACATTTATTTAAAATACAGCTATGTTCTGTTTTTATTTTTAACTACCAGGTGTCTACCCGGTTTCGCCCGGTCGGTGAAAATCATAATATATAAAAAATATTACATTTTGAATTTATAAGTACCGCCAAACGCGAATTATATTACTGGAATCGGTTGCCGTATGTCGGGTTACAACAATAATAATAATTGATTAGTGTTTTTTCAGTTGAGGGTGGTTTTGGGCGTTTGAATCAGGATAGAGGAAGTTGAATGAGAACTAGCTATTTTTTTTAACCAAAAAGGCTAAATAAAAATTTTTATGATTTTTTTACTTTAAAAATGGCGGATTTTCGTGCAAATTTTCATCATCTATTTTACCACCTTTGGAGTGGAATTTAAAAAAAGGTTCTTATTGGGCATCTATGTAGGCATGAAGAAGCATTCCAAATTTCATGGAAATCGGTCCACTGTGCAGTGCAGTGCAGTGGTTCCGAAGAAACCGTTTTCACCACTTTTCATTCATTCATGGGTTGAAAGGTTGGAAGAAAGTGGCCTATGGGCTATGTTCTTAGTTGGAATAACTATTTCCTTTGGACAAAAAATGAAAAATATCGAACCAAGCGTTTAGGCGTGATTGACGAACAGACATCCAGATTTTCACATTTATAATATTAGTTATATTAGATTCATCTCAAGGAGTGTGAAAACGAATCCTTTTATAGGTTTCCGTCTAGTTTTATCAGACGATAACAAGAGGCCATATCGTGTGGGTGGAATATTTTTAATTAAAGAATAATTTAATAAATAACAATAGTAATTTAATAAAATTCACATTCTTTATGATTTTTGCTATGTACAAAAATTAGACTTTAAAAGACCTCAATTTGTTTAACATTACCCCAAACCTGAATTAGAGGTTTATAAAAAAAAAAAAAAAATACTTTTTGTATTTATTGTGTCGTTCACTTATTAAATAAGAATGAAAGAATATCAAAAACTAAATGAAGGGAACCCAACTTATTGGTCTTGTGATTCTGAAGAAACTTTGCTTTGCCATTTTATTTGGCAACGGGGGCCATTTTCATGTGACCGTTATCTGTGTGGTATAACGTTATTTTCCAGGTCTCCAATAATAAAAATTATTTTGTACACTGTCGGCTTGAAAATCAGCCTTGGATAAGCTAATGAGTCGATGTCTCGCAGCATACTACATGAGTTCATGAGCATAAAAAAATAAAACCCTTTCTACTATGGCAAATGGCGCACAAGGAGGACAAGAGAGCTGGAAAGAATAAGATAACTGCAACAGACAGGGTGTCCGATTACCCTTAGTTGCTTGTTATGCTGCCATTCAGCTCCAGTGGTTAGCTAGCAAGCAAATTCAATTTAAAGTCTGTTTGAGTCACGAACACAGCAAGAGATGGCCTCGGTTTTAAGAAACTTATTTAAATCACCCCAATTCAGTGATCAGCAGCCGTTCTTGAGACAGACCAGATTCAGTGCTATTCCAGTGTTAAGGAAGCCAAAGAAAGTGAAAAATTTACCATTGTTTTTCGCGGTGCTGTGTGTCGTTGACCTCTTCGGTGTTTTCCCAATAGTATCGCTGCCAGGTGTCATCATTCGTTGCGGACTTTACGGAATACCCTTGTCATTGTTTATAATTTTGCTGCAAATTTATACAGCAAATTTACTCGGAAGATGTTGGATCATCGCAGAAAAGATAAATGCAGCAATAATGCAAAGAAACAGGTAGTTTCAGTGTCACTCTCAGTGATCGGTATTAGTTGCATTATCCACTAAACAACTAGCAGCCACTAGCTAGATTTCAAGTACAGCAGCTAGACTATAGTTTACTGTAGGTTATTGGATTCACTATGAGACTGGACTGCTATTTCAGGTACCCTTATGCAGCCGTGGCCGAAATGGCGTACGGAAAGTACATGAGCTATATTGTCACCATTCTGCTAGATTTGACCATCTTCGGTGGCGGCATCCCCAATATTCTCGTTGCTAGCCAAAACCTCCAACTGCTCGGTCACCGTGTCTCAGGAGGGAAGTTTTACTTTTCCTTCTGTTACTGGCTTCTAATAATTGGCGTTTTGATGTCTCCAGTAATGTGGTTAGGTAGTCCCAAAAACATGAAGTTAATACTAGTAATTTGTGCAGAATATCTGAAGTTAAAGTTTGATTTTAGGGCGTTGGCTAGCATTTCGGTAATTATGGTTGGATCTGTTACTATCATGACCTGTTACTGCATCTGGATGGCGCCTAATTCGTACAGAGATTTCGCGGGGATAACAACAGGTAAATATTGTTTTGATTGAGATATATACTTGTTAATTATTTACTATAAAAATTAGCTGCTTTAAAAGTTTATTATTCAATATTAAACTTCCATTTTTATTCAAATTCAAAAAAAATTAATTGAACTTCATTCCTATTGAGTATTTGTTTTCATAAATTATTCTTAAATAGAATTGGAAAGTAATTCGAATACATACTTTAGTTAAATACGATTGGATTTATTTTTATTGCAGAGATTCCATCTTATGTAGATATACTAATTGCTTATGGGATACTAGCATTCCAGTTCGATATTCATCCAATGCTGCTGACAATACAGGTGGACATGGAAGACAAAACGAAAATTGGAAAAGCCGTTACTTACGGTGTTTTAAGTAAGAAAACACCTCAGCATATTTTATTTTTTAAAAGGAAAGAGCACATAAAAATCTTATAAAAAATATTATTTTTTGAACAGTTTTTGTATAAACTTATTTGAGAAAAATATTCAAATTAGTATAGTAGTATTAGTAGTAGTATTTCAAATTCATTTCGGGATTTATATGAGACTTTTCTTAAATATATTTTTCATAATATTATTTAAGTTCATACAAAATTTCAAACGGTAAATGTTCCACTCAATTGATCCCTATTGTATTTAACCATTTTACAATCTATATTCTATCTGTAACTACCTTTAATATAGTACATTGTATTTTCCTTTCAACTTGCTTCTTGGTATAATACAGTTTCACAATTGCAAACAATGTTCTTTTACCTTTTACAGTTACATGCTTGATGTCATCCATCACAACAATTTTTGCTGCGAAAAAGTTTGGACTGAAGGTGCCAAATAACTTATTTGAACTTCTTCCAAAAAGCCAAATGCTGTACGGGGCTATTCTTTTGGTCTCCCTGCAGTTATGCTTGTCCAGTGCAGTGGGTAGCTCTGCCCTTTTTCAACATGTTGAAAACTTGCTGGGGATATCAAGAAGTAAGTGTGGACACAAATATTATTATGCCCGTGGTTTAAGTACTTCTTTATTTAGGCTATTTTAAAATTTCTCCAGACTATTAATTTGAATATGATTAGACATATGTATAAATCTATAATTACATTTTTATATTTTTAGAATTTTCCGTGAAGAGGTGCCTTGCTCGAACTGTTATATTCGCTTGTGAAATATTAATTGGAGAACTTCTTCCCAAATTCGATGTCATAATGGGACTAATCGGAGGCACTCTGACCGGTCCGCTAATTTTCATTCTACCACCGTTATTTTACAGGAAAATGAGGCAGCTGGAAAAGGAATTTGACATGGAAGTGAATGTAATGTCACATTACGGCACGCTGCCGGTTAATATCCACTACGGAAAACGGTGGAGACACAACTTAGCGTTCTTTAAGTGTTCATGTGTAAAAATACTTTACAAGAAAGTAAAAACTTTGTGCAAGTGGCTTTACGGCGATTGTGCTCTTCCGATTTCAGTTATATTTCTGGGACTCTTTGCAACAATAATTACCACATATTTTAACTTTTTTAGAATTATTAAATTAGTTAACATGAATTCTCCATGTTTTAGCAATATTTCTTATTCATTTGTTGATTTGTAATTGGTTATATTTGCTTTTAATTCAAAAGCTATGAAAATAATGGTTTCTTACAAAATAATTTTGATTTTATTTAAGAAGAGTAAACCTTAATAATTAAAAATTATTTTGGCTATAAGATTGTGCAATTGTTATCCAAAATACGATTTAGAGCAAACTGCAATGCTTATGGCTGTATGCTTGTATTTATAATTTTTATATGTATTAATTTGATATAAATTTCATTGATATCAATACATTTTTTGTTTATTTATTTTAATCTTTAGTATCCTTGCACTTATAAGTAAAACACACTACAAGCAAGCTGATCCAAGATTTTGTACTGTAATGTTATATTCAGTCGTTCTTTTTTTTGAAGAACGTTTTGTTTTCTCAAAATGTGGTTTAAGGAAAAATAACTGAAATTATTTCACAGTTGAAAAAGGCATCTCGTAAAGCTTCACCAAATCGCCGCCGCGACGCTGCTGATGCACGCATTTCAATTTGTGGACGTGGAGTGTTTGGTGAGCTATTGCCTACTAATTCCTTCACTCTTCAACTAGTTCTTTCACTGCTTTCTTCTAGATTTGAAATCTAATGTTAAAATGTAATATTAAGTTTCATAAAAGAGAGGTAAATAAACAAATAGCGGTTATTTTTCTGCATTGACATATTTTTGTGTTTTTTCATCTTACACTGACTTCCGAGGAAGAAGGCACAAAAAATGGATAACCTGTTCAAATTAAATGTTCTATAATACACAGTACGATAAAAATGATATAGTAACCATACAGTAAATAGAAAAATCGTACAAGACGAAAAACTTCTTAGTTCTTCTAGTAAAATAATAAAAAACAAAAAAATAAAAAAAATAACAAGTTTGTTATCATTATTTGGATTTTCACTCATATATTTCCAATTAAAATACTCTGCTATTTCTATAAACAAATTTCTTATTAATTATCATTATTCACTATTAATGTAAAAGGAATAAACAGCAATTGGTATTATCAATTTTATAATTTTCCCAAATGGAAAATGTAATAGTTTTATAATGTCTATAAAGTTTTTTTTTCTCAACAACAATTAAAATTATTTGGATATCTACAAGAACTAAGTAAACGACGCAAGCGGAGAAAACAGATTAACTCTAAATCAAATTAAATTAAATTAAATCTAAAACAAATATTTGGAAAGGCAGGACAATTTCAACCACGAGAAACGAGATCATCAGTATTAAACATTCCCTGAAAATAAATAAAATTGCATTTGGGATGTTTATAAATAAATATTTTTAGTTTAATTTACCCGAGCTCGTCTTAATATGGAATCCTTAGAGGCATCGTTATGGATGATCGATCTTTTGAAGGAATCTCCAGTACGGCTGGTATTGGGGAAGTATGAGATCAATAACATGACGAATCACTTCGGCATAATTTTGGTTTATAAGGATAATGTCTATATCATCCATCCCTCTTTCGGAAACGTTTGAAACAGTCTTCAATTTCACTCACAGCAAAATCCGAAATCCAACACATGTACCCTAAAAATGCATCTTGTTACTTCTTAATTTTCGAAACTCATTAATGAATTACTTCATTAAAAAAAAAATGCGTATTAAATTCTGCTTATTCTTAGTTTTTCTTTTTCTCCAACTCCATGTCCTCTCTGTCTTCCTTCATTATTACTAACTTAAATAATTTCAATTTTACATATGATAGATTTGATTTCTGGGTCTAAAATGGATATTAATTTAATTATAATTAACAATTGTTATTTTATGATTATACCAAAAATTTTTATTAGTTTCTCTTTTTCTGCAGGTCCTCTGCCTTGCTCCTCCTCCTTAAACCAGACGGTCCTTGCGCATTTGTCATTTTCAGACTCCATTTGTGTGTCTTCGTCTACTGCTTTTTTCTGTTTGGCAATTTCTGTGGCTTGTGCTTTTTTTTCTTGCATTTTCATTCTTCTTTTCATTCTATACTTTTGATTTCTCTTTGCTCGTCTGGTAGAGGAGGAGGAGGAGGAGGACAATTGACGATTATTATTTATTGTAACGAATTTTGTATTGGCTTCCGCGCATTCGCATGCCTTAACTCGCGCCTTCTCGGGCGTGGGCCCAAAACCATGGTGCTTTTCTTTACGGGCCTCGTCTGCGAGGGTTAGAGTGGCCTTGAACCTATGCTCCCTTGGACTCTTCCCTGCTATATCCTCGCGGATAAAATAGCCATGGGCCAATCTTCGGGATCTTATTAACATATGAATCCTGTTCTTCGCCATCTCTAGAATTAAAATACATAATAAGTTGGATTTTGTTTGCATCCCTTCTCGTGTCTAGTCATTTGGTCTCGCCGACCAAAGTTTTTGCGGCAAAACTTACACATATGGGGTTTTTCCCCCGTATGCTTTAGTTTGTGCCGCGTTAACTGGTATCTCTGCGAGAAATTTAATTTGCAATATTCACACTGGAAAGGAACCTCACCGGTGTGAAGCACCTTATGTTCTTTTAGGTGCTGTGCTCTCGAAAATTTTTTCTCGCAGAAATTGCACTTGTGTGCACGACGAACTATGACATCCATGGCAGGCACGAGTTTTTGTGGGCTGTCCACGAGTTGTGTGGCATCCACGGGCTGTGGGCTATACGGAGCCAGTTTTAAGAACACTTCTGGCCGTTTCAAGTAAATGAAATAAAAATTATGTTAACCAGGTTTAGTCTTACTGTAGCGAGACTCGAAAGTCTGAAGCAGATGAATGCACTTTGAATGTTTCTTAAGCCCGGTCCAGACGCTCAGTTTTGAACAACGATTTGTCTGCGCAGTTTTATGACCGAATGAAATCGTTGCGATTTTTAGAGCGTCCACACGGCAACGACATATCTGCGTATTTTGCTCTGTTTTGGTGTGATATGCGTTCAAAGTTCATGGAAGCCTGCACAGATTCACGGATATCTATGCTCTTTAGCTCAGATATCGTTGCAACTGCGCAGACTTCAAATCGTCGAAGTTTTCCAGTCCACACGCAACGATTTGTCTGCAACGATCTGATCTACACAGACAAGTCGTTGTTCAAAACTGAGCGTTTGGCCGGGCTTTAGGTTACATATACATTAAAAAGGAACAATTAACTAGGGCCTTAAAAGAAATAAAAACACCATATGAATATAGTAGCATAATTAAAAAGCCACAAATAAAATATTTAAAAGTATTTGGTTCAACGGTATTTGTCCACAATAAAATAATTAAAACAAAATTTGATAATAAATCATGGAAAGGAAGGATATAAATACCTCCGAAAAGGAATATGTCACTGCCTTCGAAAAATTGAAAACGCTGCTAATGGTTTTGCACCACAACGCCGAGTCGAACGTCTTCTTTTCTTCTTATGTTGTTGTTTTTTTTTTTTTTTAGTTTGATTATCTGAAAAAATGAACAATTTTCAATATTATTTAATGAATAAATTTTCATTTATAATTTTTTTTTAAATTTTAAGCTAAAAAATATGGCCGACAATAATGCCCAATTTCACAGTTGAAACTTAAGTTTTCGCTTAGTTAAGCGAGCATAGGCAGCTTAAACTAAAGTTTAATTCTGCCCGATTTCACAGTTGATATTCGAGTAAACCTGGTTTAAATTATAAGAATCAATTTTGTAGTCTACTGTATACGGTGAACTATTTGCCAAAAATGTTATTCCGCTGTTGTTAAGTGATGTTATTTGTTTATGGTATATATTTTAATTGATTTTTATAAAAATTAAGCCATTTAATTACCAAGCTCATTAAATACAATTCAAAATCAAGAATTAATTTCAATTGACATATGACGTTTGTTTGACAATACATTTTTATGAAACTTAAGTTAAGCGACGAATTTTCGCCGCTTAAATTAAAGCAAAGTTTAAGACTAAAATTGTCACTTTGAAATCAAAGCATACTTTAAGCAGAATTTTAAACATATTTTTGAGCTTAAGCTAGCACTGTGAAATTGGGCATAAGCGAAAAATTAATATTTTACAATTACTTACCGGGAATTCAATTATAATTATTTTAATCACTTTATTTTTCTCTTCTATTTTTCTTTTCTTTTTAAAACACTAGCAAAGAATTACAATTATATTAAACAATTTAATTTTTTTTTTGTTAACACGTCTTCTTATCATCAGTTTGTTTGCGTGAAAATTGAAATCGCAAAGCTAACAAATTTTTTCAGAGAAAAACGAAAACGCAAGGCCAACCTGTTTTGAAAAAAGCGAAGAATATACGACATTACAAATGTTCTTGAAGGCGTTGAATCATAGTAGTCATATTTACTGGAGGTAAGAAGAAATAATCAATAAATTATAGTCTAAAACGCGAAAACTGATTTAAAAATATGATAAATTTTTATGTCTTTAGAAAACCCCATAAGTAAAGTATATCTAGAAAATTTTAGTATTACTCTAACATATTTTTTTTACAGAGGACATGTGAATAAAAATGTCCAAAGATGTATAGATTATCTTGAGTCGCAGTCGAATGGATTAAAAGAAACTGAAGATGAAATTGATAGATGCTTAAAATATGCCAAGCAAAATCTACGGAATCTGCAAAGTGATCCTGAAAATGAAAAGGATTATAAACGAAAAACATTACAAATGTCTTCAATTTCATACATATACAAATTAATTTAAGAACTTAATTTTAGCTATCTTTTATTAAAATAAAAATACATGATGTATTAAAAACCGATTTATGTATTTGTCTACTCAAAAATATTATCCTCCGTGCAATGTTGATATAAAAAGCACTTCATCGTTGGATTGCAATTCATAGCTCAATTCACCCTGTAGGGATAAGTGCAAATAATAAAGAACCCTAAATTCTTTATAAAACTCGAACTTACCAACAATTCCCAGTCGGAATCATTAACCAAAACCACGATTCCCGGTCGCCTTAAAACAGTCTTATTTAAATTTATTTGTAGTAGAAAAATTCACTGTCCTTACACTGTGTCATCTTGAATAATACCCTCGACACACTATACATCATTATGTCGTTCCACCTCATAATGAAGTAGACCCCAATGAGGTATTGACACACTGCGCTGTACTTCATTGCGCTTGACAGTTCTAGACTTTTGTAAACATTCAATAATTTATGGAACGGTTTGGAGTTTTTAATTATTTAAATTTACGGAGAAAAAGTGCGATTCAATGAAATATATTGAATTAGCAGTTAAATATTTCGTTTTTAAAGATGTTGTAGCCAAAACAGTTTTAGATTAGGTGCAAGCTGGCTGACAGATTTGCTCTGCAGCATGGGAATACGATTACTTTCAACACATGTGACATAAAATGTAATAGAAATGTACTAGATATGACTCGGCTATATGACAACAGATGGCGCTTATACGTAATTTGCTCAGCAATGATGTAGGATTTACTTCATTGCCGTACCTCATTATGTGCCACTTTTACCTCATAATGAGGTACAACGTCACAATTACGTATAGTGTGTCGAGGGTATAAATAGTTCAGGACGTTCTTTGGTAAAATCCTAGGAGCGGGTACTGGTAAACCTGTCAACAGAAATTCGAGCTGTCATTTCAAGTAAAAGTGCGTGCTTCTATATTTTTCGCATATCGACAAGCACGCATTTACATCTTTATATGAATTAATTACTCTAATTTCAACTAAAAGGGCATGTTTCTACTTTAATTCGCATATCGGCAAGCACGCATTAATATGTTTTAGTGAAAACCGCGCTTGTCAAATGTCAGCAGTACCCGCTGCTAGGATCCAACCTTTAAATCTAGTAAATACTGGAATTGCAAACATTTCTTATTCCAAAAACTATTTAACACCAACAAAATGAAATGTAACATTTATCATATGTATTCCCATTATATTCAAATCAATAATTCAATTCCTACGAATTATTTATTTTCATTTTCAGAGTCGCTTACTCCAGCACCAGGTTTAGCAACATTTAGGTCCCGAGTTAATAATATTTTTCCAAAATATTCTCGTTCTTTCAATAATTTCTCTTCCCATTCTTGCTGCTGTTTCTAGAGTACAAATTGCTGAACATGAAAATTCTTCTGTAACTCATCCTGAGCCATTTTAATAGCAATCTGGTACTTGCGGTAGAGTTCAATTTCCTTAATTGATGGAACTAATATCACACCTAGTAACAGTAAGGATTATGTGTATTTCTTAAAATTTATCTTACCATTAATTTATGACGACCATTTTCTGGAACTTCATCAATGTAATCTTGTAAGGTTTTCTCTTGATTTTTATTTTTTTTACTTTTATGACTTATTTCATCTGCTGTTATTCCTCCTCCCTTTGATGCAAGCTTTACTTGCAAAACGTCTTGCATTTTTAGGAACTTTTTCAATATATTCTCTTTGCTTTCAATTTCCACCCGAAAAAATCCAAAAAACAACAAATTCGGGGCCGGGAGAAATAAGAATGATCTATTATATTTCTCCAGCTGGAAATTGTACTAGAAAGGAACAAATTCGGGGCCGCGGCCGGGAGAAATTAGAATGATCTATTATTTCTCAAGGAACTACAGCCGGAAATTGTACTAGAGAGGAACAAATTCAGGGACAAGATTGTGAACAGGGACAGAATTGTGAAAGGAAAGGAAAAAATTGGGAAAAGCCAAAAGAAAGGAATTAAAAAGAGAGGTAAAAAATTGAGAGAAAGAGGACAAACGTCAAAAAATGTGGCTCGTCAGCTAAAAAATTGTTTCTGATACTATTATTTATTCGCTGGTGGTAATTTGCTCGCAGACTCAAACCTCAGGCGGCTAAGAGCGCCGAAGCGCCTCTAGCGAATAATTTTGCCGATGATGCGAGTATGGATTGAGTCTAGGACAAACGTTGGTGTGATCCTTAGATACTTTCTGACTGCCGAGCCGGATGCCGCCATCATAATTATGTTAGTTCGTGTCCGTCCACCAGGGGAAATTAAGCTACTAAAATGCGTGAAAAAACGCGAATGGGTCCAACGTGTCGGAAAACATATTAAACAATTTGTAAGTTAAAGTTAAGTGATTTAGTCCGATTTGAAAGGCGGACCATTCCCGTTACCATGTCTACCAATGATAAAGAAATATTTTTTAGTCGAATTCGAAACCCTGCACTTATTTTCGCCGAATAGTTATTGCGAGAATCCAGTTGCAATCAAACCGACCATCGTCCGACAACAAAACGTAAATAATAAATAATAATAAATCGCCATGCAATGCATTTTTATAAAGTTTTATAAAATTATATTAAGTCTAAAAAATTCCAAACCATAACGTATACGAGATATGGCTTCATATGCTTGTGATATGATTGAGCGAAAAGATTTCTTTTAAACGGTATGTTTCAGAATTTTTATATTATTTTGCCCGTAATCCTTTGGAAATCACCAACAAAGTAAATTTCCGTAGTTATCGGTATCATGCCACATTCAGTAGTTAACTTTAAAAAAGTTAATTTGGTAGGTGGCGTTATTAAGAACCTTTTGATTTTTTTTATCAGAATTAAATGAAAACCAGATAACCGTAACTTTTGTGCCCCATCGAATTGAAATGAGCCGCCATGTTAGTTATTGGGGTACATTATAATATAGCTATCAAATGCCCGTCGTCGTTTAAACGATCTGAATTTAATTTGACATGCATTTCGATTAAAAATCAATTCCAGAAAATTTCTCTTACAGGAAATGTTTCTCATTTCGTAAAATTTCGTTTACGTTTGATAATAACAATTTTCCAAAGCCATTATTCGTACAAACCGCTCTCTTCTCAACTTATCCCAATGCACAATTAGCGCTTTGTGATGAACACGAATTTCAAACAGGAAATGTTCTTTCACCATTTTATTGTGAGTTTTATGCTAGAATTTCCCTGTGGTACATAGGCTTTATTACTTCTAATTATAGTTTGAATTCGCAAAGAATGTTAATTAGTCGTAAAGCCTGTTTTAAACATTTTCACGCTGTTAATAGCTCTGCCTTTGCAAGATAATGATTTTATTGACGCAAATAAATAAACACCGTATATAAAATAAAGTGATGATAAGTTTTTCGTTCAAATTTGTGGAGTACATATTTCCATCGTGCTGCTAAAAGTGTTAAACAATCAAATTGGTAATTAGGTGGTTAATTTGATTTCCTATTGAGTCTTTTGAATGCGTTCGCTGCCTGATCGTCTTCCGAATTTTATTGAAGATAAATACATATATACTAAGTATCAGAAATGAAGGAAAGAGACTATAAATAATTGAGGATGACTACCCTGACAATAAACAACACTTTGGTAAGATAAAACTTCTATTCGATCAACAGGAGGAATATTTTTAAAGCAAGTTCTAACTATGATGGAATGCTTATCGATAATGACGCATTTTCAGAATTTTTAGAAGTTCTTTCATGTCCGCAATCAGGTTTTCCTAATAGGTGAGTCACAAGTAAATCATTTGGAGAAAGCACAATAAAGTTTAAAAGATCCTCGCGTACGGGTTCTTAGCAAAAAGTAACATCACATCTAAAACATCACGATGAAGAATCGCCAGAGCAGTCTGACTCCGTTTGTTTGGTTGTTTGTTTCTTTATACAAGAATGGCCAGAATAATTATCAATTATTCTAAGAATTTTTCAGAAACGTGCTTGTTCCGTCTCTCCTTGTTTTCTTGAATGATGGTGATCTTCCTTGCACAAACCAGTTGGCTGTTGCTTCGAAGCTAACTGACGAAGGTGCCCGAAGTCGAGAGGCAAGGACGATGAAGGCCGGTGATGTTTTGCCCTGAACTGAAAGCGGTGAGCTCATTTAATCTTGTTAATTAAATTTGTTGTGAAATTTATCGCATACCTTCCTGGGCGCTGGGCTGCGAAGAAATCCTCGTGGATGTCATTAAAAAACATAAACACAACTCACATAAACTTAGATTCTAAAACTCTTTAACGATGACTTTGTTTGCAACAGAAGTAAACCAATTGGGGATTTTTTCACTTTTGTTTCAATTCTGTTTAGAAAATTACAGCTAAAGAAGGAGGTATAATGAAATGAACTACAAGTCAGAATTGTTATTTAAAGTATAATGTATCAAGTTTACAGAATAATTTACAATGCACCTAAAGTGCTTTGGAGGCTCTTGAAATGTGTATAAGAATAAATCAGAACAACATTCAGTAGGTACAATAAACGTATACAAGCAAAACTTGTGAATATTGTTATAGGTACTCGTAATACATTGAAGAAGCGCATCATCCTAATAGATTGTCAATTGTAGGTATGAAATTCATATATTATATGCTTTTTATCCTGAGATCGTTGTGGCTAATGAATACATATATAATTTTTGAACTTTTTTTTCTAATCATAAATAAGACTATGTATTAATTTTAGTAAATAAGGATGTTTTTAGGTTTTTGCGAAACAGCAACCGAGAATTCCGTCAGCAGACGTCGAAATGAACAGACGAACTCCAATCTGTCCAACGACCAACCTCCTTCTGGTGAGAGTATTCAAAGCCTAAGTTTTAATATTAATAAGTACACATGATCTGAAGTTAGTTATCTTATATTAGTTAAATCAGGAGTCAGCTGAGTCAGGACTATCAGCAATGCGAAGACATTTTCTTTATCATCCTCTCTTATATTAACCAGTGTCCAGTGGTGGATCTACGGATCACTGTCCGAATCAATAAGTTCTTGGGTTCCTACTTATGGTTAAGGGGCAATTAAACAATTTTATGGTAGATGCAAGACTTTAACGCTTCCTGTGGTACTTGGTAAGACACCTTATGATTTATTAAAATGCATTATTATTTCATGTTCAGGATTGGTATTCATTCTATTTTGCAAAGGCCAATTATTACCTGCGGCGTTTTTCTCTGAAATAAATTCCACCATTTTATATTTATAATACCTAAATATTTATTATAAATTAACCGGTAGTAATAAAACCAACCCTAAAAATATTAAATTGCTTCATAAAATTTGCACTTAACAAAATTACAAAAATTCAAATTACTTACTGAAATCGTTTTTTAGTTTCATGGAAAAGTAAAAACCCTAATTTTCACATTTTGCGATTAATTTCATTTTTTATGTAAAGATTAAAGAAGTTCATAGAAATGCATTTTATCACCATAAAAACAAATAATTAAAATACATAAATAAATAATTTTTTTATTTAGAATATTTTTCTTTGGATTCCAGAATAGATTAAAAAAATTATAAGGTTTAATGGCAGTTTTTAAATGTCCGTCTTTAAAATACCCAGCAGTGTACCTTGCAGTGTTTCATATTTTTATTCTTATAGTTATAGATAAATTATATATTATACTATAAAATCTAAACAGTAGTAACTTCAAAGTGCTTCAAAAATGAAATCAAAAATTAAAATTAAACCATTTCGCACTTTAATTTAAGATCCAATAGCAACTTTCATTGAAAACGATTTCTTTAATTTATTGATTTTCTTATGCCTTGGAAAAGTTCAATGGAAGCAATAAACTATTATATTATATAAATAAAGTTTACGGCAAATTTCAAAATAATTTACTAAAAAAATTGTTGATTATTTCACGCATTTTAATTAAAAAATCATTAATTCCCAGTTATTCTTATATAATAATATTAACATGCAAAATGAGTTACTCACAATATATTTGTTCAATGCAAACGATGTTTTCCCTCCATTTTCTTCATTTGGTCAAGGAAAACTCATTTTATCAATTGATTATTACTTTGCAACTTAAAATAACTTATGAAATCAATTCTTTCGGATTTTAGAATACTATTTTTCTTTACACAACACGTAAAAACAATAACAAAAATGCACACAAAATATAATTAATATTGCGGGGATCTTAATGGACGTTAAATTTGATTACAAAGGAGAACATCGCTGAACTACCAGAGTTTGGTGATGTTTTGGATAATTTTAATTATAATTGCAACAATGGCAGAAAATTTGCATAATCACAGGTTTCAGAGCTGCGAGGAAAACAATTCGTCATATAAGAGTCGCAGAAGAATATTTTAAGTCTCAGTGCTGCCACATCATTCGTGACAAGGAAGGCCTTCTTATTATTTATTTTCTTTTGTTCTTTTTTTACGCTGAACGGGTCAATACTTTTACATCGACAGGTAAAAATTGAAAAGCCTGCTAATTGACCGATGCTTTTTTTTATCATCAAACGATGATTAAGTCAGTGGTTAAATAAGGAGAACACAATGACACGGAAATAATTTTAAAATAAATGTTGGCATCACATCTTTAGTAATGCGCGGATATAATGTTATCAAATTGAGAAAATTACGTCAGGGAGTAGGAATCTTCAACTGGATATCTTTCGATTAGTTATTTAATGATGTTCGTAAAAAGTAATGCATCATCCAATTGCCGGGGTCAAAAATTCGCAAAACTTTAAAAAGATGCCCACGATGAGATGGAGAAACCTAAAATCTTTGTTGACTTGTAAAAAACAATTCCGTATAACTCACGTGTCGAGTAGATACTCAATTTGCAGTTCTACTTAAAACTACTTGCAGAAAACAGGATTTCAAAATTGATTAAATGTTTCTACTATGGTAAAAATGTGAATAATTTCTATTTTTCCGATGATGACGAACATTGGTAGTTTTATGTTTCTCTTCAGTTTAGTAAACTTTATTTTCAAATTACGTCTGAGTTCTTTCATAAATCGTTAAACAAGCGTTTATCAGGTTATTGACAAAAAGGGTTTGAATCTGGTAAAAAAATGTTTATGTAATTTTACATATTATATACATAATAGACGTCATCTTGATTCTTGATGATGACCGAAAGACTTTATTAGAGCAATAAATCAAGGAAGGTCGTTTACATCTCTAGAACAATCATACCAAATGTTCATTAAACGAAACTTTCTTTATGTTCTCAATACACTGTATAAGATGGACTACGCGTGCAAAAAGGTTCTTAACCCAGAATTTTTACAGTTGTAAAACTTTATTCAACCACAAGGGGTTAGAAGGATGCCCCATTTTTGGGGATTTTTGGTTTTGTTTTGACGTAAAGTAACGATTAGGCTTGCGAGCTATTCCAGTGCAATAATAATACCAATTGATTACGCAACAATCTACAGGTACTCGCGCGACCCAGTTCTCACCTCGCCGGCTAAGTCCGCTTTTTGTCACGTGCGGCAGACTCTTGGGGCTTGACCTAGAATGATTCACTTTCGCGTGCGCACTTCGCGTTGACGACGAAGTTGCTCGCTTACCAGTGTTGATTCTAATCTATCCCGTCAAAATAAATTGATAAAAAAACATATGTAATTAAAATAATTTAATATAAAATAATTAAAAGAAAACTACACACTAGTGAAGAGAACAGCTCTGCATTTACAATGAATGAGAGACGGATGATCGGACTAAAAACTGGAAAAAAATCCACTTGTAGATTTAAAAATAAAAAAAGTGCCAAAAATTTTAATATGTAAAATTAGAAAACTGTCGGACAACTTTATGTACAATAATAAAATTTGTAATAGTAATAATATTTTTATTTCAACTGTAAATCAACTGTAATTTGTTGTTTTTATTGCAGTTCTCATTTCAATCACAGCTTGAACCCTGCTTTTCTATCGATGAAAATATATAAAATTGGACAAAAGAACAAAAAATCATTATGCTGAATGAAAATTGATAAATTAGGTGTTTTTTTAGTTTGAAAAATACATTCACAGATCTGACGCTTTTAAAACCATTTGGCACACTTTTCACTTAATAGTGTTTCATTAACATGTAAACTAGAATGTAGGTCAATAGTAGTGTGAAATAGTCCTGACACTATAAGTATCATAATTAAAAATATTTCCTCAAGCTTTGAGTGGATTCCTGCGATGTAGCGGCCGCACCAGTTTCTAGTTCTTAATTTGCATATTGAAGAACCACCCACTTCTTGCGGAAACTTTATTTGCCGGTCAATATCAATCGGTATTTGGCAGTTTGGAATTTCGATGTGAATTTTTTTACGAGCATGGAAGATTTTTAAGCCATTACGGAACGCAAAAAATGTGGAATAAACAGTTTTAGGTCTAATTCATATTCGTATCATGTAAAAATGTTCTTAAAAAAATTGAGAAAATTGTAAAACGAATTTCTGGTTCGCATATTTTCATGTCATTGGAGATTTTTGATATTTTAATATCTCTTGGTGAAAATCAGATTTATTTTAGTTTTTCGGGATAACAGGATAACAGGGATAACGGGATAACAGAAAATGATTTTCGAAAAATGAAAAGTCCATTTCGAAATGTTAATTTCGCTTATTCTTTGTTCGTTAAGAACCCGAATGTGCATAAAACAAGTGAAATTTAATAATTGCCAAAAACTGCTTTTGCTTTCAAAGACAAGGATTTCTTGAATAGAAGAAAGTTCAAGACATATTTTTGTGCAAAATTTTTGTATTTAAAACCGGTTCTGTAAAACTTTAACCGTGATTTTTGTCTGACATTTTTGAACGCGGTCAACGCTTTCGTCAACTTTATCGCGTTCATTTCATCAATGGAGAAAGCCACCTATGCGTGGAACGTTAGCACTTGCTGACCATGACAATGATCTTGAACGAATTTTGTAGGTCTCGTGTCTCTTATTATGTGTGATAATGGGACTTGGTCGCACTATATGTATATAGTTCGTGGCGGTCAAGAAACTTTTTATCTCGAATTGGCAAAAAAAAATGATTTTGTTCTTGCCTTTTTCAGATTTGTGGTCGCTCCATCGCTGAGATAGCGCGCTCGTGCAATGTGGACAGCTCAAGTGCTGCTACTTCATTGCGATCGCAGTCTGTGCTCAACAGTATTTAGCATTGTTTGATCATTTATTATGCAAAACGAAACGAGGTCTGCACTGATGAAGCAGTAAAATAAATGTCAAAAGAGGCATTTCAGTCGACATATTTTTTTATTTTTATGCTGCTGGAAACAGGGGATATAGAACTCAAATTATTCACGTATCTGCGAAATTTAAATTTATTGGTGCTTCACATCTGATGGTTTTTTACCACCACCGGAAGAAGAATGGAAGCGTGAAACAGAATTAATTAATATCACCATATTGCCTATTAAATATTCAGAACTGTAAATCTAACTTATCCAATTCAAAGCAGTTTCATAAACCAATTTTTAAATAATATTCATGGGAATAAAAAAGCAAACGTAAAGACTAAAGTATAAAAAAACGCTGACATGACTTTAAATACATTTCTAAGTATGATATTGAGACATCAAATATTGAGTCAAGACCGTAAATCTTCATGCTGGTTAAATATAACGGTACACGGGTAATGTTTCTGTGTTGTACGAAAAGCCACTAAAGAAATCTTTCTTACGGTAAGAAGAAGGTGAAAAGAGGAAGTACTAAGGTAACTTCTCAAACTGGGATTTTTGTACCTACTAAAAAAATTGCCTCAAGGTTAAATCGATTTGGATGGATAGAAATTACCACGAGAAATCATTTTAAAACCCTGATATCAGGAAACACACTGGAAAAGTAATGATGTGATGTTTTATCCAAAAGCACAACAATGCCTTCAACATAATATTATGTCTCCAACTGATTGATATATTTCCAAAAATATATCTCCTTGGCAATTTGCGGTTAACACCAAAATTGCATTTTGCTTGATAAAATTGTATTGTGTTTAAACCAATAACAATAATTTTAATAATGACAGTTGCAATAATAATTTCTAATTACTTTGACATTTTTGAAAGTTTGTAGAATGTTTTTTTACTTGACGAAGGATTTCTTGATCTCATACACATAAAGTAATATTATAAAATGTTTATTCAACTTCAGACAATATCGCACTTTAGAATTCAAATTAGGAAGAAATTGTGGAAACATAAAATAGGATATTCATTTTTAATTGTTTATATTGTAATGTAATAACCGATCTACAACTTTTGTGTGAAAATCTAATAGATTCATTATTACATAACAATGATATCATGACATATTTTTTTACTTCAAATGTATACAGGCATATTTAATTGTTGCATGATGTTCGTGTAAAATACATTTTCCTAATCGGCGCCACCGATCAGATAAACAAAATGCTAAAGAGATGGGTGTCGCTTCTTTATTCTTTGCCGTCCACAAATGGAGTCAATAACAATTTTTTTTTTTCAAAAATGTGATTTTGGAAGAAATTATATAATGTTAATTTTTATTGTTTTCACAGTTTCACTCAAAAAGTCAAAATGGTGGTTTAAAAATGTTGCGATATTTTACAATGATTGAAAAATGATTTTCGGTTTTTATTATTAAAATTTTCTTCAAGTTTCATTGAATTGTAATATTGTATAGGACATATAAATTATAAAAAAAATTCTTTATAAACAAAACTGGAAACTATCTACAAAATTTATGTATATTTGAAAAATAAAAAAAACTTATTTCATTGAACAATTGTTTTGTCTTTAAGTGTTAGGATAGACAGGTTAAATTATGTTTACAGAAATTGAAATATTTATATTTTGTGGCGGCAAACTTTGTATGTAAAACGAATTCTTAAGCTAAACAAATAAATGTTTTCAATTTTGATGTAAGCAAATTGAAAGACTCAAACAATATAATTAAATACGTTTTCCCAATAAATTAAATAGTATATGAAATTTACACTCATAATAAAAGATAAATGAAAGCAGTAAAAATTAACCATGCATAATTCAATAAAATTTTTAAAAACCAAAATAAACATGAACAAAAAGCAACCCTTTAATTTGGTTTATAGCGTTTAATTGATTGGATTTTTAATCGAGAGACAAATTGCCCAAATCGATTTGCAAACCGGCTCCAATATTTGAAGTGAATTTTAGGGAACGTATTAGTATTTAATATTTTAATATGTTAAAGGAGAAGTTTCAAACAGTATTCGAATAAGATTTGACCAAAAATACGTTGATTTATTTGACTGTGTTTTTGAAAACCAATTTAAACAAACTGGCCGTCTCTTGTTCTTGGCCCCAGCAAGAGACATTGAACTCAGTCAGCTAAGTCCGATTTTACTATGCCAATATAAAGTAACAACCTTTAATGGGTGAGTAAAAATCTAATAGAACAAATTGCAGCAATACCATAAAACACTTCGAGGAACGTCCATCCAATGCAAAGGCAAAACAGATACCAAGATTTGCACAAGTTTCGCAAATAAACGGCGGAGGCTTATTGGTGCGGTCTGTGCGGACTGCGGATGTTGCGAACGGATCTTCACTCCAATGTTCCCAGTTATCAGTTATGTAAAACTAAATAATGTAAAATTACATTATTATTATGATTATTATTAATATTTGGAGGTGCTTCCGTTCTTCAGGGGGAGTTCGACAACAACCTCCGACTGCTCCATGTCCATCCATTGTTGGCATTGATTCCATCTTCGAAACCCAAGAAGAAATCCAGGCTTCAGCCGCCAACCGGGGCAGGTCGACGGCAATTGCCTGAACTTCCCCGAGGCCCGAGGGAGTCATCAAACGCCGCAAAAATCACAGACGCTCGGCTCCGTAGTCCGTACATGACGCACTGTTTGCAGAAAATGCAGCTCATCAATATGCCTGAATGCCTGAAAGCGATAGGTCGCCAGATATTATTGGCCTTTGGCGCGTACAATTAATTTCCAAGAATGTTACAGAAACGGACAAAGTTGCGTTCTCAATTTAAAAAGAAGCATTCCTCCTGCAACCAGTTTGATTTCCGTTTTTCTGCTCAAGAAAGGGGAAATACTGCTGTTAGGCGTGCTCTGTGCTTTTTTATTCCTGTTCTTATTTTCATTTTTATTTTCCTTTAACAAATCTCCCGGTGATGGCAAAAGAAGTTGAGCACTAGTAACAGCTCCATTCTGGACGATGGTAGTCACTGTACTTGATCAAACAAGTGGCGCCAACAAGAAATATTTGTGTTGTTATGTTATTATACCCTCCGCAGCACACAATCACGCGAAGCTCAGCAGAATGTATGTAATCATCCACTAAGCACATAAACTTTTTGCAGAGGGATCTTCTATTTTATTGTGCCTCTTTAATTACATTAGGCATTTGGAGACGATATCTCCTACGTCAGATCACTGCACCTATGTGTTATTTTTAGAAAAACCCTTTCCACAGACATTTGCGGCCGCTGAACGTCCCAAGAAATCGCCGCGTCCCGACCGCCTTGCGATTTTCCTCCTGGGCTGGTGTCAGGGGAATCACATGTCTCTTCTTCGGCATGTTATGCAGGAGCTCTCGGCGGGCGCCTATTAAAATTCTGTGTTTGAAAGTCCGCAGCATTAAATCCATGCTAATGATGTGCAAACGATTCAATCACTGCATTGCATTGGATTAATTATATGTACATTGTGAGAAAGGCTCCAGATATTTACCTTTTCGCAAAAAACAGGAAAGCAACACGAAGTGCGTCCGCTCTTTGTGGCTAGTAAGCCCGGCTCGCATATGAGAAAGTATGCGCATTGCAAATAATATGTATAATATTCAGGTTCTACTGAAATCATATCACGTCCCTCTGAATTGGAGTGCAAATACGTGATGGGTTTTGTCTGCCAATCTGGAATTCTAACGCAATTTTAAATAATTTTTAAGATCCTCCTCCATTTTTCGTAATCGCCATACAAAAGCTGAATCGAAGCGGGTGAAAAGATTGAAGAATATCTGGATAAGAAGATGCACAGTGGTGGATTTCATTTTCCGGACAAATCTTATTTCAGTATGTTTTTTAGTTAACAATAAACGTTGTACTTTTATGATTATGTTCTAACAAATGGACAATGTACTGAAAAAAATCATTTGTTGAAAAGTTTTACAAAAATCTTTGCATTCACATTTTTGATCCGTTTTCTTCTTTAAGCCCGCCATTTTGACTTTTTATTTTGAATGGTATAAAAATGCTTTTTAACAACAAATCAATTGAGATTTACTCTTTATTTAAAGAAATGAACATTGTTTTACCACAATTTTTTAGTTTAACACTTATTTTATTTATATTTCAAGATATTTAAACCACTGACAGTACCGTTATAACAAAAATTGTTTTCGGTTAACCCTTATTTTATTCATAGCTCTTGTACGCAAAACTTAATATCTTAATAAAATTTTATAATGCAACAAATTGATGTAGGTACTTTTGAATTTTGATTGAGATAGAGCTACTCATAGAAGTTTTTCAAATGGACTAAATACATACAATTGGTCTAAATAAATTGATTCTCGAGAAGAACATTTTCGAAAGTCAGAATTACAAAATGGTGAAAATGGAAATATATATACAAGTGCCCCAGATCGGTTTTAAAATTGTTTAAAATGAAAATCAGTTTAAGTGAAATAATTTCCAAAGTGTGATGAAGAATTGGAAGGAGGACAAGTACCTATGTGCCAAAGTGACAAGCTACTCCAAAAGTTGTGCGTGTTGCTAAGTCGTCCATTTTTATTTATTATCGCGGTTGCTCTTCGTACCAAAAAATATTCCTCTGCTTTGATTTTTGAAATATTGTACTGATGGATTTTCGCTGGCGCCGTGCAAGAATGTGATGCGTACAAGAATGTGGTAATCACACTTCAGCGAAGATAATTATAAAGTAATCAAGATAATTGAGCATTTCCGAAAATGATGCCATGTGGCCTGAAACGAATATCACGTGCTCTTCTGCATTGCAGAAGGGTTAAACGGGGAATAACTAGTTATATCGAGTAATTGTCCGGTTAAGTAATTAAAAATATATTTCAGCCAAATTGTATTTATTATTTTGTTGAATGTATCACTTTTGCGATAAACTGTGAGCTTGAAATGACTATTAATTTGATGGCACGAGTAATCCAAAGGTTGATGATATATTCATCTATATTAAATGCTAGGAAAATTTATATGGCAATTAACCGGGCAGATAGGGTGTTCAATTCGCGCAAAAGCAAATTACGAAGGTTTTCAACACCAACTACTATAGAATTTTAACACAATGAAATGAACAAGAGTATTTTTAATTTTTATGTGTATCAGCATTGTTTACTTGAAGAATTGATTTTAATTTACTAATTGTGATTTTTATTTTTTTTTCAACGTTTTTAAGAAGATGTGATTTAAACATATAAATAAACTTATTTGTAGTATAGTTTACAGATAGATCGTATTGGATTTGTATTTTACAAAATAAAAATTGTTATATGAAAGTTGATTATTTCAGTG
Source organism: Leptogaster cylindrica (assembly GCA_963082835.1). Lineage (NCBI taxonomy): Eukaryota > Metazoa > Arthropoda > Insecta > Diptera > Asilidae > Leptogaster > Leptogaster cylindrica. Next base: position 35,459,695 of record OY720106.1, read on the forward strand.
CTTTCGATTGACATTTTCGATCTTTGGAAACTACAGCGCCAATTAACAAGCCTTCGTTTTTCAAAATATTAACACGGAAGCTGCCGAAGTGCCGAGTAAATTCCAAATTAAATGTCCTTATCATGACCGGTTCTTTGCAACAGACAACGAAAATACAATTTGAACACTTTCCCTATGGAATTTATTTATGGAAGTCATACAAATCGCGTCAGTTGTTCATTAGTTAAAGCAAATTATGCAGCTAAGAAGTGCTAATTGTCTGTAAGGAAGAATCTCAATGGAGGCATTCTTATTGCAGCCAATAAATCTGGAAAGCCACGCCGGAGTACAGTTAAGGAGAATGAACACATTAATTACGTTCTGGAGGTATCGATTCTGCATTCGCTGCGAACTCAACTCATGACTATTAATGAATTTTTCCGTGAGCTTTGTTGTACATGTTCAGCAAGAACTAACATTATTTGTTTTGTGTTTTGCAATGTTTTCAGTACTGTGCTGAAATTGAAAATTTTTATGGGAAGTTATAGAAGGAAAGGTAAATTTTATGATACATAAATAGTGGATAGTTTTCAATTTTAATAAAGCAGGATAATTTGCGGTTATTCTTATGCGATATAAAAATTTTATTTCTCATGTCCATCTAGGTAGGTACGTATTTCATATTTTAGTGTTCGGAATCATTTGAAACGGTTATAGAGATCCTTTAAATGCTTCCATGCACGTGTGCCAATGAAAGCGCTCGCAGCGATTTGGAGAGAATGAGGAACGAAATGAAATTCTCTGATCACGAGAGTCAGGGAATACTTAATTGATAATTAATTCTATCATGGTTGAATAAATAAAACAAATGAAATATTAATTAGTTCATATCAAAATTTAAAAAAATTCATTTTTTCATGAACATGAAAAATTTGACTTAGGTACACCACTTTTAAGACTTAAGCTCTAGATGTGCAATAAGAATGGTTTTTTGAAATTTCGACCATAACGGGGTAATATATGGGATGAAAGTTTGTATGAAAATCCGTCATTTTTAAAAAAATCCTAAAAATTGTTATTTGACCATTTGTTAAAAATAAAGAAATATGTGTATCAGGGTTTTTTGAAATTTAACCCCTAAGGGGCTAAAATAGGGGATGAAAGTTTTTATTGAAATCCGCCATTTTTGAAGTAATACTAAACTTCATAAAAATTGGTATTTCGCCTATTCGGCTAGAAAAAAAGCTCAATGAAAATTACCAACCTTTATCCCAATTCAACCCCTCAAAACCACCCTTGACTGAAAATAACTTATACTGTGCGGAAAACGGTTATATGTAATATACGTCGCGTTTGGGGGTAGTTGTATAAATTCAAAATATAATCTGATGGATATTATACACATATTATGATTTTCACCGACCCGGGTGTAACCGGATAGCCACCTGCTGGTATTTTTATAAAGCACATTTTCATAAAATATTGAAAAACGGTGGTTCAGTTTCTCACAATACAAACAAATTCCACCTATTTTTAACAACATAAGAAAAATTCCGAAAGTTACACAATTGGGATTCATGATTATAACAAACTTTTTGAAATAAATAGAGCAAAAAACTGATTAAACATTCAATAAGTTACAAAAAACACAAACTAATCAATTCAAATCTTTTAACAATAAAAATTAGAGATACATGGAATAATAATGGAATATGACAAACTTTATTTGCAAAAAATGTCGGCATAACATAAATTCAGATATATTTTTTTTACTAAAAAAATAAAAGTTTGGCAGAAATTCTCCCCAATTTTAAAATACACGGTATAAATCAATAACAGGAAGAAAGAAATGAGTATTTACAAAAATAATCACTTTTTCTTTTCAACATGGGTCATTAATTAATTTATCACTTTTTTTACCGTTGTTCACACACGAAACAGATTTAAATTTAAAATCAGTTCGTTCACTTCTATGTTATCCATAAAAAAGTTCGACTTGTTCGATTTATCTGATTTAATAAAGGTTTATCTAAATATATGCATATGTAAAAAAAAAAGTGTTCTACAGTAAAAATTATCATCAACATTGATTTATAATTTATATATATTTTTGATTCACATTGGGTATGTAGACAATGTGTTTTTATGGAAGAAATTAAAAGAAATATTTAACTGTTTGCTATTGTCGCGGCATTTGAAATGTATCTTTGAAGTTGACGCCAAAGGTTTGCTAGTCCTAGTATGATCAATTTTTCGAAGGCTGTGATGGAAATTTTTTTTGAAAATTTTTTACTTTTTGCCATCCTTTTCTAAGTATTTAAAATAGCTGAGAATACCTCCTTGGAAAAGATGAAATTGGCCTATTGGTTGCAGTTCTATACTGTCCAGTTTTTTATGTTTTTCAAATTATTGGAGACTAAATAAAAACAGTCTCTACAAATCAACTTATAACGAAGGCAAATAAAATAATATTGGAAAAATAATATTTAATTTTTAATATTATAACATACTTATGTGTATTCCATGATTTATCTTAAAAAAATATAAAAATATAGATACATATTTGAAATTAGTTAGAGTTCTCTGCGTCCTTCTCGTATATTTATATGGCATACTCATTTTTGAAATATGTGTACATAATTTTTAATTTGACTATGTACGTCTACCATGTTCCTTTCCTTGTATCATGAATTGGACGCTGAAATTGTGGAATGTTCGAAATTATATTCATAAATTCCTGATGGTGACCACGACCTACACATAAAGTAATTTAGTTCCAAAAAACATTAAAACAAATCAATAAGCAAAGCTCGGAGCTGTTCTTGCCGTTAAATTTTAATTTCTATTCAGTTTTTACGTAGACATTCTCAAATTTCCTCCACCCACATCAAATCTCGGGATGTGCCAAAAGTAGACTAGCACCACTTGACCAAGAATATCTCAATTTAAATAATGCCCACTGCTTTCAATTGTTCCTATTAGTTGAAGAAGAAGATGAGTTGAGAAGTAGTATTATACAATCTGTGCGAATTTATCTGGCCACCATATTGCATAATGTTTAACATGAAAAAATCGTCAATGGTACCATAATGCGGAGAGCACATGGGCGAACGAAAGACCGTAATCATTCGGAATGAATCTTAATGGACATTTGAGCTAATAGAAAATGCAGTGCAGTGATTTCATTGCGATGAAATGGAATATGAAGACTGGCACAGGAAAGCCATGAATTATTGCACTCAAGAATGTAAAAAAGGATATTGCTACGCAAACTGATTCAGTTCAGTTTCACAAAGACGGTGAAATGAGGAAATCATATGTTTTATTGTTTAAAACTTGGTTAAGTAATCAATTATTATTTATCAAAAAATCAAATAAATAAAGGGACAAAAATAGGAAAGAAGACTTCGACGGATTGAGACAAATTAAGAAGTCGAAAATATTAACAACTCTGCATTTCGTTTTAAAAAGACTTTCAAGTTTTAACTTCTGGTTGTCACTTTGTTGTATAGGTATATGGTATAGGGAGACTTATTTTTTTCATTTTGTTAATTATCAAAAAATGTTAAGTTAGGACAATTACGTATAAAAGTTTTATAGATATAATAGAAATTGTGCATTACTTTGACATCAATACGTGCAAGAACACTATTTTGTTGAACTTTCATTAAGTAAATGATGTGTTCATTGATCAATCTAATATTGAAATGCGAAATGTGAAATGTTAATTTTTGTGTGTTTAGGTAAATCACAACTATATTAATTAAACTAATAAGATATTTTGATAACGAGAGAATTGCTTAAGATTACGGTAAAGATAAGGTGGATACTGGATAGCATTACATTTTTAATATTGGTTTTTACTCTCGGTATACGTCCCAAGTTGTATAAATAGAACTTGAATAATAAACAATTTAAATAATCTTAAATACAAACATGTAAGAATAGTCAGTGATTACAAATTTTCCTTCAGGTCTTTGTATTAATGTATTTAATTTTTTCATTCAGAAATTATATTTCCGTTTGTTTGTATACATTTTGCAAACAATAACATTCAAGCATTAAATTACGAGTATTGATAAAACGATAAAAACTTTAACAGCAAAGTTCGTTAAATAAATAAAAAATAAATTTATTTATTTAACATTTAAGTAAACTTTTATTTTGTTACGAGAGTCTATACTGTGTAAGATTCGATTTTTACGGCCAATAGATATTTCTATTTGCTAATATTATGTCTGTTGCGAATAAATACCTGAAAGAATTAGCAATATTACACCCAATCCTTTGTGAAATATTTTAACAATATATTTTAGTTAAAGAGTGGATTGATTCCCGGTGTACAGTGTACACTGTACAGTTTACATAGCTCTATACTTGATATACAGTTCCGTTCGGTCAATACACTCATTTTTTGTAGAATACCTGTTTATTTCACCAAAACTTCGAATCATTGAGAGTGGAAAAACAACCATAAAATGGTGAAATCACAGAAAAAATTTGGCAATTTACCTGTTCCTGACCGAAATAAAAGGCCCCCTAAAAGAGCAAGAAGAAATAGCTCAAGTCCGGTAACCATCTCCCATCCTGTTTACTTTACTCATTACTCATCTGCTCTCTTAACGATTCGATCCATGTTTAACTGAATTTATTTTTTTATATGAAATTTTACTGGACTCGTAGATTTCTGAAGAATTATCGGGCTGATTCGCAACGACTCATTAAAATATCATTTTTCTCCCATATGAGAAACTAATGTTTCCCGGACCGACTTGGATCGTTGCAAATTAAATTTGATAAAAAGCATTATATGTATATGACTGCAACATTACTTTAATGGTCCGGATAAAAGCCACAATGTGGCAAACTCTGGACGCTCACACAAAAATTTGCAACTCATTTCCTAATGGGTTTTCACGTAAACACCACCTGAGGTCATTCACAAGGTTCATCTGAAGGTCGCCAAAGATTCTGTACTAATAAATTATGATGCGGGCCAACGAATTAATGTAGACTCTTTCTTTGCTTCTTCTTTAGCAGGTCTCCATGACTTTCGTGGCTTGGTGGCTAAACAAATTATTATAAACTCTTCTAGTGTGTAAAATATCTCCAGAAAATTTGATCTGTGACGCGGATATGTGATATGGTGACTGTTGTGTTAAAAAATACTTAATGAGGGCAAATCATGCAGGGAATTATCCCACAAAAAAATAAACAGTTACTTGCATAATAGAGTGACGGGAAAGCTCAAACATAAATCTTATTAACCTGCAATACCCTTTATCATGGCCTTGTCTCTTTAGTTCGCAAGTTTAGTGACCCACTGCTGTAGAGATTTTCGGCTATATTTGACAGAGAACTCGTTCTAGGCGTCAAAACGAAATCAGACGTACCAAACTTTCCGCTGGAAAAGACAAAAAGCGCTTTCCTTTTCCACCTCGCCGTCTCTATTTATAGCAGAGCTGGGCGCCACGGTTGATAAAATTTAAATCAAAAACACTTTGCGTATAATCGGTGTACTTAATCATCATGACATCATGCAGGTGACATTTGGGCTAAAATTCTCTTCGAGGCTGACGTAACAGTTCTTCCGACATCGGCCAATTTGTCAAAAGAATCGCCATTGCATTTGTTTTGAATTTGAACACGAGAAGGATTTAACGGCGATCATTTCCACACCGAAAAAGCCTCCATTTAATAAAATAAATTCTTAAATGTTATGCATTTAGATAATGGTGGCATGTGATTGCAGTCAGCGATAGCTTTTATTACATGCACATCGCTTATGCTACTCCGATTCCACTTTCACATAAAAGTCATGCCAAAAGGTAATTTATTTTTGTTTATGCTAATTTTGATAAGCAGTTACAAACAGCAATCTGGAATGTATTTTCGTAAGATCAAATTTATGTTCAGTGATTGTATCGTCCTATTACAAGGAGCCCAACAGATAAATTACAATCAGTAAAACCCTCATTTGCCAACTTTATTGCAGTTTCTGTAGCGCGTCCAGTCTGTCTTAGTCCTTCGCTAATGAATATCATTCGGCACATATCACTTTGACCAGCGACGATGATTCGTTGGGAACACCAAATAAGTACAAATACATGTGTCAGCCGAACATAAAGGAAATTTTTTATTCACTTCCAAATAATGATTCATTAAAATTTACCTCGTTTTAATTTCCATCATATTAACATTTTCAAGTTTAAAGCCAGTAATTAGGAAGAGGTATTGACACTGGATTTTTTAATCGTAACTTAGCTGCAGTCTTTTCTTCTGACTCACACTTCGCATGCATTCCCAGAAGACCACAATGGAAATTCCTCTTCATTCTGCATGCTCTGCTGCCATTTTTGCAATATGTAACACGATCGGCCTAACTAGAATACTTCTATTTTCTACGTTCTAACCCTTTTAACAAATAAAAGAAAAGGACCTTGTTCCCTGGCTTATCGAAAATTTAGAAGCTAATTTCGCAGACTTGGACTCATAATAACCAGATGACGTCACATCTAGAACGATCATATATCAGAAATACCCCAACAGCATCCAACAATGGCAGAGCTCTGTAGCTGAGTCATCTTCGCATCAAGCTGTTATTTTCTACTCAACAAAGAGTTGTGCCACAAAATTTAAAGTAAAGATCGCACTTTTCAAAAAGCGCAAAATATTCGATGAATTTGTTAAAATTACCACATTAACATAAAATGCTAAATATAATCAGCATAAATATGTAATAAATATTCGTCTGCTCTATACACTTCCAAATTATAAAAGGATTCCCGTTTAGATCATTAATCGCCTTAAACAAAAGCTTCTTTAATATAACTGTGCTTGTGAAAAATGTATTATAAATTGGCTATTTGATTACTACAGCACATAATACTATTAAAGTTTATTAAAATGTTTTTCGTGATTGTTAATTTTTTTTTTTAACAGTTGGGTTGGTATAACAGTACTCGGTAGTCAAAACATAGTGAACTTTAAATTGATCTCAATAATACTTAATTTCAATTCATTTTGATGGAATAATATTATTTTGACTTTGACCTTCAGTTGGTTCATACATTTTTTTTAATCCCGTTAAAAAGTTTTTATGGAACAAATTTTATTAAACTTATTATTAGGTACTTTACAATTTATTATTTGCGAAGTTTTCTATTTGGGATGTTTTATAATAATTATTATTTGATATGGTGAAGAATAAAGGATTCTATACTAACGATAAGGAATAATATTAGACAATTTTATCTTTTTTAGATTTATTCAATAATAAAATGTGAAATATGTAGGTATGTTCAAACTTTTAAAACAGCATAGAAAAAAGGAAGACCACGAACTTATTGTGAGAACAAATGGACAGCCATATAATTGTCTTTTTAAGCAATAAGTTGAGAACGTTATTTACCTAGGGATTTAAAACTTGGTACAAATATTATACTTCGTTAAGTGTAGAGATTCAGTTTCCTGAAAAATTGGGCAACACCTTCTTATAGTGTTGCCAGATAAGACAGAATAATTGGTATACGAAAATGTTAATTTTCTACATTGAAAATTACATAGGTATAATAGAATACTTGTTTGTAAAAAAGTATATATTTTAATTGGAAAATATAACATACCTATTATGTGTGTTATAACTGAAAAAAACTTTGTAAAGAACCAATTTTTTATGGCGTAAGATTAAATATTTTCTATCGGTTTACGCCGGAGTCAAACCATACGGAAAACGTCATATTTATAAGAATATAAGAGATATGCCATATTTCATCTCATAGGCTGAGATAGATTTCGAAGTGTTTTTGATTGAATTTTTTGGGCTAAGTTTTTTCAAAATTATTAACATTTTGTGGGCTCAGTGGAAACAAATTCTGCCCGGAATATGGTACCTACATTTTGCGATAATAAAAAAAAAGGGTGAAGGTTAGTACGACAAAATGTGTCATGGTAATTGTTGATCAGAACACTTCAAGGAATCGATTGGTATATGTTGAAACACTTGCCAGCGAAACACCCTGTATACCGGGTGTTTAAAAAAGGCACGGTAATATTTAAGGGGGTGAAAAAAATTAAATTAATATAGGTCCGGAAATGCATGGTTTCCAAGACACAGGGTGTTAGGCTTTTTTTAAAATATCCGTTTTTTAAAAATATCTGAAATATCTCGTGGCCGATTTTTTTGAAATTTTGCAGAATTGTTTGTAGTAATAAGGAGCTAATTTCACCCTAACTAGAATAATGTTATTAAGTCCAGTGACGTGCGTAGAGGCACTTTAGTCAATATTATTGTAAAAAAATGTATGCGCCACTTACTTTTTTCTAATTTTTATATTTTTTTTAGATAACTCAAGCAAAAATACAACTTTTTTATCTCATTATCCGAGACAAAAAACAAAAACCATTTTATTGCATGTCCATTTACCATACAAAAACATTTAAGAAAAATTTGAACTATTCTAATTGGCTTTGTTTTGCACTACAGCTCAAAAACAATTATTTGACAATAAATATCAACATCATTTTACCAAAATTTCAAAAAAAAAAAAAAAAAAAAAAAAAAATAATAATTCAAATAGTTCAATAGTTCAATAGTTTTTTAAACACCCGGTATATATATATAATCTTTCGAACGGGGGTGGTTTCGTACTTGCAGTGAGGCATGAAACGAAAAACTATGAAAGAATTTTTCGAAAGTCGTGACATGGTATCAATCTCAAGAAGTACATTTTTCTTCCAAATCTACCTAAAAAAAATGAACGTCAATGTCAAATACATGTTTGTAACTTATGTAAGATATGAAATTATATTTTCTCCATCAATTATAATATTTTCCAGGCTTTTAAACAACATTGTGATTAAACCATCTCAATTAAAAATACATTTGGTTTGGTATATTGAACACTTTATTAGGTTTTAGCGACTTCGTTAAACATTGTTCATCAGTTGTTTGTTAAATTTCAGAGTAAAACAATGGCTTCGTTTTTCAGTTTAGTGCTATTTGCCGCCGTTTTGTTGGATTCCTCAGTGGAAGCGAGAAAGAAGGTAAATTTTGTTACGGAAGTCATTGTTTATTAAAAATGTATTTATTTATTTTCAGGGCCCCGTCGGGATACTTATTTCAAATTTTACAGTTTATAGTATATCCTCTGATACACTAGAACTAAATACATCATTTTCCAAAAACTTTTCTATGGAGACATTCTTAACTGTCTTTCAGTTATTTAATCCTGACATTCACCTCATGGTAACAAGCTTCAGAAGAAACCGAAAAGTCGATCTTTTGAATCAGAAGTTTAATTTTTGTGATATGGTGAAAAGTAACAATGTAATATCACGTTTTATGTATAATATGATAAAATCAACTCTGCAACGGAATTATGATTGTCCCATAAAACGTGGATTGTACCATTTCGGGGGAAATTACAAGAAAATAAATGTTATTCCTGGGATTAACACGGAGTTCCCATTAACCTGGGCTGTCAATATATCGAACAAAATCGGAAGCCGGCCAGTTTTAAGTGGAGTTTTTTTTGGTAAATTCACTTACATGAATTAGATCTGATACTACGTTATTGCTTGTTCATTTGGTTGTAATGATTTTCTGGGAATAAAATAAATCTGCATAAACCAAAAATCATTTCGAGTGTTTTTGTTTTCCCAAAGAATTTCCAGATATATGATTGTTTTGTTTATTATAAACCTATACAAAATGATTAAAACTATTACATGAAAAGGGAAGTGTTAGTCCAAAATGTATTCCAGTGCGCTATATTAACCAATGGCGTTATACAAATTCATGCTAAATCTGTCATTTTATATTCAGAAAGCAAGTTTTAGAAAAAAGTTCATTTTCACTTATTATAACGGTTAGTAAGTGATGAAGTTTACCGTCGAGCAGAATCAAATGGTAATGGAGCTGGATTCATGTCTATATATTTAACAAGCGTAATTAGGCTTTTTTTAAAAAAAAAATCCAAGTTTGAATGGTTTCCCATTAAGTTAGAGGAATTTGAAATAGTTAAAATATGATGTTTTAAATAAATTTATCCTTAATTTTTCTTATAGCATATGTATATGGATAAAGCCGGAGTCAGAGCAAACCGAAAACGTCATATTTATAAGCGATATGCCATATTTCATAGCGTGTGCGGTGTGACTCGACGATATGGAATATGTCGTATCACTTATAAATATCCCAAAAATTTCAGAATATTTTCAGCACATCAAAGGAATTTGCGGGGTTTAAATTTCCCGAGTCACACCACAAAAATTTTATGAACACAGTTTTGAGATTACTGGTCTTACGGGCGTCGCTCGCGGTAGTCTGTGAATTGCAAAATACAGGTTGCAAGCTTATTTTTGCTTATCGTGTGACTCGATGTCACAAAAATATCCCACAAAAATATTTCCTTATAAATATGACGTTTATCGTATGGTCTGACTCCGGCTTTAGGCATGTTTGTTCTAGGTTGCAATTGGTTTCAGTTATCCTATTTTATTTTTGCAAGTATCATTTTACAGAAATATCTTTTCCATATCCTGTAACCCTTTCCTTAGCTTCTTGCGTCATATTTTAGAAAAAAAAATACAAATTTATATATCCTTCAAGAAATTCCCGACAACTTTAAAACTTTACAAATACATGTTAAATGACGAAACCGCTTTCGTCTCTCAGAACAATTAAACCACGGAAATGTTGTACATTTAAATAAAGAAAAATTTGCCATAAATAAGTCAAATTGGCACATACAAGTTTGTATCTTCGTATTCATTTACAACTTGCGAAGTTTGAGATATTTAATGTACAAAAATGTCGATAATAATCATCACCATATAAACGGTTGGTCAAAAAACGGAAGGGTAATGACTTCGCCGGCGGCGGGTTAATATTATTCGCTGAACCCTCCTCATATGTTTGTACCTGAAATAAGGTTCAACAAATAACGAATCCGTATTAAGTGGGCTCGGTAAATGACTTTTGAAGGAATCAGTTAAGAGCAACTGGAATCAAGGTGTTAATTTGCGAAAATTACTTAACCGTGTAAAATTGTAGAAAAGTGCAACATTTAGCTTAAAAAGTACATATGTACCTGCAGACAAGTATTTCCGCCATCCGTGGACCCCTGACCAATGCTTAATTATCTGAAATCTATCAATCACGAATAAACATCGCTGAACTCAATGTGCTTCGGTTACACATCAGCTGTAGATATTTTTCGAACTTACCATTAATAAATCGAATTAATTAATTGAAGAAACCACTTTTTCGAACCCCGGTAAATAAGAAAAGTTTTTGTGGTTCATCTACGTGAAATGATTAATTGAATTTGACCAGTAGAAAACAATGTTTTATATATAAATCGAGAACTTCGATTTTTTAAGAGCGTCGTGTGGATTTCTTTCTTGAAGACGCATGCTGAGCTAAACGTGACTAACATAAAAAAAAGGTGCAGAGTTTATGACAAAATTTGGTGTTTAAAAGTAATAAAAATCAAAGTCCAGTTAGTGCAGTTATTAGTTAGATGTAAAGCAATGACCTGATGGACATAAGCACGGCAATCCACGTTGAATATTTCGCCTTCTCAGGTGTTCCATTTGACGAAGATTTATTATCGGATTTTCACAATTGTGAAACTGAGCGCTCTGAGGAGGAATTAGATGCATATCAATCATTCGGAAATGGGCAGCTTCTTTCGTGGATGCATCCAGAGCCACGACGACCGCAATACCCACAAGTCAATTTAGCGCAGCGCACTTGCATTCCTCACCTCTCTGCCCGCATTTATAAATCATCCTGTTTCTGATTGCATCCCAGTAAATTAATCATTGATTCCATTAAATCGAATATTCAACAGAGATTTGGCATTATATTGGGTTAAATTTCGGGTTAATATTAATTGCTCTTTTGGATGAAGACTTTTCATCTAACATCAAAAAGACACTAATACGCGAAATGCGCAATTTAAATAAACAATAGACAACTTTTGGTTTCGCAGAAATAACATGTTTGATTTGCATACCGCTGGAGACTAAAATATGAATTTTTAGAGAAGATAAGATCACACCAAATGAGCTAACGCCTTACTTTGTAGAATCTTCGCAACTTCAGTAAAGGATTGTTATTTTATTTTGATTTGTTTGGCTATAAGAAGTGCTAATTTTGATTTATTTTTGGGTGTTAGGTGCAGATGGAAACTCAATTACCGTAACGTTACCATAATGTGATTTTGTTAAAACAAGCCCGGCAGCTTTATTATTGGTCCCGAGTGCTGAGAAGTTTAACCCTTCGCCACCCATGCTTGTTTTACTACGATTAGCCAACAACTTAATATTATTTTTCCACTGTTAATGCAAAAGGTTCCGTTTGGATTTTTTGGGCACGATACTGATAACTACGGCAAATGAAGTTTTTGAAGATTTTTGGTTGCTGCAGATCACGGGAAAAATAGTAAAAACAAATCCCAGATAGACCGTTTACGAGATATTCTTCGTAAAAGATCGGTTCACTAATTTCACAAAATCCTTCGGAAAACGGTTTATTATATAAAATTTTACTTTCAAAAGGGAAATAAAATTTTTATTAAGTTAAGGGGAATTTCTACGCCGTTTTTTCAATGGAAATAAATGCATCTATCGTATGGACTAACTTTCAGAGATTTTATTAGAGAAACTACAAGATGATAAAATTCATAATAGAACAACCCTAACCGTAATTGAAAAAAATTGTCGGTTTTTTTACTCCTGTAGCTCACAGTCATTCAAAAAAAAAAGGGAATTTGTCAGGCACCGCAGCTTACTTGATCTCCATTTAATTTGCTTAAACTGGACATCAAAGAATATCTTTTCTACGAAAATAAATATTTAAGACTTTAACAGCAGGTAGATACGATTTTTTTATAAAATATTTTTAAAAAAAATAGATATAATATATTTCTAGGAAGGATTAAACTTAGCTACGTGAACTTCGCAAACCATAAATATCATAAATCTGGTCATTATCATTTTGTAAAATTTCGTGCTCAAAGGATGACCTTTTATAAAAAAAAAAATCCCAAAAAGGCTCACACCTAACAAAGTGTGATTTATGTGCATCTAGAAATTGGGTAAATTTTGCAAACTGTACTTACAATCATGCAGAAACATCTGTAGACGAAAATGTTATTAACATTGTCATTGAGAACTCGTGTTACACCCACTTTATCGCCGAAAATACTTTCTCCTCAAAATTTCATGGTGGACAAATTTAAGTTGCAAGAAATGATGTCATTGCATAACTTTAACTGTAAATTTTTAAGTCTTATTGTATATTTTATAAAAAAATATTAAATCCCTCCTGAAATCAAAAATTTTACCACGCAACCTCATCATAGCCACTTGCACTGGAATAGTTAAGTTAATGCAAAATGGGAACAAGTATTCGCGACTCCACAATAAACAACCGCGAGCTGCTAAGCGTCTCCTTAACCTTGTACGGTAAGAGGTACTTTTGTTTGAAGCACTCTAAAGAGTGCCTATTATGTATTAGCATTGAACAAGGAGATAACCATTATGTATAGAATCAATTTTAAAGTTCACTTTTCCGCTTCTTCACATCACAAGTGTGATGAAGATAACGAGCGTGTGAAATTCCTGTTAACCTGTGCAATCTTTCTCAGGAACAATGGCAATCGTTTCACTTTTAAAAATATGTGTGTACGACTGTACAGTGTACGTAATGTATATACTAGTATATTCAACAATAATATTCATCTAAGAACTTTAACGCAATTTACTAATGCCAAATAAAGAGTTTAACTCATTTTCGTTTTGTGCCCCTTGTCTGCTTAGTCTCTTTTAAATATCACTTAAGTCTTAAGACCACCGAAATCCTGCAGCCAGACTTAATTTATACAAAAGCAATTACCTAGACCGGCCGAAAGTATTTTACTTTACTTGATTCCATTACATTGAGACATTCATTCTGTCCAAATAGTGAATCTAATTTCGGCAGACTTCACCCTCGACTAAATCATGCTCTTGCTCCAAATATTTAAACTTGGAAAATTTCAAGCGAATTTAATACAGTTTAAAGCCCACAAGAATCTCTAACAAGACAAGGACTAATCCGAGCTAAATTGCTACTCAGTCTTGCGGAAGCAACTCTCAGTAAACTCGCAAGCAATCCCCGTACGTGACAAATTCTTGCAAATTCTTCTCCCTAACGAGAGCACGTTCTGTGTTCACTTAAAATCAATAAAATTTCACAAAATTCGAGACGAGTACACCAATAAATGAAATATTTTTGCTCTAACGAAATATCAGCATCCCTGCACAAATTCGCAAGGAAATCAATAAATAGAAGAGCAGGCACGTATAGTCAATGGAACAAGTTGCCATTACTTTTCGCGTACGTAGAAGGGTCACACTATCAGGAAACACCACCCACCACCACCTTCAGCCGCATGTGGGAAGCTGCTGCAATGCCGTCGTCTTCCGGCGGGACCACCCGAGGTTCGGACGTTCACAGACATTGCGTTTTTCTCAAACTGGACTTCTAAGTTCTTATCCACTTTCACTGGCTGACAAATTGAAAAAATAAAAATAAAATAATAAAGTAAATAAAATTCGAATTAGGAGCATCTCTCATCCATAGTTCAGCCATAATCCGGTGTCGCACACCGCCGCCGGTGACAACTATATTCCGGGGAGTCCCAGTGCGCCGGTGCGTTTTCAAGAACGTGGAGCGCCAATCGTGGCAGTTCACTTCCAGCTAAATTTCGACAGTGCAGAGGTCTATTGTGCGGGTGGCTGTAGACTCAACGAGCCTAATGAGATTCCTCTGTCTGCACACACCTAATTGGAGCCACCGACGTATTCGCTTACCATGAGGAAGTCGTCCACTTCATCCCCAAGGGTCGCAAGACACCAAGATGTACCTTGTCGTGAATTAACGATTATTACTGCTCACATTACACGACACGAAGAGGAGGCGTCGAGTGCTGGAAGATGCCTTGTTAGAGAACCAAACTGTACTTTCGATAGCTGTTAAAAGTCTGCCGCCGGTTTTGCAGAGGTAGGTGGTTGCTGGTCCGATGGCCGGTGGTCGGTGAACGCTGCAGAATGGACCATGTGTGATGGGCTCGTCTGCTCATCTGTACCATTGTCTACATAGAGCAGACTTTCTTCCACACGGTCAGACTAACATGGTCAATTTAATCCTGCAGTAGAATGGCACACTGCTGTTGAAATGCCATGAATTGCAGGCACCCTTTTGCCCTTTGGTTTGCAGCAAATATATATTGTTGGCAATCAAGGTTTTCTCTTTTTATCAGTGCGCTCCGGTTATGGCTCTCTGAATAAGACCTGCGCGGTGGATGCAACAGAATCAGAAAAGCACTAATCTAAGAAATTCTTTTCAGATCTCGTTATCTTCTGGGAGCAGCTCGCCAGTACTTCACCTTGTGTTCCTCATCTCCCCACTATTACAGCCGGTGTTTTCTTATGGAGGCTATATAAATACGCGTAGAGAAGGTATTTCTCTGAGTCTCTTTCACATTAACGAAGCGGTCGTATCTTCGTGACCTTGTTGGTGAAGTTAAAAAAGTTCTTTTTTGGTTATTTGAAAACTAAAAAAGGAGGTGGAAACTACTGCACAAATTCTAGTTGGATACGAATCGGTTGCAGACTATAAATATTTCGTACAGGGAAATCATTCAATTACCACTTCTTTACTGTGCAAGGTGAGTTAAATCCTCTGGCTCTAGTATCTGGATATAATAACTTATCAAAGCCGGCTAAAAGCCAGGAGAGTTAATCTGCCTGTCCGTTGGTGTCGCCCATAAAGGATATACCCTTGTTCCAGCTTTGTAAATTTGTTTGCCGATTTTTAACAAATTTCGGATGAATGCTTCTCAACATTTGCAATTGATTTTAAATAGTGCACAACATTCCACTGTTAAAAACGCTAAGTGATCCTTTTGCTTAGGACAAGTCTTTTGTGATAAGTGGATAACAACAGTGGCATTTACGTGCATATTTGGTTGGTGCATAGTGCTGACAGTGTGTAACAGAAAATATACTATTGAATTGTAATTGTGCGAATTGCGAGAAACCATCGGGACTTAAATTACCTGCTTGAATTACATACGGATAAAGAAATTTTCTTGAATTTATTGTTGTAGATGAAGGACTCCAAACCAAAGTAAATGTCAATGAACCCTCGACTTGTGCCAGGACGCACTCCTCAAGTAATTCATGAGGATGAATAAAATGTGAGATCCTCAAGTGTCCTCTGAAACGGCAGCGTTCTGTCGCGGAAGGCAATTCTAAGGTTCCTTTGCTCCTTGAGTTCACAAATTAAAGGAAATGCGTAACTCTTCCTTTACACCGCAGGTGATATTTTCAATTGTTTCAACAAATTACCGCTTTTGCACAAACATCACCTGAGGCTTACTAATTAAAAAGCATTCGTCGTGATTTTTGAATTTTCAATTTTTCACTGAAAAAATCTATGAATTTTAGTGCGATTTCTAATAAAAAAAAAATTCATCCGAGTTTTGAACAGTTCTACATTGTAAAGTGTACAGAATATAGTAGAAGTTGGAAAGAATTAAACTAGTGATGTGCCAGAAAACTTAAAAAAATTTTCCAAGTGTAATTTTCAATTGACGTACAAAAAATAAAATAAAAAATTTTAAATGAAAAATGTTCGCATGGACTAATTTTATTTGTTTATATCCTAGTATTTTTGTAAGAAGTTTTTACATTTCTAAAGAAGTCCTTGCTCTATCAGTATTTTTTTTATTAAATTGGATTTATTACTATAAAGCAGTCTAATTTTTGTACACCCACACTAAAACATTTTTTCAACATAGTATCTTCTCTAAATTAGTATAATGAAGTAGGTAATAAATAAACAAAAATTTAAATGCAAATTTCCAGTGTCAAAATTTTTGATTTACTAAAAATAATAAGCAAAGTGAACATATTGTTTAGTACTATTTTCAAAAGCATCTCTTTCCATTTCAATGTCATGCTTATTACATCTAGAGACAAAACACTGTTTTACAAATCGACCAGATCAAGTGATTGTAACAAATTGGAAATTAACTGTAAAATAACAAAGAATACTCGATATTGAGAATTACCGCTCTCACTTCGTTTTTACTTTAGCAAAGAAACTCGCTGATTTGTATCTCTAACGGTTCTTCTAATTACTTTTACTGAATAACCTAAAAAGCTCAACACACAACTCGTTTTAAATACTCCCAATATATTTTCGATATTTTATCTAATCTCTCACGGTTCTATTTAATGTAAAAATTACAAATAATTTTCTCTTCAAATATTTTCAGTGTTCATCTTAAAAAATGATTAAAATCTATAACGGTAAATCCAGGAACTTTTTGGGGTGCTTGAAGACAGGAAAATATTACGTTGTTTTGATACTTTTCTTCGAGTCATTTAAAATTTTGAATTCAAATTAATTACAAGCGTAAAATGATCATATTGCATATTTGAAAGAACTCGAATTATTCATTCGATGATTTCAAAAACACTAAAAAAAATTATTTCTATTCAAAATGATTTCTATTGAAATCAATTTGTATGCCTTTTATCGTAAACAATGATGTCATTTTAAACTTTAATTTTATTATTCAATAGTTTCGGGAATAGTTCTCACGTTCAATTTAGTAAATTATTAAAAATAAATAATAAAAAAATTCACATTTTTGTATCCAAATTTTACAAAAAAAAAGTTTCGAATTTTTTTTTTATCTACCCATATTTCCAAAACCATAGAATTATGTACCTATTTCAATAGTTCATTTAAAATAAATTAAAATATATTCATTGAAAATGAAGTTTAATAATTAAATTAATGTTCCATATTTAAAATCGGCGTCCAATGCTCTTTTGTAGTGAACTCTTTAAACAACAACAACATTGTAAACATTTTTCTCTGTTAGAGGAGAAATAAATATTTTCAAATTTTTATAATAAATATGCATGATACCTACTATAAATAACTTACAATCGAATAATGAGTAATTGTGACAATAAATTTATTATCCAACTATGTTTGTGACAATAAATCACTGCTTTTAATTAAATTGTATTTTTCGATAACCGTTTGGATGCGAATTAATGTCGTATTAAATTTATGTGCTTCCGTCGTCACGGAACTAATTAGCCAGCAATGAAACAATCATGCTATATCCTTACCGCCAATGATGATGAAAGTGTATAAAATTATAAATACAGTATCATCTAACAATAGCGACAATTAATTATTATGCATTCATTATGCATTATTTTAAAGAAAATCAGAAAAAATATAACTAGCAATTATAAAACGATAATAATTTATGGTTTATTCCAATTCATTTAAACAAAAATATATTCATTTACAGTGATTCCTGCAAGATAAGGAAAAATCCCAAAGGAAGTTCCAAAATTTTAACGCTCTCGAAATATCGTACGTAAATAGAAAATGTTATCAAAATATTTTCAAAAATCATTTTTACATAATTATTTTCAAGACAAAAATTTTGCTTAACAAAATCATTTTTACATAATTATTTTCAAGACAAAAATTTTGCTTAAAAAAACGTGAACATAAACGGATTTTTGTTTTAAATATTCAATCAAAAAATATTTTCTTAATGTTTCGAATTACATCAGTACAAATATCATATGCTATTATGTATGCATGTATTTTTTACTTCATAACAAAACATTATTTAACAATGAAAACTACATACATATTTTAAAAAAAATGATGCAATATTCGAATAAATTAATCAAACTACTTAGCATATTTTTAA
The DNA here is from genome assembly GCA_963082835.1 of Leptogaster cylindrica. Taxonomy (NCBI): domain Eukaryota; kingdom Metazoa; phylum Arthropoda; class Insecta; order Diptera; family Asilidae; genus Leptogaster; species Leptogaster cylindrica. Next base: position 35,478,483 of record OY720106.1, read on the forward strand.
AGATGTCTCTCAAACTGTACCTACTACCCAAAACAAAATTCAAATCAAATCTTTTTTAATTGTATTTTTTGAAATGTTTGCTAAGTATTGTTCAAAAATTCTTTATTTACACTCAGCAAAAAATACAATAAATGACTTTCAGACAGAACAAGAGTTATGACAAAAACAGTTGTACAAAAACAGAATAACGGTCTGTCAAAAGAATCATTTCAAAAACGCTTGTCTAATGTTATTAAATCATTTGTAAGGCTTTCCGATGTCTTCTTATATGCGACGTTAAAAATCCTCGCAGGTCGCAGCAATTTAAATTAATGCAGACTTATGTAAGAAGTTTAACAGTTCACTCACGTCTGATCTAATTATGATATCAAATCCAATCCGGTGGAATTTTATGTAATACTTATCGCAAGAAAAAAATTGATTGAGTTACAGCAAGAAAACAGGTGGATCCGTGAGCAATGCGGCAATTTCCCTGACCTCCAACTCCGTAGTTCCAATGCAAATGTGTAATTCAAAATATAAAAGCGCGATTTTGAATTAATGCGACTCGTTGCTACTTAACGAAAACATTCAACACCTGTTACCAGTCGCCGTAACTCACTGCGCCTACGAACAACGAACCTCATCGCTTTCGCGGAATACCAATTCCGCAAAATTCGCCGAGATGAATAAAGGAGACTTCGCAGATGCAATGCACACGGCGACTTCCTGCCTCAAATGTCCACAGAACGTAGCGCGTCGCAATTATCTCGACTAAATACACTTGAGGCTTGCGTCGTCGTGTGATTCCCCTTTGCTTGGAATAACGGTACGAAAGATACCTGAAATTTGTGCGCGATCGCTTGTGGTCAATAGGTCATGAGAAGTGATATTCGCGCCGCACTACTCTCAGGAGGAAAATATTTAGACAGAAAGGGTCAACCTTGCTAATTTATCTCTCGCGTTTGCGACGAATCGAGCTATTGAATTATTGGCCCCGAGCTCCCGCCGGACCAGCTGCTGTATTGTTCAACGGCCCAAAGAGGGTCATTGATGAGGCTCCGCTGAGGTACATGCGGCGCATTTGTATGCCGAAACCTCATTCAAATGGTTCCACTAAATACATTTATGTGACTGGGAGTGAATACCAATTTAAGAGTGGCAGACAAGTGATAGCTAATGGCGACCGGGAAATCAGCGAATAACCCAAATTCCAGATTTGCCAGCAACGGTTCTGGGAATCCTCGATTTTTGCGGAAACCCCTGCGATGGGGTGGCTTTCAATTTAGTCCAACACCTACTGTAGCTGTCAAGGGCGATGAGACCCCTTTTCAATCAAATATGTCAGCCCGGCTGGTGTTTCGTGTTTGTCGCATAATAGCCAGGACATTCAGAAGGAACTCCGTCCCCCGAGTTGCGAATGCGTTAATGGGCAAACATCTGGCGCACAAGCTTCCCCCGCCGTGTCACATTCTGATTCACTTCTCTTTATTATAATAAAATAAATAGAATGGCAATTGGTGAACATTCACACAATAATAATCAAAATATTTTTCGTTGCAGGACTCATTATGATGCTGCCGTCGTCAGGTCGGGAGCGAACGCGAGTAGATCTCGCGGTACTGCTGATTCTAGCTCTGTGCCCGTTCGTCTGCAGAACAGGTGAGTTTGGACCCGTGCCGAATTGCTGTTAATCTCCTCATCATTACTCTAGCTGTGGCACAATTAAGTTCTACAGATCCCAGTCCACTCATCCACAGGCTCGTGCTTGAAGTGGTGCGCATGCATGTTTATTGTTTTTTGGTGCGCTGTAGATTCTCCACCGAGCCTAATTCCGATTCATTTCCATCAAGTTTTTTGCATTTTATCGTTGGTCTTCTTTCTTGCTTTTTTTATTTGGCAAAAAATAAATTTCCGCCGAACATCCTCTTCTTGATGATACTCCATCAGTGGTCAATTGAGCGACTCACGAAAAGTGATATGAGAACTGCTGTGTATGCACAAAACACATTTACCGTTTTTGGAACAGCCTCTGATCTCAGAACCGGCAAGAAAAAGCAAAGCACGAAGATGAGAAAAAGTTAAGAATGCGTTTGGGACGAAAGGTAAACGACATTCACTTCAAATTAAATCAGAAGTTATATTATGTATATTAAAACGAAATCAGGGTTTTTGCTAATGGGCTCGTTACGTATATAATGCCGGCGGCCACTCGACCGTTGACCCATCGAGCTTTATTCGACTAGTCTCATGAAAATCGCAATAATAATTTTTTGTTTTGTTTTTGAACAAGCAACTCGTAAATTCTCCTCATAAGAACTTTTTATTCCCTGTCTTTCTATGTGGAGATGAAGATGCAAAAAATTACACTTGGCGCGATACTTAAAAGGTTTCTGACTCTTGCTCCCAAGTACCGTAATAATTGCGAGGCGCCAGTAGCAATTAATCCAGGTTTAGGTGCGCGCGAATCCTAGACAAAAAGCGCCACGTCTTTATATGTAGCTTTGGAAACAGGTACCCACGATTTGCATAGGATAAAGTGGCTAAAAATAGGCGCACAACGAGTTTTCCTTAGTGTTACATAGTTAGTGTGTTTTTTTTTTTTGGTTTTTGTTCCCTGTGCGGGAAGACGTTACAGGAAAACCTAGAATGTTACGTCAACTAATGCAAGCCTTAATGCGCCCCAAGATCCGGTTTGATATAAAAGTAAGAATATCGTCATGTGGATGCGCCGCGATTGAAGGGGATACTGTTTTTAGAATTTTCAGTACGTTTAGTTGGTGCACGAGAACACGCACATGTGTAATGTCCGTAATCTGCTCTGGGACCCGGTAAGATGTGGAATTAAAGAAATACGTATATTTGCGCGCACAGGTCATTCAACCTGACCATTTCATGCTATGCTTTGCTACATTCTGAAACTCTAATACAGGTACATATACACACTAGATGGAGTCGCTCAGACCACTTCGCACATCGGCTGAGAATACCTGGCTATCTTGGTTTTGTTTCCTACTCTTCACTGCTATTACTACTGTTTTTATAGCAGATTTTCATCTTATTCATACGTAAATTCCCATAGCAATTGTTCTTCATGCAAATATTTATTTACTGAGAACAGTTTTTCATCTACAAAGTCAGGGAAAAATCATTTGGACGATCATGTTGGCTTCGCGAAATCATATTAATTTTGCTTTTTTCTTTTACTCTCTTTTTAGCCCCGGTTCAGGAATCCTCCGATTTACAACACTACCAAGGTAAGTTTAAGTGCCGGCCGTAAATTAAAACTTAAATTGTGCACCAACGATCTTCGTCTCCTTATCTTATTTTGATTCATGGGGATTCGAAAAAATGCACAGCAGCATGTTAGGCGCGCTTCCAATGACCAACGAGTGTTGTTCTTGTGGGAAAATTTGCTTCGCTCGTTCATTTCGCTGAAGCCCCCAGGTGCGGCCGAAGCGACGATGAGTATCAGTTATGAATCTTTCGGGAAAATCTGTCGTGCGAATCACGGGGATTCCTCATTCGATCAAATACCAGAATGACTTAACAATGATAATTCGAAAGCAGTTCTACTTCTTCAGAAGTTCTGTGTGCGCATTTCCACGTCGTGGCGTCGTGCACACGTTCATTTCGTACGTTTGGACCTGGACAAGAGAATGTGCGGAAATTCCACAATTTTTTTAATTTATGCGAGCAAAAAAAGTTGCTCTGAATATATTGTACGAATTTGAATGTCAAGTGCGAGATCGGCCCGAACGGCATGAAGCACTGGAAAGTGGACAGCTGTCCTGTGTGCATAAAAAGTGTTGCTGTTGAAAACGGTATATATGTATTATGTATTATGTAGGTATATCAATGTAATCATAAACTGCAATGTTTAACAATGGGTTTTTGAATAAGTTAGGTGTAGGTATTAATATATTTTAATAACGTTTCATAAACACAAAGAACCTGTGGAATAAAACAAGTCACCCTTTTATAAAATTTTACCGTATTTCCTAGTTATGATATTACATGTTTTTTTTTTAACATGTCTTTCAATACAAAAGTGTCTAATAGTAAGAAGTGTTTAAAAGAATTTCATAGACAACAAATATAATAAATAACTAACAATGGGTAACACTAGATAGGTAATTTAATTTATTATTGATTATACCTACTATACCAATAAAAAATATTGCTTAATTGGGAAGTGATTGTGTTTAAATATTTATTTATAAAAAATATTAATCGCAATCGCTCTCAAACAAACACTTATGCAAAAATGTTCAAAAACTATCTTTTATCAATTATACTCTAAGTATAATTTGATCATAAATGCAAATACAATAACCGCTTAAGATCGACACCAGCTCCACAAACAGCTTAATTAGAAAAGGTCCACAAAGTTATTTTTACGAAGGGTTGCATAACAAGCTTTAATACACCCGCCTAAGTAAGCAGTTACATATAATAAGGACTTGTAACTTTTGTTTTATCCTACCCTTAAGGTTAAGAGCAAATGATAAATGATTTCTTATTTGCTCTTGCAAGGGAACGGGGTTCGTTCAAGTGGAATTTAAAAACACCAGAGAATAGCGCCTTTGGTTTTTTCCGCATCCCCACGGCTTCATAAAGTGGAGGTATGTCTTAATTACCATTTGGCTTTGTACAAGTCAAGATCAAAGAAATTTTTTATGACTCTGGGATATTTTTCTTCTAATTATGTTGTTTTAATTAAAAATTTCAATGAAATTAAAGCAAACTTGAATAAGGTTATTTTTGGATATTTTCTTTAATTTTTCTAACAAATTAATTTATAATTTAGTCTTTTCTCTTCTGTGGAAAGAACTAAAATTGTTTTTGTGGATTACACAAATTTGTTCAGTTTCCATATTAAATATTGGTTGTTCAGTTTTGCAAATATTCCATTTCTTTATAATTTCACAATTGCACAAAATTTTAATTTGTTGCTTTATATTTAAAATATGTAGGTATGTGAAAATATACGTATTACGATCCATTTTCATGTAATGTAACTACCCTATGTATCAGAGGACCAAAAAAAGATTCATATTTGTCTTGTAAATTCAATTAAAATATTACTGTAAAATTTTTGGGCATGCAAAAAATCGAGAATTTAAAAAAAATTTATTTCTACCGATAAAAAGAATCTAAAATTTCGATGACTACAACGTCCATAATCAAATATTTATTGCTGGATAAATATTGATTTTCTGAAACACCGCACAGGTAAAAATAAGTCTGTTCATCTTATATAGAAGCAAAAACCGGATCTTCGTTTCGGTAATGAATAAATTAAGATAAATCAGAGGAAAATCGATAAATGCTTATAAAAGTAAGCATTACTCATTGAGGGTGATTCCAATGTTCAAGTGGTCAATTTTTTATATATTTTTCAATTTGAATTATTTTTACCTTAAGTAATTAACTAAATGAAATTTTCTTTTTGAAAAGAACAAAAGTTGCACTCAGAAATATTATTTTAGCAAAATAAATTTTGTTGAGAACTTCAAGTACTTAACCCTTTTGATTTTATTGTGATTCCATTCAGAGGCCTTTAAGTGGCACTCTTTACATTGCAATGCTTCACCCAAACTCGTACAGTGCTAAATTCTCATAATACCAAACAACCTCCTTGATAACCTTTTAAATATTTTTATAAAGTTCTAAAACTAGGTCAAGCGGTATGTTCTCGTAACGTAATCCTTTTGAATCTGAAATAAACTTTACATTGAAAATATTTTTCTGAAGAGATGGAAAATTTTTTCTCTTGTTGGCTTTTTAATTGTAAACTTTTTTATAATTATAAAGTAAAAAGCATATAGAGAAATTTCAGGAATAAGCTGCTTCTGACGTCATGAATTTAAGAACATCATGTAAGTTTAATATCAAAAAGAAAACTTGGTTGGTGTAAAACATAAAGCAAACAAATAACATTGTTACTTACATGAGAGGTTTAATAATTCATTTATTTATAACTATGTAACATTATTGTATTAATTAAGTTTTGATTGCGACATCCTTCGGACAACACGATCCAAATACTTTACAACTTATTATTAACAGCAAAAGGGTTGTCAAAATGTGCACAAGAACGTTTAAACGAATACAAAATCGAAAGACTCGATCCAAAAATTGAATCAAAATAAAGATAAAGCAGTTTCCTTTCAAGCTCATATTAAATATAATTTAAAAAACTCTATTGATTTCAGATGGGTGCTATTACAACTATAATTATTACAATGAAGGTGATAGAATTTTAACTAATGAGCCTTGTCTCAATTGTACGTGCCACAACAAAATGCTGATGTGTTATTTAAGGGTTTGTCCATTCACAAAGCCCATAGGTCATGATTGCACAATAGAAAAGCGTGAGGATCAATGTTGTCCCATAATTACATGTCCGGAAGGTGAAATAGATGGTATGTCGTAATAAATTGATATCTTAAAGTTTTATTTATTAGTGCCCGTAGAATTATTAGAACATCAAAGCTCAAGCACTCAATTGGGAATGCATCAGAAGCAGGGTTGCGATGTAAACGGCAAATTCTATTCTGAAGGCATGCAGGTCAGTAAAGTAATGTCCTGTTTTGAAATACTAACATACAATTCGCAATATTAAGGTTCCATCAAGTCCAAGTAAGCCTTGTGAATTGTGCTACTGCATCCGAAATAGAACTTCTTGCATAATGCAAGAGTGTACTCTGCATGTGAGCGGCTGTCAACCTATTTACCATAGAGGAGTTTGCTGTCCAGTTAGATATAATTGCGGTACGTTATCCTGTTCTTTGGTCGAACCAACAAAATTATTTAGATGTGTTTTTGTCTTTTTATAGATTACGATACAGCAACGAATTACTTATTGGAAGACGAGCTTACCACGACCGTGCGACCCACCCCCGGATTTATGTTGACAACAATGTCCACAACAAGTTCAGATTGCGTGCATGACGGCAATGTCTATGCTGATGGTGCACTAATTGAAAGTGACAAACCATGCGAGCATTGCTACTGTATGCGAGGAGACATCGTCTGCGCGGTGCAAGAATGTGAAATGCCTTTATCGAAACACGGAGCCAATTGTACCGCATTGCCGCCAAGTGATGGGGAATGTTGTCCTAATAAATACACTTGCACAGATATGGAAAAAGAAGTAACCATATCTCCCGATGAAGGTCTTTTTACCAAATACTATGACGAAAAAACAACAACCGAAATATACGAAGAACACGCCACGAGCCGACCAGTTGGCGTCGATCAAGATCTTCATGAAGGAATATCCGAGGAAGATGTGCAACTTCAAAAACACATCGACGATATTATCGACATGGACGCCAATTTGGATAAGAAAGACAAGACACAACCTGCTCCAACAAAAGACATCGCACCCGAAATTGAACTGGGAACTGAAGAACCATCACGATCCAGTGAATCTAGCACTGAGCCACAATTGGAAGAAAGCTCTCCACAAACTGATGGTGTCGAACATGAACCGCAATTTGAAAAGGATAAAGGCATCCCTGAACTTCATACAGTGCGTCCAGATGCCGAGGAGACCGAAAAGCCTGAAGTTGCCATTGATGAAATCAGCACTGAAAGCAGTGGAATAAAAGCATCACCCGAAGAAAGCCTTACTGAAGTTCCTGTCATTGAAACTAACGAAATCGTCCCTATTAGCATTCCAGGAGAAGGCGATTGTCTTGTAGACTCAATTACATACAAAAATAACACAACTGTACCATCGAATAGTCAATGTGATGAAACATGCATTTGTGCAAACAGTATTGTATCCTGTAAACAAATTGAATGCGAAAAACTTAGCATGGAGAACTGCATGAAAATTGCTAAGGAAAATTCATGTTGCGATATATCTGTATGCAGAGAACTTGAGATGAAATCTGAAGATGATAAATCTCCAGAAACTAAACTGGAGTATGATCATACTGAGGCTTCCACTATAGTAGCTGACCAAATGTTTACAGACAAGCCAGAAGAAAGCTTATCGTCAGAAATACCTAAAGTAGAGTCTTCAGCTTCTAGTGTAGACAGCTTGCAAGATTTAGTTACCTTTAAACCGGGTCAAATTGATTCAGATTCTTTATTGGGAAGCTCTACAGTGGCTAGCACTTTACAAGAAGAAAGTGTACCAAGTGAAATGGGTAAAGATGATGAAACTAAAGAGATAGCAAATCTACCAACAGAAGTGCCTTCAGCACTTGATCAAGAAAGTGATGATCAGAAACAAGCTAGTGAAACCCCACAGATGGAAATCATAAAACCGTCCCAAGCTCCGCCTTCAGATCTTGGTATGCCAACAGTATCAAGCGTTGAAATTGTAGATGAAACACCTTCTGTAACTGACGATAGTGTAAAGAAGGATGAAGCTCATCCCATGCAAGCAACAACAGTTTCACCAACGGAACCCGAAGGCTCATATCACAGAAAAGAAGAAGGTGAACCACCCGTTCCAGTAGATACATCTAAAAAAGACATACAGACGTCGACAATGGCATCTGTAGCAGCTGATTTGGAAAGCGTACCGACTGTCTTGGAAGAGGCTCACAGAGAACAAGGTGTTACAACACCGAAATCCCCATATTCCATAGAGGATGAAAAAGAACAACCAGCAGCTGTAACTGAGATAGAACTTACTGAAGCAATACCAGTTACAGAGCAAGGCCTGAAAGAAGAAGAACGTCCAGATGACAAAGAAAATGCAGTCGAGGAAGAACTCGATGCAGAAAAGGAACGTCCAGAACAGGAAGAAATTCAGCCGATTGAGGATGAGGTCAAACAAATAGTAAGCACGGAAAAATCCGCACAAGAAACTGTTCAACCAGAAGTTCCTGAAGCAACTTCTCCTGTTCATCCACCAGACTTAGAAGTTGCCGCAGAAAGTGATAGCACATCGGATAAAAAGCATCCTGATGAATCTTCCTTTGATGTAACCACAGATACAACAGATAAAATATTGCCAGAAATATCAACAATGGGAACCAAGACTGAAAAACCCATTCCAAGTGATAGCGACCTGGAAGCATCAATTAATGTCCGGATACCAGATAGTTCTGAAGATCGTACAGAAAAACCAGCGACTGACATGAAAGAAACAGAAGAAACAGGAAAAGATGAAGAAGGAAAAGATGGCGAAGAAAAAGAAATAGTAGGAAAGGATGAAGCAGGAAAAGTTGAAAAAGAAAAGGAGGAAGAAGTAAAAGAACAAGAAGAAAAGGATGAAATGCAAGAAACAACAGAAATAATACCTGCTGTTGGCGTTTCTGGTCAAACAGAGTATCCCGGGGAACAGACCGATTCAAAAACAGTTATAAAGGGCGAGACAGAAAAACCAGAAAATGTCGTTACTGAAATGGTTTCTCCAGAAGAAATAACGAGAAAGCCCACATCAGAATCCTTGGCGGATGACGATGTTCATAAGATCGTTGAAAGTGAAACGGAAAAGTCATTAATGCCAGAAATTTCCTCAGAAACAACCTCCGCCGAATCTGTTACAATGGCCCCTGAAACTGAAGTCTTGATTGAAGAAATGAAATACCCTGAAGATCAAAGCGAATTGCAAAAACCTTCATCTTCAGATATTCCTCACGACATTGTTCCAGAAGGTGATTTTGAAATATCCACTGACGCAATTGATGTCGCTACAAAGATACCGGATACTGTAGAGAAAGTCACCACCGAAGGAGGCACTGAATCAGAAAAGGTACCTTTAAGCACTGTTTCCACACCAAAAACATCGGTTCAAGAAGAAATTTCGACGAAGATGCCTTATGTGTATCCAGTACCAGATAAACAGGGAGTTGAAATTGATCAACAGTCCCAAGAGGAAGCTGCAACTCAAAATATTGACTTGGATGGAGTTTCTAAAGAGGTCACATTAATCCCAGAAAGTACAACTAAAGGTCAACCTCTAGAAGAAGTTGCAACAACTGAATCTGTGATGATGAAATTACCAGTAGACCAAGAGCCAGAAAAACCAGAAGGTATGAAAGCAGCAGAAATTGAAGGTGAACAGGGTGAAATGAGACCAACAATCTCTACAATACCGGAGGAAGTTAAGGAAAGCGATTTACTCCCCACTAGTCCATCAGTTGGACAAGAAGAAGGTTATCAGACTACAACAAAAGCAATTATCAAAGATTCTACTGAACAACAGCCAATGCACCTTGTTACTTCTGCGAAGAAAGATACAAGTGCTGAAATGCAGCCTACATCAACAATTAAACCTTCTGAAATGCTTGAAAAATCCACTGAAATTGCTGACGAGGTAACAGTGGCGACAGTATCTAAAACCACTCCAAAGAAAGAGATGCCGGTTTCAGAGAGCACGAGTACATTAGACGTAGACGAGAAAGTTGTTGACTCCGATAAGGAAAAAGAACAACCTTATCAGAAAGAATCTTCAATAAAACCAGTTGATACTCCCAAAGAAGATGTAACTGAAAAGATGGACTTACTATCACCAGACGAGGAACAAAGTACTCAATCGACTCAGGAGGGTGATCTAACGAAAGATCATGTGCCGAGTCTCGATCTTATGCCCATGTTAACCTCTACTGGAAAACCAGAAGTGCCAGCCGCCGCAGATCTGACAAAACCATCAACTGAAAAGACAGTGAAAGAACCAGAAGGTGAGCAAAAGGAACAGACTACCGAGGAAAAACCAACCCCTGTGGAATTCACACCATCAGCATCACCAGATGAAAGCATGAAAATAGATGCAATTACTGAAATTTCACCTACGCTTAAGGATAAAGGAACTGAAGCCCCAGAAGACGTTAAAAAGAGTGAACCAGCAGTGGATGTTGAAACTGATGAACCTGCGAAATCAGAAGAACCACTGTCATCAACAGCCCAACCCGGAATAATAGGTGGCAGCAAGATTGAGGGGGTTGAACCACCGTCTTCGACAGGACAACCGGAAATCAAAGTGGGTGGTAGCAAGGTTGAGGAGGCTGAACCAACGTCTTCGACAGGAGAACCGGAAATAATGGGTGGTAGCAAGGTTGAGGAGGTGAAACCACCGTCTTCGACAGGACAACCGGAAATTATGGGTGTTAGCGAGGCTGAGGGGGTTGAACCACCGTCTTCGACAGGACAACCGGAAATCAAAGTGGGTGGTAGCAAGGTTGAGGAGGCTGAACCAACGTCTTCGACAGGAGAACCGGAAATAATGGGTGGTAGCAAGGTTGAGGAGGTGAAACCACCGTCTTCGACAGGACAACCGGAAATTATGGGTGTTAGCGAGGCTGAGAGGGTTGAACCACCGTCTTCGACAGGAGAACCGGAAATAATGGGTGGTAGCAAGGTTGAGGAGGTTGCAGCACCGTCTTCGACAGGACAACCGGAAATGATGGGTGGTGACAAGGCTGAGGAGGTTGAACCACTGTCTTCGACTGGGCAACCAGAATTAATGGGTGGTACCAAGGTTGAGAAGGTTGAACCACCGTCTTCCACGGGACAACCGGAAATGATGGGTGGTAGCAAGGCTGAGGAGGTTGAACAACCGTCTTCGACAGGACAACCGGAAATAATGGGTGTTAGCGAGGCTGACGGGGTTGAACCACCATCTTCGACAGGACAACCAGAAATAATGGGTGGTAGTAAGGTTGAGGAGGCTGAACCACCGTCTTCGACATTAGAACCGGAAATAATGGGTGGTAGCAAGGTTGAGGAGGTCAAACCACCGTCTTCGACAGGACAACTGGAAATAATGGGTATTAACGAGGTTGAGGGGGCTGAACTACCGTCTTCGACAGGACAACCGGAAATAATGGGAGGTAGCAAGGCTGAGGAGGTTGAACCACCGTCTTCGACAGGGCAACCGGAAATCATGGGCGGTACCAAGGTTGAGAAGGTTGAACCACCGTCTTCGACAGGACCACCGGAAATAATAGGTGTTAGCGAGGCTGAGGGGCCACCTTCTTCGACAGGACAACCGGAAATTATGGGTGGTACCAAGGTTGAGGAGGTTGAACCACCGTCTTCGACAGGGCAACCGGAAATAATAGGTGTTAGCGAGGCTGAGGGGCCACCTTCTTCGACAGGACAACCGGATATTATGGGTGGTACCAAGGTTGAGGAGGTTGAACTACCGTCTTCGACAGGTCAACCGGAAATAATGGGTGGTAGCAAGATTGAAACAATTGAAGAAGATAAAGAATTGATGTCCTCTACTGTGACGTATGAGGAAACCGATGAAATAAGTAAAACAGAAAAACCTGGGGACTTAGTACAACCCGAATTATCAACCACTAAACCAGAATATATAAAACCAGAAGTTGAAAAATCCCAAACTGAAACCCCTGAAACTTTAGACGGAACCCATGTTTCTACGGACACATATCTACCAGAAGTGGCAACTGAAAAACAAAAAATCACACCTGATGAAATGGGACACGTTGAAGGAGCCACAGAGAGTATTGTGAAAACTGTTGAAGATACTCGAGAAGAAAACGTTCAAGTTACTGCGACGGAAGACAAGGACTATCCAGGAAAGAAAGAAGAATATCCAGAATCAACTGATGTTCCAGTACTGGAACCAGAATCTGCAACAAAACTCATGCCTGTATCCAGTTTACCAACGACAATCCCTCCAATAGTAGAAGAGGACAAGATCAGTGTAACAGATCAGCCCAGCAAAGAGGAAGCATCTCCAGAGCAAACCGTAGATCACACAGTTCCAAGTGTAGTTTCAAGTACTGCTGAGGACTCAATACCTAATGTTACAACACTCCCTGAAAAGGTTGGGGACGGTATGATTGAACAACTACCGAAAGACATATTAAAGGATCCTGAGGTACCTTCTAAGGACCGTGATACTTCTCCTACAACAGAAGGACTACCAACTCAACCATCAGTAAGCAGCACTCCACAGACAATATCTAAACCCACAGAAAAGGAGGAAAAGGAGAAACTAAAACCAGAGGCTGAAACTACTGTAAAACCCAGTACAACCCCAGGTATTAACTTCTTCCTACCTGCAAAAATAAATCATTATATTAATAAAACTATATTTACAGACTACTCAAGGCCTGAAAGCCCGTATCCACACCTACCACAACCACCAAGTTATGGTCACTTGCCGCCTCAATATCCATCGTACTCTGAAGATGAATACGGAGAAGAAGATGAAGGTGAAGTCTTTGGCCCAGGCACATGCAGATACGGTGGAAAACTGTTTGTCTCCGCCCAACAAATTCCAAGAGACGATCCCTGCGATTTCTGCTTCTGCTTTAGGAGCGATATCATTTGCTTACAACAATCGTGTCCACCTCCAATCTCGGGATGTCACGAAGAACCTATCCAAGGCTTCTGCTGCCCTCGCTATGAATGCCCTGTATCAATGGCAACCGTACTTAATGTGACGACGAGCACAACAACCACAAGCACAACACTGCCGCCCCATTTCCTCCCTCACGCCTACAACGGAGGTGCGACCAAGAACGGTTGCCAGATCCAAGGAAAATCATATAAAATAGGTGACAAAATAGAGTCAACTAGTGGTCCCTGCATGAATTGCTCGTAAGTTGACATTTTTATTCGATAATTGAATTTTGTGTTCAACGTAGATATGAACATGTTTTTTTTCTCTTGAAGATGTGGAGGCGATGGTCAAATGAAATGCGAACCAAAGGCCTGCACGCCGGAACCAATGCTTCGTCAAATGATTGCTGTTGTGGCCTCACGGCGGAGATGAAGCGTGTTCGATCGATTAAGTAAATAAAAAAGAGTTTAAAGGTGCCAAATATCACCATTAAGTAAAAATTGTAAGCGATATACCACCAACCATTTCAATACCTAGGTCCTAGGAAGATGACAGAATTTATCACAATATTTTATCATTTTATCGCTTTCGAAAGCAATCAGTGATGTTGCGCTTTATACATAGTATAGGTGCAATTAATGTAGCTCGCACATACTTAATTACCTAATAATAAAACCCCCACATCCCTTGTAACGTAGTTCCTTTGATGACTCGTGCATTCATCGCTCCATTTGAGTGGAGCAACACTTGAAATGCACGCATCAAACTAATTACGTTGTGAAGGACGTTACATACGTTTATTCCTAACTTTTAACTGTTGCTTCTAGTCTTCTTTTATCGTAAGAGCAACAGAACTCCTCGTCTCCAAATCATAAGGAAAGTGAAATCAGTACTTGTATTGTAGAAGTTGTACTATTATTTAAGTTACGGAAAATGCAATGCCAGTGGCAAATACTGCATAGACGTGTCCCACTGCTCGACTGACCGAAAGCACTCATAATAGTTTTATACTTTTTTACGAAAATAAGCAAAATATCTGTAGTTAAGACTCCCTTTCGGTCGCTTGAGCTTTTGGATAATTAGATATAATATTCCTGTATGTAAGAAAGTGCATATGTCTTTTATTTTATTCTTTAAATTATTACATTTGGAGCGAAACGGGATTTTACCAGTGTGTCTATTATATTTTGCCGGCTTAATAACTTATTTTATTTTATTTTCATAAAAGAGGACATGATTTAGTTCAATAAAAGGATGATGTACTCTATCACTTAAAATTATCCGGCATATTTGTAAGTGTCCTTTTATACAAAATAAATATTTTACGTAAAGAGATTGTTTTTCACATTTTTTTTTTTTTTTACCCACAATTAGAAATTTTCTGCACATAACTATGATTACAAAAGTTTGTACAAACTTTAATAATATTATTTTTACAGCTACACAAATCGATCTTATATGGAAGTCCTGGCAATAAAGGTTTAAAGCCAATAATGAATTTTATTGATAAAACTTGGGAATACGAATATATTTATGCATCTTAGCAACAAAACAGTTTTCGTTAAAAGTGACAAGGGTTTTTCTTGCTTTCAAAAATATTGAAACTTACACAATGCAAAACATAAAACAAACTGAAGATACAATTGAAGTATTTATAAATTTGTCTGGAATGACTTCTAAAAAACCAGATGTCGTAGTTTTTAATAACTTTGTGAAATTTAATCTGCCACCGACATATTTTGAAGGTTTCTTTGTTGGTGATTTTGATGACGAAAGGAGTACATGTAAAATTCTCAAGAAGGAAGCAGTGCTCATTTTAAAAAAAAAAATTCCAGCAATTTGGCCTGATATTTTTGAAAATCTCTCCAAGGAAGAAAAGTTAAAGAGGAAGAAAAATATCGATGAACTTCTGCGGTGCAAACATCAAAAGTTGGCAGAAGAAGCGATTAACAGAAGAGAGGAAAAGCGTCGAGAGGAAATTCAGAAGGTGGTCCAACGGGAGTCCTCAATGAGGGAAACAATTACACAATTGGACAAAGACGCATGCAAGGACGCAATTAACACATTCGAACCCAAAAAATCGAATTTGAATCAAGTCGAATATTCTGTTCCACAACCAATAAAACAAGTGCGAACATTTGGTAAAATTAATGTTCAATTCTCTGAATTTAAATTGAAAACACCTAAGAGGGAATCACAAGATGAAATATCGAAATTGTGTTTAAAAAACGTTGAATAGATTTTGAATTCCTCAAAACTGTTTTTAAAATCGTTTAAAGTTCCTATTAATTACCTTTTACCATTCAGTTTAGCAGAATGATTTAAAATAAAAAACATTTCCTAACCTTTGAACTGGAGATCCCCCTTTTATCTTTGGTGTGACTTACGTTTAGGCTCTCACCGTTAAAGTAGCTCTTGCCTGTTTATATACCGTTCTTTTTGAAATTTTTCTGGGATTTCATGAAATTTCCGATTGCTCGACCAGTCAAAGGTGTATTTTTCACATCGCAAGTAGCATACACTTTACTACAATCCTGAACAGCATTTTAACTTCATCGATACAATACAAAATACATTAAGTAGAGCTACCATTATAACGGAAATAATTCTTTTATCGATCTATTGCAACAACGTAGTGGAAATTGAATACATATGTACATCTCAAACAACAGTAATAATTATTGTAAAATAAAATAATTTATTTCGAAGACACTTTAAATTAAAACATTTTAAGATTTATTTAAGCCTTTTCAATAGAGTTCATTTAAAAAACAATAGTTTCATATAAACATAAAAATAGAAAAATCTTACATATTTACAGTTCACATACCTTAAGATTAAATTTTCAATATATAATACAAAACATCATTTAC
This sequence comes from Leptogaster cylindrica, assembly GCA_963082835.1. Lineage (NCBI taxonomy): Eukaryota > Metazoa > Arthropoda > Insecta > Diptera > Asilidae > Leptogaster > Leptogaster cylindrica. Next base: position 35,494,623 of record OY720106.1, read on the forward strand.
ATAGTATTATAAGCGGCGGTGTTAAAGCGTTGCTTAGACAAACTTAGTCTAGCGAGTGGATGAGTTTTTCCGTGTTGCTGTACTTTTCTGCTATAGTTGTAGTTATGTGGTGAAATACCTTCGGTCATGGAAACACTATTCATCGTATTTTTAATAATCGGTGGAACTGGCGGCTTACTTAATTCATGCACCTTTTGGAAATTTGAATTCATCTCCAAATCAGTCGAATGGGAAGTTCTACTTTCGTAAAAAGATCGCGGACGAATACGACAATTGGAAAATGTTGGACGTGTGTCCGATGACTGATATTTACTAACTAAGCCTTTTACACTAAAGTCTTTGGATTCGGTATTTTTCTCTAATTGTTTTGAATCTGCTTCTATATGTGGTGCAACTGGAGATGACGGAAGTGATCGAACTTTCTTTGTCAATTTATTTGAAGAGGCCTTCGCCTCAAAGCTCTTCTTTAAATTTTGCACATTGCTAGAAATTTTATTTTTCAGATTTTCGGTGGTTTCGCTACTGGAACATCTTTCTAATGAAGATTTTCCAGTAGTTTTTGACAGAGAAAATGTTTCAGGGGCGGATTTGGATAAGCTGCTGCACGGTTGTCTACCACCCAGACCAACGGTTATTATAATTTCTTCACTACTGCAACGATCTGGAAGTTTCCGATTTCTATTATTGTCGCATTGAAATGCGACAGTGTTGAGATGTCCAGCACCTTGTTCACCTAAAAAATTGTCACCACACAATTTCTTCAACGCAGTAAATTCTTCTAATTTTTGTTTCGTTCTCTTCACTGTTCCAGAATGCAATGAAAAATTTTCCACCGCACTGTAGAAGCTACTATCTTTTCCACTCAATTCTGATGTGTCATGAACTTGACCTTCTGTAATTGTAACATTGCTAGTACAAAATTTAAGTCTATTTGTATCATAGGAACCCCAAGAGCTATTTCGAGAAGGCGGTATTCTATTATCACCCGAGCCCCACGAAGAATGCCTGGAGTGCGTTTCTTGTTTATCTCCAGGATAAGCGAGGAATACAGCAGAATCCACGCTGCTGCACGAACTTTGCCGAGATACAATAGGTTCTGTAGTACATGTTGATGTCCACGTTGGGCCGAAAGATGCCCTTTGCGTTTGCTTGGACTCGTCGTTGTCGGCAACGTTCTCAAACTGAGAAGCAAGCCCTTCGGTTTCCTTTTGTTGAATTTCTTTACTACCTACGGAGACAAATACTTCGTTTTCGGAATTTACATTGATATTTGAAGATTGGTGAATTATTTGTGCAGAAGAAGTCCACACTGGACTTTCTAGATTTGTAGGATCATTGATGTTACAACTCTCAGATATATGTTCAATTGGCTTATTAGACTGGTTTGAATACTGCTGATCACTTGCTTCCAGACACGATAATTTTTTGTCGCCTTTAGCACTTTTTTTAAATTCTGAATTGGCGGCAAACTCCTCTTCATGGGGCGCATGTGTTTGCATTCGAAATTCGTCAATAGATATAACTGAATGTATTTGACTATTATCTTCATAATCTTGTGTCTCAATCGGATAATCTTTTATCGTTCGGTCAGGCGCAAGATTTTCTAAAGATTGACTTTGTTGCCTAACAGGAATCAAATTCTGTAAAATTTTCGGTGACGAACTACTTGACCGTCTCAATAAAATCCTCGTACATCTTCTATCAACATCTTTTCCCGCTTTTTTTGAGCTATTTAAAGCTTGAATCAGGGGAGTAGGTTCACTTCCTGGCAGTAATCGAGCATCTTTAACGTTTTTTAAATTCGTTTCGCTTTTACTCCTTTGTAATTTTTCTTTATTTTTCATAGCATCTAACATTCCGCGGTAGGTTTCCAATTGGGCCAGAAAGTTTTTGTTTGGCTTTATGCAACTTCGCCTTTCTTTAACATGTTGCAGTGCATGATCAAAACCCCAATTGTAAGCTTTCATTGCATATGCTATTACAACAGATGCTGATCTACTAACACCCATTTTGCAATGTACTAACACTTTTGAGCCTTCCGCCTTTGCTTGGGAAATGTATTTGAATGTATTATCCCAATATTTCAGCAGATTTGTTTTTTCATCATCATACACTCTAACGTTGAAGTAGTCGAACATACCAGGAAAAAAATTATCGATTTCTCGAGTAACATTTAATATATGACGAACCCTAAAAAACAACAAAATGTGATTACCATTTGAAAACTTAAGATGACCACTTATTTCTATCTGTGTTGTAATTTAGTTTTTTGAGAAACTTATATCAAATTTGATTGAACGACTTTATTCAAAAAAGTTATTTTGCTAAATCGCGACGGATTCGTTAATTCGTTTGATATAATTATAAGAGAACACAATATATACAAATGTCGATCTTAAACTATGAAATGAGCATAGCAAGATTTACTTCTTTGTCGTACTCAAATGAATGATTTCTATTCAACTAATGAGTTACATTCGTATGCGCACTAAAAGTACTTACCCATTTCTTTGGAGTTCTTCCAGATTACTAGCATTCCACTCTGATCCTAAATAAACGTGTTCGAATATTTCGGTAGGGGCATCCATTTGTCCCAAAATAACTAGCATTTCCTCATCAATGAAAGGTTTATACTCTGCGAGATCCATATCTAAGTGCTCTTCTAAACGGCCTCTAATATATTTAGAAGTTACTTCATCCAAGTCAACGGACATCATGATCTCTTTCAGTTTCATCTTGATAACCCTTTCTGTTTCATCTCTTTCTCTTGGTCTACATTAAAAATAATATAATTTAAACAACATTAAAGATGACAAAATATTTGTTTTACTTATTTCTAATGGCATCTGGAGAAGGTGGTCGTTTGCTTTCTAAACAATCCATGGCATTCCACTCATTTAAGCATGATCTGTCTGATGCTATACGGCTTTCGTAGTAAGAAACCCATTCGTGGGAAGGTCCTCCAGGATAGAAATTGTTTTCCCGTGCTTTATGTGAAACTTTATGAAGCGTTTGAAGTGCTGACCTAAAATTAAATTCAGAAACATGTGGAAAATAAATTTTGAATTGATGATTTTTAAACTAAACTAAAAGTGATCCTGAATTTTTTTTTTCAAATGTTTCACGAAAGGTAGTCTATATTTTTAGAAGTATGTTTTTCAGCTTCATTACTTTGTATGGATTACTTTGTAGTAATAATGAAGTCTTCTTGATAGAATACAACAGTAGGGTTTTTGGAGTGAGAGGGTTTTTTTGATGCATTTCTCCTAATTTGAATAAGGCCTCTTCACTTCGTTGGTCGGAAGGGGAGTAAAGGGAGTTATTGATATTGATGAGTAATTAACATAATTCACCTGGAAGTGATGAAAATAAAAAATTGTAGAGCAAAATCCCTCGTTTTTCGGCTATTTTTTACATTGTTAGATTTGTTTTCCAGCTTTGACCCACTGTATAGAATATTCGGTCAAAAAATACGTTTGAATAGTGAAATTACAAGAAAATTGAATGCTATAAAACTTTGTAATATATACAGGGTGTTTTGCTAGCAAGTGTTCCAACAAGTACCAATCGATTCCTGATCAACTATTACGATGAGACATTTTGTCGTACAACCCCTCCCCTCCTTCACCCTTTTTTTAAGGGATGAAACCTTTTTGTCTGTGTAGGGAGGTGAGCTCAAAAAAACATTATAACTTCTGTTTGGTATATGACAGAAGAGAAGCCAAGATCTCAATAAAAAGAAAGAGTTATGACCTTTCCAACAGTGTCTCACATGTCTCGATACGTTGGCGAATGTGGCAAATATGAATTCATATTTCAAGCATAATGTTCAAACGTAAAATTTTGAAAAATTTTAGTTGAAACTTTACATTTTTATGCCTCGCCCTAAAAAATTTCCTTCATAATAAGGATATATTTTTTAAAAAAAAAAAAATGTACCCTTAAGATATCTTCCAAATAAAACTGGAATCATGTCAATATCTTTAGTATATCAACAATTATTAAGATTTTTGTAGAGTCACTATTAACATTTTGTGGGCTCAGTGGAAACAGTTTCTGCCCGGAATAGATTTTGCGGCAAGTTTTTTACAATTTTTAACTAAAATTTTTCAAAGTTTTACGTTTGAACATTCATATTTGCCACATTTGCCAGCGGATTGCGACATGTGAGACACTGTTGGAAAAGTTATAATGCGTACTTTTTATTGACACCTTGTTTTCCCTTCTATCGTACCTCAAACAGATGTTATAACGTTCTTTTGAGCTCACTTCCCTACACAGACGAAAAAAGTTTCAGCCCTTAAAAAAAGTGGTGGAGAAGTGGTTGTACGACAAAATATCTCATCGTAATAGTTGATCAGAACACTTCAAGGAATCGATTGGTAGATGTTGGAACACTTGCTAGCGAAACACCTTGGATAATACACAAAAAACGCTTAGTATGAAGCTATAAACTGGAAAATGTCCGAAAATATCAAGTTAGCACAGGGGCGTCGAGGTCGAAAACTCAGATTCTACACCCGAGAGTACCCCCAAATGACATGTCCCAATTTCATTAACTTCGAAATACTTTCCAGCTAGCCCTCAAATTTTTCATTATATCGACTGGACTTAAAAAAAGCTATTAATAATCTGCAAGATGTAGAGTATTAACTTACCACATTGCCTGAACAGAAACAGGTTTAAATATGTGTGTTTTACCAAAAACGCTTATACTAAAGCCTCTGTAACAGAAACAGAAAAACAAATTAGATAAAATTATCTTTTGTATTTAATCCGCTTAAGTATAAAGTATTCAAAATGTTACGCGCTTGTGGTTGAAATGTATAAAATTGAATGCAATGATTAAAAACCTTGACTATACAAATTATAATTGGTAGACAAAAAAAAGATGCGTCAATATCTAAAATGAGCAAGTAAGTAAACTATGTATATTACAAAAGATAAAAAATGAACTTAAATGTCGACCATCGAGATCCAAAATGTCAATTGAAATAACAACTTTATATTATCAATTTCAAATTCGGTTCAAATCAATTCAGTACAAATCAATTTTAAAAGCAATAGGAAACAATATCATTCACTAATTTTCATCAGTATAGTTTTAAGAACGAATACACATTTTACTTGAATACAAATATGCAATTAAAAACTATTCGGTTTTAATACGTGCTCAGCTCAAATAAAGTTTAAAACTGTTCTTAACTATTATAACTTTAAATTCATTTTAAAGAAATGTTCAATATGGTGACATTTACTAATAAGCAAAAAACAATGGAAGTTTTATATAAATTTACATACCCATCTCCATCCAAACGAATTGTTGTGTCTGCCAAAATTCGCAATACAAGCCCAATTGTTGCTCTCTCATTAAAATCTATTCCAAGTAAACAAGACTCTTCCACATCTTTACCAGTGCCAGGAAATTGTCCCTTTTCTAATTTATCACAAAGTGTATTCGATTTAGTTGTTCGAATTTGTTGAATGGAAACATTGTTATCATTGTCACAGTTCACTTCAGCTGTACTGATTATTTCTACATTTGAACTGGCTGGACTAATGACTTCTTCACCAATATTTTGCATACAGGATTCTACTTTCGACATTCTTGATTGCTTCTTACTTTTCATATGATTATTATTTGCATATTTGGACCGAGAAACTATGGCTAAGTACCTAGTACGATTCGGTCGCTGAGACTCTAATTTAACCGCCTACAAACAAATCAAATTAATAAAAATGATTCGGAAAATAATTGAAAATTAACAAAGAACGATTGAAGTAATTGTAACAACAAATGCATCAATGAAATTTCTGAATTACCATTTTAAGGGTTTCCTCATGGCTCAATAAATAAAACATTGATTGCAGATGCTGTTGGATATCAGAGCTGGTACTAAGTGTGCTATTGGTGGAACGATTAGAATCAGTGCTCTGCCTTCTTTCTGGGGTGTTTTGAGGGAAGTCATTAAGCGCCAACACCAAGGCAGTTCCTTTTCCGGCAAAGAAGCATTCACTAGAAACACTTTAAAATCAACTATTCAATATCAACGAGATGAAGAAAATTTTAGTAGTAATGTAATGTTTAGTGTAGTGTCCTTTAGTCTTGTTTTATTCTTCAATATCTATGTTTCTTTTCACTTGAAGAGTACCGGAGAAGAAATATACAAACCTGCGCTCATATTTTTCGTTTTCGTCTTCTTCACCTTCACCATCCTAGAAGAATAAGAATTCTTGAAGATTTTGTTTTACTGTTGCATTGCTTTACTATACAAAATGCTACTTTATTTTGCTTGAGAGAAAATGTTGTTATCTCTGTTCAGCTCATACAATTGCGAATTTTTAAAACTATTTCATTATGTTAAGCGCAAACTATTCCTAACACACACTGTATTCGACATAGAACACTTTTGTCCTTCCCATGGAAAACTCATGATGAGAATTAAAATGTTACCACTGTTTTTTAAAACAGAACAAGTTGACTTAAGTGCATTTGAAAGAACAACGTAAACGAAATAAATTGAGTTGTGTTCCAAGTGGCTTCCCTAATCCGTTATAATGTTATATAGTATACTTATAATTTTAAGCTGATGTTGATAATGACTTCAAGGAGTGGTTTTAAAATATCATTGAAAAGCAAACAATATGTAGTTATTATATTTTAATTTTCAAATAATTCCAAACCCGATTATTTGAAGTTTTCAACCAATTATTGAAGTAGATACATATATTTCAAACAATCACCAGCTTCCAAATAACTGCTTTGGAATAGAGGTTTTAGAATACCTTTTTATTCATCATGTGTTTTACATGAACTAATATACAATTTTCGTAACATTGCTATTACAGAATGACCGCTCCTTTTCGGAAATTTCGAACATTAAGTAAACATTAAATATTTTCTTGTAACAATTTCCTAAAGTTTTCTAGATATGTATGCACAAAGACAAATTTTAAATAATTGTTGTAATTTTCGTCTTCTCTTATTGGCAATGGAGACATATTTCGTTTATTAATTTCAACTAAATTTTGTAATAAAAAAATTTTCCAGGATTGTTTTAAAATAATTCCTGTTTATAATACTTTCTGCATTACTCCTATCTCGTTTTTTTTATTTTTCATTCATTTTTGACTTAATGCATCGGTATGCAAAAAATTTAACAAATTTTTAAAATCTAACACCGGTTGCAATTTGAAGTAGTGCTTTTAAAAATTACAGAAAATGAATCTATAATCCTTTTGATGGGAACTATAATGAATTAAGGGCATGTCAGAAGTTCATTATTATTAAACACATTTGTATTGTAGACGTGAGTAAGCACCAAAATACAAAAAAAAATTCCAAATATATCATTTTGATAGTTAATAACTAAAAAACCAACTATTGAAGAACTTGTTCCGAAAAATTCCGTTTTTCCGGAAATGTACATTAAAAAAAGTATCGGACATCAAGCATTAAATGACAAATTTTCAGAAAACCTTAAATTGCAATTGAAGCAGAATAATTGAGACTCCATCACAAATTGCGAAATCATCAGTTTTTTTTTTTCTTAAAAATCCACAAAATTTGTTTTTCAAGTTCATTACTCTGAAGCATGATAAATCATCTTAAAATTAGACGATGCAAAATGTTGTTCTTGTACCAAATTTTGTCAATCGCATGAAATTAACAAATAAAAAAAACGAGGCTACTCTCAACTCACTTCCACAAACTGTCAAAAAAACTTTAAGGAAACAAAGGAGCTATCCACGATTTGTCTGACGGGAATTTCATTTGGAACTACCCGAACGATTATGAATGGGACTTTTATTTTTACTCAACACAATATTTCACATCAAGAACATATAAATTTAGATATCTTAGTTTTCACAGCCTTATATAGATTTGTTTTCATACCGATATAGAACACTGAGGAGATCCTGCCAAACTTGGAGATCTTTGCACTGTCACCAATGCCATTTTCTATTTCTACTCTTCCTTTATTGAAATCGCTAATACATTTTTTAAAATACACGCTTTTTTACGCACCGTAAAAACGACAAACAGAGCTCTTTGCAAGAAATATATAACAAAACACTCAAACCAACGCCATTTTTGTTGCTTTCTGTCATTCGTAAAAGTCCAAAAACAAACATCTAATTTAGACTATTCGAAACCTTCGTTCAGTTCGTTTGAATGTTAAAGATGCTTTCCATTCCACAATTCTAATTCATAAATTAACTTTGATTTTATTCAGGCGAACCTGACTTACGTGACTGACTTATAAATGAACTAAATAATTCTATAATTAGTAATTATAGAACTAATGAAGCACAACCATTCTAAAATATTCAAAGAAAATGTTCTTCTAACTTTTAAGTTGGATATCCGGCATTGACCACATAAATAAATAATAAAGAATTATAAACCAAATAAAGCAAAGTCGTTATAAGCACAGACCGTTGTTAAAGGTGGAGTTTGCCAAACAAAACTAGAAAATTATAAGCATGTGCTCTAACAAATTTAAATTTGCATATCTTGTTTTCCGTTAAATAATTTGTTTTACTTAAACATCTACAGTTGCTTATTGAAACGAAAAATAAAAGATGAACAACATTACTATTTATTATCTACAGTCGAACACTAAAAATCAGTTGCTTGCTCAGAATCCAGCAAATTTAACGAATCTAAGAATGCATTCAAGGATGGATCTCTGCCTCGAAAAACGCGGAAGTTCTCCGCCGTAGTTTTGGAACCTCCATGCGCCAAAAATGTTTCCTTGAATCTCTTCCCAACAATCTGCATATCTTCCGGCTTCTCTAAAAACATCGTGTAAATGTCTGCTGCTAGTAGTTTCGAAAATAAGTGACTATATAATGCTGCTGACCAGTTTCCAGCAAAGATGTCTACCATCGAGCAAGGATGAGAATCCTTCTTGTCTAAAGGCATGCACATATAGACCGGCCAGAGTCGCTTAACTACATCCAACCAAAAGTTCTCACTCCGATGCAATTCCATGTCTAGATCAGAGTAATAAATCTCATTGCAAAGCCTGTAGCCCGCCATATGCGTCTGGAGGCGATTTATGTTATCGAGAACATCATCTGGAACACTCTCGTTGGAACTGTAATGTCCGGATAAGGTCTTTAGAATGGCAGGATTCTCTAGGAAATTCATGAGTACGTGTCCACAGATTTGGGAGGCATCCCACTCGATGTTAGATAATCCTGCCAAGTCACTGTATCTGGCCTTGGTGAGCAAGTGTTGAAGTGCCGTCCCGAAGTTCTTAAATAACAGTCGCAAGTCTCGCATTGATAATAGATACGGCTTCCCATAATTCGGTGTATTGAAATTGAATATAAGTGCTGCTAAGGGTTTAATCTTGTACGCCTCATTGCGGTTCCCAATTCCAACCATCCAACCCTGCTTTTCGCCATTCTGATTCGCCTTCGAGAAGCAATCAATGTAAATGCCAGCCACCGGTCCTGCACTTGCTCCGTCAAAAATATCGAAGTATTTAACATTGGGATGCCACGTCTCGACATCAGTTCTCTCCCGAAATTTAATGTCGAATAAATTCTCGGAAAATTTAAACAATCCCTCCAGAACTTTGGGCAAGGGAAAGTATTCCCTGAGAATTTCCTCGTCCAAATTGAATTCCGACTTGAGCTGCTTTCTCTCCCAGTAATGAATGTCGTAAGCCTCCAGATTCCGATCGAATCCACTCTTCATGGCGAATTCCTGCAGTTGATTTATTTCTCTGGCCTGCGCTGGTCCAGCGTGCTTCACGAGATTGTGAAATATATTTTTTACATTTTCAACACTCTTTACCATTTTTGTTTCCATCGACATTACTGCGTAGTTTGGAAAGCCGAGGAGTTGTGCTTGTCTTTTCCGCAAAGCTCTAATTTTTTCGATGTGGGTGCTATTTTCTAAGCTCTTATTGCCCAGTCCTGATGCTTTCCTTACATCTGCTTGCCATATGTTCCATCTCTCATCACGATTTGGGCAATATTTTAGAAAATTCTCAACCACCTGAGGCTGAAGTGATATTTTCCACGGACCATTGGTAGGATTGTTTGAATCTAACGCGATTGATTCAAGAAAATCAGCGGGAAAATCTCGCACTAAAGAATAATCGGATATTGTGTGTGAAAACTGCCTAGTAATTGTCTGTAACTTATTCTTAAAGTTTGCCCTTTCAGATCCCAAGCTCTTCAAGACTTCATTCAGTTCGTTTCTTTTTTCTGTATCCAAGTCAAGACCGTTCAACTTGCCTTCCAGCACGTACTTCATGCACAATCTCCTTTCCTCTTTGTCGGCAAATTCATCTTTTTCCAAAACGCCTTTCAGTGATTCGTATATTTTTGAACTATTGAATTTTGACGCCCTAGCAGTTCTAGCGCGGTCATGAATATTCATGTAGTGTGTTGTTGGCATCAAAGAGCTATGGCCAAGGTACAGGGTTTTGGCAATACCCCATGTTATTTCTAGTGCGTTTGTAATATCTTCCAGTCTGTTGAATATTTTATCTGCAGGATTTAACGGCGACTTCCCCAAGGACTCTTCAACTTCTGTGACAGTTTGCTCCAGACATCTGGCTTGTTTCGCTATTGCTGCTTGACAATTTTCTATCGTCAGCCCATTGAACTGCGGCAACCCATCATCTGGTTTAATTAGAGCACTTATAACATCTAAATCTTCGCCAATTTCGGGTACCCTAAAATAGAATTAAGATTAAATAATTAAGAATTCAATCCTTTTCTTCAGCTGTATTCAATTACAATACAATATAACCGTTGCGTTTCCTTGTGGTACTGATGCAGCGCTTAATAATTAAGCTGCTCCTACAGACTCTGGGAAGACAATACATTTTATATTGCCGCAACAATAAAAAAATCACAATTCAAGTATTGTCACATTTGACATGAAGATTTATTATTACAGTGCTACCAAGTATTTGGTATAAAATGGGATGCATTCGAATGACTGCACTCTATAATTATTAATTAAACTGTAAAACAAAATATTGCGAAACGAAACGGTAGTTGCTTTCATCTTGAAATTCGTTTACATTTGAGTCATGAAATGAATTTATTTTTGAAATTCAGGACAAGTAGCTTTTGCACTGCGCGATTTGACAGCTAATGTGGTTGCAATTCGAGATCGAGACTCGAGCCTTAATGGCGGTGAGTGATTAGATTGGTGGAAGTGGGAAAGAAGTCTACGTGTTGACAAAATTGGGTATAGACCTGATATAGATTCCAGATACATTTGATGTTTTTGAAAAAAAGTTCTGTAAATATTAAACGATGGCAAGATTAACCAATTGTTACCGTGCAGAGGACATGGCTTATATAAATGTTGGTAGAAGGCAGCTTCCTCTTGTTGCAGGAGATAACTTAATGGTAAATGTCACATTCCGCAATTGAGAAATATGAAAGGTTGATCCGAATTAATGAACATTGGATTAAATATTTTCCTTATTGCAGATGGTAATGGATTTGAACAGCAAGGGATTAGTCATTGACTGTCCATCGGTCCGGGGTAAAGATTTAGAGGAATTTACAAGGAAATATAATTTGCTTACACATGAAGAATTGAAGTCATCTTTAGAAGTAGAAAGCGCAGAGCTACTTTCGGTACTAAGTCAGTGTGTTCAATGTGTTGGATGTCGCAGAAGTGTAGAGAGACTGTTTTATCAATTAACTTTGTCTGGTCATAATACATTGGATCCGATTGTCATTAAAAAAAGTGGAGTTTTAAGTGTTACTGAGCTAAAATTGAGATCTCCTCAATCACTTTGTTCTCTGCTGCACAAACATAATGAAATCCTAAACAATCTTCTTGAGCATCATATAAAAACAAAAAAGAGTTCAAGGTGCGGTTTGCATTCGTTAGACACTTTCCGATCCAGACCGTTTTCCGAAACCTGGAGGGAAGTGTGGAATTGCATGAAACACAGATGCAAGGATGAGATTGTCGTGATAGAAACAAAAGAATTGCACGACGCTCTGGACAATTATTTGAAAAAGCATAAGTTTTGCCAGGAATGCCGAACAAAGGTAATAAGTTACTATGAATGTCCTTCAATCAAAACTATTGCGAATAATTTATTCCCCACAGGTTGAAAAGGCGTATTCCCTGCTGGTAAGTGACTCTACTAACAGTAAGGAGAAAGGATTTGTTCCTTCGTTGTATTCAAACATAAGAAAGTGTCTGGCAGAGAAACACGTGCACATACAAACAAAGGCCGACTTTATTGACGGTTTGATAAGGAAAGCTGAACCCGAAATCAATGGAAGGTGAATACATTTCTCATTAACAATAGTTCTTCATTTAAAAATGTTCATTTCAGTTTTTCAAAACAACGTGAAAGGCATGCAAAAACACTGGAAATCGCGCAAGAAGAGGTCCTCACTTGTGTCGGTATGGTTCTGTATGAGCGTCTTAAAAAAATATACATAAGCCTGCGCGAGGAGGAGAGAGCCTGCCAAGTTCTGGCTGCAGTAGGTGTGCATGCGCTTTGTCGAAGCTTTGATATGTCTGTGGAAAAGAAGCAAGGTATCAGCAACTTAGAACTTCTTTACAAAGAAATAAGTAAAGCGGAGAAAGCAAAGGAGCATAAGAAGGAGCAGAAAAAACTCAAAAAGAAGAAGAAGAAGATACAAAAGAAAGGAACAAGCTTCATTATGTGCACTGAAGAAATAGATGACTTAGAGGCACCTTTTAAGGATGATCTGAACATCATTGAGTGCCCTTGCGGTAGCGATGGAGAAGCATGCACGAAATCCATAGACGGTGGCTACAGCTCTGAGCAATCTCACCTTAATTCAAGAACTTCTAGTGTTGGGTGTTCTCCCGAGGGTTCTGAGGTATCTTGTTTCGACGGGTTTTGTAACCATGATCATCATCATCAGGCTTCTTCAGAGAATCTTACTATCAAATGTTCATTTGATAACAATTCGTGGTTGCAGCATTCGTTAACAGCAAATTTTCTTAGCCTCCAACAAATGCTAGTAAGTAACAGTCAAATAATCTTTAATATACCAGAACTCTGTTCCAAGTGAACATGATTTAACTTCCCATTGGATACTGTTGAAAATTTTATTACCTACAGAGAAATGTTTTCATTTAAAATTTGGTATATTCGGCATTTTATAATTTCCGTTATTTTTAGGACGATTCTGACGAATTTGGGAAAGAAGACAACTTTTACATTCCAGATGAGGTTGTTTTGGAATACAAATGTAAGGAAGGAAAAGTTAAACAACTTCGGCAAGAATTACGCGAACATTTAAAAGAAAATTTCGCCCAAATGTGTATAAAATCTCGAATGGCTCAAGCAAACTGTAAAATTTCAAATTAAATTAAATTTTGAAATAGCAAATTTGTCTCAAATTATTTTTTGAATTTCGTTAACATTTTTATTCCTTAATGTAGATATTCTAATGGTAAGGGCATGTTTGGGTTTGCTCAGTTATGTCTCGATATGCAAATGGTGGAAATTAATGTTAAAAATATGTTGAAGGAGAGGAAGAAGCGTAGGACGTAGGTATACTATATATTATAAGGGAGTCCTACTTTCAATTTTGTCATTTGTATATTGCATTTTAAATAAATAATATTTTAGTCTACATAGTTCGAAATGCAAAGGCAGGCATTTGTGCCACCGAAGCCGAAGGAATTCTTCAATGCTATTCTTCTCTCCGACCGCGACGGCTTCCATTCAGCGGCTGATTGAGGCACTGTAAAATGAATGTCCTTGTCTAGGCAATCAATATTAATCGACGGTGGTATAAGCCTATTTTGGCAAGATAAAATTGTAAAAACTGTCTCAACGTTGCCAGCAGCTCCCAAGAGATGGCCATGTGCTCCTTTTGTCGACGACACCACAATGTCCTTTAGATTCGATTTGAACACAGTTTCAATCGCTCTTGCTTCTATAATATCTCCAGTTGGAGTGGAGGTAGCGTGAGCATTAATATAGTAGATATCACTCTCTCTAATGCTTGCATCCTGAATAGCACGTTGCATAGCTAAACGGGCTCCAACTCCATCTGGACTAGGGGATGTGAGATGATATGCATCACCAGACAAACCATACCCTAGAATTTCAGCGTGAATGTTTGCATTCCGTTCAAGTGCATGCTGCAGCTCTTCCAACACCAAAATTGCTGAACCTTCGCCCATCACAAAACCATCCCGTTTCGAATCGAATGGCCTGGATGATTTTTCTGGTTTATCGTTGTACGAAGTGCTGAGGCCTCGCAATCTGCAAAATCCAGCAACAGATAACGGGTTTATACAAGCTTCACCGCTCCCGCAAATCATGATATCCGCATCTCCATGTTTTATGAATCGGAAACCATCCCCGATAGAATGGGCACCGGTGGCACAAGCCGTGGACACCGAGTGATTTGGGCCCTTGAATCCATATTTAATGCTAATTTGTCCTGCACCCATATTTGGCAAAATCCTTGGAATAAAGTAAGGGCTCAAACGATTGTATCCTTTACTCAAATCCTGATGAGACGAATACACATCGGAAAAGTCAAACATGCCCATTCCTACACAGACTCCAGTCCTGAATTTCGTATCTTCGGTGATTGTACTCAGACCGGCTGATTCAATAGCTTCCTTTGCTGCGAGTAATGAAAACAATGTTGCCGTGCTCAAACTTTTCAGCTCACTTTTTGAATAGGTACTTTCTATGTTTAAATCTGATTTATTTACCCGAGCTGCAATCCTGCATGGTATGTTCTTGTAGTCATCATCCAGTTTAGATATAGCACAACCACCCTTTATAAGCTGATTCCATGATGAATTTACATTGTTACCAAGAGGTGTTATTGCCCCCATTCCAGTCACCACAATTCTTCGAATTTGCTTTGATATCATTTGTGAATTCTGAATATTGACTACTATAAGTTAATACAATATATAAAGCAATTCAAAGTATTTACGGATTTGTTTGAAACCAAGAAATGAAGAATTACATCCTCTAAACAAAGATAACCAAATTTAAACTTCAAAATATTGATACAGATGATAACGTAGGTTCCGTTCGCAAAGTAGATCTCTTACCAACATTTATCCGCAGGAAAGAACGTTCTCCAAAATAAAACATCGGATAATGTAAAACCTATTTATTGTATTACAGTTTTTAATTATTACATCTTATTTTTTTGTATATTTATGCATACCATTGAATTTTTAATTTTTCAAATATTGTAACGTACTTAACCCCGGTGCCGGTCAGTTTCTAGTCTCGGGATTTGCACTGGCGCCTCTGGTGGAGAAAAAGAACATTTTTCTCATAACGTCCAGCTTTCCTCATTTTACCTTTCACGGCAAAAAGAGATGAAAATGGGTAGGGACTGAAGGGACGAAGGCTATGTAGTGACCCATAGCAAAACGGATGATAAATTCGAGCTCAGCGGCCTAATTGCATCTTACAATTAAAATCGTTGAGTTTGCTTAATTATTTGCATAATTTTTTGCTGCCCAGTGTAATCAAATCATTAACGGCTCTACAGGCCTGGCAATCCTGGCGCCCTCTATGGTTCAATGCCCTCATTTAAGAACCACTTGAACTGTTAATTCATATTAAATAATAAATTTCCATACACTGCATCTTATATTTGCCTATACAACAAAATAACCGAGCGCTGAACTATTTTTTTTTTCGCTCGCCGCTACTAAGAAAATCTTTGTTAGTATCTTTTCCTCTTCTCATTAATGTTTTTTTAATTTTTGTTTTATTAAAACCCAATCTAAAGGAAAAAATGTTGGCTGTAATTGCTATGTTTCGCATAGTTACCGAAATCTGTATGAAGCCTTTCTATGCTATATTTCCCGAAGTTCTGTAAAAAAATTAACCTCACGGAGGTTTTCTTTAAATAGTTCATTTAATATTTTTTTCAGAGATTAATGTTGTTAGTTCGTTGGTACAGATACAGGATGCATCCGATGCATATTCAATTATCGCAAATGATTACCAGAGGAAAAAATGTTGACTCAAACAAAAGTTGCTTTTATTTAAAAGTATGTATAATAAAAAATAATTGGGTGACAAACATTTATCAGAGTGAATCAACATCAGAAAATCATAACAAATGTAAAGTATATTGTTCTAAGTTTCACCGTACATATTTTGTCTTATATTTATATATGTTTTCTCTGTAAATCATCCACATTCGTTTGCAAGTCTCTTGCTGATTAAATTAAATTAGTCCAAATATTCCCTTCTGTTATGCTTCGTTATCACTATTTAAAAAAAAAAATCGTTAATTAAGTTATAATATAATTGATGGGATACCTTCTTCAGTCGAGCAAATTTAATATGGATTTTATGTTTGATCAGTACAATATAAGAAAACTAATTTACTTCTTTTAAAGCAGTTATGTAAGCTGATGTAAAAACTATTATATTTATTATCACATAAAAAAATTTGTTATTAAAAAGTTCCTTTATTTATTTAACTGTATAACTATTCACAATTAAAAAACGCATCAACACCCGTTATAGAAAGTTAACAAACATCGGGATTATATATCTTGAAGCTCCTTAAAG
Source organism: Leptogaster cylindrica (assembly GCA_963082835.1). NCBI lineage: Eukaryota > Metazoa > Arthropoda > Insecta > Diptera > Asilidae > Leptogaster > Leptogaster cylindrica. The sequence goes on from OY720106.1 coordinate 35,511,179, forward strand.
ACCATGGAATAATTTTTAAAAAATGCTGAAAGTTTCAACATGAAAGAATAAATATAAAAAAAAAAGCATTTTACAAAATTTCTCATTAAATTCATTTTTATGATACAACGAAGGAAATATTTAAGGAAATTTACATTCAAATAACAGCAAGTCAACTAAAGTATTATTTATTTGGAAAATTTTCGTAAAAATGTATACGAAAAAGTATAATTGAATTGTGAACACAAGTAGGAAATAGAATACAAATTTGTTTGCAAACAAACCATACTTTTTTGTTATCTTTTTACATCCTAAAAGTACCTTTTTATGCTAAACCATAAAACTACATTTATAAAACACGATTTATTGCTAATCTGCTTACATTAAAATTTATGTTGAAGAAATTCCTTATCGTAGATAATAAAAATTAGTTATTAATTTAAGTGAAATAAAATTATCTGTACACTTTGAGAAAATTTTTTAAGCTAAATACACTACATATGGATTTTTAAATATGTACTTAAGGGACAATATACATAACCTCTTGAGATTTCCAAATATAGAAAAACTGTATGAACGATCCGTTTTGACAAAAATTGGCAATTTATTTAGCATATAACAATCACATGAATAAAGAAATGAAAACCTTGGATGAAAATAACGACTGTTAATGGTGGTAAAAACCAGTTACACATATGATAAAAAGGATGTAGTTGCAATAATTATAGCACACTTTTTTTTGTGTTTGATATATCGAAAATAATTACCGAAGTAAATACAGCTTTTGGGAAGCCAGTTATCAGACCCTTGAACGTTTATATGAACGATTTAGTTCAATAACGCATCCATTGTGTAAGGATGCGGCTGATGGTCGGGTCAGTCTAATATCACAACCTGTAAATCACTTGGAGCAGAGACAATAGGTAATTTTGAGGGTATGTTTCTCCATGGCTTTCGAGCTGCGCGCCGCAATTCTGTCACGGAATATATTTTACGGGCTTTCCTGAAAATATTCAAAAAAGTTTATATAAAAATTCGTGTCACGTACAGTGCATATTTGTTCAATTACCTGCTTCCCTCTGTTGCTCTAAAGTACACATCATCAGGAGCATCCATCCAACTAATGACTTGCTTTCTGCCAGATCCAGTTCGAGCCATTTGTGCAATTTTTGGTTTCCCATTTAACTAACATTCAACGTATTATTCAACATGTACTGAAAATGTTTTTGAAAAGTTCTTACGTGATGTCTGGGTAATGGTTGTCCTGCAGCAGCCGCTGCAGCCATCATTGCCGCATATTGCTCCGGACTAGGACGATGTGATGGCATGGGATCCTTGTTTGGTCGCTTCGCTGGCGGTCCCACGAGTACTGGATCTATGTCGAAAAATAGTGCAGACATAAGTTTATATTATCTAAGACCAAATTTGTTTTGTCTTCATAAGGTACGAATTTTTGAAAATTTTACATAACATTTAGTTTATAAAATTTTAATTAACATAGTCACAAGTTCAACTTTATAGAGGGTTAACAATTATGTACTGAAACAATTGTTCGTTTTTGCGATGCGCGCTGACGGGACACAATCCCAAAGTTATCAAAATACATTTGTTAAAAGCATTATCAAAACAGGAAATTTATTAAGTATGAAAGAAGGATACTCACTGTCAATTCCATTAAGTTCCTCATATGATCTTTTTTTCATTGTAGCTGGATTCAATAAAATTTTCTCTTGTTCTGTTTGCTTATTGGGGACTCTTTCATAGAGCAAACTGCCGTCTGGTGCTTTTGGTGGTTTTGGGAAAGCAACCTTTTCTGGTTTTGGTAAGTTCTCTTTTGGAGTCAATATTAGCCATTCATTTGATCCAGATCCAGGTGTACCCAAACGATTAGCGATTTTTGTAACACTTCCCCGTTCCTTCTTCTTGAACAGTAAGAGTCGCTTAATTTCGGCTTGTGATCTTCCAACCAATTGTAGAGAGACTAAAACGAACATATCAAAAGCAATTAAAAAGAAATTACTAAAGAACGAAATTCCCGATATTCGCTTACATTCTTGTTTAATAGCCTGAACATTTATAGGAAACGTTGGATGGCGGGCTGCTTTTCTCGGTTTAATCAAATTTCTGCAAAGAATACGAGATAGACGTGTTGCTGCAGTTGTTTGCAAGCAAAATGCAGTTCTGGTTTTCATTATAGCTTTCGGGGAGCCCGATCGGATTGCAATTCCATGAGCCTGTGCATAGTGTCTAGCTAAATGTGTTTTTAATTTGAACTCTTTACCACAGTTTACTATTGAGCATCTGAAAAAGGACAAAAACCAAAATCCAGCATTGTCTTTTTTTTTAACAATAAAAATGCTTTTTTTTCTCTTGAAATTAAAAAAAGCTAAATTTATTACCTGAGTTGTTGTCTATTTGTTAATTCGTTTAATGATTCGTCGTCTATTTCACTGCCAGCTCTTTTCTTAATTTGTTCCACTTCGTTTTCGACTAACCTTGTGGGAATCTTCAAGCCTCCATACTTTTTCCAATAATTCCAACAAGTTTGACACAATCGACAATTCATGTGCAACGAGCCCCAGGGATACCACTAAAATGAGGAAGTATATTGTTCCCATAATAATTATTTGTAAATCCAAAAAAAATTACCGCAGGTGATGTGACTACTGAACATGATTCACACGGTTTCCCATTGACCGCTGAAATGTCTGCACTCCCATTAGTTGTGCCATTAAATACTCCTTTTGTGTTGTTTGATGGTATCGCCGAGTTTGTTTTTGTATAATTCGGAATGTAGACTTGTTTCAATTTCGACTCTGCTTCCACAGCCTTAACTCGTTTTTGTTGAACATATCTATCTGTGGTTTTCCACATATAGTAATACTCGACGATGTTTTTTAACGTTTTCCAAGGCAACTATTTTTAAATAATTACTAAATAATATTGCAATAAATATATATTTTTTGCACTTACAAAATCCTGTCTTATATCGTTAAAATCCTTCCCATATTTATCTAGAGCTTCTTCAAACAGATTGGCTTCCGAAGCGCTCCACTCCTCCATTTCATCCCGGCATAAAACTGGCCCACTAGAAGGCACCAGGGAGCACATTGCTTCTTCTATATTATAATTATGCCTATGTAAAGTGTCCATTGCATGGAACTGGAACATACATATCCATATAAGTTACAATTGCAGTGAATAACAATCAGAAAAACTACCAATGTAATGTCTCGACTGGCTGCAGCTGCCGACATATGAAGTGATGGCTGTTTCACAGAACTACTACAATCTAATGCTCTTGCAAATGTACCAATAGATCTTGACACAACTAAAAATTGATCTATTTTTCTATCTGTTAAAGAATGGTTTGGTGTCCACACCAATGTTTCTAGGTTTTCAAGTTTGCGATCATCTGTCTCAGTATCCTTAAGGAGGGCAGTCACTTCGGTCTGGTATCTGCTGCCTACTCTTATTTCACCTTTATCTGCTAGCAAGGTTTTTTGGTTTGGATCAAAAACCAAACAGTAGAAGAACATATCCTGAAAAAATACATTTGGTAAATTATCTAAACATGTTCGGCGCGCAATGGCTAAAATGTCGAAATTTACGACTCACGTCTTTGTTAAGATAACTAGTAAGCGATTCTGTTTCGTTGAGCAGAGTTACAGAGCATTTTCCTCTAATGTGGGTGGCAGGCAAAGTTTCAACTTGTCTTGATAAAAATAATTCTCTATGTTTAACCTGATGTCGTTGTTTTGGCGACAACATTTCTTGCTTTTCGTAAGAAGGTGTTATTGTTCCGTTTGGACTAGTTCTTTCTTCCTCCATAGTAGCTGCAAAGTTCAAAAATTAATTGTCAACAAACAAATTTTTTTTAACAATGTTTCATTTATTGAGTGGGCCGTCTCTGTTATGATTAAAATGCGTTCTTTTGTTGTTAACGACCTCATGACTGAATTTGCCATAGTTTTTACTTGACATATGTTAATTCATAGGATCATGACATATTATGTTATTTAACATAGAAATTAATTCTTAAAGATCAAACTAACAGATAGCCCACCCTGTAGATTAAATTTTAAGATAGAGTAACTGATTGAAGTCAAAAGGCTTATTTTTTCTAAACACGAATTTCTATTTAAATCTAAAATATTCCTTCGGCCAGACACAAATATTCGCGCAATGATTTTGTAGATTCTGTTAAATATGCACATAATGGAAAAATATCAAAAAAATCTTCAACTCCTTATTATATCATCAAATTCGCGTATGTTTTGCATATACTCAAACAAGGTTTTAATGTTCATGAGTTTTAAAAAAAAACATACCAATGGAAGTGTCCAGAACTGCTTGGGCTGCCTGCTCCTCCCCAACGGGGGTTCGTAACCAAGTTTTCTTGAATTTCATAGCTGAGGGTGAATCTTCGGCCGTGACAGCTAAAACAAAATGTTAACTTTATTAGAACAACCGAAGATATAAATGGGATTTTTGATTTTATAATACATTTTAATAACTAAAATAAATAATCGTGTTTTATACAAAGAAACTTTGATATATAAATTTCACAGCATTTTTGATACCTATGCAAAAAGTTATTTGCATATACTATGAAAATATTCATATCAAGTCATACATATTGTAAAATAAGATATTTATATAATTGTTATCAACAAATGATTAATCTTCATAAAGATTACTTATCGTTCTGACTTCTGACTAATAAAATTCGAAATTTAAGCGAAACCAAAGATTAAAAATAATTCCATCAGTTGTTCATGAATTTGCATGGATCCTGGAATTTCTGAAACTATCCTAAAGGTTTGGAATTTTGTTGAATTAATTTTCAACAATTTTATCGATTTCGACGTGTTTACCTTCTGTATGAGGAAACTATTTCTTATTCTGATAGTTCACTGATTTTTAAATAAATTGCAACTGAACAATATTTTGGCCAACGTAGAACTTCGAAACAGTGTCCTTCAAGTTATTGTCAGATATAATTGCCAGAATGTAAATTAGAAGTTGGCCTAGAAAGATGCTTCGAGGATCACTGCGCATTTTCCTTTTTTCTAATCACACCTTTAACGATGCAGAAGTCGGAATAATCTTATTAAATGCTCATTCGTCAAATGGCAAACTTTCCCTACGCGCATTTGTACTTGACGCTCAAAAGAATTTAGTTTGTACTTTTCCGCAGCCTTATTTATAATTGGTGAGCGCCGTGGCCTGAATCTTTTCAGATTCCTTTCATGTTGAACCTTTCTACAGTATTTTGCAGATGACGAGATGTTTATTCTCGATAGAAAGTTAGAATCAGTTGACAATCCTCTTACAGTTTTTGATCTTAAATTGTACCATTTTGTTGCAATTATTTCACAGATTTTATCGGATTTTGTGCACAATTAGAGAGAAATATTCCACGACTAATTCCAGAATGGTTGAAATGCTTCACTGGCTTTGAAATTATTTACAAAACCGTCCCAAATAATTGTTCATACATATCTAGAAAATGTATTATGCAAAATTCAATTAAATATGAATTAGTATAGAATGATTTAAACTTCATAGTATTTTCGCGAAATCAATGAAAATTTAATGAAAATGAGTATAAATAAAATTCATGGAAAGTTTAGCATTTAAATTTAAAGTATTACTTACATTGATGTTTATCAGCCAATTGAACGAGAGGATTCGGTAAGTCTCTTCTTCGGTAGAAACACATCACTTTAGCTTCTACATTCCCAGAAGGTGTCTTATTCAATTCTTCAATCCGTCTTATTAAAAATGGAGCCGAAGAGGATGTTTCAAAGTAGACGTAATCTGGAAAACATGTTCATATTTACCACTGTATCTCTGTAAACCAATGTGAACGTTTTAAAGTCCAGATACAGACAAAAATTGCAATGCTATTTACATTTAAAAAATACAATTTCTAAAGTGGTTTTTATCTTCTATTAAATTGGGGGAAAAAAATATAAAAGATGAAAAAAAATGTAGGTAAAATTTTCGTATTATTTTTTTATTTGATCTGCAGCTCTTGTTTTGAATTTTCATATATTGTTTTTATACTTGGAAAACTCATTTCAAATTCGATGACTTAGTATTAAATCGGAATTATTGTAAATGTAACATTTGATCCTTTTTTATTGTATTTATCTGAGTCCAGCTGGTTCGGAATTATTTTAACATAGATAACTTAATTTTCTTCCACATCTTCAATTTTGCATGTTTAATTCTATTTCGCATTTCATAATTAAAACTAACAAAATTAAACAATAATGTAAACTGAGAAATCGCAAAAATTTGTGGCTTTTGACACAATCCTATTAAATTTTAACTTAAATAGCATCTAAAAACAGGAAATTTAAAAGCGGAAAGTTCTTGTTTTCAATGAAATTCGAAATACAAAAGAAATGTTGCTCCTCGTTTTTTCATTTTAGGGTATATTTCTTCAACAATAATTGTTCGAAACATGAACTTATTAATGAAAATTATTTACATGGATAAATTTATAATTTTTAAGTTTCTTACTTTTTTTGTGTATTTTAATAAATATGTTTGGTAATATTTTATTTTATATAGTGAGAAAAAAAAAATTTTTTTGGCAAAATATATTTATTAACGTTAGGCATTCTGATTTCTGGGTGCCTTTGTGTGTGTCTTAAAAGAATTTTTTATGTTCACTTGACACTTATGCAATATGAAAGTAGGTTCCTTCTAAGATATCCACAATTACCGGGATTGTCTTGTACCCGTTAAGGGTAATTACTGATAGCTTTTTAATTAAAAATAATGAATTTTGTAGTATATTTATATTTTTATAGTGTGTGTAAATTAAAAATTAGCAATAATACATTCCCCTTAAATGAATTTAAAAAGCATTATTAAAAATAATAAACTTAATTTCTTTATACAGAAAGAAAAGTTTACCTACAAAAATAATTAACAAAAGCATAACATAAGCAAATTAAGCTTAATACCAGCTACATTAACAAAAAAACTAAAGGAACTAAATTTATCGAAACACATTTTTACTTCCATGTTTCTATTATATAGGAATAGAAGTATTGCTGATGCTGCGAAAAATGATTGTCCGAAAAAATCATAGAATCTTTGTCGGAAGTGCCAAAAAAAAACTTTTTGGAAGATTTTAGCTTGACGTCGCTCCGTTGTTTTTTCAAATGATCATAATTTCCTTAAAAATTGGTCTTTTTCAAAATTTCTTTTTGCATTTTGTTCAGCTCGTTGGGCTGTTCAGATTTAGATTACAAGTTTACTAGATAGTAAAATAAGGGAGTTCCAACGGGTTTTATAATTTTTCGATTTTCAATGATAACTGCCGCCAAAATAAATTAAATCTGGTGCGATTGGTACCAAAATGACTGGTAAATTTTCGGGTAGTATCCCAAAATGAGCGCCCCCTGCCCCCAATTATTTTTTTCTGTCACCATTGTTTCTAAGCGTTGCAAACATATTTGCCTAGGTACGACAATATGATGAACATGGAAGTAATGTGTGGCTATCTTCACACCGAAACTTCATGTATTTTATTTAGTTTTTGCCGAAAATTAAAATATGCCCACATGAAGAATATGGAGCCAATCTTTGATCACTCAGACTTTGCGAATTTTGATATATTGTCCCTGAAGGTGAAAAGGTTCTTCTTGCCTAATCCCTCGTGGACTTCAAGGCAGAAGCTATTTGTGTAAGCCAGTGGTAAAAAAACTTCATCAGCTACAAATTAATTGTGTACTGTGTAGCCCTGCGGTTGCTGTTTTAAAAAGTGTCGTTTAATTTGTGTTGTTAGTGCTTATTCATGCTCTGGAAATGTAATTCGCATTTTCTTGGTTTTCCAACTTTTTTGCCAAATGCAATCCCTTTTTTATTAACCCTTTTGGGGGCCTTTTTAAAGTCAAAAAACTATCTTCTACTGATTTTCATACAAGGAATTCTGTTCTTCATATTTTCTGTATTCAAAATCACTTAATTAATGAATTTTCTAAGTGAGAAACACTTTACTTTAGCCGGAGCTAATTGTATAACAAGAATACATTGTTTTACTTTATACTCCTGCATTTGATCAACAATTAATGGCAAAACATAAAATGCATATCATGACTGTAAACCACCCGTAGAAGATATAAAATAAAATGTAATCTTATTTTAAGATCGCTACAATACAAGGTTTCATTATTGATATTTATATTTTACAGTACTGGTATTTATTATGTTTTAAAGTTAATTTCAGATTTAGCATTGTAAAGTTTGCATGGTGTACGGGGAGGGAAATAATTTTATATTGCAGCGATTCGAGGAAACTGGTTCCAATTTGCTATTGCACTTTAAACCCGTTAATGGTAATGTTCAAAGTTAATGTTTTAAAAAACGAAATTCTAAATTAAATTTTAAGTAAAACAAATGATAGAAAATTTCGATAGCAAGATTAACCAAAAATACGTGTCGACTTTGTTGAATGTTAAATAGAAACTAGATATTATTGCTACGCTTCCAAAATTTACAAGTAATAAATTAAAATTAAAATTGCAATGATTTTAAAATAAACACTTTTGCAAAATCATGAGTTACCACTTCATTGTCATAAAACTTCTGTTTTTTATATACTCGTTTGAAGAAATAAAATTATGTTTTTATTCAAGCCTTGATTTTCTTGATAATACTACCGAATATAAATAAAAGTAAAAGAGTTAAACTGTATTTCAAAATTTATGCTTTTGCGAATCGACAATCAAAAATTGTTTAGTAGATCTGTTAACATTCTCGAAATTGTTGGAAATTGTCCGCAATACTAGCGAGAAGTAATAACAATCCGTGATAACTCATTAAAAAATTAATTGTTATTAGTTAGCTTCGTGGAGAACGACGTCGTCCGAAAGTTTTTGCGGAAACGGAATTTTATGGAATTTCACCGCAGTTAAGTTTTTTGTGTGCTTGTTAGGGATGCACACTGTTTACTTAGTTGAACACGATTGCATTATTGAAAGTAATAATTACAGAAATTGTTATACAAATTTAATTTCTTTGCTTGGAAGAGAATTTCGAAATTATGAAAAATTAAAAAGGTTAATTTTTATTTAATCTAAAAATGCATTAATTAATCGACCAATTATTAAAAATAAGCGAAAAATTCCAGTAATTTTCCTAAATTTAATTTCAAGCAAAAAATATTATAAAACAAATTATTAATATTAACGAATGAAGGCATTACATTAGATTAATTCTTAAAAAATAACGCTAATAAGAACCATGGCGAAGAACTAGAACTACTGAAACCAAGGAACTTATTGTTAGACGAAAAGCAGCCAAGAAGCTTTGTTGAAGCATTTTAAATGATTATTTCAATTTCCGGCGGTTGCGAATGAACTCTTTTCCTGGTTTGGTAATACTCAAAATGAGTTAATTTCTGTTCCAGAATTCAGTACTTTTTTTGAATTTTGACTACTTCCAAATTGTGCTAAAATTTGCTTTTCCATGCCACGAACAAATGCAAAGTAAGGAAAATGCATTTAAGAACATTTTCGTTTTGGTTTCTGCGCAGGCCACACTAAATGAAACAATAAATGCTGCTTAAGACTTAATTGTAGAAAATTTATGTTCTTCCGCAGACTAAATCAACTTAAATTTGGCGGTAAATATTTTTACAATGTGCATCTTTGCATTTGGGGAAATTATTGAAATAATCTGGTTTAATAAATCAATTTCGAAATATGCCGGAGTAAGACCGACTCTTAACACTTTCAAACGCGCATTCTTAATTATGGCATTTAGAAGGTGTTAGGTGTTTTGGGACTAGACGAGAAAATCACGGCGAGATGAAATTTGTGGGATGCTGGTTTTTTTGGTTTTCGTATTCGAATTCTTGGTGGATCCTAGAATTTGTTCTCCGCCATCAGCTATTTCTTCTTGGAGAGTGACGTTTGCTGGTGACATCTTAAATTTTGTCTTTATCGCTCCATTGCACGCTTCTTCCGTGCGCAATTCCACCTGGAGGAATTCGAATATTTCATCTTTGCAATCGGCTTATATTCACGCTCGTAGCATTTTTCTAGCTGTTCGATGTTTGTTTTTTTACACTTGTACTCTTTCTCAAATTTTGCAACACAAAATATATCGAGAGTGATTGACACGTACTTCGAAGAGAAATATTAAACCGGTGCAATACAATAGAAACTTCAAATAGCTATTCTATTGATATGATATTTTTGATATAAAATTGATTGCCTATTCAACAAAATACAGCATTGCAATTTTTCTCACAAAAATAAGAGGTCGAAAACCTCACCTCCGACACGATACATATTTGTTGCCATTCTTCTATTCGTTTATGTTATATGTTTCACTTTAAATTGCACTATTTATTCACTGGGGCTTTTAAAAGCAGGTTAAAAGAACTTTTCTCTGACATTTATTCCCGTATTTATGTTGTTATTATCACCACCACACAAGACGCGTTCTACTACTCGCCGCCATCTTAAAAGTTAACTAAAAACTTTTCTACAATTCAATTATGGCACTACAGCCAATTCTACCATAACTAATCATAATTACATTTTTCACTAATAGGTTCACTATTTCAACAGGGTCAGTTTATTTAAAACTCTATAAAAATATTCAAAATGTGTTCTGAAAATTATTTCCAACAGATCCGCGTAATTTCATTGGTTCTTTCTTTGAAATTAAACCAGCTCGTTTCTTAAATGGTCTAAGTACGTCTTTCATTTTATTTCAGTCTGAAACCCGTGCTCAAGAATTTCTTAATTGACAATGTGACATGTAGACGGCACTTTTGACGCGGCTGGAGACTCGGAAATTAATTTGTACAAACGAAAATCACCAAAAACCTGTACTCTTTGAGATCTATTAGATTTGTATAATTTAGTAGATGAATTTGTTCAAACTATAATTCAATATCAAAGCAATATACAATATACATTATATCGCTAATGTCACAGAACCACTTCACCACACAGGGCGAAAAATAATTGTTTCGAATTTTTGAATTCGTTATCCTTATATAAAATATGTACGTATTCTCCACCAAAATATCTTATTTATTTTCAATATCCTACGCCATTTTTCAAAACGATTGCTTTTCATTTTCATGTTTCATACATGATACAATATTTTGTGATGAGGTGATTACCTACAACTGGTGAAATAACTGAAAATTATGTTCGTTGCAATAAATAAAATAGTTGTTCGGACACGAAATATTCAAATTTCATTTTTCACCAACGCCAATCCAATTCATTTCGTCATTTGACACACGTCAAAGTGACACTTGAGCGGACACAACTCCCAAAGTGACGTGGCTGTGGTGTAATTGTACAATTTTTTGCCTCCGCACCGAAAAATTGAATAAAATAGCTTAAATTTAAGTCGTTCGAGAATGACGACTTATGAAGAATTCATTCAACAAAATGAAGATCGCGATGGCATAAGACTAACTTGGAACGTGTGGCCGTCAAGTAGAATTGACGCAAGCAGATTGGTTGTTCCTTTAGCATGTTTATATCAGCCCCTTAAGGATCGACCAGACCTTCCTCCGATCCAATATGAGCCAGTCATCTGCACCAGAAGTACTTGCAGAGCTATACTAAACCCTCTGTGCCAGGTTGACTATCGTGCTAAATTGTGGGTCTGCAATTTCTGCTTCCAGAGAAATCCGGTAAGATTTTTTCCAGATTCCATTGACCTAGTTTTGAGCGTGGTATTCTTCAGTTTCCACCCCAATACGCTGCAATCTCAGAACAGCATCAGCCAGCAGAACTTATTCCGAGTTTCAGCACTATTGAGTACACTATTACCAGAGCACCATGCATGCCTCCAGTATTTCTCTTCCTCGTGGACACATGTATGGACGAGGAAGAATTGGGAGCCTTAAAGGACTCGCTGCAGATGTCGCTGAGTCTTTTACCGCAAAACGCTTTGGTTGGTTTGATCACGTTTGGCAAAATGATTCAAGTGCACGAACTCAGTGTGGACGGCTGTTCAAAGAGTTACGTGTTCCGAGGTACAAAAGACCTGTCTGCAAAACAGGTCCAGGATATGCTCGGAATCGGGCGAGCAGTTCCCTCCGCAAACGTAGGACACCAGCAAATGAGGCCACCCAATAATCAGCCAGTGCCCCCTGCCAATAGGTTCTTGCAGCCGATTAGTAAGTGCGATATGGCATTGACGGACTTGCTGAGCGAATTGCAAAAGGATCCTTGGCCTGTGCCACAAGGAAAAAGATATCTGAGATCTACTGGCGCTGCGTTGTCCATTGCCGTTGGCCTCTTAGAGTGTACCTACCCTAATACGGGTGCCAGAATTTTACTGTTTGTTGGTGGCCCATGCTCACAGGGACCAGGTCAAGTGGTCGATGACGAATTGAAGCATCCCATTAGATCTCACCACGATATCCACAAGGACAATGTTAAGTATATGAAAAAAGCTATAAAACATTACGATGCGTTGGCATTGCGAACAGCAACTAATGGTCATTGCATCGATATTTACTCCTGCGCGCTGGATCAAACTGGGCTGTTGGAGATGAAACAGTGCTGCAATTCGACCGGAGGTCATATGGTGATGGGGGACTCTTTCAACTCATCTTTGTTCAAGCAAACGTTTCAACGGGTGTTTGTCCGAGACCAGAGAGGAGACCTAAAAATGGCATTTAATGGCAACTTGGAAGTTAAGTGCTCGCGCGAGTTGAAGATATGCGGAGGAATCGGGTCATGTGTGTCTTTAAACGTGAAAAATACGTGTGTTTCTGATACGGAGGTGGGGATGGGAAATACGGTGCAATGGAAACTCTGCACCCTTAATCCCAGTTCGACAATGGCGTTCTTCTTCGAAGTTGTCAATCAGCATGCTGCACCGATTCCCCAAGGCGGCCGTGGCTGCTTGCAATTCATAACGCAATACCAGCACCCAAGTGGACAGAGGAGGATCAGGGTAACCACTCTAGCCAGAAAGTAGGATCTCTGCGTGCAACTATTTCTGTAATATTACAATTAACAATAAACTCTTTTTAGCTGGGCTGACGCATCGACAAACATTCATCATATTAGCGCTGGATTTGATCAAGAAGCAGCTGCAGTGGTAATGGCCCGAACGGTGGTTTACCGTGCAGAGAGTGATGATGGACCAGACGTTCTTCGGTGGGTCGATCGACAGCTCATTAAACTTGTATGTCGCCATGAAGAGAATTTAGACTTCTTGTATAGTAATTTATCATTTTTCTAGTGCCAGAAATTTGGAGAATACAATAAAGATGATCCCAATAGTTTCCGATTAGCAGAAAATTTCAGTCTGTATCCACAATTCATGTATCATTTGAGGCGATCCCAATTTCTCCAAGTATTCAACAACTCACCGGATGAGACTACATTCTATAGGTACTACTGCCGTCCTTTCGAGTACATATCCGAATATATAACTGACAAATTTAATTGATTTTTGCAGGCACATGTTGATGCGAGAGGACTTAACCCAATCTCTTATAATGATACAACCAATTTTATATAGTTATTCGTTCAATGGGCCACCGGAGCCCGTTCTCCTGGACACATCATCAATTCAGAATGATCGAATATTGTTAATGGATACTTTCTTCCAAATTCTAATTTATCATGGCGAAGTAATTGCGCAGTGGCGTGCACTTAAATATCAGGACATGCCAGAATATGAAAATTTCAAGCAATTGTTGCAGGTGAGTTCAGCAAATATTCATTAATTCTCTATAGAGCTATACGGTTACGAATCTAATTCTATATCTATTTGCAATAATTTTGCGAGCCATTAAGTAGGAGTAGCGAAAATTACTACTGTTGCTTGAGAAACACAAATGCATATAACGTTAATTTTATAGGCTCCAGTTGATGATGCCCAAGAAATTCTACAGACCAGATTTCCCATGCCGCGTTACATAGACACAGAACATGGAGGATCGCAGGCCAGATTCTTACTATCGAAAGTAAATCCTTCGCAAACTCATAACAATATGTATGCCTACGGGCAGGTGAGTATCCATTTGCATTTGAAAACTTCACTTTATTATTTTAATTAATAAATTTATTAATTTATTATATTATTTATTAATTTATTTTACCATCCACCTTGGCGGTACGATTTATAGACCATGATCGGGGCTGCAGCGGTATATATAATTTTAATATACATATTTTGCTTTGGGAAAATGGTGTCGCTTTCTTTTGTGTCTCATTCTTTTCAAATATTTAAAATATTTGGCGTCTCCTTCTTCTATTTTAATATATATAATTTAAGAAAAGTTTTCAGAAATTTAATGCAAGGATTTTCGACAAAAAGAAAAAATTTTTTCTGAAAATTTTTCATTAATGTTAATAACTAAATAAATAACTGTAAAACGCTTTTAACGACATTAATTTTTAAAATGGGGATCTTCTATTAGAACTAGGTTAATAACCCTAAGAAAATTATTTTGTTATGGAGATTTATACCATCACATAGTGTCCTGGTTTTATTTGCCACTATTTTCTCCATATTCGTCTACATTTATAGCAAATTTTGGACCAGCCAATCAAACTGAAATCCATTTAATTATTGCTCATAAAACTCATCTGGAGTATAATGTACTTACTGTACATTAATGCCATAGAAAAGACAGTATGCGAAAGGAGAATGGGTGTTTTTGGGCTATCGTCGGCCATGGATAAAATTAGTGTCAAATGAAAGTATTGGCACTTAGTATAACTTTTGCTATGAACTTGACAATGTATTTCATTTAGAAAAAAATATTAAAGTGTAAAAATGTCATAGAGCGATAGTCAGCCTTATATGGCAACACCTGGCCTTATGGGCTTATATGGCAAAGTGTTACCCGATTTTGTTCATCTGCGAACTTGACCTTGTGCCGAATCTCAATCCTCTAGCACTAGCTATAAGCGTTCTCAACTCTCAAGTTATCGCCTGTACAGACAGACATACTATTTTGCAAACCTCAAAAATCGGAACACCGATTTTGTTCCCATCTAACCACATTAGAGGTTTTGGCCAGGTGTCGCGAGAATCATCGGTTACGTTTGTGTCATTGTGCAGTTTATCAATTGCTTTTCGATTTTGCTTAATAAATACATCTAGATTATTTATTTCACTTTTATTTTTCATTTTTGTACTGAACATAAGCCAGGATACATAGTAAAGCTATTTAAAACAATAATGTATTTTATCCATTTTAAATAAAAGTACAAAAACTTCTGCATAGTAAGAAACTATATCAAGAAATATCAAAATTAATCTTTGCCGCGAATAACCAACGCTCCATACAATTTTGCTCCTTCTCCTTTAATTTTTATAATTCCAAATATTTATTCTTAATTCCAACGAAAGTTCTAAAATACATTCTGAAACAAAAATTTATAAAAAAAATTTAAATTTGTAAAATTTGCTGTGCTTTTATCATATTATTTGATTGTAGGAAAATTAAATATTTAAAAATAAAACTACGTTGAGCTCTATAAGTTTCTTTATAAAGTCAAAAGGAGTTAAATTCTGGAACCATCAAACATTTAATTTTGTTATTCAGAATTCAGTTCTTTATTTTGCAAATTCATAAAGAAAGTTCATGGGTCATATTTGTAATTTTGTTTGAGCGAAATCACGGAAATGGGATATTTATTATATGTAGGGGTTTATGTAAAAACTTGTTGTTATAAAATTATATTTGTTATTAAAATTTTTGTTTTAATTTGTAGGATGGAGGCGCACCAGTTCTCACCGATGATGTTTCCCTTCAAGTATTTATGGAGCACTTGAAGAAATTAGCTGTTTCTTCAACTACATAAGCAACTGTTGAGCTTAAGAAATTTTGAAAAATTGTTTACAATAATATTAAAATAAAAGCTGAATATAATATATTATGGGGAGTGATGTTTTCATCTTTACTAACTTTGAGTCGTTTATTTTAAGTAATAAAAATTTTTTCCTGTGGAGTTTTACGACGACATATAAATGATAGTCTATGGCAATAAATATGTATTGTTTTCATTATAATTTTGAATAGATGTCGTAAAACCCACATATATATTGCAATGCGCCATTAGATTGGATGTTGCCTTCATTTCCTTTCACCCAAGAAAACAATTTCTAAAAAACTCCATATTTTTGTTCAATTTTAAAACGTGTGCATTGGAAAATTTTTCCTGTAATTCAATTTGCTTTCAACATTAAAATAATAATGGGTTTTATTCGGGAAAACGAATCATCAATTTCGTATCCACTTCCAGAGGACCCATCATAGCGCAAAAATCGGTGAACAATATTTCATTACTTTCGGGTCCTACAGCTTCATAAAACATAATTTCCACCATGCGTGAAATATCGTAATACTCCATTTGATCTGAATACATCCTGTGCGTGATGTGGAATAAGTCCTCCTTCGTTATCCGACCATCTTTGTTCGTGTCATACATGCTGAACAATACTGTTAAGAAAAATATCGTCAAAAAATTGTCCAACGTGATTTCCAGTTATAAATTATAATAAAAGCATTTTTATGCTCAAAAATTATGTAGAAAAAGTGAATTATTGCATTCCAATTAATTGCTATTATAAACTCGTCTAAATGTTCCTTAAATCTTACATCGCAATTTTTCTTGATGTCGTCTTTCATCATCCTCAGGATTTTTTGTTTGACTGGAAACATTGAATAAACTTAAGAACAAAGCGAATTGTTGAAAATTGAGAATTTTCTTTTTGCCAAAAAGACAGTTTGCCATCGTCACCATTAATGGATTGGAGTGCAATTCATGCACCCTGAAGAAATCGGTTTTTATTAGATATTTCCGTTGACCACCCGTTAATTCCATAAAACGGTTATAAAGGTAGTTAATTTCGCCAGATGTAACTGGAATTTCGAATAATATTAATTAAATCTCGTTCATTTTAGTTGATTTGCTAAGTACTTACGATTTGTTTGCTCCTTAAGATCTTCCAAATCTTCTGGGGGAACATTATCCACTTTATTCCCCATAGCGAAGATGATAAATACTCGAATAATATTATGTATTAATGAATATATTATGCATGCTGAGATTTTAAAATTTCCACAAAATAATTCTTTTTCAGAGTGCACTAAGAATAATATAATTTTCGGAAGTTTTTCGAAATAAAACCAAAAAGGGTAAACAAAATAATTACTATTTCATAAAAAGCATATTTTTAATGATTAAAATCTTCTTTGGAATGTACACCAAATATATACTGTATATTTACAATATGCATACAGGAAGCACGCGTATCAATTAAGGAATCGAATAGACATCTTTTGCTCAACGTCTGTTCGCTCCAGAGCCTTGCAAAAATCGTCGAACGATATTTTTCCTTGACAACATTGATCTGCCTCCATGATTGTGCGTTCTGCGATACTAATTAACTGGTCCTGGCTTATGTTGGCACCCACCATCATGTGGAGAATATTCAGCAATTCATCTCTGCTTATAACACCGTCGTCATCCAAATCATACATTTTAAAAGCGACTGATAAAAAAAATTTGATCAAAATGTTTGCAAAAAAAATTATTTTAAATAATCATACATTTTAGCTTTTCTTCCCTATTGTTCAGTTTATTGGTTTTGTTCTTCTTGATTGGGCGGAAATGGGCGAGGACTTGCATAAATTGCCGGAAGTTTACACGATCATCAGTACTATCTGCGAAAAATGCGTGAACGATCCTGTCACAAATTGGATTTATTGCCAACTCTGGAATGCGGAGGAAATCTTCTCGAGATAATGTTCCACAATCGCCTCGGTCCAGTGATGTAAAGCGTGAATACAATCTTTCTATTTGGCTTGGAGTAACTGCAAATAAATTATTATGTTATTGCTATTACAGTAGAGTACACAATTACATTACATTTCGAAAAGATTGCATTACAAAGCAAAGTCTTAACTTAACATTATCCTTATCATTAAATGGAGAAACTGATTGCCATTACGAAAGCTTTAAAATTCTCACGGTCATCAATAATGTGAATAGAGGTATTGTGATTTACATAATAAATAATAATGAATGCATGATTTAAATTTAAAAATGGTAATTCACGTGATTTTTCTACTGTGGTTCACATTTTAACAAAAATTCTCTTAACAAATAAACAGAATCTTTCCCAACCAAGTACATTATGTTCGAATATAAATTACGTAAGCAACATCTACAATTTACATGTTTAACATATGATTGCAGAGATGACAATAATACTAAAATTGTTAAATATGTTTTCAAACTTGCTCACATCCAGTTTCTTCCTGTACTTGGGCTATTTCTTCTTCCCGTAGTAACAACGACGACTTATTGCCCATTTCTGAAAATAATTACTTCAGCAAGCACGTAAATACCACAACTTCTTTTATTTTCTTTTGCTTTTGTCACAGTCACAGAATAAGAAGAATTATCTTCTTCTTACCTTACTTTCATTGGACCCAGTAAAGTTGCATGCCCAAATACAGTCCCGAACATTTTCTACAATACTTTTCCAAATCATCAAAATGAATGTATATTAGTTTAAAAAATATGTTTACCAATAAAATGAGAAATTTTAATAAAAGAAAATTCTTTTTTCATGGTGCAATCACACTATTGGAGCCATAAAACATATAAAATATTCCATAATCTCTGATAGAGTTTCACACTGCCATGTTATTCTTGTTTGTCAAATGTCAATCTTGACAGTGTTTTGCCCGGTACAATAAAACTAATTAGAAATTTTGCTGAAAAGAGATTAGATATTTTACTTACAAAATGGATCAATTGAATGGAGCACTTGCAGCAATTAAACAGCTTCGGTCAAGTGTAGGTCAAGTTTTTGAGTCCCTAGCAAATGGAGTTCGTGCAGAACACGGTGAAGAAGGAAGAGAAACAAAGTTTTTAGTAGAATTCCAAGAATTATTTAATAACGTCAATTTAAATTTGAGGTGAGAAAGTAAATACTGCTATCATATGTACTAATCTAAAATATTTTTGTTACAGAGAGGTTGAATCTGTAATAAACGGGTTAACTCCTCCACCAGCTCCTTTCAGTTTGGGAAATACATCTTTCCTATCACAAGAAACTACACAGGAAAGACAGGCTCTGTACTCTCAGCTAGTAAACTGTTATAAGTGGATAGATAAACTGCACGACTACAGTTTTTTGGCGAATAATGTTCTAAATTACAACTCACTTCGTCGATCGTATATAACATGTTCGAGTAAAAGAAATCGTCTCCCCATTTCGTCCTGCAATAATACATCACCTCAGTATGTTCGCATTATACTTTACATATTGCTATCACATTGAAGTTAACTGAATTCTAAAAACATGCTTTACTCTTCCGTTTTCAGATATCTCGACAAACTAATAAATGAAATTAGAGAATTTAACTCTATACATTCCAATTACAAGATCTGCCGACCATTTGGATCAAATGCAATTCTTATGGTAAGTGTTTTGAAAATATGTAGTTCTAAAAAGTTCCAAAATTTTGGGTCAAATTAAAATTATATCAGTATGCACGATTATTATATTTACAAAACACTATATTCATCATTTACAGATTAACGTAGGACGAGTCTTAAAGGCATGTATCGTGTTCAAGGGAGTAATGATTGAATGGGTAACTGTAAAAGGGTTCGATGAAAGTCTTGACGTTGAAGATTTGTGGGTAGAATCTCGCTATGAGGTGTTTCGGAAAGTTCAAGAACAAACTCACTCAGCAATGCTTCATTTCTTTTCGCCAACGCTTCCGGACTTAGCTGTAAAGAGTTATATGGTAGAATAAAAAATTCTTAACTAGAAGATAGTTTTAAACAAATTGCTTTTAGACATGGATTCACAGCTATAACAAATTGTTTATAGAGGCATGCAGACGTTGCAACAAACATTTACACAATGCACTTCCACCTACTTGTCGAGATTTTCGCACTTTGGAGCCGTTTCACGAAGAATGTCGAAACTGTTAATAAGGTATTTATAAGTTGTTTGTAATAAAATACTTTGCAAGAAAATCATTGTGAGATTATTGCGTCATTTACAGTAATCCCTGAGCTAAATTGTTTCAAATTGCCTATTAAAAAGTCTATAAAACTAAAATACGAAATCAGTACAAAGGTTTTAATGTTTTCACAATAACTGAGTTGTCCACAATCCAGTAGTCAATTAACAATAAGAATACTACTCCAGCAAACATGATAACTTAAATTGTAGTATCTGGTTAATCAACGGCTAGTTTCCTGAAAGTACCATTCGTCCCTGCGAGAATTTCATCTGCAGTTATTGGTTCATCTAGCGGTTTTTTTAGAGCATTCACATCTCCGTATTTAGCTCCTGGTGAATACATTTCGATCATTACCTCCATTTGGTGATTCAGAGCGAGCCTTGATTCCATTGATCGTATCTGCTCTTTAAACAAACCTGTAAAACTCATCAAATAAATTTCGGACAGTAATGTACAACGGTTGTAAGATTACTTAACATATCCTGGAGAGGTACAACACCCCCGTATTCCTTCGGAAGAATTTCAGGATCAATGTTTTCTATTTCATGAAAACTTTTTGGAAAAGTAAACCGATCTTTCATTTTACTTGAAACTAAACCTAAAGAAAGTTCCGCCACGAATCTAGATGCGGCGGACATATTTATTGTATGGATCTCCTTGTGCCTCATGGGCACAACTTTCTGGAAAGCAAAGGATTTCTATTTAATATTCATTTGAATAAAAATGTTCTTTTTAGTAAGATATTGTGCGTTTGTGCATTTCAAACCGACAAACTAATAAATTAACAAATTTTATAAGGAATGTTACGTTATTGGGTATATGAACAATTTTTTGAAATGCAAATAAAATTTACCAGCAAACCGATAAAAGTACAATTCATTTGTATAAAATGCAATTCAATGAAACTCTAAAGAAAACTTAATAAAAAATAAATTTCCCTGCATTGAAAAGTTACGAAAATTCTCTTCAGTTCTTAAATTGCATTTTGCACTGTTTTTTCCCATAATATTTTCTGGCAGCAAATAGATTCAGTTATGAATAATAATTTTATATACAAATACACTGCACCATATTTCCTCCCTGTGTATATTTACCTCCCCATTTTTAATCAACCGCGTGGTTTCTGCAGGAGTAAAATACGCAGCAAGAGCAATTTTAAATCCGTCTGCGTCCATGAGATACACCAATCCATTTATTTGAATTTCTTCATATTCCATAAGCGTTTCTCCCACTATACCAGCAAGTTTTAGCAATTTTGTTTTTGAAAAAATTCTTGGTTTTAGGTTGGCTAAAAATACACTTTAGAAATATCATTCCAGGCACCGATATCAACTACCTACCTGCTCTAAGGAATAATACCCTCCGTCCTAATTTATCTGGCTTAGGTAAGAGAACAGCATGTCTGAAAACAATCCGATTATTTACATAGGTACATGATGAACACAGTTTTGATGTTGTTCGAAAAAAGTCTTACACCAATAAATGCTTTATGTATTGTCTTGTTGTTGGTTGAAAAACTTACCCTTCATTGAACAGTTCTTCCAAAGCAGGATCGCCTAAAGTCAGATTGTTATC
This sequence comes from Leptogaster cylindrica, assembly GCA_963082835.1. Lineage (NCBI taxonomy): Eukaryota > Metazoa > Arthropoda > Insecta > Diptera > Asilidae > Leptogaster > Leptogaster cylindrica. The sequence goes on from OY720106.1 coordinate 35,532,756, forward strand.
CATGTGCATGTCCTTAAATTCGCCATTTCGTAGTAAGATGTACCGTTCTAGTGCGTCTTGCGCTTCCGGCATGCTATATTTCTTTGCTCGAAGAAATCGAAGAAGAAACGTGTCGTCTGGAAGATTAAAAATTTAATAAAATAACGGTTTATACGGAACATTAACTTTACCATATCTGCATTTACAAATCCTAGGATTTTGGTCAATCCAATCGCGAAGTGCATTCAGGGCTTGAGCTCGAGAAAAATCAGTTTCTCTAAAATCCCTTTCACAAGTATTCTTTAGTCGTTCAGTTAGTGAACTTGGGAACTGGGATTCATCCGTCACAGCTTTTAAAGACCGGTACCTAAATTAAGTTTAAATAATTAAGATTAAAAAGAGTTATTAAAACAAATAGAAATTATGTTAGTAGCAAATATATCAAATTTTTTTTATTCAAATTTGATTATTTTAAATCCAATTGATTTTTAGAAATTTCGGTTATATTTTTGTTCCCTAAACAGATTATATTTTGTTTTATAATAATGGTAATAATTAAAGAATATTTTTTTTTTTTTCAGTATGAATCTTTAGGTACAAAAGACTTCATACTGTGCCACTGTGGGTTTCTGCGTTTGAATGAAAATATTGAAATCTTTCCATGAAAGATGTAAAACACTATGCTAAGGCATTGAATCGGAAATTCAGCCCCCACCCATCGGCATCAACTTGCACCTCCTTTGTGCACAAGTTCGAAAAGCACGTATATTAACGATATTCGTGTGAAAAAGTCTGTTATAATCTTATACAGAAAAAAATATATGCCATTTAATAGTACATACTCAACAAAAGCTTCAAGTTGATATTACACACGGCCCAAATTGGACAACCCCAAGGGCGGTGGTTAACTCACCCCAATCCAAGACCCCATAAAACGCACCGGAAAGCTCTCCATTCTCTCATTTCAAATACAAAAAAAAAACGGCGTAAATCCATTCACGTTTACTACTCTAAACCTCTTCGCAAAATTTCGACAAGAACGTCAATCTCCACACACAAAGTTATTTAGTTCGGTTAGTGAATGGACAGACGTTATTTAAATATTAAATGTATTCCATCGTCCCGTGACGGCGAACCAAAGATTTCCCCTTCAGCAGTCACGCCTCAGGCCCGCCAAAAGAAGTATTCCACATTAAAAAAATTAACGATGAACACCGCAGAAGCAACATAGTCTTTACAGAACCTTTCAGAGATGAACATGTCCTCATTGCTCGTATATACATAAAACGCTGCAAAGTCTATTATTGCAAACTGAATACAATACGATTGCCAATTGAGCCCTGAGTGAACCGACCCACAAATTCTGAACAGTAGTGTCCAAACGGGGCGGGTTGCAGAGAGTCAGTAAATAAATAGGATAATTATGTTTGGCCTATCCGGCTGTGATCCCGGCTTCTTTAAATTTTTTTCTCCACTTTTTCTTCTTTTTTATGTTATTTAAAAAAAAATATTTTCTTTATTTAAATTTTTTTCCTTTTTTCTTTAAATATTTTTTTCCCATATTTCACACTTTGATTAAAATTAACTTCAGATTTGATCTCCTCACTGTAAAAAACATATAAAAGATACCTCACTTGCCCCACTTCACAAAAACTTCAAAAATGGCTAATTCAACACCCCTTTTCACCCCTGGCCATAAAACGCATGGGTGCATTCCGATTAAGCTGCTGACCTTCCATGTAGCTATACCGTAGCCTATATACGAACTACGAAAGAACGATTATTTTCGACTGGAAATTAAGGTAGATATCGATGAGACAAGGGACAACAAAAGGACACTGCATTTTTGGACCCTACGCATCTTGAAACATAAAAGAAAATATTTGAGGGGGTGTTAAAAAAATTTTTCCGAACCGTGTATTATTCAGAGAATCATAAACCAAAGCCAAAATCCACTCACTGACTGATCAATGTTCTCAAGATCTAAGAAGATTTAACATTTAAGAGCTCATACTTGGTACAATGGTACATAGGTTCCCTACACGTATTAGTTATGCACTTATGATTTTTGAAAATTCGCCTTCTGTGGACTAAAACTGACCTAAGGACAAATAATTAAAAACCCATTACATTAGTATTTCCTGGGCAATAGCGAAGCATTGACGGGCCTGCTAGTTTTGAATAAAAACAATTTATTGGGAAAAGAGCTCATATTAAAAAGAAGCTAGAAGAACACCACACTCGCGAATGTTAGCTTTGACAACACGATAAAAATTGGGAATTTTTTTAATAAAATTGCAATGTGTGGCATAACCAATTTATAAAGTTTTAAAATGTTAAGAGTTAAAAGGAGAACTTTCGTAAATTTATATTGTTAATGCCGCAAAGAAGAAAAAGATATTCAAAGCAACGCAGTGACAATGCATCTTCACAAACGAGGCTTCTCAACGCAATGTTTTAAGGTTAGCATTTTATCACAGCAAATAACACCGGAAAAACGTTTTAATTAATCATAACGAAAAGTTTTTGTTAACTGCGATAACGTTATTAATTTTTTATGCTCATAAATAGTTAATATTTTGATTATATTTTCATTTGCTTCCGTTTTATGATAAAGTTGAGCCTTGAGGTATGTAATATTTTGTTCATTGTGTAACTATACAACGTTTTATCTAAGCCTTAGTAACAATTTGCTTCTTACAACGTATTAATAAGAATAACCCAATTGCTTTGATTTCATAGATCAAACCGCAAACGTAATCCTTTTATAATCGTTATTAAAGAGTTGTATTTTAGTATTATTAAAGCTATAAAATTCGACACCATTCGTATGGAAAATTGTTTATCAAAACTCGAAATCTAGATTTCTGTAATAAGTATATATTGACATTAGATTTAAGTTCGGTGTTTAAGAGATTTTTATATTCCTTCAGAAAAATTTGATTTTGTGGCATTAATATTGAACAAATCCATTTTTAAACATCCAAAGATAAATTAGTATTGGCCTGATTTCGATTTAGTGACGTACATTTCTTAGCCGTTGATTCACTGAAATGGCACAATTCGAATTTCGAACGGATATCCTTGAAGCCTGCAACACTCACTCTTATCACCAAAATCACCTCACACAAATTATCTACAAAAAACTGTAACTAGTCCAACTTCTACGATAACAATGAAGTTTTTGGCGAATTGCCCTCCTTATATAGATCATTCGGTTGTTGAAAATTATTTAATGGTCGTCATTAGCAACATTCAAATAAAAACTTAAGACATTAGAGATCACAGGTTAGGAATAAAATTATAACTATTGCAAGTTAATTTTTTTGTTTACCATTAATTAAGAAAAAGAAAACAATATTATTGACTTAAAAACTGTATTGCTTTGCAGGATTTATGTAGGACAAAGCACGCTATGACAATTCTTAATGATTTTAGTGACGTTGTTTTGCAGGTAGATAACATTTTGTATTAAGTTCCTGTTCTTGAAAAAATGCGATATTATCTCGTTGACCCATTTGTTATTTAATGTACAAGTGTGATTAACAATAGCATTGTCAAACTTTGTAGAAAAAACAATCTTTCAGTGAAGATGTAAAACATTGAACTCGTGTTATGCATTGTATCAAAGTTAGACTTATAAATAGGTAATAAATTTCATTTATGTTGTCTCAAAAATGTTATCAAATTAGGGAAGGACAAGGAAAAAATATGAGTATGTAATGAAATTTATTATGTTTTGAAGATTTGTATTTTTACATGGCGAATATACTTATAGTATATGCTAGTAGGCCTGTGCGATTGTTAAAATTAATCGACAATCGACGATGAAAGTATTAATCGAAAAGTGTTTCGATACGATTGCTGGGAATCGACAATCGTAAACCTAATCGATTAATCGATTGTCAAATCGATTGTCGATTATTTACAATCGTTTAGTTCCAAATTTTAAATCGATTGTCGATTCCGATTGTCAAATCGATTGTCAATTCTTAGTTTTAACAATCGATAAATTTGAATGTCGCATTGGTTTGTACATGTTGATAATGATAATTGTTGATCATGAAATCTATTGTTTTCAATGGACCATTGACAAGTATCACGACTCAACGTCCGAACATGACAGAACAATATCAAAGACGGCTAATGAGAAGGGGGCGGCCGGACGGGACTGATAGTGACACAGCATACAGTTTTGTCACGTTGTGTGTGTGTGTGACAGAATAAGCGATATTGATAATCAATTTGCAACGAATCGTTTAAACGAAATCGCTTACAATCGACAATCGTTAATATAATCGACAATCGGTATTAATCGACAATCGTTAATAATTGACAATCGTTAATAATCGACAATCGGTAAAAATCGACAATCGTTAACAATCGACAATCGTTAATAATCGACAATTGTTAAACGATTATCGATTACCACAATCGAAATCGGCACTTCATTTTTCATCGGCGATGAATAAAATAATCGATAACGGTATCGATTAATCGAACAATCGCACAGGCCTATATGCTAGTGTATGTCGTTTATTGTTATTTTTAATGAAAACGCAGATGTTAGGTACCTACTCAAAATATATTTTAACGAACCATATTTTTCCGACCGTTTCAAATTCAACAAACGTTACTTTCAAATTTTTCTAATATGGTCCAAAATTTTAAGGTGTCCGAAATTATACAGAAGCAGTTTTGGAACTGGACGAAGAAGGCTCTAATTTATGCAAATAAAGTTTCTCTCTAAACTTCACGGGGGCCGAGATATAATTTTTTTTAAATTTCAACCCACTCCCGCGGGTCCCGGCTACCCCCTTGGAACGATTTTGCTCATTAACGAACTTAACCGAGCTATTAACCCCAGAAATAACATTATAAAATTTGGTTCCAATATCTTCAAAAATACGGCCGCTAGGGGGCATGAAACGAAAAACTATGAAAGAATTTTTCGAAAGTCGTGACATGGTATACATTCTTCGAAATCTACCTAAAAACCAACCCAATAATTCATCTACATAGTAGGTATTTTCAAAATTGTGACTTTAAATTAATTATAAAAAAGAAAAGAAAAGATGACTTGATAATGATAATGTTTTTTATGGACAGTGCAGAACGCCGTCATTTTTGCATTATTATTAAAGATTTTATCCGTTCCTTCTGTGGTAACGGGATTAAAATTTGATAGAATGCATTGTAATCAACAACGAGCCTATCTGTAAAGTTTCAGCTCTATTGGATGACGGGAAGTGTGTTAATTAACCGTCGAAAGTTTTCCTTAAAACGGCACAAATACACAAATCCATGAACAAGCAAGTTTTCGCAAAGTTAATATAGATGAATTAAAACATAAAAATGGCGGAGATACAACCTCTAACCAGTCACCGTCCAGCTGTTCGGAAGGGATATACGCCAGCAAGTGCGTGTTAGGATTATACTATATACAAACACAGAGTCACCGACTTTCAACTCACTGAAAAAAAATTCGAGATAATCGCGTTTAAAGTTTTGGTAAGGGACGCCAAGAGAGTTAGCCAAAGTCACCACAACTGCATCGTATTCTACCGGTTTCAAAAAATAAAAAAAATTCATTATTTGAAGCCGCTGTATAGAGTGCCTCCCGCTTTATTTTCATATTGAATTCCTACATACCTATATTGTTAGAATAGCCCAAATATTGTGCTAAGTGCTAGTATTAATCTTTTAAAGTCATTATTGTTATTGTTCTCTAAAAAAATAACCTTTCTATATTTAGAAATGTTTTGCTTATAGTTATTGCGTTGCCATAAAATAAGTACCTATCTATTTTTATACCCTAGATGTATGTAGGTATATTAGTTTTAAGCGAACGTTTGCAACGCCAAGAAATAATCGTCAGAGAAAGGAAAGAATTATGTATATATTCATGATTGGGAAGTGAAAAGAAACCGTTTTATGCATGTCCGTCTGTTTGTCTGTCTGTGTCTGCCTGTGTGTCTGTCCAGACGATAACTCGAGAACACTTGTAGCTACAGACTTGTAATTTGGTACAATAATATCTGATTAAAATTGGAAGGTCAAGTTCGAAGATGCGCAAGATCGGGCAACTCCTTCTTAGTGTTGCCATATAAGCCTGAGTCGTTTTTATACAAAAATGTTGATTTTGTTGACTGAATGTTTACTTTTTGAATTTGTTCTCGTTAAATATTATTATAAATACGGATTATAATTAATTATTTTTCAGAAATGTGTTTTGCACGGTCTTCTTTTACACGATATTAAAATTATAGAAATGGAAAAAAACGTCGGCAGTTTTAAGATGGTAAACGTAATGGGATTTATATGGAGTTTTTTGATATAGAATGATAAATTAATTGGGATCTTTCCGGTGGGGTAAATTGTTTTTTTATCTTTTTTGGGTTTGTGGGGGTGGGGGTGGAACCATCTCCCTTGGAGTTGTCCTATTTCGGGCGTGTGCGATATCAAATTAAAGCTCATGCTGAGTAATATAAAATTAAGCAGTCGCGGACAACTAGCCTTAGTGACATAAAAAAATGAATGTTTAGATTTTTAGATAGAATGAGTATATTTTTCTACATCTAGGGTATCACGTAATTGGTGTGACCAATTGCTTCCCTACTAGTTTTTATTTACAAGTCACACGTAATTATTAATCATTAATTAATTTTTTGGTTCCGTGATAATTTGTTGAGTACTGAACTTCGAAACACCGAGGTAAAATATTTTTTATTTATTAGTAGAATATTGTTAAGTTACCATTAAATTTTTTGGTTGCCAGTTAACAAAATTTAAAAGTAAAAAACTACTTAAATGTTAATTCAAATATTAAAACCTAATCGCCAAACTATTTTTTTTCGATCTTCCATAAAAAACCGATTATATTTCTAATTTCAATATGAAAATGAGCTCCACATAATCTTTTGATTACTGTTTAACAATTGTTTGAATAAAAAAATCGAAGCAGTTAATTCTCCCGTATTTTTGAAGATTAGACAAAGTTAATGGGCATAATTTTTCCAATTTATTTGATATGGCACAGATTAATAACGGCACGTGAATATTTTGTTAATGTTGTGGAAATTATTATTTGAGTTATCTCTGATTAAAAATATGGAGAAGTATTTTCTTCATAGTTTTTTTTTTTTTTTTTTGTATAAAATTATGCAAAACTTACTATTTCTATCATATTTAAATACTCTGGAAAATCTGTTTGTTTGAGGAAGTGTGATTCGGGTTTTTTTGTTATATCATTAACAAAAATTTTTCCCGGGACGTCGTTATGAGTTGCGTTTTGATAAGAAATCCATTAATTAACAAAATAGAAAGCAAAATTCTTCAGTGTTCTTTCGAACTTCCTTCGAACAAGTCAAATTTTGCATCTACACTGAGAAACGTTAGAAAAGGAAATTGCAATTGTTTTGTTAAGATTTTTGTGAACATGTGGAAAATATACAGTAAGTTCAATGTGTTAATAAAGGTATATAAATGGAATATTTATTGAAAATAAGTTTTAAATAAATGAACAGTATTTTGATGAGTTTTCAGCCTATTCACATAGTTCTGATACTGTTTTTTAAAATGTTCGATATGTTTCATAATCCGGAGCGCATGAAAAGAATTTGTTCATATAGAAGTCTCTTAATTTTAGCATTAATAATAGCGTCTCATATAAGATTAAATGTAAAGTATTTTAATGATGCAATAAATCAAAATCGAATTCTACCTTTTTCAAGGTTTAGGATTTCCGCTCCTCCTTGCAACGTTAATTGCAGTCAATGCAGAAACTGAAATAGATTTCAAAAAGTCCTTCAAGGATTTTGCCGTGGAATTGTATGGCAACATTACTGAGAGCCAGGAAAACCAAAATGTTGTGTTCTCTCCAGCGTCGATACAATCAGCAGCGGTGATGGCTTTTATGGGGGCGGCTGGAAGAACCGAAGCCGACATGGCTTCTGGGCTTCTTCTCCCAACAAATGACAAGGAAATTGTTGCTAATGCGTTTGGGGAAATGTTGCTAAAGTATAAGAATCACTCAATGGTAACTTCTGATCAAAAAATATACATAAAAGAGGGAGTTTCTTATAAGAGGAAATTCCACGAGCTTGTAGAAGGAAAACTGGATAGCGCTGTAGAATATATTGATTTTACCAAAAATGAAGAAGCAGCCAAAAAAATTAACAATTGGGTAGACATTAAAACACATGGTAAAATACATGAGATTGTAAACAAAGACTCTTTGGGAGAAGACACATCATCGATTATTTTGAATGTTTTGTATTTGAAAGGAAATTGGGACAAAAAATTTCCAAAAGATCAAACATCAAAGGGTAAATTTTGGACCAGTGAAGCTGACTCAGTTCAAGTCGATTTGATGAAAAATTCGGACCATTTCCTATATGCGGAATGGCCAAAACTAAAAGCACGAGGAGTTAAATTACTGTTTGCTGATACTAAACTTTCAATGATTTTGATTATACCCAATGAAAAAACTGGCTTAAAGTTTGTTGAGGAGGCGATAAAAACAACCCCATTTGAAACCATTTCAAGCTTTCGTAGCAAACCCGTTAATCTTGAGATGCCGAAATTCAAAGTTGAGTGGGATATGAACATGAATAATGTTTTCGAGAAAGTTAGTATATGCTCGTAGCTTAATGGTTTGTGGTGTGGTTTCTAATTGGAATTGAGTATTCGTAGATGGGAATGTCAAGTATGTTTCATGGTGCAAACTTTTCTGAAATGGGACCAAATCTTAAAGTGTCCGAAATTAGACACAAAGCAGTTTTGGAAGTGAACGAAGAAGGCGCAGAAGCCGCTGCAGTTACGGGTAAGTGTTGCTGAAAGCTAAACGTATAATTTTGTCAAATGTCGACTGTGATTATTACTAAACTTATTATTTATTTTTATTATTATAATTATAATTATACTATTGCTACATATTTATTTGCTACAATTACGGAAACACATTTAAGAAAAAAATTCCACAAGATTTTTGTTATGTTTTAATATAAATATTTTTCACGTTAACTTCTAAATAATTTTATTTCAGCCATCCGTTTTGCTATATCTTCTAAGTCAGAGGTATACTTAATTCCCCCAATTAGAGCTGATCGGCCTTTTATGTATTTAATCACAGGAGAATCCGAAGAAATACTCTTCGCTGGACGTTTTGTTAAACCTTAAGAATGTATTTCATTTTTGCCCAAAGAATATTATATATCTTATATGAAAATAAACTTGACTAGTTTTTTTAAGTTCATTATTAATTATATTTGTTGTTCAATAACTTCATAATGTGAAGACAAAAAGTCACCATTTTCGTCTATTTTTCGCTTACAATATTTTTTACACTCAAAAGCAACTGTCAAAGAAAATCAACTCGAAACCAGAGCGAACGGTTGACGTTAATTTGAAGAACATTTTACAAAAATATGTGTTTTTGGCTCAGTGTGAACAGGTTATTAGAAAAAAGTTGTTGAGAAGAGGAAATTTAAAAACAACGAAACATTCACAAAAAAACTTAATTTTATTTTTTGGTTTTATTAACACAACCCCATTCAATATCTTACCCAATAAAACACTTTTCAAAAATTAGATGAAAACCTGGGTTACAGTGCATCTACCAACTATTTAGTCTATCGCTAGTTGTCGGAAAGCTCCATTAGTTCCCCCCAGTACTTCGTCCTCTTCCAACTTTGCGTCCAGCGGCTTGTTCAGTGCACTTAGGTCTCCGTTTCGCGCTGCAGTGGAGTACATGTCATGCCTGCATTCCATTTCGTCATTTAGGAGCACTCTTTTTTGCATGGCCTTCATTTCTTCCTTCCACAGACCTATATTATAAATATATTAAAAATTTTGTTAACATTTGGCACAATTATTTCAAAACTCTTACGTATCATTTCCTTCACGGGCATGGCGCCTCCGTACTCCTGGGGAAGCATATCTAAACTTATGTTGTTTATTTCCCCAAAGTTCTTAGGGAAAAGGACACGCTCCTTCATTTTGTTAGATATTAAACTAAATCCGAAATCCACAAAGAATTTTACTGGGGCAGGAATGTTAAGAATGTACACTTCCTTGTGTCTGAGTGGCACTATTTTCTATATGGAGTAAAATCAATCATTAGCGATAAACATTTTGTTAAAAATAATTTGTGATTTTTAAATATTATTACTAGCATAAAAAGTATATGACAATAATATTCGAGCATGATAATTTTGGGAGGTTGTTGCTATTTACATTTAAAATGTTTAGTTAAAAATAGTTGGATTTATATTTGTTTACAGAGTTTTCTACGTTACTTTGAGCCAAATGAATTGTAATATTATTTTATTTTATTTTTCCGCATTTTACCCGCCGACAAAAGCTTTAATTTATTTTATGAAGCGGTAAACTAAATTTAGATTGTTAAAGTATCTTTAAAAACAATCAATGAAACTCTAATCATAAAATAAACAAAGCTTGTGTTTCTTTACTGTCTTAAACTAATTTAAATTAATCCAGAAACAAATAGTTATAGCAGGTAATTGAAATATCTAAAAAGTTCGTTTGTTTTATGTTTTACATTCAACGAACAAACCTGCAAAATAACAAACCAGCTCAAATGACAGGAATAATTTTAAAAATTAGTAATTTCATAACTAGAAATTGAAGAAGATATTTTATAATATCCTCACCTCTCCATTTTTAATAATACGAGCCAGTTCTATTGGTGTAAAGAGAGAAGCAATGGACAAGTCAGCTCCTTGACCATCCAGGATATACACTAAGCCATTTGCTTGGACTTCGTCAGTTTCTAAGAGCGTCTCCCCTACCAGTGAATGCACCCTTATCATGTCGACATTACTAAATTTGCTTGTATTGAAGGCAGCTGTTCAAATGTATATAGAAATATCTAATTAAAAAGTTGCAATTAATAACATTTTTCATTACCTGCTCTTAAAAATAATACTCTTCGTCCTAATGCGTCTCGACGAGGTAAAACAAATATGTACCTTTAAATACGAAAACAATAGAAAGTTATAATCCGCATTTATATTAATGTATAAAAATAAAAATATGTATTAAAAAACTAACTTTAGTATTTTAATAACGATATTAAAAAGAAATCTATATACATATTATACAATTTATTAAATTACTGCACTTTGCTAATGTTTTCACACATGAAAACTCACCCCTCATTAAAGAGTTCGTCCATTTTGGGATCCTCAAAATCCAATTTTTCAAATACACATCCGTTGTAATATTTTCTTAGCAGCACATATCTTTCCAAACAGTCTTGTACTTCAAGTATGTTATACTTTTTAGCCCGCAAGAATCGAAGAAGGAACATGTCATCTAAATATTGTACATACGTTTCAAATAATTACAAGTTAAGTAATTTAATGTTTACCATATCTGCATTTGGAAATTCTTGGGTTTTTGTTGATCCATTCCCGCAGAGTTCTGAGCGCTTGAGACCGTCTAAAATCTGTTTCCTTGAATTCGCGCTCGCAAATAGTCTTGAGTTCTTCAGTCAGCACACTTTGGAATTGAGATTCATCTGTAACAGCTTTTAAAGAGCGCGACCTAAATTTCGAATTAATAAAAATTACTTTAATGCTCTCAAAAATATGAAAATAAAGTAGATATATTTTAATAATCTTTATTACGATCTTTCCCAAAAATATACCTACTAAAATTAGAACTTTTCCAGAGTATTCGGGGATTAAAAATGATTGGGGGTTCTATTTATTACAAACTGTAGTACTAGTCGATTAATTCAAATTAATGATCGGAATGAAAGTTCTTGATCGAGGTAGCGTTCGTTATTATGCCTATTATTATTTCTTAAGTTAAATTATGCAATTTCCGCTTTCTCTTCTATCAAAGAAATATCTCATTAACTACAAAAAGAGCAAGTAGAATTGTCCGTTTTATTTATAATATATTATATTAGTTGTTCAGAACTTGTCCATGGCAGGACATAAGGTCGGGAGACGAGGAGTCTTAATTGTCAATCTTTATGTTAATACTTATCCACTTAATATCGAAAAAATTTTAATAAACAATCTGCTTGAGATTTATAATAGAATGGAAGTTCTAGGTCAATATCATTATCCCAACATTAACCGTTGAACTTGAAACAACTATCCGTTTTTTGTTTAAATATTTTCCAAAAAGATTATACTGCTAGACCTTTGTACTTGAATACGAAATAATCATGTTGATGACGTTTTAATAGCGACCCTTGAGTCTAAAAACAAAAACTTAAACACGTTGAATACGGTTAACCGGAATCCCCAGTTTTCTGAATAGAGACTCTACATTATTCAAATTCTCGTATAGCAGCGAACGCAACTTTCTGATGAATAACACAATTTTTAATTTTCTGTTTTAATATATGTCAATGCACGTCTTCAAGTCGAACGAATTCAATAAAACTAAGTATTATTATCATTTTGCGTAAATTCTAAAGGCAACTGCTAATGAAAATTATAATATTATAGAAACACATATACATTAGGTGTTTCTGTAGTTATGTAGTAAACAAACATTGTTGTAGCTATTTCTGTTTTTGAATTACAGTCTTGTTAAAAATTAAATTTTTTAAAGTAACAGCTCCAAGAAAATTTAGCTTCTTTTCAAAAAATTCAGTAATTTCTTAAAAACTATTTGGAAAAAACATTGCATTGAAAACAGTTCATGACAACATAAACAAAATAAGATTTAGAATATCTTATTGACGCATCTCCTGACATATAATATTAAAGTAAGAATCCATATCACATTAACCACATTCCTACATAATGTAATTAATAAGAATAAAAATTCAAACGCCCGAAATCCATTTAAAATATTACAAAAACAATACAATTATTAGTTTTCGATTGATCATTTCGTTAGCTCATGGACATAATTACCGAACTTTAACACATACATGTCACTCCAATCTATAGTATAATTAAATAACTATTAAGTAAATTAATAAAATATTTGCAAAGTTACGAGAAGGTTACCAAAAAATTCGTGCGTCATTCAAGAATGGTACTTGCACTTTGGCAGCTTCTTAAGCTTAAAAAAAATATTTATCACTGTTCTAAATTTAGATAACTAGCATACACATTACACCTTGCACAACTAATTGATAATGTTTACGCAAAAAATTGTAAATTTTCCTATAACTTACTCGAACAGCAAAGCAATTATTTCCGAAACAACATCTTCAAAATTTCGCACTTTTTGTTATTGCATTTTTGTTTTTAACATAATTTAATTGGAATGCTATACTAATAAAATGCATACCACAATATACCTAATAAGTTTAGAATTTCTGGAAATTATATTTTTGTGCCAATGATACCAAAATGTTATCTTTACGATTGTCAAACACTGCATTAAGTTTCATATGAATTTTAATTGTTTATAAAAGGGTATGTAAAAAGAGATTAGCAGAACGTTTTTTAAGGTGGAAATTTTAATTTTTTTTTTCTTTGAGTGCAACAGAGAAACTTTTCCTTCTGAATACTGAACTGTTCTTCTTCAATTTGTGGTCGAAACTTTTAACTCTATATATGACAATATATAAGAACAAATCGTAATTCGTTATAATTATACAATATAGACCTACATTTCCTTGCGTGTATTAATATTCCAGTTCAATTACAACGACAATAACAATTTAAAAAGTTCAACACTTGACACTATGTATTTTCGATCTCCACTAATTCACTTAGGGAAAGCACATAAAACAAACTATACCTATTTATTTCGCGGTTAAATTCAAATACATATTTTACAGTTAGTCTCTCGATTGCCTCGTTGGAAATAAACCTCGTTGGCGTGGAACCCGCCTATATATAAATTATTCAAGTTTAAGCGTTAACGGCCTTTGGTGCAAGTGATTAACAACATGAATGGGGTAAATAAAAATCAAAACAAATCACTTTTTATAGTATGCCTAAAAATGATTCTGCTACTTTGCTGCTCTTTCTGTAGTATTTAAAGAATAAGTTTTTTTTATTTCGGTCTCGCAGTAAAATATTTAATTATTAAAATCGATTAAAATTTGCAATTGAGAACTGATCAGCGGCCTTTCATGTTAATAAGTGTCGTTCTTATAGTTGACTTTTGTTCCTTTTATTTGTAATACATATATATTACATAATACTATTATACAGTAGCTACAATAATTTTAAGGTGTAGCTTTTGATCTTTGAATTTCGATCAATTATAAATGTTTCCAAGAGAAGCTATAAATTCATCATATCATTAAAATAAACAAGTTTTGCAAGAATAATGTAAATACACAAATAATTAAGATACAGCAAAAAAAAAATCAACTACCTAATTGTAATATATCGATTATAATTAGTGCTCTCACCTCTCGTCGTCTGCGGAGAGGTTAACAAAAGTCGAGCCTGGGATTATGAAATTTATGCTGCTGGTACTTGAACTCGAGTCACGTGCAGACAAAACCAACTCAAATTCCAACAAGGTCTAGCACGGAATCGTAAAACTCGTTACTACTTACTTAATTACCTACTTACGACATAGAGAACTGGAAACGAAAATTCAAACTATGTTGGACCTTGTAAAAAATGCATTTTTAACGAAAAACGTATAAACCATAAATGCTCAGAGTAATTGTTAAAAAGAAACAACAACAGACAAACTTTTTTCACAACAAGATCAGATTGAACAATTTGATTGCGCAAATCATTACATTTAGATGAAATAAATATGTAAAGTTTAATGTTTTACGAGGTCGAAAATCATGATACCTACCTATGTTGTTTTAACGGTTAATCTTTCAAAATTCAAAATAATAATATGAAGAAATGAAACTGTTTCTTAATAAGTAAAAAACACTATTTTTTTCAAATGAACTATCTTCTTTCAATCCTTGGTTAACTGTGATACATTCTAACCTCTGGCTTATATCGATCGAAGACACAAATAATTTTGAAAATCAGAAAGTACCGAAAACTTGCATTTTCGATAATTCTGCAGACTGCAAATTGAACGATGCAGCCTAATGACTAATTGGTTATTTGAATAAAAGACCTTAGTAATATTGCATTCGGTTAATTAAAATTCTATAAAATTGTTATTTCCATTACTTTGCAAATTTCGACGCTTTCGTTCGGTAAAGAAAGCGAAGTTAACGAAGCAAGCGATTCGCTTTCCTGCAACTTTGCTGTTGCTCTCTTTCAAACGTGACGTGCCGACGTGCGTCGTGACTTTGTTCGCCGGCTCGCTCAGTCGTCTCATCGTCAAGGTAGCAATCTGCAAAGTATTGTTTACAAATTTTGTTTTGTGTATATTTACATAATTTGTAATATTGCTAGCTGGTAGAGTTTAAGTCCTGTGAAAATCTCCAACAAGTAAGTATCACGATTTTCATTGAGTTCCATTCTTGATTTGCCCGATTGTAAAGTTGTGTCGCGGCGCATCGCATTCAAATCCAGCAGAAAGTGACATTTGACAGTTCTGCATTTGCGTTTTGTATTTTTCTTGGCATTTGAATTTTGAGTATTTTGACATTTTGTAGTTTCCTAATAGGTTAAGGACGGTTATATTGTTGACAGTTTTTCTTGCCTTAAAAGAATTCCACATTTTCCAATTCACCTTTTTAAGATAAAATGCTCCGAAAAGTGCCATTAATTGTTATTTTGGGATCAACGGGAACAGGGAAAACGAGGTTATCTTTGGAAATAGCCGAAAGGCTTGGTAGTGAAATTATCAGTGCAGATTCTATGCAGGTGTATGCTAATTTGGACATAGTCACAGCAAAGGCAACTAAAGAAGAGCAGGCGCGGGTTCCTCATCATCTCTTGGACGTGGCCTCACCTGCAGAGCCCTTCACCGTTCTGCACTTCCGGAACTCAGCCCTGCCCATTATAAATGAGTTGTTAGCTCAGTCAAAAAGCCCAATCGTGGTTGGTGGCACCAATTATTACATTGAGAGTTTACTTTGGAATACCCTTGTCAGCTCGCTTCCAGAGACAGAAGTTTCCGCCACTAAAGAACTTGAACTGGAGACAATTTCCACAGCAAAACTGTACGAGCAGCTCCAGCAAATTGATCCACTCTCCGCGATGAGAATTCACCCAAACAATAAGAGGAAAATTATACGAGCTCTCGAAGTGTACTCGCAGACGGGTAAACCGCTCAGCGATATTCTCAAGAGGCAACGGGGCCAGCCCGGCGGAAATCGTCTTGGTGGACCTCTTCGTTATCCCCATACAATTCTTTTCTGGCTAAAATGCCAACAGGATACTTTAAATCACCGCTTGGACAAAAGAGTGGACTCTATGCTGGAACTTGGACTTCTTGAAGAAGTGAGAAACTTCTATGAGCAGCACAAGGACATTACTAGCACAAAAAACTTCACAAAAGGAATTTTGCAGTCCATCGGATTTAAAGAATTTATACCATATCTTGAAAAATTCGACCGCAAGCAAGATGAAATAATTACAAACTATTTAAAGGCAAACTCTTTTGCGATTCCTGAAAACGACGACAACATACCTGATGGCCTAGAACTACTAAACAATTGCCTTGAGAACCTAAAGTTAGTCACGAAGCGTTATTCGAAAAATCAGATGAAATGGATAAAAAATCGATTTTTGGGCAGCCGTGATAGACAAGTTCCACCCATATACGAGTTGAATGCGGCCAATGCTAATTTGTGGGATTCCACTGTGTATCAACCAGCGCTCAACGTCATAGAATCGTACATGAGAAATACACCCTCCTTGTACTCTCCCTTGGAGCCGATCAAACATCCCTCTCTAGGGCTAAACGAGGAGACTTCTCATTATTGTAATGTATGCAATAGACACTTTATTGGGGAGTTTCAGTGGACAGCGCACGTTAAGTCCAACAAACACAAACGTGCCAAATACGGTCAACAGCGCAAGGAAAAACTCGATAAGAATTTGCTTAACACTTCTTAAACTTTATTATCAGTACATTAAGTGAATAGACCAAATAAATAGACCATCTGTTAAAAACGAAAGTTTAATTTTGTTATTCAATCTGTGTTCTTAGCGTAAAAATGACTGGAACATCACAGTTATTCAGCTCCAGTAACTCGCCAAAAGGATTAAGGAAACTCAAACTCCATCAAAATCTACTGACACCCTAAATTCAATAACTAAATTGATTTCTTAATCGCAATTCTCAATGCATTTCTGTATTTGTAAACGAATATTTTGTTTAGTCTAATGCATTATTTTTTAATCTGAATATTGCTCTAAAAAATTACCTTGCTAGTAGATATTCAGCGATTAATATTACATCTGGATTCTTACGATTCATAAACTGGAAGAACGGAGAGTTGAGGTGAAATCATGGATTTCGAAGAAAAGCTAATTCAAGCAGTGAGAAATCGTCCTTGCTTGTACACTAGAGCTTATCCGAATTACAAAAATACCGATGAAGTTATTAATGCATGGGAAAAAGTCGCTGTGATTTGTGATGAACCAGGTTAGTCTATAATAAGATTAGTCCAAAAGAATCCATATATTAACAATTTTAATACATTTTGCAGTAAATTCATGCAAGCAGAGATGGAAGTCATTACGAGATAGATATGTCCGAGAATCCAAATCGCAGATCGCAAATTCAGGATGGGAATATATGGACGACATGAGTTTTTTAAAAGACTATATTTTAAAAACGTTAGTATTAAGCAGTTCTAATTTATGAAATGAAATTTTTTATGAATCTGAAAATTTTCAATATTTTTTGCTTTGCACGTCCAGGAAACCACGAAAGAAGAAAGTTGTGGGGCTAGGGAATGGGAGCAGTCGAGGATATACACAAATAACAAATTGGTCCCCTGACGAAACTTCCCAGATGGTTGAGTTGCAATCACCCTTGGAAGAATTGAATGATGATGAGGAACTGAGTCTCGCAAATGGATGCATTTCATCACGAACGTGAGTGATTTATTACAGTGTAATTAAATAAAAAATTTGTATTGATTTATTTGTCTAACAACACAGATATAAGAGCAATGTGCCAATAAAGCCTAAAAGCAATGAAGGATATTCGCAGACACCACAGAGGATTATATTTAAACCAGTCGCAGAGCAATCTAATAACAATTATAACAGCACTGGTCCACCCTCCAACCCCGATTTGATGTCTAAGACTACGAAATTAATACAAAACAATATTTGCGATTTGCACAAAATGATCGGTAATCTTATCGAAACTAAAAGACAGAAGACACACAGTTCACATGAACCATTTCTTAAGATCCTCGAAAATTACGTAAATAAAGTTGACGTTGAAAGACAGGAGGAGTTTAAGCTGAGCATCTTAAATATTGCATTCAAAGAACTAGAGAAATATAAAAATAAATAGAACTTAATATTAACTTGATAATAGTTTTATTTTAAAATGCATTCTTCTAGAGAATTGACTTTGTTAGTTTTTTTTATACAAATAGACATCTTCTGTTGACTTGACTACCACCGAAAAAAACAATACCAGCAGAATTAATATTTTCATTTTCAACAACTAGGAAATATTTCTTTGAATATGAATTCTAAATATCAATATTATAACAAAATATGTGATAGAATTTTGAAGGATATTTTGAAGGGCGAAGTATAAAAATGTGAATTTTTAACCATAACGTTTGAAAATTTTATGTTTGAATATTCGTATACTTGGGGGACTGTACAACGTCTAGTACAACTCAATAGCGTATGAATTCTTCGTAGTTCGTGGTCTAATTTTAACCGTCTAGTACTTTCTCATTGCCAGACGATCAAGCTTTGCCTAACCGCCGCTATACTTTTTGTCACACACGGAAGTTCTTAACTGAGGTTATGACGTCTGAATGATGTAGTCCATGTTAATTTCCTACGAACTGGGTTATTAACCCACATGCTGGAACGTTAAGCGGAGTTAACTGCTGCTAGCGCCTCCAGTACGTGAATAGTTGTACTAAGAATCTGTACTAAGTAGTTTTCACTGTGTAAACAAGAGAATAAAGCAACAAAAGAAATTTGATAATTAAAAAAATTATTGAATATTACGAGAAAAGTAATTGCAAATATATTTTCATTGTATTTGTAATAAATTATTTAATTTTCAGGAAGCAAGTCCGTTCGCATGGATAGAGGCTTTGCTAAGCCTTCTCCGGGACACAAAATAATTCCGGTTAAAGTATCAGCCTTACCAGGACACACGACGATTTGAACTGGGTTACGTGACGTCATAACCTCAGTTAAGAACTCCCGTCTGTTCAGGATAAAATATAACAGTTCATAGTGTTATACATTTTCTCCTTTGCCTCTTACAGCGAGTAGGGAAAGCAAAATAAAACAACTGTTACCAATTATTATGAGACATATCTTTTGGAAAGTATTATTTGATTTTGAATTGAATAAATCGACCACAACTCCTCCAATCTGAAGGTACAATCATATACGTATTAGTTTCAACCCTCTGGAATTCTACATAAATTCGTGAATTCAGAATTCAGTCTTTTGCTTATCTTGAAATAGCTTGCGATATTGAACGTGTACCTAAAATTAGGATGATTTCCCCTTTAGATAATGTTAATGGTAATGGTAAAGAATGAACGATGATATAAGGCAAATAAAAGAATAATGAATAAATTTGTCAATTAATAATTGTAAATTTATTAAGATATAATTGGATTAAAATACATATATATATATAATCTTCTTTTACTCTCATATATTTATAATGTGTGTATTTTTATAGATTCATATAATCATACAAAACAAACATCTTCTTACGTCTTAATGTGTGTACAAAAAATATCTAATACAACAAGTACATATTTTCAAATCATTACAATGCGTTGGTGAGATGCTACAACAACAGTCCCGTTAATATTCACGATCAAACATTATGAGACCGCTCAAAATAAAATTGTGGCAACGAGCATAAATTTGGCATCTCGTAACAATCGCAAGAGGACATAGTTATTATTCTAATGAATGTACAATATGTACAAAACAAAATACTCTAATTAATTAAAGTAACTACAGTACGATAAGTTAACGCTAGAGCGAGTAAATGTACGAAAATGGACTAAATTTCAGATTTAATGATCTCCGCATTGGAATAAATAACATTGACAAAGGAGTGTTTGGAAAAATAATAAAAACATAAGTCATAATCTTTCGGCACTTACAATATAGTTTCTAGGGTTGTAACTAGTTAGAATAAGGAAAGCAAATTCTTGCTGTTATCAGTCGCTCCAGCATTGCACTTGTCCAAGCAACAATGTAAAGCTTGCAAACCGATCATTCAGTTCGCAACATAATATCAAGGCTTAATCTTAACTGTTTTCGAATGAAACATCATAAATCAGTTTTCAGCATGTGAAAATATCAGATTAAGTTACACATGATTTTTTTTACTGTTACTTCATAATAATCTAGAGTAGTTATCTACTTTTATAATACAAATATCTTTGGATTTTCTAGCTTTCGTTTTAGTTACATCTAGACTATCAACTCACATCGACTCTAAAATCTTACAAAACTATCTCTCATAAATATTGGGACAATTCTTACAAACCGAAATTTAATTACAATTAATACAGAAATGCTAATCAAAACAGTACTGTGAAAATTAGTTGTAAATTCAAGGGATTTAGCCTTTCGTTGTTTTAGAAACCTTTACCGTGAGAGATATTTAAAAAAAAAAATGAAAATAAATAGGAAACATCCGCGACGCATTGGTCATGTCGTTACTCTGCAAATTCGTTGTATGAATTCCTCTGACCAGGTGAAACCGTCGAAAGTACAATAGCTAAGGATGCAACAGTTCAGGAGTACTTAATCTTATCCAGTACTTTCCAAAGTATGATCGGATAGATACAATTAATTTTCGTGCAGTTATTGTCAATTGAAAACTTTGTTGACAATCCTCAGCTTTTTTTTCTTTCGTGTTACTTTTATAATAATTTTTTCTACAATTTTTTTACACTATAGATTTTTATACAAACATTTAACTTTAAATTATAGTTGGTAGATGCTTTTGGGTGTTGCTCAATTTTGCTGTAACATGTGCAATATCAGGAATTTCTTACATACGTTAACTTAGTGCTGGTTTAGTACGTCGTTAGAAAGTACTGTTAATGCTCTTGTAATTTATATATTGCAGCTATTTCTTCAAGGTAATTAGGTACCATAAAAATCGATTATTTTCACATCGTTTTCATTTATTTTCCGCAAAATCTGAGTGCGTAATTAGAATTTTGTTTATGCTGAAAGACGGACTGGTTTGAAAAAATCATATCTATTTTTTAAGGTTGTAGAACATCTTCCGGAAAATAAAATGGCCACCTGTTTTCCAGTGGCAAGTAAAAATCATGGCGTCTTTTCTAAATTCAAGCGCTTTACTTGCAAAAACTATTTTCGAAACCGATAAACAAACGGAATGGCAATAAACGGAAAAATTATATTAATTGAATAATTTCGTGAATATTTTGAACATAATTTTCCTGGGTTTTATAAATATTATTAATTTACAATGAGTAACCAAAAGATTTATTCCTTGTTTTGCAGATTTAAGCTAATTTAAACTATTTGTTTTTTTGTTTTTTTGTAGACAATCCATTTTTTCCTGCACCTGAGTATTCGGTATTTGATTATATTGTATAGTTCCAATAACTTCCAACAATAGATAACTATTAGCACTAAGTTAACTATTGAAAACATAAAATGTAATTTTAATAAGTTTCTCTTAATAGTTGTGAAATGATTTTTAAAACACTTATTTAATTCTACTTACATTAGCAACAACCATAAAATTTTTCTTATTAGAGTCGAAAACGAAAGAACTTAATTGTTATTAATTTGGAAAATGTATTTTAGATACTTAATTGTAAATTTTATTCAAAAATTTTGAATAATTTATTTACAATATGAAACAACATAAGCATTATTTAAATACTTTTTGCCCCATTTTTTTTTATTAATTTTCTTATTAAATATTGTTAGTAATTTATTTGGAAAATAAGTTTCTTAACATTATTCCTCATTTGTATTGTCACATTAACACCGTCTGGTCCAAATATCGTATAATCTATTTTATTTTTTTCTTTAAATTTTAAAATGAAGCAGATAATTTGAGATAATTTATGCAGCCACAATTACTTCTATTATTTTCAAAATTTCTAATAAAGATCTTATAAAACTGATACTATTACTTTATATTCGCTTTTCTCAACGACAATTTAAGGGTAATGGGCTCATTTTGAGTAAACTAATAAATAAAATCGGATATAACGGTATTCAATGGTACAGCAATTTATAAAAGCTTGCTTAAAGTTATTTTGTTATAGACATTCAAACGCAGATTAGTTATAACAAAAATAAATTGAGCTACGATAAAGAACTGTTAATTAAAGAATAATAAAAAAGCAATTTTATTAAGTTTCCGTTTTTAGTTTGTCGCATCGAAATAAGAGAAATGATTGCTGAACTTTATTTGCGGAGGCTCCATCTTGAAAAGTTAAGTGAGAAGCCAGTTAATTATATGTTAACTAGTGCAAAATGATAAGCAAAAACAAAACAAAAACGTTCAAATATAATTTTAGAAAACTTCCCACACCAAACTTATTTATTTATTTTATAACATATTATACCATCAGTCGAATGCTTGTTCTTGCATATTGTATCTACTTACCAGTATTTTTAATTTTACTTTGTCTGATTTAATTTTTCTAAATGGAGGAAGAACTCTTTGTTAAGTAACTGCTTTCCTCAAACAGTCGAAGATAATTAATATAATTTGCAAATAATTCCTAATGATATTGTTCAAAACTGACATGTTGGTTACAGCTTTTTTGTTTGTGTACCAACTGCCGCCGTTTACGTTTTAATTAGGTACAGCATTTTTACAGGGTAGCCAAGCTGCTCCATTAAAAATTTGTGAGCAGAATTTTGTATGGAACATACTTGATTGAAGCATCCAGGTTTTCCCAGTCGCTCCGGATAATTGATCAACTCTTTCAGTAGAGTTGAAGGAGCTCCACGTTGAATGCCACAGTTATTGATCAGAAGGTTATGGTCACTGATGTACAAGAAATTAACTGGGGAGTGTCTATTGAGAGTACTGGGGTCACCAGAAACCACTGCATTCAACGTGTTCATAAAATTCTAGGATCTGCCTTATTCTATTACCGCGTTCTTCAGAATCTATTACCGTGTTTTATAGAATTCGTACTCATTACTGTATCTTAAATACAAATGAAAAAAGACAAGAGCGCATTCATATGCATTTATTTGGGAAAGAGCTATATGATAAACCTAAGTTTTTTATTTGAGCAATATTCATGATTGATTCTTGTATAATTTCTTCTTTTTCTTTGTAATTTGTAAATGGTGAGTTCGCTCGTGTATGCAAAAAAAAAATCATATTTAAAGATGTTTAATTAAAATATAAACAAAAGGTGGTGTTTTACTTTAAGAACAACTCAGTTGAATTCTAAACTAAGCAGAAAGTTGATCGTTGACAATAAAAAAACACATTTCAATATGCAAAAATGAAATTTGCTCTCTCCCTAATGTTGATTAATTTTATTCATTTAAGTAATGTAAAAGGAAAAAAAATGTCACAAGGTTGTGCTCTAAAGTAGAAAAAGGAAAAGCGAATATAAAGCAAACGTGTCTAGAAATAGATTTATTATATAATATTAAAAATTGCCAACTGAACGTTATTTTGACCAGAGAATTTATAAAAATCCAATGCGAAAAAGAATTTTTAAATAAGAATTAATATATAATGCACATATTATGAATCTAAAAAGAAAAATATTCTCACAATTCGAGTATTGGTACAGGTACTACTACTTAAACAAATAGTGTGTAAAATAAAATACACAAATAATTCGCTGTATAAACTATAAAATTTTATTGCATTACATTCTAACTAAATTTCAAAACTTCACTTGTACAACTTAAAAATTACAACTAACATTTCGTAGTTTAAAAGATTTTCTTAATTTCATAAGCACTTACTATAAATTATTCAAGGAATGAAATTCATAAATTTGTCTTACATAAAATTTCG
This sequence comes from Leptogaster cylindrica, assembly GCA_963082835.1. NCBI lineage: Eukaryota > Metazoa > Arthropoda > Insecta > Diptera > Asilidae > Leptogaster > Leptogaster cylindrica. Next base: position 35,556,792 of record OY720106.1, read on the forward strand.
TTACTGGCATAACATTGCTTATCTCAAAAATTCATAAATGTTTTCTGCGATTTATGATCAAAATATTGTAGAATATCGTTGAAAAACGAATTGTGTGTATAATTACATATTAAGCTTCCTTAAGTACGGAAATATTCAACTTGTTTGAAAACCTTCTTCAATAATAATCACAAAATCTTAGGCATTATGGTCAATCAACTGCTACAGTAAAGTTTCTTAAAAGCTATACATTCACGGTGAAGGTTTTATACCTGAACACCGCCATTTGGAATTCATACGAAGGCGAATGCCTGCCTTACCTATTCTCTATAAGGTTTGCAATACGAAAACCTATGGTTCATGTGCTGGCTGTATGATCCTGAATGGGAAAAACGCTTTAAGCACTTTGTGCATTGGAATGGTTTTTCTCCACTGTGGAGACGTTTGTGTTCCGTTAAGTGATGCTTATGCTTGAACGCTTTCGGACACTCTTCACATTTGTAGGGCCTTTGACCTGAAATTAGAGACAAACTGTTTATTAAACATTTCCAATCCTTCTTCATGGCATATAGTACTCACCTGAATGTTCATATTTGTGCCTGGCTAGGGAACTCTGCTTGCTGAAGGCCTTATCACATTGGTCGCAAACGAACGGACAATCTAGATCGCAACTGTTGTTTTCCAGTTTAAGTCTCTTACCGTGGTGCATCAGGCTGTATTCATCTTCATGTGAAATTCGAGAGTCGTCATCGCGCCAAGATCGTTTTTCAGAGCTGGGACTTAGACTAGTGCCTCTTTCGCCTAGTTTTAAGCCTAACAGGTGATTTCTAGCGTACTCGGGAGTCATTTGGAGCAAGCATTCCATGGGGACCATATTTCGTGTATTGCTAAGCGAATAAGGATTCGTTTGATGTCGCGGCACAGCCTCGTTCGGAGATGGAGTTTGACGAATCAGAGCCGATGGTTCTCCAGCCTTCTGCAGATTGTTTGTGGAATTGTTGTAGTGGAACGGTCGAAAAGGTATTGGACTAAGTGTGAATTTTCGACTTAAATTAATTGCTTCGTTAAAACCGCTTTGAATTGGTGCCGTGCCATATCGCGGTGAGTTTGACAAAGGAATTTCCTCCTTTTTAATGGACAGATCAAGAGGTTGATCCTCCACAGAATTGTTTTGCGTTGCACTGTAAATGGGTGACAAAGACTGTGAGAGAGCTGGCGAAGGAAAATTCTTGTTGCTTAGGTTGAAACTGTTCATCTTCCGTTCTCTAGAGCGGTTATTTTGAAACCAGACTTGTACAACCCTTGCATCCAAACCTAGACGTGTAGCTATAAGTCGGAATTCTTCCCGACTGGGTCTAGAGTTTATGGCGTAATGCTCTTTTAGAATGGTCTGTTGCTCTTCAGTGATTGCCGTTCTAACTCTAACTTTCCTCTCACTCTCTATACTATTTTTGCATTCACGTTCTTCTACTTCCTCTTCACTTCCGGACTGTAAAAACGAATTGTTTCCAACATCAATTTCATTGGATTGCTGGTTGAGAAGACCGCACAGCACCCGTTCATGTTGAACCAATTCAGTGTGATGGTTAAATTTCTTGTCACAACGTCTGCACTGCAGACATTCTCTATTTTCTTCTTTCATGCTTAACGCGGCCTGAGCGTCGACTTCAACGCTCTGACTTCTTGGTTCCATTTCTTGTTTAATATTTAGTTTTGTGTCATTGGAATTCGTTGGAGAAAGTGCATTGTTTTCACTACCAGGTGAATTGCAAACATCCACACTATTCCGAGCTGAATCCGCTTGTGACTTATCGTATATGTTTTGATCATTACTGCCGCCATCATTATTGCACATATCCGCCATTTTCGATTCTTCGGTAACATCCTCAGTCACTTCTTCAATCATATCTTCTGGATCTGACTGCAAACGTGAGGTGCCTGCGGCAGTAAGTTCTAGTAGTCTATGGATACTGTAAGGATGAATCCGCGGGTCCAATGCTGCCATACTATAGAAAGGATTCTGGAATGAGGCTAGTAAGGCAGCATTCATGGCATCATAATTTCCGTACTTCGGCAACATCGGATAGAAAGCGTTATTGTTCACAGCTGGAGCTGAATTGCTAAGTCCACCGGGGATACCAACAGTCGGCAGTCCAGGTGAGAAGTAACCCATGTGATTAGGAGGAAGACTTCGCTTAGTTAAGGAGCCACTTTTCTCGAGTGATTTCAGCATAGATCTATTGTTGTTCAGCTTCAGTCCCATACTTATACATTTTTTCGATGTCATATGACTGGAATATGATCCTGAATGTGAGAATCTCTTGCCGCAATTGTCACAAGAAAATGGCTTTTCACCGGAGTGAATTCGTACATGCTCCTTTAGGTGATGTTTAAATTTAAATGCCTTATCACATTCTGTACATTTGAATTTACGCAGTAGCGCCGATTCATCGTGACTTATCATGTGACGCTGGAGTCGATACACATTCGCAAAGGTCTTTTGACATACTTTACAACTCTGAAAAATAATGCATGGGGAAGTATGGGGTTAATAATGTTAAATAAATAAAAGAAAAACGTTAAAATTGAAAAGCGTTTTTGTTATCACTTCAGATGTGTTTCGCAAACTATGTAAAATTGGAAAAAAGAGATAAGACGTCTGTGTACTTCGTGAGACGAGCAATCGCAATGATTACGGTTTGGGCACAGGGTTAGTGAAAATAGATCATTCATTACTTCCAACCTATTTATCGATGAAATACTCATTTTCATAAAGCAATACTTTGCATCAAATTTTCCAATATGTCTACAACGAATATTTCAAAAAAATAAACAGAATCATTGATCCACGTTATAGTCAAATTTCTAAACCTAAACCTATAAAAACAGATCAAAGATCAGAACACCAATATCACAAAACTTGTTAAAAGAAACAGATTTGGTTTTTGTATTAAATACATAAACTACATAAATGTGAAGTAAAGAAATCTGGGAAAATTTTCTGAAGGATTTTACTTTCGTTATGGATCATCGCACTTGAGAGTGACATAAGCGCCTTGTCGGACAAACTCGCTGCTTTTACGACCATAAAACAAAAAAACAAAAACTATTTTACTTCTTGAACATGTTGAGTACTCAAAAGTATTTCACGGTAATTAAAGAGTAATGAGAGAGAACCCTTGTTTGGTCTGTTAACCAGCAATCGATGAGACTGATTCAGAGGTCCTCAATGAATGCCGCTATTGTGTTCATTTTGAAATTTTCGGCGATGGTTTTTTAATTGAATCCGAAGAATGTAACAAAGTCAAGCTGCTCCGTGAAACTCACGGTGGTTTTGTTTTTATTTTAATTCTAGTTAACACGCTTAAATGGCGTGTAATGCAAGAAGGGACATGTGTAGTGGCTGCGCCTTCGACTAACCACAGTCCACAGTCGCTATAAACCAAATAGGATTAATGAACTTATTTGTTTGACAAAATTGAGCAGGGATTAACACTTCAGTGTTCAGACTTATTAATAGTGCAATTCATATTGTTTCACTTCTAAATACAGTTTTTTCTCTTTTAGATTCTTGACAGAAAACTATTCTAAAAATGGAACTTATGATTGCAACATGGGAAAAACAATGAAAGTTTCTTGAATACGAACATCGACAGCATCAAAATATTTCACCAATTAGCGGAAATGCTTCAACAATAGACAATGTAGTATTTATTAATAAAACCGTCTGGAGAAGCAAAGCAAAGCTTATAATACAAAAGAAATATACAACACCCGCCATTTGTGAAAGTTAAAGGAAAGGAATTTCATACGGTATCATTTAAATTTTGTTATCTATTAGAAAACAATTATTATTGAAATACTCCAAGTTCTCTTAACATAAATACTGAGTACTGACCAGTGACCACTGCTCATTCATTTGATAGTCGTGGCTCCTCTTATCACATCGTCAACAACTTTAATCCATTTTCGCAAAATACTTTGTCGAACTGTCGGATGTAGATTTTGGAATTTTTACATAAATGTGAAATTATGAACTAATTATTGAAAATTTATTCATAAAAAAAGCATCAATTGTAAAAACCCCAATTATCTCTACCTTATAAGAACGAACAAAAATGAGTTTTTCTTCAACGTTGATAAAGAATGTCGACGAATAATACGAAAGAGATAACAACGTCCCTGCAGCAAACACTGAAGTAAAACTGTAGGCGTATCAATGTCGTCAGGACAGCCTACGGTAAGAGGCCCTGATAAGAAGTCTACAGATAACAGCAGGGCACAAAGAAACTAAAGTGTGATTAGAAAAAGAAAGACGGACAAAATTTCTCTTGCACGTGTGTCATACATGAGGCTCCTATGTACATTTTTCTTATCGAATTTTCCTCCCTTCAAAGGGAGGACTTTTAGATAAGCGTGCATAAATATCTTTAGGAACGCGTTTTTCCAACATTTCCCCACGTGTTTTAGGTATTTATGAGTATTAGCTACTTACAAATGGACACGTTTAATCCTGATAAGCGTGTTGGATCACTTAAAAGAACTTCAGTTCAATTTGCAAATTAAGAACAAATAAGAACAAACTTTTCTTTATTAACTATTCTAATTGAAATTAGCTTAACTTTTTGAAATTTCAATTGATTTTTGTTCCAACATTATGTGAGAATTTAACTTGCTATTAAGTAAACAATAATAACACTTTCTCTGAAGTAATTTCTGGTAAAAAAAGTTAAATCATTTTCATAATCATGAATAATAATTTGTAATTTTAAACGAACTGCTTTCGAGTTGTTAAACAAATTACTCTTGAAATTGTTTTAAATGATGATGATTTTAATTTTTTCATATTTTTCTCCAAATTTACGTGTAAATGTTTAATATGCAATGGTTAATATTTACGAGTGCTGCTGGTGTGTTTATGACTGCATCAATTTCATTTGGCACGATTCCAATAAAGATTTTTTAATGCATTTTTATTATTAGAATGTTGAACTGTCTCAAATAAAATATTTTTCATAAAATTTGATTTAAACAAATACGCTTCAGTTATTCTTCTTATAATAATAAGAATAATTGTTTAGTGCAATTTCTTTTTAATGCATCATTTCCATTTAAATGTTTATATTTAAATTAAATTATGCTTAGGAATTAATTTATATTTTTAATTTCCCCTTTCATATGTACCTAGCCTTACGGTGGTCTTTGCTTTCCAAAAACTAAATTTTATCCCTAACTTTTATTATTTTTTTCGTTGAAGCAGAGATCTCGACATGAAAAAATTATTAAAAAAATTGAACTCCTTTAAATCATTGTACAATTTAAACAATTTAAAAGTACACCATGTTCAGTGCTGTATAAAAAAAGACGCCAGCAAAAAGTTATTCCTACAACAACACTCAAAACCTTTGTTAACTGTATAGTTGTCATTTTGCATTTTGAAATGGTTTTTGGTTGAAAAAAATTCCTGTTTATACTGGAGCATTCTGGATTACAATATGTTCAATGTTCATTCAATCTTCCCCAGGAATGATGGCCTTAATTCTTTTAATGGGACAGAGAACCAGCATCATACCAATACGCTCCTCCGCCATATTTGATTTTAATTTGAGTGAAATTCGGATTAAATAGTGCTCTTCTTCAATCTTCGTTTTCTGTTTCCCCATGCGTCATGTCTTAGCATCCTAAATTAACCCTTTTGCAAATCATAACTGTCCATCAGTAAGACACCAAAGAAAGAGTTCGCGTGTATCCACTGTATGTTGAATATCGTCGACGTTCATCATCTGTACGAATCAGATGGAAGAAGAAAAAAAAGGAATTCTCCACTGAGAATAAGTGCAAGATCAGTTTGATATTTTTGTTTTCTAGTAATTTTCGTTAAGTTAAACTTAATATAATTTTTGCAAATTTCACAAAAATATTGCATGTCCTATGAGAAGTTGTCCCCCGATTTGAATTTTGTTTTCTTAATCTTCTAATCTTCCCTTAATTCAGTTAGATTTAGTTGCAAATATCGTGAACCGCTAACATATGTTAGAATATTCTTTATTAATATTTTCTTTATGGATTATATTATTAACCTCAACTTCCAAAGCTTGATGGGAAAAAAATCTGCCTTCGAATTTGATTAATCGTATTAGTTACGCAAATATTGTTGTTGCACTTTATAAAACAAAAACTTTACGTTAAACATTTGAATTAATTCGGTAGTGTTCAAATGGATTTGATGGAATACACTTTAAAAATGCTAATTATGAATTCCATGTTGTTCGAATTAAAGAAAATACAATTATTTGTTATATGTATGCCTGTGAGTTGCCGACACTCCATGGAATCGGTATGAATCACAAAAGCAATTTGGATATATACAGCAATACTCAGGACTCACTCGGAGAGCAATAATCGCTGACCAAATGATGGCTATAAATTATAGACTTTTTTAAAAAGCGGTTTTATTGCATGTCATTTTTATCGCAACGCACGAGTAAAAAATTAAACAATTAAAAGTTTTTATTCCAGCAACTAGAGCATTTTAAGGGTCACGCTGAAATGTGGTTTTCATTTGCCCCGTTGCACACGAAAGTGTAGGACAACTCTTAACAAATTTATCAAATAGTTAAAACTAGGTTTGTGAAGTTGAATATGAGGGTAGAGGGGGTGCAGGAGTTGTACATTTAGTGCGATGCCTGTGTATGGATTTAAATTCAAAACTCTGGTGCCGAATTGTTCAGGGGTAAAAAGTAAGAAAATAATTATGTTTGTGTACCAAGAAGGTTCATTTGGTTTATTTGAAATTAGTGCTGCTGTTCAAGCAGACAGAGCTGGATTGGTAAAATGACAACGCTTACAATGGATGGATTTCTTAAAAGAAAACATCTCTCTTGAGAGGAGGTAGAAAGTGCGTTCTAAAAATAACTGAAATTCGTTAGTCCATGAGCCACTTCGCTCGGTGCCATTCACCATTAAATCATTTAAACCAATCAGCCAGAGGTGTGGCTGCAGGCTCTAGGTAAAGCTGCGTCTTCTGCGGTGCCCACCTTTAGGCAGGCTGCACTAATAAGAACTACGTCTAGTTATATTTATAGATTTCTTGAACTAACCCCTCGGATGACTTACTAAGAAAAGACAAGCGTGTTACTTTAAGCAGAGATGGTTTTTTCTTGCAGGCCACCACAAGCACCAATACATAAAAAATAATAATATTAATAATAAATAATAATAATCTCCACGTCACTAATTGCTTAATTGATTCCAATTGAATAACAATCTCAATTGACAACCAGTTCCTTGTTTTTTAATGTTGCTAATGTAAACCGAAATAAATTTTTTTCTAAATGTATATTATACAAATAATCAAAGAAAAAACATTAGTTAATAAGGCATATTGAAAAAAGTGTAGGTATAATTTCCTGAAGCAAAACACGAATACAGGAATTGGACACAAAAACATACTGAAACAGAAAACACAGCAGACACTGTATTCGAGATGGTGAATGCTGTTCCGAGGTGGTCTCCAGAATTCACTTAAGTCAAGGCAGTTGGTTTTTTTTCAGCCGCCCACAAGTGTCAGGGAAGGAACAAGCCAGAACAGCTGTGAGTTGCAAAATGTCATTTCCAGTCCAGATAATATGTCTAATGGTTCGAGAGGGGAGGAGGAAAAATGCCTCAGACGTAAATTTCACTCTAATTTGTCTATTGCCCTTGTCTGAATTTATTTAGATTTTCCTAAATACATGGTCCACGGATTTTGAAAAAGAAAATATTTTTATTCTTCTTCATTCAAAGAAAAACTGAGATGAAAACGGTTTTTTTACTGACAGGAGGAAAAAATAGCTTTTATAAAAACAAAACTCTAAAATATAATATGTGGAAGTTAAAAACAGGAAAATACTAAAAACAACAACGTTGTGGGGCCATAAAATGAAATCAGGTAGATAAAAGTTCTGCATATTGGGAGCTTACCAAAAGTGGCAAACTACGTTACTTTCTCCACCTCTAAGCAAAATCCAATAAACCAATAGTTTGTAAATGAGAACCGTCTATCCACCATTGTTTTGTCATAAAAAATCTTTGAAAACAAATAAAATTAATTGCTGCACTTACCACAGTAGTGTTTGGCGAATGCATCATCTCGTGCTTTTCAAGGAGATCTCGGTTTGGAAACGATGATGAACATTGGGAGCATGTGTAAGGACCTCCGGGTCCTGATATTCCTGCAGAAAGTCCTCCGCAAATATCCCCCAAAGGATTAGACGAACTAGGACTACTTGTGGAGCGACCTCCTTCGTCGTACCCATTCATTGCCACAGATGCCGATGAAGATGAAGGCGATGCTCTTGTCATACCCGCTATTGCCATTGCAACTGCATGTTGGTGTTGTTGACGCATTTGCACTTGTTGCTGTTGAATACTGTTGAACTTCGAAGCAATATCGGATGTTATATTACCGGTGACGGACGTAGATGGCATCGGGGGAGAAGGAGTCTCTGGGATAATTGAATGGCAACTATTGTTCTTATTGCTTGTATCATTTGTGCTTCCGTTGCTGTAGTTGCTCATGTGATAGGATTGAGTACCATCGAAATGTTGCTTTTGCTGAGGATGCTCAATTTCAAGATGGTCACGCAGGGCCTACTTACAATGCGTTGTAAAAAAATAACTTGAACATTTAAATCGTGTATGTACCTGGAAATTCGATAGCCGCTGATGGCACTGTGGACATTTTATCATGTAATCGGGATGTGATGCAGCTGAACCATCGTCGGTCTTTATGTTGTGGTGATGTAAACTGGATGCGAGCGACGGAACTGTAAAGATAATAAAAAGAGGAGGTTAACTTTAATTGCATACCATTAATACATATAGCAATAACGTAGTCATAAACGTTTTCTCAGGCAAAGCAAATGCCGTATATGATCCAGTGAAAAATTTGTAAAAGGACAAGCAAAAAAAATTTCCCAAGCAGAGAAATTTAATTGAAATATGCTATGAGCATTAAGTTAGCTGATTCTGCGCATGTGTGCTCATCATAAGAAAGAGGAATGCGTTGAAGATCACTAGAATGGTCATATCAAGAGGGAAGAAATTAAAAATGAGAAACGATTCACCATAAACGAGTGATGATCTCATCGCATCTTTGTACACCAAATGCCACATCTCTGGGATGACTCTTTCATAAAATATACAAACGTTGGGGGAGGGAGAATTACGGGGCGAGAAGATGTACGCATTCCCACTTTTTCATTGCTGGAAGACCATCTGAATATGAGTTTATCACTCATTCGGGTTGACGCTTCATTTCGCTGTTATTACTGGAACAGTCGTATACCTTAATTTATGTCAATTAACCACATACGGCCAAAGTACTAATGCTGGCTGTTGGCTCCAGCAAAGGAAGTTTAAACACCCAATCCGGACTGTACATACAGCTACAGGCGTATTCATCTCGTTCACTTTTTAAGTGGTACTGTGCACTTGATACTGCAGATTCCAAAGCCTGATCAAATTCCTCCAGCCATCTACAAATGAAAAGCAGGTGCTCAACTGCTCAACATTGTACACAGTGTGACGATGTTCTTCGTTGTTTGTTTTTTCTTCTTCCGCGAAACCCATTACACTCATTTCAAACCGCTAGAATTTAATGTCTTCATATAAAAAACATTCATTCGTAAATTGAAGCATTTAAAAGTTCACGTTTGAGTTAGTTTAATCAGTCAGTATTCAATGCAAGTAAATGTTGAAAAAATAAAAGGGGTTGGTTTAGTATTGGTAGATTTTCTTCGCCGGTATATATTATAACGGTCCATAAAAATTTATTTTTACACCATTGAGTTGAAAATACTGCCTGTCAAAACTACAACACTCGATTACTTACTTTTTTCGTTTATTACATCTAATTGAAATTTGGAACATTGAGAACTTAATATTTTCCTCTTTAACTAAAACTATATCCATTTTTGGTGCTTAGCATAAATTGTGCTCAGGATAAATTTGTAGGTCCGAGGAAAATGGTTTAATAAAACTTTATTTTTTATTCAGCGTAAATTTTAATGACTTCAAAAAATAAATAACGTTCTAAAATGAAACTTTTTGTGCACGATGATTGGATTGATTGATTGTTTCGTTTCAAATTAGTGTTGTTTAATTTGTGCATTATGAGTGTTGCAATATTTTTCCGTTCTGCATAATTCATTAATAACAATACTCAATCAGAAACATTGTAATATAAAGTACTGTTTCTTGACTTTTGCACTCTTCTTTTTTCATCAGGCGAAGTTAATTAATTTAATTATCTAAAAAATAAAAGTAAAGTGAAAAGAATACTGATTATGGATGTTATTTTATTCAAAATATCTCAAGGGTTATTTTTGTGACTGCACACAATGAATTAAGATAACATGGCGAATAAAATTTACTTATCAAATTTTAAAGACGATTTTCGTCATGTTACTTACATTGCTTGTGCAATATTTCTGTACTCTAAAGTGCGCTGGTGTGTAAAGATGGTAACAATTAGCCGAAAAGTTACGTTTTCCATCAAAATTTTATAAACTGCAGCGGGCAGCCGCTGTTTCTTGTGGTTCTTTTTATGCCGTTAGATTCACAACCTGTTTTAAATCAGTGGAGGAGGCTGTCTCAAACGTTGGCATGGTGAAACCGGTTTTCAGGCGTGATTTGTAAAGGTAACCCAAAAGCTGACCAAAGCTAGCAGTCGCCCCCTCCAGACAACAAAATCTACGTTCTTAAAGCCTGGAGACGAAACTACTCGTATATTTTCATTTACATATTTTGAAGAGTAAACTGAGAAATTTTTGAATTTAAATTGCTTGGTTTACTGTAGAATATTTTTGCCTCTAGTACTGGGATAGCCCTAGAAGTACTAGTCACACACAATTTTGTATGAAAATCCTCTTTCTTGCAAAAAACTCCGAACTAGTACTTAGTCGACCGCTTAAGGACATTTCTAAAATGGCGTGTGTTGTGAATGTTGATGTCCGTCGTCCGGTAGATCTCCGGAGATCCACAGCGATGGGCACGAAAGTCCCACGAGTGTTGGCGATGAGATCCCGCATATGTGCAACAAGTACACGTTTATCTCATCGCGCAATCAATCAACATTCGACTATTTAAAAGTTCGTTGACAACGGGTAATCAAGAAGCATTCGTGGCGGCAAGAAGACCATGTGTCATTGCGAGGCTTCGCTGGCCCGACGAGTGCGTATTGATGGTTTTTGTGTCGCACTGACTCCGTGGATGTGTTTTCATTCTCTCCATGACAGCAAGAGAAGGTTAATTAGTTTCAATTAAGATCGGCGGTTAAATGAAATTTTACACCCTCCAGACGAATGCTTCACTCGTCCGGCCGATGTTGATTTTTCTGCAGCAATTGTAAATTGTGTTTTGCTTAATTTTCTAAGCATAAAACAAGCCACCTGTTTGTAGTTTTCTTTATCACCGGATGTGATACAGCGAATTATCATGGGGGCGTAGTTTTCACCGGAAAATGCTATTGCTGAAAGGAGAAGCGTAGAAAAATTCAGTATTTTTTATTCTTGTGTATAATCCAAACTTTGATAGTTTAAATATTTTTCATTTTGTTTAAAATAAATAATAATTGCGAATGAAAATGGAAACTGCGATGAAGACCACGATTTGATTTGCAACAATATACAATAATACAGCAGTGTTATGCAATTTGGGTAAGTGTTATCAAATAAATAAAAACAGTTCTTTGTCACCCATTTTAATCACTTTGTTAATCAATTTGCATTCAATTTAATAAGAACTGCGTACAACAAGTTTCGACTTTCTTACCCTTTCTTTTGTGCTTTTGAAATTCGGGGATTCCCCGCTGTAAAACTTTTATTACTTTTCAATATAAGCTTATTTTCAATTTTTATCTGAATTTCTTTCAGATTTTCTATGAAATTGTTAAGCAAACAATTTTTTTAATTTCTGTAAACTTTTTCATTTAGTTGTGGCTTAATTTTAACTCGTTTTGGTTTTATGGGATGTCATAAGCTTTCGGGACGCATCCTTTAATGTTTCAAGGTAAGTAGAATATTTTTTATGCAATTTACTTGAATTCGTTTTTCTGAATTTAATGATTCCTTACTGTAATACTCTCCAAGTCTTCACCTCCAGCGTTCTTCCATGTTTTGAAGAAAATATTGAGTCCACTTGGGAAAGTTAACTGTAGACTAATGCACTGCTTTACCACATAGTTAATTCCTTCTGAAAAGGTGAGATTCAACGTAGAGGATTGCACTGCTGACTGCTATCGCTGTAGAGTTACTTTCCATCTGTCCGCACCCGCAGGGAAACCCTATTCCCAGAACTATTTTCGGAAATCGTTTGAAGTACGATTTCTTGACAAAGGAGTGTTGAATCGGTTCTTTTTTCTCAACTTTACCCCCTGCTATACCTCAAGTAGGTAACCGAGGGCACTCGGCGCATGTGCACTCGTGACGGGGACGATATCCGAGTTCAAAAATAGCCACAGAGTCAAGGTAATTAGGTTCTATACGTGAAATTTTTGCATCTGTAAAATGCAGTATGTTCGAGAAGTGCACATTCACATTTGTTTCAAGGACCCAAAGACTATCTGGATTTTGACCTGTGGTATGTTTTTGCTCCGTGTGTGTCTTCAAGTTGTAACATCGAGGAAACAACGGATGAATGTTGACCACATGTGGATAAAAAACAGAACAGGATATATACTCAGTCGAACGGTATCTCACAAAACGGTCGTGAACAACACGGATCGTTCTACAATGCAACATATGCGGCTTGATAGTTACGTCTTACGTGAAATTGAAGAAAATAAGAAAATTTGCAAATCATTTACTCGTCTTTTGTGCACTAAAAGCCAAGACAAATTAACTGAAGAAATGCGATGTTTCTGACTGAAAGTATTTGTTTATGTGGCACATTTTAAACAATTTACGGTGACATTCGAAATTTGTTGGAAGGTGAGAATTTCTTAATTATTCAATTAAATACAAGAAAATTCCTCTTAATTCAGCGCATTCCAAAATAAAAGACTTGGAACACCAAAAATTTCGGATTTTCCCAGGCGCTCTCTAAAAATAGAGTTAAATTTTTGTTTAGTCTCATTAAAATTTTTCCACAATAGAGTAAATGGAAAAATTATTACTTTCCAACAGGTATAGATTGGTCAAAATTTTTTTTAACGTATTGCGCATCAATTGAAGTTAAATCCGCAACCAAATGCGCGATTTTGATTCATTTCCATTTCGCACATTGCAGATTTAATTAAAGTTTTCACAAAAATATTCTAGACAATATATTTATGAGTAGCAAACGTCTGTGGAATTTTCTTTTTTGAAGAGAAAGTCGTTGAAAATATAACCAAGTCCATTAAGCGTCGGACTATTAATCACTCTGCTCTGATTTGCACGTACCTCCGCTCCCCCCCTTAACGGCCGACGGATGAGAATTCAAATTTATAATTGTGTCAACGAAATTTCTAATTTTTCTCCGGCATAAATTTCTTCAGGGTTCATTATTAACAGGAAAAGGTGAAAATTGGAAAAACGTAAAAATTCATGGAATGTCATATGGATTTTTATAATTATGTTAAGTGGTTGGAAAAGTGCCAGCGAATTTGTCCCTGTGCGATCAGAGAACGTGTGCTGAACTCCATTTTCCTCTGAAGCAGGTGAATTCAAGTAATAAAAACAATTCAGTTAAAGAAAAGCAACGAATGAAAGACTGAAAAGGAAAATACTTTCAGTTATTAACCAAATTATTTATTTTTCTTGGAATTTATAGTAAAAATGTTGTTAATTACTTTTAACTACTTATACATATATAAACAAAATATTTAATTGCATTTTTTATGTTCGTTTGGTTTTCCGTTAATTTACTATAAAGCATGAAGAAAACAAAACAAAAACAATATTATTGAGAATAAACAAAGACTGCACGAGAAACAACATTGTACTTAATGTTTTTGTTTATTAGTTTTTTACACTTTTTAATGAAATTTGTACAAAAGTTAAAAGAACGCGATTCAGTTGCACATGTGTGGAGCACTCTGCACCAACACACAAACGGGGAGTGCCGCACGCACACGTTCAACACAACTTAAATCCAAGACCTTCCCCTCCTGCATGAGAATGAGTTTTCCATCAGTTTCCCCAATTTAATACATTGTGTTCCAAAGTGCCAAAAAAAAAAAAAAAAAATCGCACTCACAACACCACACTTCGCCCTCTTTCAGTTGGGTACATGGCTACTGAAATACAGATGGCACTAGATGTGCCACATTTGATTTATATTCGCACCACTTTATTAATTCTGTCGGATTTTCTTGTTCAAATGAACTTTCATTTCAGAATTACGGCGAATATGAACAATTAACGCATCTCTGTGTGATTATAAGCGAAAGCACATGGAAAATGAACAGTTCACAATTTTTTCAAAATAGAATCAAAGAAAAGTTCAGTTATTTTTGAAGGATAAATAACCACTGCACTGCAATAAAGAATTTTACTGTCGATTCATTTAAGAATGGAACTGGATTCCATTGCAATTGGGGAGGAAAGGGGAAATAAGTATTGTTCTAACAAAATATGATTTTATGTTGAGTTTACAGTTTCCAGGATTGAATTTAATTTGTAATTACGCAACAGGTTGTAACTCCAATTTGGGTCCTATGTTCGTGAGGTTTGATGGTGCATCGGATTTTTAGGGGCAGTAAAAAACAAATCCCCATAAAAAATGGGAGAACTGTTCCATTCTTAACAATTCCCTTTTGCAAATCTTGGTAATTTATCAATAATTTCAGATGATGTTCAGTCACAATCTGGGATCGTTTTTTCTTATAGTAAATAATTTTTTCAAAACACCTTAAGTTTTAAATTTTCATCATCAACTGAAAAGCGATACATTTTTAATCTACGATCATTGAACTATCTCCAGTTTTAAGTAATAACAAAACAACGACATTAGATTTGGGAAATTGATTATTGTTAAAGAAAAGCTTTATTCACAGAGTTCCAATTGGGAGTTGTGATTAAAACACAAAAATTTACGATTTCTAAAAGAAAACAGCATTTTCATATCTCTCACAATCAATTTTCTTCAAAAATACAAATTTATTTGGGAAAATTTTTTTTCTTTCAAAAAATGGAAGAAACAATTAAAAGTGATCTTCAGAAATGGCGTTCACGCAATGGGCGTGTCTTCTTCAATCGGCAGATATACTGTCGACAATACAACGGCAAAAACTGAATTCAAGGTAACGGAGATAACCGAAAAAGTAGGCTGGCAACGGTTTACCTGAAATGGCGGTCAGAGCAAGACGCTGATCAAAGCGAGAGGGGTGCGAGGGAGAGAAACGATTTTATCTTGTTTCCAGATGTGAACAGTCGTTGACGCCTGTGAGTAAAACTTCTTGTAAATAATTCAGTTCTTGCTGCAAATTGGCAGATTTCGACTTTAAAGTCACTTTTATTTTCTAAATAATAAAATTATCTGCGTATTGTACGCATTTCCGTGCGTGAATATTTTTCCTTTATTGCAAATAAAACGTTTGTGAAATTCAAGATATTGGAAAAAAAAATCCTAGAAACCAATGAAAGAAATAAAAAACTGAGCGATATTTTCCAAATAAAACAATTTTTGTGATATTTGTTCAAAAATTGCGTTTTATGTACATATAACAAATTCTTATAGAACATCGCGTTCAAATGAAAAAATTTACACGTTAATCTAAAGTTCGTAAATGTGACGAACATTTTGGAAAAGTTTTTAAACAGTAATTTGGAGACTTTTGTGTTGCTATCGACCAAAGAAACTTCTTTTGGTCTAACATTGTTGTTTTTCAATTATTTTTTAGTATCGCAATAAACGTAATAATATGTAAGATTCAATATTAATGAAAAATCAATAATACCTTCTCTTTTCTAGTAGGTTTTTATTTATTTTATTTGTTTAATTAAATGGTTTTCAAAATTATGCCAAACGTATGTTGTAGAAAACGAAATCAGATTTTTCCTTTTTCATCTTGTTTCGTCGTTTTGTTATACAATATATTTTACTTAATTAACAAATATAGGTTTGATTTTCGTAGTTCGTTGGATTATTGTATCTGTATTGCAAGTACCTACATTAAAAATTATTAGTAATCTTCATATTATAATTTATTTTAGAATTTACATAAAGTTCTTTTATTTCTTTCACTTTCATCGTTTAAAAACAGTCAAACTTAGGCAAGTAAAAAACATTTCATTTCGAATATTGGATGAAGCCCGTGAGGTCGGCCAGACTTAATCAGGCACAAGCAGAACTGTCGACCGTTGTAATGTTGTTTAGAGACACACAACGGGTTAACCCTTTTCTTCCGTCTTCTTGACTTGTTTATTTTGTTGTAAAACAAAATTCTTTCATTATTTAGTTATTTGAATATAAAATTTAGGTTTTGTAGATTTAGATGAAGAACAGCTTTTCGTAGAAAACGTGGAATTGGTAATAATATTAACAATCAATAAATTATGTGAATAATCGATAGAAGGATTCATATTTTACAAAAGCTGTAATTTTTTAATTTGAATGAATAAAATCAAACCATTTTAACATTATCGATGAATAGGTGCAATATGTCGATTTGTCTTATCTTTTCGATTATAATCGTTACCATCTGAAATAAACACTATTTTCGTCACCATCTTAATATGTTTGGTTACTCAATTTCTCTTTATCAATTCTAAACATTTTTTTAAAACATTTTTCAGCTGTTCTAGAGAGGTAAATAGTTATAAACCATATAAAAAATATTGTAGGACAGATTTTTTTAGACAAGAAAAGATTGCAATATTATTATTCAACGAGAGCTCGATAGCACAGATTCCTTTTTTGAATCAGCGAAAATATTCCGATGTTCCACTGTATGTATACTATATACATTATACATACACATAAGTGTGAAAGTTTACTTACCCACAAAGCATTCAACACTTCCATTAACAATGGTTATAAACAAAGTGTATACATCTGGAGTGCATTAATTATATTTTTTGAAAATATACTGTCTCCTTTTTGTGGAAAAAAAACCTCAAAAAACTCGAGGAAAGCTAATTATATTAATTAATTTTAAAAAATGGAATTTATAATAATTAAATTTGAATTATAGGAATCTTTAAAACTGACAAATTGTGAATGAACAAATGCGTTACTTTTCGTGATTCTATTGTGTCCAAATATGCACACAAGGCCCAAGGGTGGCATTTGGTAACGTCAAAGAATCTGTTGTGAACACAAATTGCAATGTGAATGTGAAAATTCAAAATAATGTGGAAATTTGTGGAAAATCTATCGCCATAAAAATTGTCAATTTTCCTGATCTTCAGTCTTCTTATTTTTAAACATTCTATACTTGTTAAAATTCATTAACAAACAATAAGCAACTAGAACACATTCCCGGGGATTCTTTGGTGACTTCGTGGAGGTCCAATTCCTGAAACATCTTGCTGTTGGGGTTCCCCGAAAATTCAAATCTCGTTGTTTTTTGTTTTGAGCTATGACCTATTGAGGAAGGGGCATTCAACACGCTTGTTGCGAACAGCATTAAAGTAGGTGAGTCTTTCCTGGAAAAATACCGTTCACCTACTCCTTATAAAAACAAAAATTGATAAAAGTTTTTCATGAGAATCTAAACAAAATTGCAATCTTTTGGTTTTCGGTTTTTAGTTTTTTGTTGCTTTTCCTCAGCACAACGAAGTCGGCTGAATTTGTTCATATCTTTCTGGGTAAAGACAATAACAAATCAACATCAATTACGTAGAATAGATAAAAATATTAATCAAAAAATTTAGGTAAATGAAAAATTAGGAAAAAAGTAAACAATTCATGAAAATAATTTCCGGAAGATTTTTCTTTTTCTTTTTAAAGAACAGATTGAACTTTTTAAAAACCCAGTTGTTTACAGAAATGTTTTCACTAATAAAATCACTGCGCAAATGTTAATAAGACGTTGTAAATGTTGTACGCGCGAATAAATAAACAATTCTAGTAAATGAGTGGCGTACTTCAACGAATTGGCACACGCGATTGGAGCAGTTCAAAGGCTTGATAACGTTTTTCTCTAAATAAAACAAAATCATTGTAAAAAAAAATCGATATAAATTTACAGTATTCTCTAAATTGTTGTTTTGGAAATTGGAACTCAATAATAAGAATTCTGCTACTAATTATTCCCCTTGGAACACTTGTGGAAAGCGGAATTGGAGTCCCATTCGACAGTTCCTAAAAGGTCATGCGAAGACTTACATAATTACTTACATTTAGAACTGAGACAGGTAATTCATAAGCGATTCCTACTTAAACACATTCGACGTGTGCAATTGCCCATACAACAAAATTATCCAAAACAAAAAAAAAATCAATTGAGTGGAAAAAACCCATCCTCGTAAGGATTCTTTCATCGATCTTCGTTAGTGATCGAATTTTCTAATCTGATGCAGCTGATTTTCCTGACTCTGAATCATAATATATTCAGAGCAAATATTACACGGTTATTTTTGGAAGAAATATTTCATATAAAATCATTTTATGGTTCTTTCAATGGGCCAAAGTTTTACAATTGGAAATTCTGCTTTGTGCGAGAATCCAATAAGAAAATCCGAAAAATTATAATTATAAAACGAAATGAGATAAATTAGTAACATAAGTTTAAAATAAAAGTGAAAACATTTAATTTTTATAGTGGTTAATATTATTAAAAAAAACACTGTCATTTTTTTTGTGGTTCTTGACAAAAACAATTGAATTATGTCGGCCCTAAATATTTTGATAAATTGGACCACAAAACCACAAATTTGAAGTTATTATTTCAATAAATACAATATGTATATTGTACATTAAATTGATAACGTTACTTGGAAATGTTTGAGAAATAGTTGCTCGGCATTTGTTCACCAACGGAACGCATGCAACATTTGCAGTGAACAACTTAAAAACTGCGGCGTCCGCATCTTTGATAGATTTAGAATAATAGACAAAATGAGAAGAGCGATAATAATTCTTCCTAAACCAGGGATCCACCGAACATACCAACACCCCCTACACCACGCTAGAGTGGATGACGAATCCCACCTTGAAGCAAGAAACCTGACAAATAGGGGGAAATGCCCATTACGTTCGGGCTACATTTCACTGAATGATTAAAATCACAATAATTGCACTAAATTGATTAATATTATTTATCTGGAACTTGGCAACTTACATTGCAACGAGAATGCTGTTGACGATGGCATTGTGATTTTGTCCTCTTGTCCGAAGCGGGGCGGCACCAAACAAGACAACATTGGAAATGATTTGATCGCTAGCAACCGTCCAGAAGTTGTAGTAAAACAGGACCTATGGGCGATTGATGACGTTGCGTTGACCTTGTTCACAATAACACTTTGTATTTTTCACTACACTAATATTTACTTATTGAACACCGGTAATTATTATTAACAATTAACATTTCATGTGTACTGTGTTCATTTCAATATTACTTAACCTGGCGAGCGGCGAGATCATCGAAAAAACTGCATGCAGATTGTTCGATTGTTGTTGGGAATTTTTCGGTGCATGCACATGAAGAACCTGTGTTACGGAATTACAAGCGGACGAACGAACGAACGTCACAGACGCACTTTTCGGGGGGGACCGGAGACTCACATTTCGGTTGCTCCCTTCTTCGACGACGTTGTGTGTGACGAGAAGACAGTTGAAGCTGGATGGAACTCAATCACCCGCGACGGGGTGGCGATTGTTCACCTGTGATCAAAACACTTACGTCAACTTTCTAACGGTCCTGCCGCTCTTGCACACATGTCACGAACACATAGACCCACTGCCAATTGCTAGTTTCAATTATTACAAGTGCACACCACTGAATTCATTTGGCCAACAACGTCGATTTACTGGGGTCGCATTTTGGATCGGCTGCAGCAGCACTTGTCACTAGGCTTGGAAACAATTAAATTTTTTTGTTTAACCGTTAACCAGTAGATTGTGCACAACGGTTGTGGCAACAAGACGAAATGACAGTCAACCGAAAACTAGTGATCTGAACTCTTTCGGTAAAATTTCAACACGGCCTCTTGTGGATAAAACTAATTAGAATCATGTTGGCAACACAAATCTCTACACTCTATGTAAATCAAACAGAGAACGTTATTCACTCCGCGACGATCTTGTCGCTACTACTCCGAATTTGTATTTCAAAAGAACCGCGCGCCTACCGTGTTCCGTGCACGAAATTTGTGATGTGCGACTGAAGTAAAAGTATACAAGAGATAAGATGGGGTATTTACAGTTACGCGGGGAGGAGGATGCGATGAGTGGTACTCTCTGGACCAGCGCTAAACACATCCGCACATCGTTGGAATCGTACTGTACGGATGCGAAGTAAATCCTTGAATGCACACCGTGTGCGACACGTAGCTGTGTTTATGCGCCCGTATTGCACGGAAAACACACTCCCCCTTTGTTCAGTGCGATGTGAATCAGAGAATGCTGCGGGTACAGCAGGAGAGAGCGTCAGAATAGTGTGGGAGATGGGAAAGCGGGCGTTAAGGCGAACTTTCCCAGGGCGAGTGTGAATGTGTTCAGTGTTGTGTGAAAATCGGAGGGATAGCAGCGCCACGTGGGAGAAGATTTGCTCTCGCTGCTGTATGATTCTAAGATTTTTCCCCTCGCCGGGCGCCCGCTATTGGGGTAAGTTTGCTTATTCCAGTAAAATGTCCTGGGGAACACCGTGTGTGGTGTGCGTCGGTCAAGAACGGCCCCATCCCATGTGCCACTTCTCAAGAAGTAAACATTTCTCGTGAGCACCTTCAAACCCCCGCCCCGTCTCAGTATGACATAAGGCGCATAGAATCGACATCGCATTTTCCAGATGTGGGAGGAGAGCTCAGTAAATAGAAGGTGTAATTAAAAATGAAAAGGTAACTTTTCTGATGGTGTTTGTGTGTAAAAAGTTCATTGATAAAATCCCCTGTAGCAGTGTGCACGAGAGCGGGACGGGTAGAAATAGTGACAACTACAACCTGTCAGAGCGGTCTTGGCAAATGGGAGCCAGAAAATCCAAGCGGAATGCATTTCGTGCTAGATAGAGATAGATGTACATTCTGGTGTGCATACTTGCATAGATGAGTCACAAGCGAGTTCGAACTGCATTCTTTCCTGGCCAGAAGAAAATTTTCTCCACGCTATTTCATTTTCCATTTTCCAGTAGCGCGAAGTTGCACTCGCGCTGGCGGTGGTGGTGCGGTGAGCTTTCATGAACACCTTAACTGACTCCCCTCTGCTCCTCTTTACGACGACCGGGAAAGAAATGGTGGAAGAAGGCGAACAACGTGCGCCGCGACTATCAGTCCACCTACTTGGCAAGTAGGTGGAGCCTAGGCAGCTTGTGCAGATGAATTAACGTGAGTGCTTTAGTGCTTTATTTACGGCAACTAAATTTTTGTTGGATTTTGCGGGGGAGCCTTAGGTGTCGGTGGTTGCAGAGAGAGGGAGTCGCATCGCAGCGCGGCGCGCGCAGACATCTTATTTTTGAGATTTCCATCGCTTTCTGCACGTGTTGAGCACTCCGCCGCTTTCCTTTCAGGTTCGCACAGTAACTGTCGGAGCTTTGCATTTCTCAAGGACTTATTTTTTACCAGGATTCAAGAAAAGCTTCTGACCTCGCCTCAGTGCATTGAAGGAGCGCCGCAGCAGGTGTGCTGTTGTTTTTCCTCGTTTACTTCTCAGGGCAATCTGCACAAACATCTTAATTTCTGAAGTAGAAAACATTTCCTCGGACTAGAATATAATATTCGATTTCAACACAGATTTGTTTAATCTTGGTACTTTGTTGATGCACTTAACCCCGGCCCAGCAGCTCTTCAACGATTCCAATTTCAATGGCATTTCCCATTTTCTGGAAACATAAATTTCCCAATCTATAAAAATTTCCTTCTTATTGTTTAAATTTAAGCATTTCGACCGTTAAGCTTTAAGTAAGAATTTTTTCGACATTTGCTGATCAGTAACATTTTCTAATGGGGATATAATTATAATTTATAATAAACATTGTGTTTTATATGAATGATTTAAAACGTTTAACTTTCGTAAGTGAGTTCAAATGAAAATTGAAAACAAAAAGGTTTCCTTTCTTGTTTCTATTTTCGAATGCAATAAGACTCAATAATATTTTTGATTTTCTTTTCCAACAGCAATGCGTGGAAATTAATAGAATCAAGTTACTTTGACATTATTATTTTAAAAAAGGTTTGTAGTTAAAAATTCTTTGATAAATGGAAAAAATTTCAAGGAAAGCATTCAAAAATTTCCTATTTTTATTTTATCTAAAGATTTAAAATAATTCTGGAAATACCTAAAGAGTTTCGATTTAGAAGAAAAAAATCTTCTTGATTGTATTTTCGATTAATTTTCACTATAATTTTATAGCTTTTGTTTTTAATACTTTACACATAGTAACTGAAAAGCGATACAAAAATATAAAAAGAGATCGTTGCATTTGTGTGATGAAAAAAACTAATATACCTAATTATTATATTAGGTATTATTTATAGCAGAAGTTTTCAAACTTAACGATTTTCTGTGCTTGAAGAGTCATTTAAATAAAACTACAAAGAAAGGGGCTACCAATTTTCTAGAGATGAAAAGCCTGCAATGGATACATATTTTGTAAAGAATAATTTCTCCAGAAAAGAATTGCAAAAAAAGCATTTTTAGAATATATTTCGATGATTTATTATATAGATAAGAAGAAACTATAATTTTTAAATTATAAAAAAGTAGAAAAATGAGAAAACCTTGTAACTGCAGAAGTATAAATTCCAAAAAATATTTCCAATTTGATTTTGTGGGGGAGTTCTTGAAACTTCCTGAAGCTTTTTTTATTACTATCAAAATTCAGAACTCGAATAAAAAGCAAATACGAATAAAATGGTGATTGGAATATGTGAAGGACAAATTGTTCGCATCGCATATCGGTCCAAGCTTCGTCCTGCTCACCGTCTTGGAAACTGTGGCCATTCGTTTCTCATTTCGCAAATTAACATAATACTCTCTAAAGACTCCTCAGGGGCAAACCACGGCGCTACCCTGACAAATTAAGGTAGGGCTGAAAATTAGGCGATCCTTATAAATCACTTCTGTTAGGTCTTCATTGCAAAGGTTAAGCCAACTTCGGGGCAAATATTTATTAATTAGCCCTCTCTAATACCCACAAATACCGTCCGCCCTCGTCCCTTTTATGACATTATATTAAATGTTAAGCATGGTATTGCCGAAACTGCTGCGCACAGAATCTAAAGTTTAGATTCTAAACCCATTGAGGCAATCAGGACCCGAGGACCACACCTTAAGGATTCTTGTTCTACAGTTTAGCGCTCCATTGAACAAAAGCACTCTGACTTAAGGAGGACTTTGTCTTCCTCCTGAACAACTTCATGCAGTCCAAATTAAACTTTAGCATTCCGTTTCATGATATTTCAGGGCCGACAGCTTGGTCGATGATGTACAGAAATCCCGTTTCATTTCCCTTCCCCCCGTTGGAGTTGTTAAGAGTATCCCTTTTGGTGGAAATTAGAAATGCGCCATAATTCCTCAAGGTATTCCGTGTAAGGAAATTTACCTCGCACGGATCTCGGCATTAAGTAGCCCGTGCTAAATGAACCACGCACGAGCTTACCAAGGACAATGTGTTTCCTGGCACCCCCGCACTTCCCCTTATCAATCGAGCAAGCACCTTAGTGGTAAGGTGCTATGGCAGCCAGGAACAATTTGCGATGCGATTGTTTAGAATTGACGCCGCTTAGAGGGGGATTCCTCTGCGGTGGTGCTTAGAAAAGCTAATTAGAATAGTTCTCCTGCGCCCGTTGTGCCCCTTGCCGATAGTCGTGCCCACTTAATTGCATTATACCTCGGATGCCGCTCAGAGTAGTGAGACAGATCTCGCGACAATTGCCAACGCCTCGCGATTGTTACCAACGAATGCCTTTCAGGTGACGTAAGTGAAAGCGCGACATCCCAATGTGAATGGAAATAAAATGTTGTGCTCCTGTCAAGTGTCAAGTGTCTCCAACCCCGCTTGGCACTCGAGATAAGAACATCGCGTAGGGGTTGAGGTTTCCTCTGCGGCTATATTTATTTCGCCACTGCCTGGCGCAAATCTTTCCGTGACTGTTTTTGCATGAGTTCGTCTTTAAGTCACCGTTACTCACCAAACTGAAATTAGCGCTTTCTTCACTGATTGCTAATAACAATAACCTTAAGTCGCAATTACGCGAACCAACACATTAAGCCGTGCTCGCTTTACTTTTGGTCTTGCCCCTTCTCCGCTTCGGGCTCCAACTTATTTGGAGCACAGAACGAAGTTTGCGTGCTCGCGATTGCGTCAGTGCTTGAGCCTCTGGCATAAAAAGTATTTGATCACTGGTAAAAAACAAGTGTTTGCAAGAGATAAATCAATGTTGAATATTTATTTTTGGAAAGATATGAGCAAAGAGTTAAACTACAGTAGAATGTCGTACTTACACCTATCAAAACTGGGAAAGGAAGGAATCAGGATTCATGTTACTGCAACCGCACAAATAATGCCGGGAAACTAATGAAATGTTCGTTCCAGCGTTTAATATTAGCAATAAAGGCCTTTAACAAGCAAATAAACAAAGCCTCGGGTCGTAAATGTAAATATCCTGATTTTATAGTTTATCCACTGCAACGAGGCGAGCAACGTTAGGAGTGATCCTTGCCGCCGTAAACACGAAACTACAGCTGTCAGATAAATTTACTTATTGAAATCGTAAATCTATTAGAGTCCTTAGCGCCTTCTGGTCGAATCCAAAGGATGAAAAATAAACGTAACTCGCTTTAAATATCCAACTGCACACATGCGGTACCCGTATGTTCATCAATCTATTCCACATTTGGACGTCCTTTAATATCTTGCGTGTTTTCTTGCAGTATAAAAAACAAAAACCCTTTTCCTGAACAATGTGTGCAGTTGGCACATTAGAAAAAGCAGACTTCATCCTTGCAAATTTCTGCACTCCTTCAAGTACACTTATTTGTATAAGAAAAAGAACTTTCGAATGGAATTTTTCAAGGAGCACTCAAAGGCAACGAATTGAGAATTCGACTGTTTCAATGAATTTGTATTCTTAATGTGGCGGGATATCGTAATGTTCGTTTGTATCTCAGGCTGTTTAAATTAATGCAAACAACCCGAAGTTAATACGGCGAAAAATGGGAAAATTGAATCCCGCAACTTAATTGAATTCGGTAGCTTTGAGAGCCCTTCATCAATATGATACCCTCTAAGCAAGGTAGATAAGCAGTTGTCTACCCCTCAGCGTAATCCTGTGAGCTGCTTCATAACCCCTTCCAACATTCAAGGCAAAGTCTGTTCAACTTTACATTAATCTCAATTGTACCTTTGTTTGCTGGCAAACACATAATCCCCCACCCTGAAATTGAAAGTGGTCGGATACTCTAGCAAACGGATGGAGGCTACATTCAAATACAAATGAGCACATATCCTGTCAGAGGTACTTGTGAACTACTTGGGAAAATTTTCTTCGAACAAGAAAAACCAAACACACTCACTCCTCCGCTTTTGGAAAGTTTGTCTTGAGAAACTCATTCCCGTTGACAGTTTGTAAGGACGAAAAGTGAATGGAACTAGCTGAGGATAATGCTCTGATATGAATACCTTTACGATATTCATGCAGGATATTACTGGGTGCTTTATGTGGAGATATTAGTGCAGTATTTGTGGAATCACTTCGTCTGCTACTGCTCTAAAGTTTCATGAATGTGGAGCACTTGAATAGATGAAACATTTTGATGTCCTTGTTTCAAATGTTATTGTTGAAAAATATTTTAAAGTTTGATTTAAGAAGGACAAACAGAGACGTGCCAAAAACAGCATTTACACCTTGTATTAAAAAAACAATTATACGATTTTGTTTTTTTTTTGTATTCATCTAAAAGAGTTGATTTCAAATATGAATTGTTATCTTTCAACTCAGAGGAGCACAGCTGTTCTGTATCTTTTAACGAGAAAGCGAAGTCTTGTAAGTGACGTATCGATTCAAGGATACATTTCTTAATATATCTAGAACGGAAGTATGATTTATTAAGGCCAATTATAAAATATCCCAGAAGCAGGACCACAGTTTTTTAACACAGCAGAAACGATTGTAAAGAAATCGTGTTAAAAACCCTTTTCCCATCGAAAAGATAGAAACTGTTTTAAATTTTTTAAAACGCATGTAAAAAAGCAAAATTTTTGGTATCTGTGAAATTTCAAGATCTTGTAATTACTTGTAATACGAATTTATAACAATAAATAACGACTTTATAACAGAAAGTTAATATGTATTCAGTATTGTAAATATTCAGTAAGCAAAATCAGCATTATTGTATAAAAATAATTTGCCTTATATGGCAATACTGAAAAGGAGTTACCCGATTTAGCTCATCTTTGAACTTGCCTTTACAATTTTATAGTATTACTGTTCCAAATTTTAAGTCTTTAGCGTCAAGCGTTCTCGGATTATCGTTAAGACAGATAGGAAGACAGACAGCCAACAGACAGATAAACGAACATCCTTAAAACGGGTTCTTTCCACTTCTAAATATATTGTATGGAATGAGTATAGAATATATAGTTCTTTTTCATCTGTCACCGTAATTTCCTGCAGTTGCAAACTTTCGCTAAAAAGTAATATACCCATACCTACCATACGCCTACCATAGGCCTCTAGGGTATCTATCTATAAAAACTTTTAGTAGTTATAAAGCGACTCCATTGTGCTAAGTGAGCAATTGATTGTTTGAATACATTTTGAATTAATCAAAAAGGAATCCATTGCAACATTTTGATTGTAAATATATAAATGGGAATTGTACAAAACTTTACAAATTTTGAAAAAAATGTTCGGAAGGCAGAGCTGATAATAAACGAAGCCCAATGTCGATGCCTCCTCTTCACCGCAAAACGAAAGGAAACTAGTCCAAAAATGCTGCTTCCTTCTGAAATTGTAAATCCTTGGAAAAGTGCATAAAATGAAACCATGTGGCAGTAACGCCATTTAAATTTCCCGCAAGTCGGTTGCTTGTGGCTCCCCGAACGTTGTTTATTGCTAATTAGGTTCTAAATTTAGGAGCTACTTAGCGTCTGCAGCCCGAATTGACACACAGTTCCGGAAATAAGCTCCTCGTATCTTCTGGGAGGCTTTTTTCACCAGGACAGTATGGGTTGAAACTCTCCGAAAGTAATCAGGACACCACTGTATGGCAATTGTTAGAAATTGATTCAAACAAAGGTGTATGACGAGTCCTTGTCACTTATCGTCCTTCGACAGTCTACCACTGGAAATCCGAGGTGAACTATTTTGCTGCCGACCGATCCGTTTGTTGTGCGCGAGGCAGCAGGTACTGCTGTCTGATAAATAGAGCTGTCCTCCCCGATAAACCTGGGGTGAGCCACGGAAAATGTGACTGAATGGGGTGGCTAAATGACTCAGTTCGCCATATGAGGTCGGGTTGACTTCTGCATAGAGCGGCGGTAAGGGCAGCCGGATTTGCTTAGGAAATCCCGCACAAAACCTGCTCGCCCTTGCTTTTGGTACAGCGGAGCGACATTATTTCAGGCAAACTTTGTAGATTGCGGATGGGCTGGGGTGCATATTAAGAGGCTCACAATGGAATCCTTGCTGACTGCGAGAGGTGATACGTGGGCTTGCACCTTCCCTGGCAGCGAATGAATGCGGTACCCACACATCGACCACCGCGCTCCTGATGTAGCCAGATGGTTCCATTGTTGGCGCACGTCAGAGATTTTGCCACAGGAGATTCGTGTAGATTGGATTTTAATAGTCGCCAGAACGAATTGTGCAGCAAATTGCGGAAGCTATTTACCGCAACGTTAGCTCAATTAAGACTTCCAGTGTCCGAAAAATGCAGTCCCAGCCGTGCGACGACATCTTTCCCGCAACTCCAGGCACCAAGGTGGGCTGCTCTTGACGATCCCACGATTTCACGGATCCAAATTCACTAACCTCCAGACTGCAGTGCAGTTCCTCGAAAAACGCAGCACATCCAAATGCATGTGTCGGCCACATGAGTCAAGGTGTGAATTGATCTCAGACGATCATCCTCTGGCTGCGACCGAGTTCTCGGTTGGTCGGCAAGCGACGCACGGTAAAAAAGTCGCTCGAACCCTCTCCACTCCTAAATCCATACATCCACTTTTATTTTGTACCTTTTTCTTTTGTATGTTTCAAAATTCTTGGGCGGCTTTTTTGTGATCGTCGAGTCTCGATGGCCCCTGGCTGATTAACCTGGCTTGAGAGATCCCAAGAAACCAATACGAAGCCGAGTTTCGGGGATGTTTGCACAAGTGTGACTGGGACGAATCTGCTCTGTTTATTTTCGAAAGTAGTCGGGAAGTCAATTTGTTGTTGGAATTGCATTGTAAGGACTTTTCCATATTGTAATCAACCGACATTGTTTTCAAGTAATTATTTCTATTTCTCGTTTTAATTCATAATCATTTTTTACGGCTCTTTCAAAAAACAGTGTTCTTTTTGGTGCGTAGGTAAATATAAATGGAAGTAAAAAAAATACTTTCAAAAAATTAACACCCGACTACGGACAATTTGCCAACTCAAAAGAAAAATCTTGGGGATTCCGAAAATTATGTCAAGTTTCTGTCTGCAATCTCCCATTACAATACATATTTCATCCATCCGTGGTCGTGCGTTTTTTATTGCTGTTACAAACAATTTATTTATTTAATATAAAACTTCAATAAAACTTTATTTATTTAATATAAAGTTATTTATTTAATATTAACTGTCTGTCCGCGGTATAAGATAAATTAATAAAACATGATTTTGCAGAAAAAACATTTTCTGATCGAAATAATAGATTTTTTGTCGATTTACTGCAATTTTAGTATATTTTGAACTTCTTTTGTTGTGGTTCTTTAAAGTACTATATTAATTTGTTTTCAAATAATAACTACAACTTAAAAATACATATTTAATACATGATTAAAATAATCCTTTTACTTACTCCTTGAAAGCCTTCCTGTCTTCTGGTCACTGCTTCTTTTCTAACTGTGAAGATCCTTGCGAACTTTTTTTGTGAACTTGTAAAGTTTAATAAACGTTTTTATTTTGAAGTCAACAAATTACTTTGCCGAATAAAAGCTTTCAAAATATTACTTTAATTTGGAGTTATGTGACCCGAGGGAACAGTACTGTATAAAACTAAAATGGAGTCCTGTATGTGGATTTAGGAACACAGATTAGATAAACACATTTGTCTCCATCCTGTCCAATCAGTGCAGGACTTTTGTCGAATGCAAATGGCGAAGAATAATAACAAGGTCGACGAATTGCTCTTAATTTCATCAAACTTCTTAGATCAATATTTCAGCGGACATTTTGTAAAGTGGGCGCCCTTGTTTTCGAGCCCTTACTTGATTTCATTCAATTTCGTTATCCTTGAAGGTATTCTAATCCCAAATACTCCATTAGGGGATGACTTCAAGCTTTCACATAAAAAGGACTAAGATGCGCTTATTTCGCTAAATAAAATCGCCCAAAATGAAATCAAATCAAGAAATAGAAGATTAGTCCAGGCTCTTGGCTTCCACCAGCTCCACCACCCCCCCTTATTGTACATTCATTTGCGTTGGCTGCGCTATTTGCCCTCACCTCCCCTCCCCGTGAAACATCTACCGACGACTTTCGCCACTCGGAGAATATCGTACCAAAAACTGTTGAGATGAGAATTTTTCTTTTCTTTTCCATTTTCCCAGGGACTAAATCACACGATTCCTTGGGATTAAGTTTATTTCTTTCTTGGGACGTGTGAGGGGAGCATCGAGATGCAAACTGTACAACAAACATAAACCTGGAATTGTTTTAAATGGGCAAAAATAGCAAATAGGGACAAAAAGGGAAATAAAAGAAGATAATCAAAGGAATTATGCCAGAATTCCGGGCTTAATCTAATTGGAAAGTGATAGTGTCTTATTCGTTTGCCTCAGAACGAGATGATGTTTTTTTGTTTTTTTGCGAGAATGCCGTTTGCCGTGAAGCCTCGGATACGCCAAACATTTCCTCCCTTGATTACTTGTGTCCAGATTGACAGATTTATCATCATATCATGGATAATGCGTTTTGCGATAATCTGGAGGTCTTTCCAGTGGCCCGATCCAGACGAGGGAAATACCGTCAGGGAAAACTAAATAATTAACGTTTCCCAGTTGTTTGAATGGGTATCGTGTTATCAGTCGGGACAAATAAACTCCTTAATTACACATTCCTCGAAGTGGTTATCACCGTGACCAAATTTATTCAAAATTCCATTATCAGCTCTCGCGGCTGGACTGAAAGCGAATGCGTCATTTGCTCGCCTCTTGAGCAAGACGAACTCGAGGAAAATAGGAGTGCTGCGATAAGCGGACCAAACAATTTACGCATCTCAAGGAATAACTGTGCGGGCAGAGTTCGCCTGGCATAAACGTACTCTTCGGCTCGTTAAAATCTTTTTTCCAAATATCTCAAGTTACAAGCACTTTCGACAGTTTCCTAATTTACGGGGGTCACAACCCCGCTCTGTTTACTTACTCCCATAAGCTATCCTGCCGCCGATATGTACACGTTAACTATAAAAAGTGTTTGGACGAAGTCTATGGACCCTTTTCGTACTATGAGTGAGTCACTTGAGACATCGAGGAGCAGACGGTAAACGAGTTGGCCAACACTATTAAATTTGCCGTGTTTATTTTCGAGAAGTAATATCGGCCTTTGTGACATCATCGCAGAAGGTGCACATTGGACATGTCTTGCTGGTCTGCAAGGAGATGAAGGGAAAGCGGACACGCGACCCAAGAAGGTGCTGACTCAGGTGTCACGGGAACGAAGGAAGCTGAGTCCTTCACTGTTTGTTCTTCGGAACAATGCCTTCAAGACAATGCGTTTCAAAATACAAACTGCAAAACACTGCAAATGGCTCAAGAAGCTAACCTTGAATAAGTTAGAATAAACGTGAGAAAAAATTCTACTTTTAATTAACATAATTTATATGCCTCATTAACTTTTGTCATACATAGGTGTTATGGATTCCACAGAAGACGATAGATCAATGGTCTTGTGTTCCATCTTCACCGGCTTTGAAACATTTTTTCATCTCTTGAGGTTCAGATGTAAATGTTGTAATTTTTCAATTATTAGTAATAGTTGATAACCACATATAAAATAATTAAGAAGAGATTTCATAACACGAGAAAAAGGATATACTTAATAAGAATATAGTTAGTAAGTAGTAACGACTAACGTTTACGACTTCATAACATAGGTACAACATGTTTTGTAGAGAGTGTAAATTTGAATTTGAATCTGACTTATGCTTTTGATATTATCTACCATCTTCTTCAATTTTGCAATATCAATAAATATTACTTATTGTCAATTATTATCTGATTGTCAAGTTTAACGAATACGAGTAACTAGGAAATTAGGAATAGAATTCTTACACAAGTCAACCATTGTTGAGAGTTTGAAAAGATTAAATCAAAATGGTTTAGTTTGAAGGTTGATTAAATAGTATGTTCGTTTTATAACTTGAAAATAGTTTTCGAAGTATTAGCTAGCTACATATAAATTTTTGTTGCATATTTCTACAGAAGAAAATGAAACTCAGCTCATGACATGACAATCATGGCGGCGGCGGCGATCATTTTGCAGAAACATGTAAATCTGTAGAGCAATCTGCATGTGTTATCTTATGTAATACCAACAACAACGAATCGGAATGCGAAACAATTCACTCACTTGTGTTGGAGAAAATGCAATACCTTCTATTGCGTATAAATATTATATATTTTGCTTATCATAATGAGGCGGTTTCCTGCGTCAGCAACGCATAATTGGTGTAAAACTCTGCTGGCTTTTTGTGGCACTTTTTGCAAATCAAGCGTGGCATCCATATGCATGTTTGTTCCTATTATGTATATAGTTGAAAGATAGCTTTAAACATAATATGTAATACATTAACAAAACGCCTTAATCACCTCCATTCTGCACTTAAACGAAATGCATAATGGACTTCATTTTGAACACTCCTTGTCGATTTCCATGGTCGGTTTCGCTCCTTTTCCACTCCCAAACGCACAGGAAACAGACTGCAGGTATTCTGGGAACTGTGCAGGTGCAACGCGTTTTACGAATCACCTGCCTTGAGGATGCATTCCGGCACCGCCTTAGGTGGTGGGGGCAGTGCACCGTTTAGGCGTTTACTGGAATCGAATAATGGCGGCGCGGTTGATGCCTGATATTGATACCTGGCTCTAAAAAACCTAATAAATTCTATATTTCATTGTTTCGGGTTTTAAATTATCTGAATTATCTGAAATTCAAATTTTCAAAAAGATTATATTATGTAAGTAAAGTTTTAATTTTGTATCTGAACGAAGGATTTGAAGGAAAATAGTTTTCCTGCAAATGGCGGATCGCGGTCGGTTTAACCAAAAACACAATATTACCCTGTTTTTTTACATTTTTGTTAATAACACTTTTAGTTTTTTCGTAAAAAAAAAATTCATTCGTTCAAAGACAAGTGACGTCTGTAGAGAAAATATGTATCTACTAAAATAAAATTATTTTCAAGAAATAGGTCTTCCATTAAACATATCAATCATAAAAACGAAACTTAAAAATGATTCATCCATAAAGATCAAACGGGTTGCGGTAGGTACATATACAATTGCGTCGTTGTAAATATTTTGGTATACTTACATTTTAAGATTATGATAATAATGATTGTTGGTTTGAAGTGAGTTTTCTTAAATATAGGTACCTACTAGATTTGGGAAACGATGATAGGTCCCGAAGCCAATCCATCGGTAACCAACTGAATTCTATTATTAAATACCTACTTTTAAGCTAGTTTAAATGTTTTGTGCTTACTTCAAAGTTCAATATTATAGTTCAATCAAAAAGATTACATTTCGCCCGTTCACCGTTCTTTATTATAACTACACTCCATCAAGGCGTTTGTACGTGTTTTATATCATAAAATGAAGTTTCGCAACTGGTTTGTATAAAACGAGTGATTGCAAACATCAGCCAATTAATTCAACAAATACAATTTTTCATAAACCTTCACCGAGTTGCGAGTGCAGATCGCCGAGTTCGGTTCGTTCACGCGTAAATTCCTTTAAAATTTTCCCTGGTTATTCGATAAAGAAGTTCAAAGTCTTGCAGCTCCGCCAACCACAATCGGTCATTCATTTGATCAATCGGTATCAACCTCGTTTGTGAACGGCAATCATGTCATAAGACGCACATCAAATCACCTCAGGGCGTTATAAATAGACGTCAATCAAACGCGACTGAAGCTATCTGGGATCCGCTGTAACATTTCCCTTTCCGAGAATCTTATCTTGGCAACGGCCAGTCGCACTGGTCATCAGTGTTTCTACAGTTGTTGTGGTCCGTTTGGAATCATCTTAAACCTGCGTCCTGCGAAGTGCGTGCTGCGGAGATAATCTAGACTGGCTAAACAACTGTGCACCACTCACACCCCTGCAAAAAATCCACGAGTTGCTGGTAATCTGAAGTTACTACGAAAATTATTAAGCTGACCCCGACGGAGTGAACTTCTACTTCCTTGCTTGATAACGCTTGACTGACGCTTTTGCAGTGCACCGTCCGCGCACCCCTGGACGCGGGGACGGTAACCGCCAGCGACAATTTCCTTGAGATGGCCGCTCCGAGTGCACGAAGCTCGCGGCCAGAGTTCGTTTACTATTTTAATTACTTGGCGTGAGTTGCCTTTTCATACAGCTCTTGTTGTCCGCTGATAATTGCAACCGACATGATAAGGAATCATTCCGGAGCAGCGCTTGCCGTAGCGGTCTTGCAGCGGCGCGGCGGTGCAATGGAGCTCTCTTTGTGTCTTCCTTTCAGCCCTGAGTAACTTCTGCGCTGATAACGAGTTAATTAAAATTCGCTGCATCTCTTCTGGGTTGCACGTTAATGATTGAAGTCATGATATTTATCGTCGTCTTGTTCGGCATTTTACTGCGCATTAATTTCGCCGGTCGTGGTCCTTGAGGCAACGCTGCACTCCCTGCAAAAGCACTCCACAAGCATGACTTGACCCTGAGGGTCTTTCGAATGGGGTTGATTCAATCCCATCGTTCACAGCAAAACGCAACACTGCTGTCCACCCAAACACAAGTAATTTAAACAATAAATCGAATTTGTGTATAAATATCGCGGCCATTAATCAAAACATCCTCTGCTTGAATTTATTTTAGTAAATATTCGCTTTGGAGAACATCAAAGATTTTAATGTTAGACTTTTCTTTCAACAATTCGAATTCCGAGATCAAATAAATATTTGAGTACTGACGAGTGAGATTGTTGTACCTTATTGTAAAAACTTTCCAAACTACATTTGATAATGTATTTTAGATTTTAAACAAAACACTGTAAATTTTCGTCATTCGCAAAAATTAACGAATTTTGTAAAAAATTTTACAAAGGTAAAATTCATTTATAAATAATTAAATATATTTTCCATTTAAATTTGATGTATTATAAATGTTTAAAATAGAAAGTTCATAAATTTTTACAAAACAACAAATGTCAAATGGAAATTTATTTCGCATTTTTGCGCTTCTTGAAATATTTTTAATTATTTTTTAAAATGGGTGTGTATAAAATGGAAAGAAAAACTGAAGCAGTATTTGTAATTTTTAGTCCTGATGTTGTGACTATTTGAGCAAGGTTTTTTTTGGAAAGAACTACTGTTATAACAATAAGTATACTTGCGTTCTTTTTATTGCATCTATGTGCACGTCCGGGTCCGGAGATTGTTAAATTATGCAATTGCGATTTATGGTAAAAACTGAGGAAATCATTCTGCTCTGGAAATGTTCGGAGTTCATTCAGTTCTTCTCAAATTTAGTGAATGGAGATTTCTATCTACGAACCAAACATTTGTTGTTGTGCTTGGTTGGCTGATGTAATAGATTTTTTTCATTGTACAATTTACATAATCAATTTGATATGAGGAGATTATCTGGTACCTACAAATTGCGATTGCTGTTACATTCTCAAAAGAGATATCACTTCCTATTGGGGGCTCGCGAGCTTCACATGAGCGCAAGATTATTTCAAAACTATGTTAATCATTAAAAAATAATCAATATGCGATCTATTGGCACCAAGTCATGTTGTAGTGTTGCCCGATGGACCCGCTTGAATTGTCGTACTCTTAGAGATTGGTAATATAATTTCCTGTCTTCCAAAGCTTTTAATTTTTCATACTTATGCACGTTATCATCTTTCGTAAAGATTTTCTGATCGAAAAAGTATAGGGCGGAAGGGGTGTTGAATTTTTTGTTGGACATTGAACACTCTTCAATTGTTTAACAACTTTTAGAAAAATGAACTGGAAATGCAGAGTTTGGAATATTATTTAACCAGGTATTGAACATTTTAAGCAAAAAGTCAAAGACAATTTATTATTACCTATTAATAACTTTTTTAACAGACTAAAATTTTCCAAAAGAGAAGGAGTTATTCATATACATATAGCTCCGCTGCAAATATAGCTGCGTTAATATTCTTAACATGCCTAAATTCCTTTGGAACTAATTCTTTTCCTTTCATTACAGAAAACGGAGGATTCCAAATGGGGTGAGTTTTTAAAACAATTTAATTTACGTTTTCATTAACTTGTTTTGTGTTTGAGCAACAATAAAAACAAAACTCTATTAGAAGTTACTCTGTAATTGTGGCCATTTTCCATTTTTCGTAGTTAATCGATTAGGCAAATGACAAAACGTCTGAAAAATGCTTAATTTATACTCCTCCATTGTATTAGTTTCCATTATTATGAATATGTTATAATAATATATCCAATATCGGAAGAGAACCGTTTTGATTTTGGGATATTATTAAATATAGCGCTCTGTGATCTGTAGCCCATAAATCCATTAAAGTTCTTATAATAAGCATGACTGCTGTTTTTGTAAAAATTGGTACAAATAGCAAGGTCTCAAAAATAGAAAAAGGTCGGTGTAATATTATATCTTCAAAAAAGTTGTATTTTGTGTGGAATACAATAATTGAATAGTTGAAATTGAGACCACGACTTTTCTTAAGTTAATTTTTTCATAAGGTTTGAATAAACATTAAATAAAATATTTCTCCGGTTATTCTTAAGCATAAATTTAAAATCGAATTAAAACAATAATTTCGTGACAGCCGCAATTAAAATCACTTCAACAATTTTTTTTACGACTCTCTTGCAAATTTGATGATTACTTTGACAACGTTAGGTTGTTATTGTTTTAAACTAATTGAACTGTAAGTAATTATTCCCATGGACGACGATGGTGATGTTCTTTTTGACGATGACATTTTTTGAATATTAAACGTGTCTCCACCCCACGGAATTCCCTCACTCCACACGAATGTTTCGTCCGCAGTTGTTCGCAATTTATTTAAAAGAAGTTTGCGGTGCCATTCCGATTTCGCGTTTATTAAGTTCGGTGGAGACTTTGTGCTGCAAAAAAAAAAAAAACTAGGGGTTAATGACAAAAAATTTCAAGCAAGGGAATTATCGAAAAAAGTTGGCATATCGGTAGATAAGGGAAGGAAAGAGGGAAATGCAAATGATTTCATTAAGAATTCTGAGAGTGGTAAACATGACAGGACAACTTTCTTCGGAAGGATACTTCTGGTGGATGGGTTCGCGGACCCAGGCAGATGAGTCCTGTTTATGTAATACCGAGAACACCTACATACTCAAATCTTTTTATTATCACCCCTTGAAATGGACGTCAACTACACAACATACCACAAAACATTTTATGTTTCATCACAGAGCCTTCGTTCGTTCGCTTACCCTTAGATTGCCGAAAATGTCGTTACCCGAAACATTTATCTAAATTGTTTAGTGAAAGGAGTGAGCAAAAACATTGCTGACTCCTTGGAGAGATAAGAAACAGGACACGTTATCCTTTCATATTACATTAGAGTCGAGGCGTTTACCTCAGGATAACGTTCTTAGTAGGGTTTCACGCGTATAACACCACCTCAGAACAGGACACTTTGGATCATTGATAAAACTAAGAATACTTAAAGCCCAAAAAGGATATCACAACGAAAGTACCCAAATGATTTTTTTTTTCAAACGCACATGGTTTGATTGTAGGCATTCCTCAAGAAGTTGGATAACGCCCTGAAGCATGACAGAAAATTGTTTTATGTATTAAGGACATCAGGAGCTGTCATGTTTTCTCATCTGCTTGAGCAGAAATTATTTAAAGAAAATATCGCACCCACGACCGCTAATGACTTCTTAATGTATTATTAATTCGTCCTTCTGTTGCTGTCAATCTAAGATATGTTGGATCTGTCTACAAGCTAACTGAATTTTTTTGAGAAGTTTTTACTTTTGTTCTAACCCAAGAATGTAAAATGAAAATTGTTTGATTACTCTCTCTATTATTTTTGCAAGTCTAAATAATTAAAGATGTTCTGCATGCTGTTGCAGTGATCCTGTTTTAGAGATTC
This sequence comes from Leptogaster cylindrica, assembly GCA_963082835.1. Taxonomy (NCBI): domain Eukaryota; kingdom Metazoa; phylum Arthropoda; class Insecta; order Diptera; family Asilidae; genus Leptogaster; species Leptogaster cylindrica. The sequence continues at coordinate 35,594,414 of OY720106.1, forward strand.
AAGCTCATGTAGATTTTCCATAAGCTAATAACCTCTTTTTGAAAGAAAAGGAAAACTAAGTACCTAATCAATGAACTTTTCTTTACGAGAAATTAAATTTTCTCAACGGAATTTCACTACCATTCTTAGCTTTTTTCACCGTCTCCGGTCACCCTCTTGGGCTGAAAAATGACATAATTTAGAAAAAATGCCAAACACAATTCCACTTTGTCTTAAATTACTTCAGATACATTTGAAAAAGTTTGCGCGTAATTAAACACCGGTCTAAATTAATGAAATTAATTCACGTCATTAAGGGAAAATCTCTCACCCAATTCGGCGTACAGTTTCATCCCCCAGAGCGCGATGCTGCGATTACTCCAGCTGTCGGATATACTATCGCGGTCTGTTTTCCACGTGGCCTTTTTCTCCCCAGCTGGACGCAAAAAAAAAATACAAATAAAATGTATAAAAAGGAATCTTTAAGGATTCTTTGGGGAAGAGCTGGGTAAACGTTAGTAATTGAGGGTGGTGGAGGCCTTAATACCTCTTCACCCGTTCTAAAACTTCTTTAAGTGGCACAAGCAGCGGGCATTTGGGGATCTCCAATCGTTTCAATATAAATGAAGTAATCAAGGAACTTAAGGTTACGGAAGGAACAAAAAATCCCCGAGCTATCCTGATTTTCGAAATGTATATAAAAAGTCAAAAGTTACGCCAATAAGTTAAAGGCTGTGGTGATTATGGTGACGGGGGGATATTGCACCGGAGACAGGGAGAGAGGCCGCCAGGAACAGACGTGAGTCGTGACTCGATGTCCGCTTCACCAAGAAGATTGGGGGAATGGGTTGTCCCTGATCCCTAAACCTATACGACAAATAGATTCAGGAAGAAAGTAGTCCATAAATGATTTACGAAAATATTTTCGAAATATGCACAGGCAACATTAAGTGAAGCAATTAAGATTTTGAACAAAATAAGGAATATTGTTCATCGTCAGTGAAATAACCCCTTTTTTTTAAAGGATTCGGCGTGTTGAGACAGCAACCCTTTAGTTAAGATGAAATCCCATCGAAAGGTAAGGAACCGTCGTTTTTGCTGAACCACTTTATGCAGCGACATTTGGATGATTATGAAAAGGGGTGCGGAGCTATCAAAACGACGTGTTACCCCATCGCGCACTTGTCTTCACAGACCGGGGAGAATCTTTCCTCATCATTTTCTACTCAACTCGTTAAAATTTCCTTTAGGGGTTGCGGGATGCTTCTTATCTCCTACCAAAGGATATTCTTGGATTCCAGACAACCGCCAAATTAGCCACGTTATTTTGCTTTCATTAAGAGTTTGTTTTTATTTTCTTTAATTTCAGCATTACTTTTGCAATGTCTTCGTAGCTCTAATTAAAATGAGAAACTGTGTTGTTTGGAGCGTGATTATTTTATCACTAATTTTAGTTTTAGTTACGTTTTTCAACATTTCCAAAATGTTTTGGACAATTCAGTTGCAGATGCTTTTTCCACTCTCTGGAAAATCGAAAAGAAATGGATAATTTTTATTAAAATACAATTTTCAGATTCAATAAGAATCACAATTGTTGCAATATTTTAAACGTATTCAAAATCTCGGGGATTACGCATCCTCGGTCATCTTGCAAAAATCAGCGTGGTTTGTGGCATCAGTACCTCATCAAGAAAATGAACTTGACAGAATCCTCCATTTGGTTGCGAAAGGAAGCAGGTTTTCCTTCCCCCCGCTGTATTCAGATCTATATTCCTCTGGGCTTTCAATTCACATCTTTGATCAGCAAACCAGGATAAGGTCAGTGGAAGCAAATTTCATTCCCGGATGTCTCCAGAAATCTTTGGTTTCCGGGCTGAACAATTTCGAAATGTATGAAACGTAAAACATCTTAAACTGAAAGGAAACATAGAGGAAACTATAATTATAAATCACATTAGAAAGTAAGGAATCTTTGATAGGAAGTATCATATTCAGTGCTTTATGGCAACACTAATATCCCGGACAGACGAGAGCACTTAATCAAGTTAATGACGTCAAAATAATGTAGCTATGTTACAAATTTCCTATATGAACACGACTAACAAATCTACCTGCTGTAACTCGATTAGATTCGATAAATCTGCTATCAGCGCGGTCCTGGCTACGTAGTAGTGAATAGTTGTAAAAGTCTCTAATGAACTCTGAAATGTCAATTTGTTGTGTTTTTGGACGAAAAACTAATTCCTTATGGCAAATGTAATGTAATGTAATGATTTTATGTTTACTTTATGCCAATTAATGCCAACAGATATGTCAACAACAAATTCAGTTCAGTTGCAGACGACAATTGACAAACCCGATTAGATTGCGTGACGTCATTAACTGATTAATTAACACATTAATTTTCCAGGTGATAAGAGGAGTTGCCCAATTTTGGTTGTTATCAAATCTGATTTAAAAATGTGCATAAAAAATTTTCTTTGGAGCAGATTGCAACTTTGTAGAGCAAGGTGTTCTCGAATTATTCTCTTATCACAAAATATTAATATTTTTCAACGGAGACAATATCTCGTAATTAACAATTGTGAGGAAGTTATCAGTATTCTTTCAGGATCAAATACGAGTTATTAATTTAATAGGTTTCATAAAACATTTTTTGATCCTTACTGTACATTAGATTATTAATTAGGATGAAAGTATGAATCAAGCATCTTTCATTAATTGTTCAAAAATACTTTTTTGTTTAGCGACGGTAATGAAGTTTTTGACACACTTGAAATTCGTCATGAAAGAATGAAAATAATTGTTTAGCATTTCTTCAATATTCAAATAATTCAGTTATTCTGACTCATTAAACAATTGTGAATTTGAACTTTTGATGCAAGATTGAGGAAATATTTTTGAATATTTGTTCAATTCAAAATATTAATGTTATTATGCTACAATAAATCAAAGCGTTCTTATAAACAATTACGAGATCTGCAAGAATTGAAATTCATGTAAACAAAATATTAACAGGATTCTGTATTTGTGTAGGTGAATAGTTGAGATTCTTATGCAATGCAAAATACCATTTTCAGACAAAGTACTTGCAATTGAATTTCTCTTGAACTCGTAAAAATTAATCATAATAAGTCCTGACAAAAGCAAACATATTTTCTGAAAGGAATATTATTTTAGAATTTCTAACTAGGGATGTGGCTGTGTTTGAAGGAATAAAATCCATTCGGTGGAAATTGCTAAGTGGAAATATGTCTGTGGGGGTTAGTCGCAATTTTCGAACCGTACTTACACCTCACGCCATACCAAAACAATGCAAACATGATAAAGAAAAGAGGGGAAAATCAAAAAGCTCGAAATTAAATTAAATACGCTCAGTTTGGTTTTACTCTGCCGAAATCACCAGCCGTAACTTGAGTTTTCTTTCGGCCAAATTACTTTTAACTTGAGCGCGTCCGCAGCTCCGCATCAAGGTAAGACCTCCAAGGATTCGGTGTCCGTAATTCAAAGGAGGTATTATTCCTGTAATTTATACGAGTCCTTATAAATTTTAATACTTGTTATGGGTTTGTTCCTGGCACTGGATGGAACAGTCGGTGCAGGAACAGAAGGAAGTTATATTCCTTACTTCAACTGAGCTATGCCATCGGGAAATTTCATGCAGCCGTGAACACGTTTACCAAGATCCTATTTTAATGATTGAATATTTACTGGAATTGAAGTAATGCAAGTGATGAGTTATTTATGTAGGTAACGTAAAGTAATCTTTGTTCACTGGGCGTAGTATGATGCAGGAGGAACTAGGAAATCATTCAGACGGACCAGAACCATAGTTAAAAAATCAGGTACTATTAGCTGCATGTAAATTACATTCCTGACAAATGCAAACTTTGGCACTGAGGAAGGCTGATACCAGGGGTCAATTACTCACATAATTCAATTACCTTAATATATGAAATTCATATCCTGTGAAGTCCTTCCAGCTAGTCAATTACTATGTGTATAGCCGGGCGGACCGCATTTAGCTGGTAGAAGCTCCTTATGTGTGCCCGTCTTAGTTGGACTTGCCATTGTTTAAATTTATGGGCGATGGCCTCTTATGAAGGACCTGCAAAGTACAGGCTGCCAGCATAAGTTTCGGTCTAAAGAGGTAAAACGTTCAAATTTACTTTGGTCATGTCCAGAATATGAGATTAGGTAAATGAAGAGCAGGACGTTGAAATGGGGACGTTCGCAAAGGAGCCGGGTAAGAAATTTGGATGGAGGAGCTAAGGCATGTCAAGGATCTCTTCTAAGACTTGGTTAGCCGTAATTGGATTCGGTTAAGTCATGCTGCATAACTTACCCAAAGGAAAATGCAAAGCTTTTCGCAAATTTCTTGCGCTAAGTTATTTAAATGCGACACATTTTGTTGTCGTAACTCGTAAGTCGATGTTATTTTTAATTTGCAATAATACTTTTTATAAGATTTATATGAAAGCATGAATTTCGGGTATTTGTATTCTCATGAAAATTGAATGGTCGCCACGTGAATACCGTTATAACAAAATGAAATATTTTTAATAACCAAAAAAGTTTCTTATGATCTTTGAAAATTAACACGTATTTCTAAAGCGAATGTTGATAACATTTTTCTCTAAACGAACAAAAAATACAACAACATGGTATTTCAGTATGCATTAATTGTAATGTTTAGTTTCAATGTTGTGTTAAGTCTTGAAATCATGTTTGGTTGAGTTGAGGAAAGTACATCTTTTTAGCACAGGGTTTCAGATCCTTTTGCAGGTATTGTTGGTTTCAAGGTAAAATTTTAAAACGACTTGAAACTATTTAAACCATAATAATATGATGATAAAATATTTATCCTAAAAAGATTATTCGAATATGCCGCAGCAGGATGACTTATTAAAAACTGTCTGACCAAAAGTATCCTTCTGTATTGTAGATGTGTTTGTTTAGTGATCAGAATTTGCGAAATATCGCTGAGACATTTTTTTATGGGTTTTATGTTTGCTCGTTAAAATTGCTCTCCTTGGCCGTTAGGCACCACTTCATTCAACTCCCCCCACGTCCAATCCTATGTCGAAGAAGTTTGTTTTCCTTTATATTGTATATACCGAATCTGCTTAAACTGGATGATTAGATATCGCTTCAATGAGCGGCACAATGTCTTTCCATCTCGGCCGTCCCGGTTGTAATTTTATCTCGCGGCGGTAAGCCCAATTGCTAAATTTATTCAAGATAGAAAACAATAAAAATCATTTGCAATAAACATTAGTCGCACGCTTCTCCTGATATTTGATTCATTGGAGCGTAGTTTCCCGAAGGAATATCGCTTCAGCCACATCTCATTTGACGGCATCCGCGAATATAATTTGGCTCCCCTATGAAAATCATTTTCCTCTGCTCCATGGCCAATTGTTATTAGGACCAATTTCCATTGTCGTTGGCTGGCTTTTGCTTATTTGACTCTTTCTGGGCAACAGTTTCTAATAATGTACAAGAACAATAAAAATATTTTGATTCCGGCGGGAATCACTGTTTTATAGCAGTCAATTACAATAAATATAAAATATCGATATGGATAGAGTCGAAGCCGACTGGATAAATGTCCATATTTATCTAAGAGTGCCGAACTACAATAGTAATTACATGTCGCTACGTTAAAGGATAATTGCAGAGAGTTACGCTCGTTCAAAATAATTGTATTTTCACGGAAGGATGGGGAGGGATGATTTGAATTCCCACTGATTTTTGTTGTAATGGCATTGAAAGTGTTTTCATCGTCCTAAAGGGGAATAAATCTTTTTTAATACAACATGTATATGAATTTGATATAAAAAATTTGAGAACCAATCTGTTTTGGGTTTGTGCTTTATCGTTGAAACAGGATTAACGACGAATTCGTCTGCTGAAGTCTTTTATGTGAATTCAATACAGTTTATTCATTGATTATAAAATATTTTGTTTTAAACAAAAATATGATCGTTTGATACCTTAAATTTCCAAATGATTGGACTTTTTCTAAATACAATAGAATTAGAGATACTTAAAATTGAATTAATTATAAAAAAATTGGAATTCAAAAAGCGAAAGGCGAAATTCCGTTAAAGCCAAAGACATATGATTTTTGAAATTGTTTTTCAAATCAACGTCATCCGTTCACACTAGTTTCCTAGATGGTTTAGTTTGACAGTCCATTTTTGAGTGTGAAAATTTATTTATTGATTTTGGTAATTTTGAAATTATATGACTTTGGCCCAGTCTGAACAGGCTATTAATCACGAAAACTATCTATATATTATTAACGGATCTTATGTGACCTATTACAATCTAACTTAAAATTTTTTATAATGAACTTTTAGAGTGAACACCAATTTTAATACCATTTTCGTTGCATTTTCTGTTTGTTTATAACTACAGACTTTTCATAAGTATCTAAGTTATATCAAACGAATATTTTAGTTTATTATTTTGATTAGTAAATTTTACCCCTATTAAATTTGATTCCTTTGCCGGTGAATTGATTTTCTAATTTTCACAAATGTGTACTTCAAAATGGAAATGTTGAAGTTTGTATATTCAGGTATAAAATTTGTAATATTTTTAAAAAAGAACTCACCTTTATTTTTTCGTATTTTTTCATTGATAATTTAAATTTTATTAATCCTTTATGCAATTATTTGCTTGGGATACAAATACATATACATATCTTACAATTATTGGTCCGAAATAACCATTAAAAACATTTGAAATAATTCTTCAATAGTTCATAAATTACTTACAATACTTGATGAAATATTGCATTTTTTGAAAAAATAAAAATATCCTTATTTGGTGGAATTTATTCTTTCGCCTCTACAGTCTACAGCCATAAGCAAACTGTCTTCCGCCTCAGTTTTCCAGTTAAAATAAGTTGCATAACTCACTCGGAACGTCCGGTTTTTATGGACTTAATTCCGTTCAGATATGATTTAATGGCTCATTAAGAAATAAGGCAAACAATAGGCAACGAAGAATGCAAGAAATAACATGAGCAATGGACAATGCAACGACATCCTTGTACTCATTATTGCAACAATATGACGGGAAGTGATGATCTCGTTACAGCTATTTGGAATCTAAGTTTGGGCGTTCTAATAGTATTCAAGTGCCAAAAGGCTGTGGAAGTTTACCATGGTTGGACGGATTTTTAGGAGATCCCGTTTAACAGAATTGTGATGAAGGATGCGCCAAGAACCCTCCACACACAGTGGCGTTTGTTGTCCGGGAAGTATCAGCAATAACGGATCCGAAGATGTAATGGTCCTTTGGTGGCATTATCGCCTTCATCATCAGGACATAAGAGTGCAAATATCCCAAATTGCTTATGGGACGTATTTCATTTGAATTGTACTATATGCGAACAGGATAGAATTGCCATTTGGAACACTCGTTGGGAGAATGAAAGAAAATCTGGTTCTTGTTTTCCCGACAGCGTCCTACGCCAGCGTCTGTCGCGAACCGAGGGCAAATAATAATAGTTGGATTGCGACCCAAAAGGGACCCTTTATCAGCTGCATTGTGATGCAACTACTACTCATATCATTCCACTGTTTACAAAATGGGACATTTTTTGGCTCATTATCAAAACAAATAGAAGGAAGGCCGAGGGCACCGCGAATGATCTGGGGGGTGGATGCAGTTCGGCGGCTGCTGTGGGCCTCTCCTATACTCGTTCAGCATATCGCAAATTATGGTGAAATGTCTGAATTCGCGAGTGTATGACGCTGGTTCCCACCTCACATGAAACAATTACTTTGATTTATTCTGACAGTAATTTTTATGATTTGTTGAAAACAACAACAGCATTCAGTGGCCTTTTTGATGTATGCTTTTCCGCTTCAACACGAGAAACTGTGGGTTAAGAAAAGTGGAAATAGACACTTTATGTCTACTAAATCGAAGAAATTACCCCTGAAAACGGCAATATGTCAGAAAGTTTCTTGGAATGTGAGAAGAGAAATGTGTTTTTATCAACGACTTATTTCGCTAAAACAAATCAAATCTTCAGACATTTTAATGAGGCTGCCTGAGAGATAAATGTTTATGCAATATGCACAGGATATGATTGCCGCCGCGGATGGGATTAACAGGATACTTACGTACTTATAAGAATAGTACTTTTGTAATAGTTGCCAAAAAACTTAAACTAACAACTTAAAAAGAAATCCCTTTTTTATAACCTCATCGGCTCATCAGGTTAAGATTGATTTTATTTATGACGATTGAAGTTGGAGTTTGACTTCTGGCGGGTTCATTGATTGAAGGCTTCAAGGACAATACTACTTTGGTACTGATGCAAGAAGAACCCTTTAATAACAGCTAAAAAATTATGATTCATGAAGCGGGAATAGTTCTTCGCGAAGTTTAAAGTTAAATGCCAATACACTTCTGGACTGAAATGAAGACACAAGACAGGATTTAATGTCAAAATTCCAAATCTGACGACAACTGTTGAGTTGAACGAAATTGTTATGGAAGAATTTTGAGAAGATGCTGAAAAATATTTAAAAAAACAAAAAATCAAATTTGGTAAATTGCCTGTCTTGGATTTAATGAAAATAATTAATTATTAACACATCATTTCACCGTTTTTTGTGAAGGATATACTATAATAATGTTTCGATTTTATACTGTTTGTGATTAGTTAAACAACTTTTCAATTGATTGAACATTGATTAAAATTCGTTTGTTAACTCCAAAATTATTTAAAATTTTTTAAAATTTCACATTCCCCAATTTGGATCCCTTCAAAGGAGATTATTTAACGAGATGTCCTTATTGTGCTGAGAGTACAATAGTCCGATGCTTTCTCCGTGACTAGGAGTACCAAATGCACTGAATTCGGGTCTAATAAGTGAGCATGGGTCATTTGATTCACTTTTTCTCTTGTCAATGCTTATGAAGTTACAATAGCATTTTTTCTTTAAGATTTACCATAACAAAGCAGGATGTTGCCGGGAGCAACAACGTAGACAAGATTAACGATACGTTCTTCCGGAATTCATAAAAGGCTCCAGAAAAAGGAAGTCTCCTGTACTTATATGTATTTTGCTGACGGTTGCCAGTACTTAACCCCTGCCATGGGGAAGGCGCCAATATACATACGTGCTCCTGCCGGGAAAAGAAATGCCGGTTGCTTTACTCATCCTGTGAGAATCGTTTTTTTCTTATTTATTTTATTCAAGCATTTGCGAGAAGAGCAGAGGTGTGAGGCTAGTGCCAGGAGAATTTCGAAGATAATTTCCCTACGTTTATAAATCTTAACAAGGAAGAAGCATTATTATATTTCGGAAATGTATTTTAATGTGGAAAATGTTAGAATAATATTTTGAAAACATTTTTTTTGTTGTATAAAAACTCATTTGGGTTTTAGTTTAATTAATGTTCATTTGGTGTTGTGTAGTAATGCACAAATTCAAAAAAATAGTGAAAAACAAAATAATACCCTGGACAGACGACAGCACTTAATCGCTGTAATGACGTCACGTAATCTATTATAGTCGGATTTGTCGTGTGCCGCCGAACAGAATTAGTTGTTGACATAAATGTTGACATTTGGCGTAAAGTAAACATAAAATAGTTTCGCGACTGCGGTCAGTTTATTTTCTTGCAAGAAAGCAAAAAATAAAAACAAAATTTGTTTATACTATTACGTTATTTTGCATTAATTTTGCTGCATCTAAAGAAGTTTGTCGTCCAAAAACAAGATTAAGCTGGTAGATTTGTAAGTCGAGTTCATAGAGGAAATTTGCATTGGCCACGTCATTTAGACGACATTAACCTGGATAAATGCTCTCGTCTGTCCGGGGTATATGTCAAATTGTTTTTTTATTATTTACATCGGTACATCTAATAAAAGGTTTGAAATCAAATAATACAATAAAAATATTTGTTCGAACGATCCCCATTTTTCTAAAGTAGGCACCTACCGTTTCAACAGTTGAAAATAATTCTGTTTTTTTATTAAAATTAATACATAACATGAAGAATACATAAAAATATCTTGAATAATAGCAAAACAAATAACAATTTCTATAAAGATATATTTTCAATAGACATATAACTTTTTTTTAAAATTAAGTACTTCATTAAAGCAATTGTTTAACGACTGTTCTCCTTGATGGAAAACACTTTTTAATTCGAAATTCTTTAACCCAATGAATATGTTTCCTCAGGGACGTATTAAGTCAGATGCTGAGCCACACCGATCCAAAGCTTATTATGCAAGTCAGTAGTTCATTTGTCCAGCACCGGGTGTCCTTAAATACAAAATAGCCCCCCAGTGCCCTTTTTAGCGTAAATTATTTAGCTTCTCATTTGTCAGCAAAACCACAGAAAAACAACTCCGGTAATTCATCCAACTCATCAATTGAAACGATTTATGCCATGTCATAAGGTTGTTGTTGTTTATTCGTTTTTTTTCTAGACATTTTCACCCATCACGGGTCTAGAATTCTCCGAAACAAGTCACCAGAACAATTAAAATTATGATTATGATATTTCCACAGCAGTTGACAAGAAACAATAAAAAAAAGTGGCAATGGGGTGATGAACGGCACGGGATGATATCGTTTGAAAGAACTTTCCAACAACTGGCACATGCCATTAACTTTTCGTTGGAGAAATTTATTGCGTGAAATGAAGAGCATAACATGGAAATAGCCGCAAACAATAGCAATAGGCAACCAACATCGGAATCCAGTTGGATATTCACAGAACCGGGAAGTTTCTTTCGGTGGGATTTTAATGGCCTACTCGCCCCCTAACGATCATCTGGATTAGAATTTTAATTACAGAAATTGCCGGCGAATTAATCGAGGGGAGGTTTTTTGACAATTCCCCAATGGTCGATCTCTTCATTATTGTGTTCTTCACTCAGGGTCAGTGCTGGAATCGGATTTATAGGCCTCGTCTCCAATTTAAAGCGTGTGGGTTAATGGGTCAAAAGTGGTCGTCTTTCAGTTTGATTCCTGACGCCAGAAGGCTTAATTGTTAATGAATATCCACAAAACGAATCATTAAAAGTGTGCATTGTTTTGAAATTCAGTCACCTTTCCAAATTACACAAAAAATCATGACGCTGTAAGTTTCTTCAAAAATAACGGTTTACAATATTTTAAGCCCTTCATCAATAATACCAGAGCATAATTATTATGATAGGTAGCATAAGTACTGAAGTTTGGGCTGCATTAGCGCCACATGACTCAGAGCACCCCAAAACTGTTCCATGTTCATATTCCTCCCAGCAAGGATTAAAAGACTTACAGTTGTGCGTTTCAGCCTACGTGGGCCCCGTCACCCTCCAAAGGTGAGGTGTGCGGGGTCGCAAAGCCACCAAGTGAAACTTCTCACTTTTATCCGAAAACAATACACTTAATTATTGCGGATACGAAGCTGACAGTGTGCTTTATGACGCCGAAAGCCTGTGTGATCCCTCATAATTAAGTTGTTCCTGAACACTGATGACAACCTTTAGTGGAAATGGAGTGATAATTTTCCCACAGGAGAATGTCGATTTGGAATATTTTTGGGGAGCGTTACGACAAGTGCAGGGATGTCGAAGGTATGCATTCGGAAGTGCTTTACACACGAACAATGTTTTTGTTCTTATATGTGCTTGATTTGGGTTTTCATGGGACTGGCAATATTAAAATTCCTTAACAAAACTATTTGAAAGTAATTTTGCAGGGGAAATTTTTTGACACCTGTCATACAAGCTGGAGATTTTGTTTTGAATATAGTCATTAATTAATGTCTTTAAAAGTTAATAACAATAGTTTAATTGAGAGAATATTCAGAAATCGGGAACAATTACATTTAAACTATAAAAAAGATTTTAGATTCCTTAGTTTAAGCCGTGAGCCCAAATTGCTAATATCACCATAAAACAATATTTATATTTTCTGAAATTGTATGAAGCACATGAAGCGCAATTTTGAAGAGGAAGTTTGTTATCCTAGTTTCAAGTGTAACAGTAATCCGGAAAGGGTTACTTACCCCCATAGGTGCAATAATTAAATTCCATGGTGAGCAAACTTCTGGATTTGTGCAAGCACATCAAAATAAATGTCACACCTAAAATTGTGATTACAACGAAACAAAGACACTTGTTCCTCTCTACACGTTTTTCTCTCACCGCTTCCGTCTTATTATTGTCTTTGCTCCGCCGCCGGAAATAAAGTTGAAAACGCGAGACGGTTGCTGATTTCACCCCAAAACGAAAACTGTAGTTTTTTGGCCGCACTGAAAGTTGTGTGGGTGTTTTGCAAAAAGTCGAATTGTACCCCGCGGTGGCTTGTTAGTCATATCCTGGAATCTGGTTGGCTGGCGAGCATTAATTAAAACTGGTCTCCTTTCGCGTCATTTAAAGACGAAAATTGTGTAATTAGCGCCATCCCGGATAATGTTTTATTTTCCCCTGGAATTTTTGTCTATTTTCCCTATTGTATGCGTGTACAGGCTTGTGAACTTTTGTTATATCGTTGCTTTACTATTCTTGGTCCTGCACCCTTTTCTATGCGAAATGAGTTTTTGTTGTCACTGTTAATGCCCTTTTTGTTCCTGTAAAGGACTCTCGTAACAAAATGTTATGGTGGAATTATGGCCAACTAAAAGTTTTCAGTTTTGTATTTAATAAAAGAAAACCGCTGTATTGCAGATGGAGGGGGGCTCCGAAAGAAGCAACTAACACAATTTTTGGAAAGTAATTAGTTGCCAGAAGCGTTTAAATTTAGTACAATTTTCATTGTTCTTATCAATCTTAATTACAATTTTTTGTTTAATGTTAACGTTCATGTACGAGGAAATGCTCTGAATGATGAATATATATAAATAAATATTTTAAGCCAATGAGGAACACACTGAAATTTAAAATCAAAATAAGTTTCTTGATGCTATGGTGTCTACTAATTTTTTTTATAGTTAATAATAGAATTTATCTACTACTTTTATTGAGTGGTAAAAAAGAGTATTCGAGTGTCGAGATAAAACATTCTCAGAGTACCAAACGCACTATGTATTTTTATCAATCTTGTGATTAAAACGTATGTTTAAATTATTTAAAATTTGTTTGTAATTATAGCGGGAAGTTTATTTGATAGTCGATGTCAAATTAGTTCCCGTTATGACCCAATAAGTGAAATTATTATGCGCCCAATGACAGGCAATGTGGATTGTGGAAGTCCGCTGCTCGTTCTCCTGCAAATGTCACAAAAGTGGCATACAACAGTTCGGCATTCCGGCGGTGATTTGTCAAAAATCTCTCCCAAGAATCCGTTCTACGTCCGGAGATAAACGTTGCAAACCTCCCGTCGTTAAAGTAACCATCGGCAGCCAATAACTTTTAATTTTTGCTCGAGGGGGTTGATGTGAGTGGTGATATAAGACAATCGAAGCACCAGTTTTCGAAACCGCAGAATCGAGTCCCCCCTCCTTCCCTGCATTTTCCTTCAGATGGATGCTGGCACCAAACAACTCTTCTGGTGTGAACACATGACAAAAAGGCGCATCAAAGTTCCGCCGAAAAGAGGAAATAAAATCGCCCGACTGCTTTCGACACAAACCACCCCCGCTTAGTGCTTACCCTATACCACCTATATAGGAAACGGAAGGCTTGTGTGAGCTGCTCATGACGAAGTGGGGGGTGGTAGCACTAGGTGCCGGTAGACGTGCCAAGCAGGATACATCATGCGATTGAGGATGTTCGACGGCACAATCCGAGCTGATCGAGCTTGAAGCTCATCTGGGTGGAACATTAGGATCAACAGGTCCTTTCGGGCGCCGCCGTTCGTTGTGCATCGATTCGCAAAACCCATCAACTTCAAGGGGAATATTGGTGCTAACAAAACCAGATTTTGGGGGTGGGTTGATTTTTTAAAAGCCCCACATGAATTATTTTCCAATTGAAGTGTAATTGGCGTGCAGGGGTATTCAAATCGACAGGGATGTTAAAAAAGTGAGCCGAACTCAATATGTTTTTTTTTATTCGATTCCCGGTTGAACTTTTGTAGGAAATATGTGCAACTAATTCAGAATTGGGCACTTTTTATTTTAACGCCTTTTTGCAGAAGTTTTCAATGAAAAATTTTTTACAAAACTAACTGTATTCAAAAACTGCTACCAATTTAAAAGTTTTTATATGATCTGCTTGTTTTTTGGGTATCAAGGTGACCATTTCTTTTTCGTTTATTCTTGTACATGTTCATTGTTCATGTTTAAAAGTAACATTTTCTGCAATTTTTAATTTGGATTGTTTTCTTCATTAGAATATTTTTTCAAGTCACGGCAAATGAAAAACTGATCTACCTGATCTATATATAATTATATCTATTATAGGTAATATAGTTAATTAATTAATAAAATTTGAAAAAATATTTTCTATGATCAGGATTCATAAATTGTGATTGTTTTGAATTTTCATTATTAAAAATTGCTGCGTACGGTTTTGAATTATAATATAGGTAATTCTTTTTCTTCTATGCAATCCCTCAAATCTCTGGAATTCTTATTGCGGTATTGGTTTTTATTTCCTGGATGTTTGTTGTTTACTTTACAATGATACACATGAATTTAAATCGCATTTATTTCTTTTCCCAAATCAGTAAATCAATGTAAATTTATGCAAAATCCCCCGTCTCTATTTGGTTGGGATTCCCCGATGGAGGAAGAACCGCAAGAAATATTTCAGCACTGCGGAGCGAAACCGGTTCCTTGTATCTTCTTCCATATTTACCTATGCACCTTGCCAACTCCGCTTGACCGGAATATAATGTTTCTGGACATGGTCCAGATCTACAGAGAAATTCATCACCAAAAAGCATCGACGGTTCCGCAGGAAAGCAAAGGAAGTGTAGTGAGCGTCACCGTGATATATGTCTGTTCATTACTTATGCCTCTAGGAAGTTAGGAACAGTCGAAGGGTGCTCCTAGAAAGGACGAAGACGGAAGTTACTTTTATGTAGTATGTCACCAATCATTCTACCTAGACAATGCATCGCAATAGTTACAATGTCCTCGTAAAAGCATCCCCGGAGAAAATGTTTTGTGCTCAGTTGAGTATGAAATGTTTATGGAGAACAGATAAATCGATTTCGTTCAATATATAAAATACCGTTAAGTGCTGAATGCTGACACGTCATCGAACGGAACGGTGGAATATTATCAACGCACTCCATTCCCACCGATGACAATTACATACTCGTAGAAAACCAAAAATGCTTATGTTCTATATTTATTGCAGTTAATTGTAGAAAACTGAAAATTTATAGGAGCTCCGTTTCCCCTAATCGCCCCATAAATACACTTGTCCATGTCCGTCAGTGTTCCAAATTGCATTTATCGGGCAAACTGAAATTGTTTCGAGAAATTCGATCGATTGTTTTTTATTATTGTTTTTTATTTTATTAAGTTCGCTTCGATATCGAATTACTTCTGTACATTGCCGCGTGTGAGAGCCCGAGCTCCTTTAAATGATGTTTTTCTTCGTTTGGCATTTTATTAAACTTTCTCCAAGGGGTAATAAATTTCAAAACAAAAACTCATTTCAGGATAAGAGCTTCACGCGATTTTAAACACACTTCTGCAGAAACACACCCCCATTCTGTAACGGGCAAATCGGACAAATTCGCAAGACGAAACCAACTGCAATCTTTCCAGTATGACAGTAAAATTTGCATACAGGTTGAATGCGGGATATCCAAAAAGGATATCAGTCTTCCGTGTCGAATCTTTTTATGTTTATAGTGTGAAGTGGTGAGAAGTGGGAGCGGCTGCCCCTTCATCTCAAATAGCTGATGAAATAGCAGGAATAACGCCGCTAATATTCATTCGATTGGATCATAAAAATGCAAATGTTCTGGGGGTAGTTCGGTGTTTGGGAGCTTACAAAGTATAGAAAATAGAACTGTCGTAAATTTTCTTCTTATTGCTGAAAGTTTTGATAGGAACCTTTCCCTATTTCATCACAATATTTTACCTTAGCGAATTTATGAGATATTCATGTATTTCAGGATTCCCAGAGAATATTCGGATGAGAGATTAGCTGCAGTTAACTGTTTATGAAATTTTGTTCCATTTTGGGAATAGTCGCCATTGTGAATATTTATGTCGATTGAAAGGACCCAACTGAGTTGTCTTCTTCATCTTCATAGAAAGTAATGATGAAGGTCGACGTACAGAACTTAATTCAAGGTGGTAGGCGCCAGGATGATTTTAAAGAAGGACACATTTGCAATTCAAATGAAGTCGGCCAGAATGAACGGTTAATTCGTATCAATTTGTATTAATTAGCAAACAAAGATCTTACATGAGGAAAAATAACTGTCTGCCGCCAGGATTATGGAGCCAAAGGCATAATTAATGACCACTTTTAATTGCACGTGTTTAATTTCCTCATTAAATCGCCCCCGGAACAGGGATGATTATTGTCCCTTTCTCTTATCATAAACTGCTCACTTAGTGTGTCCTTTGTAAGGGCCGTTGTTTACTTCTGCATCAATAGTCAATAGAGGTACAAAGTAGCTTTTAATAGCATGGTATTAAGAAACCTATTTAGCAATGGAAGTTGTTGTTCAAGGAACCAATTGGTTTTCTTTTCCCCGCAATACTCTCTCCACCCATCCCAATTTCATCGTTTCGTTTCTCATCACCCGGTCCAGAGGTCCAGTCAATATCCAACATTATCTATAGATACTTGTGGGGATATCTGCCAAGGTGGACTAGGCACGTATACAGCATGACAAACATTACTCAATGTCCGATATCGGGGAACAGCAGAGGGTCTTAACATACACCGAAACCGTTCGAGCTGCGTTCCCGGCCAGTTGAGTTATTTTCTGATCTCTGTTGTCAGTAATTTATTTACAACAAACATGTGTGCTCGTCTCGTGGCTCTGAGGTATGGATACATTTTCTGATAGGCATATCTAGATTCGGTTTGGTGGTGGGGGTAAAAGTGTGTCGAGAAGGTAATTACGTGAAAAACTACAGGAGAAAATGGATTTCAAAGTGGAAGCAATTTTTCTTGCCGTAAGAGTTAATGATGTGAAATTGGCTCGAGTTCGTGGCCATTTGCGATTTACTTTAACCCCCCAGAACTTGGCAAGAGGGATTGGGGCATTTGTCTTTAGAAGCGGGCGTAATTAAATGGACCAATTTTGATTATCAGCTTCAAGCAGACCAGAAATTTATTACTTCTGCTTTGAGAACTGCCGCCATCATTATGTTTTAATAGGTTTTTGCGTAGAATTTATTAATTATAATACTTTGAGATATACTTTTAACATAATACGATGAATACGTGTAATAAATGTATTTTTCAAATTATGGAAGGGCTGCAGATAATTATTTCCTGATATAATAAACATGCAAAAATAATTCAATATGAAACCAATATGAAGATTTCTGTTAAAATCTTATAATTTTACTGTTTTCCACAGTTCATTCATAAAGTAAATATAAAAAGAAAAAAATATATCACAAATTAAATTGAACACAAAAATCTGTTGTCTTTTAATTTTCCTATGTAAGTAAGTTGCGTAAATTTAAACAGTTATTAAACATTTTTTTTTATAAATTTAACTCTTATTTTAACTTTTTTAAGAATAAAAAAAAAACTTCAATTGCGCCGATTCGTTTAAAAAAAATAATAGAAAGATAAAAATATACCTACGCAGGCTTTAATTTGTAGTTTATGAAGTCAAATGCTCTACGCAAGCACTGGGCAACATCGAGCAATACTGAGCAACATTGACCCACGGCCAGTTATCTGGATTTAATGTCGGTTTGATAACGTGCGATTTACTGAATCACTTTCATCGAAGTCGTCGATCTTCGAGTCAATAGAATTAGAAATGTACTCAACTAAATTTTCCAAAAGTCATTCCAATGCGTTGGGAAAAAAGAGAACTACTTCCTTTGGACACAATTTATGTTGGCCCTTCCCACGTGTAGGAAACCAGTGGCGGAACTAATTGGAATTGGAAACATTCGCTTTGTAAATTTTTCTTGTGGACCAAGTTCTCATGCTTTTTATTTATTCCATGGCTTTTTTTCAAAAGTATTTCCCAGAAAGTTTTACTATTTTCAAAAAAAAATTTACTGTTCCTTTCCAAATTAATTTCCATTAAAATTACCATCAGACTATTTCTATAAAAACATAAGGCATTGGTTTTCTTCCAAACTTCTATAAATTGGTCAATTTTATTAATATTTTAAAAATTCAAATAACTTCCAGCATTGTGGAAGGTTTAAGTATAATTTGGTCAAAAATGTAATACTCTTTAATTTCTTTTGTCCTTTGGATGTGGAGGATCGATATTCGCTGTGAAATTACGTCTTATGTTCTCAGGAATCAATGTTGTTCCTCTTCCTCCTAGTGTAATGTCAATATAAACAAGCAACAGCCCAACATACTATAGATTGTATAAGAAAGTAATAATTCAGGAATGTCATCCCCGCTGAAATATTTTCTGCAAAGTATATAAATTTTCAAAACGTAAACATAATAAGTAAATTACACGCTCTCAATACGCCCACACATGTTCCTTGGCCCTTAATCTGTTCTGTAAATAACCATCAGCAGGACAAATCTTTCGAATACTCGCGATACTATATAACAATAGTTCATTTTCAGGCATCTAAAGTTGTTTAGCAATAAAATAAAGTAAAAACCATCATCAATGGGCTTCTTAAGGGAAACAAGAAAAAAATTTTATAGGTGAATGGGGCACCAAAGATGTTCCCTTGATGCTGTTCAAGTACATTTTTTCGAAAAAGGGCGTATCCTCAATTAATCTCATGTGAGTAATAAAGAGAAAAACCAACGTTAGCTACTTTTCGAAAAGCTCTTCCTGGATTTTCCACCCTCGGGAGGCGATGGATTATTGAAACTGTTTGCCGTGATATACCTTTTGAATACTCTGCCCCGAGACAAAAGTATGGCAAAAATGCTGGATTTTATCAACTATAATAGACATAAAGCTCCCAAGCATGTAATAATAACGATGGTGACCCGAGGCGTCTTATTAAACTCACTCCCCGCGCCCTGCCCTCCCACGATGATGGATACTCGGTTGGAACAAGATGTTTAGGCATGGGTTGTGTCTTCCTTGGATCGGTACTGGTGGCACGAAGGATGACACCACAAATACCTTAATATATGTTTGCAATTCTTCGAGAGATGCAAGTCTATTGGAACTGAGCACACCGAAGGACGCGATGCTCCTTGAGCCAGTTTCATTATGTCATCGACGGCTGGTGGAGGGGGAATGGGGGCGAAGTCATAGTTCCTTGATTTTACTAACACAAGAACTAGATATGTACACATGCCACTTTAATTCCTTCAGCCTGTTCAGGTTGTTTACCCCGGCCCCCCGCCTTTTTCTTGCATCTCATGCTACACAAGAGCTGTCGCCTTGTCTGCTCCTGAAAGCAAGAATTACAAGGACGTAACCGTAGACGTTATTGCTCTAATATGGGCTCGTGTTTTGAAAAGTGTGTCTATGCAAGATCCTTACGGCTCCTTTCGACATTTCAGCCGGTTATTATAAGGGAGCAATCAACCTTAATCGATGTTGTAATCCATCATATCAAGATTGTTGCCGATCTGTGTTTGAGGTATTTGGTATTTTTCTTTCTTGGATTAGGGAAAATTTCATCAGTGTTGAGGTGACTTCGTTCAGTTCCATCAGAACATTTCTTCATTTTCTTCGTGATGATTATATGGGAAGTAAAAAAAGATGAAGTACGTGGAATGAATCCTTATCTCCTTAACAATGCATTATTCACAAATAACAAAGAAAGACAAACCAGCCAAAGTGAGTGATGAAACAAATTCACAATTCCTAATTTTTTCCAGGAACATAACTGTTTTATAGCAAAGCGGATGAATAAAATTTTGTTTGAATTTAATTCTATTTACTTTATTATTTCGTAAATGTATTTAGGTATAAATATTTTTACAATAGTTGAACTTATAATAGTAACAATATCATATTTATAAATCACCCATAGAGACAGAACAGATAATTTTCAAATATTTATTTTGGGATTAAGGATTAAGAAGTTTATTACAACCACATTAACAACGGAACTTCAATTTTTTCAGGGTTTTAGGCCTGTTGATGAACTATGCCCTTCTTCCAACTTTGCAACAATGACTTAATCGCAGAAAAACATTTCGGATATTGTAATCGAAGTGTAGTAAATTGACCTCGAACATTTTTCGTTTATCGTTTTATATTTTCTGAAGTGATGCTGATTGATGGTTCAAGGACATTAAACATAATGACTAAATAAAATTTAAAAACAACTATAACAGTCTTAAATCGATAGTTACTTTTTGTGTTAATTTCACAAATGAAATGAAATCGTAATTATAATAATTATAACTAATTTTATTAATTACATTGCATTAATTTAAGCTGTCGTAATATCTTAATGCACTTTTCCTTACTTCTTTCTTTATGCACAGTTAAAAATAGAAAACAGAAAACCAATTCAAAACAAATATAAACTTTACGTTTCTCAACCCTCCGTTTCCCCCGTCATTAAATATTTCCAACATGAATGCAACTTCAACATTTTATTAGACAACATCGAAAGCAATCAGCTCCATCCCGAGTTAATTCGTGTAAAACCATAACAACTCCAATAGAAATATTTGAAAGTTTTGCCGAGATTTTTTGCCGGAGTGAAAATATTTTGCATAGCTGAATCAACGGAGGGGGAAGAGTGTGGGTCTGTAAGGTATACAAGTTCAATAAGACGCGCTGTAAGAAAGATGAGCGTGCCCCAGCCAACCACCCTTTACCCTGTAGCCAACCCGAAGTAGAATATTAAATATTGGTAAATGCCGATCGGTTCATATTCCCCATTATCCCTGAAGCAACTCCTGCTGGATGCTCCTGCACTGTGACTCCGTCAAGGTTCCTTGGATTTTCAGTATATTTTTTTTTATAAATAAATATCTTACCGATATTTTATTATTGTTTCCTGAGGCTATCCGGTGGAAACAAGGGATCTCCAGGAACCTTTTATGAAGCAGAACTGATGTAGAGGGGGGTGGGTGACTGGGCGTGGATTACTTATACCAGGTCTTATTATAAATTTGGATAAGCGATAAAATAATAATGGTTGTTTCGGATAAACCGTCTTGTTTGCATTTTAAACAGACGCTTGTAAAATGAAACATCCCCCTCCTTCGAAGGGTGTTTCCTGACTGTCGTACCTTCGAATAATGGAAGGTATAGGATCTGAGATGGGCAGTATACACAAAAACGCACTTTAAGGGCCTCTTTACTGTTCGGGATCACAGCTCGTGATTTCATACATAATTGCATAATTGCAAAAGTCCTTTTTCTAATAGCGTTTAAAAGGAAAAGTTTTGATACGAATTTTACGACAGCGGAAAAGCTAAGCACGTTTGCGGTGTTAACTTCGTGGAACAATTTTCCGTAGAAGTGAAACGCCATGGCCAATTTGGTGAGGATTTCACGCAGGAAGATTGAGATGAAAAGGCTTCCGGAAAATATAATTAGAACGTTGCAAGGACACAAATCGGCAACTTTCAGAATGAAGTGTTGGATAATTACAATTATTACATGACAATTTTATAAGCAAAAAACAACTTCTTTGTCTTTAAATGAAAATTTTAGTTCAGGACACAATAATTATTTTACATTTTTTTAAATAATTTAATAGAAGTATTTTTATGTAGGTACATATATCCTTGTTAATATTTATTTTATCTTTATCATTATTCATCTTTTATTTTTATTTATCAAAGTTGCTCAAGTAAACAATTATTTGAAAAGTGGAAATGTTATTAAAAACAATATCAGACCCACTAATTGATAATTTTGTTTATGTTTAGTTTATTTTTGCTAGTAAACATTTTTATATAGTCATAAAGTTATATTAATCGTTCCTCTCTAGTGGTTGCTCTTGTTTTTAGCTAGTCCGAGTATAAAAAAAAAACATTATTACATTAATTAAAATGTCAACAAGAAAACAGTTTTTTTGGCATGTTTAAATAAATACAAATTACACAGTTCAACGTATTGCTATTATACTGATACAGTGTTGTTAAATTTTTCTTTGATAAATACACAACAAAATCATTAAATATGTAATATATTTCACATCATTGCTAATCACTCTCCGAAAGGATCCTCCTGACACCATCTAATTCCTGTGAATGATACTTGATTTGTCTATCGCCACAGGACATTTCGAAATAGATCACTGTGTGAAATTCCATTATATGCATTTGCATCTTATCTGACCCACAACTTTATCAGAGTACACACTTAAATTCGTGAAAGAACCGTAATTGCAGCTACCGTATTCGAGTGGGAAAACACATCAGCAGAGAAATCGCGTCAACATTCCTTTGGAAACTTCAATTCGCAGCAACTCATCTGAAATTATCCTTGAAAAAGCCTCCAAGCAGGCTACTCCAGTATTTAAATTGGTGAATTTAAGCAGAATTCGCATTTTAGCACTCACAGCCGTAAAAACTTCTGAATACACAATCAACGACCTCAAATCCAACAAAGCAAGCAAACACAGGGAGAGCCCCGATAACCCCCGGAGAGCTAAAGCGGCAATTGCCAATTCCGAACGCACATATACCCGAAGTCAATTTTTTCGCAAAATTTATCTCTCAGCGTAGTGTGCTGAGCTCTTTAGATTTGATGGCCGATAGGCAAACAGTTTTAGTTTATTTGCAAGTAGTTATCCCCCCTTTCTAACCACTATCCAGGGACTACTACTCGTATGCAGCGTAGCGGCGGCGCTTCTCTCAACTAGGATAATACGTGAATTGCGACGTGTTTGCCTGCATACCCTGTCTGTCTATCTGCTAAGGGTTGGAAGTCACGCGGCCTGTATCTATTTATATTCCATCTAGTACATTTAATCTGGACTTTAAACGACTGAAAGCTGTTAAACGCATAGATCCAGCGGAACCGATAAGCGACAATTAATTAGGAACATACAAGCCATTGCGAGCCTAATCTTGGCCCATCAAGAGCCTGGTCTGGTGAGAAATGTGACCCCGGCGGGAATCGGGATTCGCGTAGATCCAGCAACAGGGTGAACAACGGCACAAAGCTGTCTTGAATACTAATGGTGGCTTTCATCCCCGGGGAGCTCGTACGCAATTTGCACGCATCTTATGTCCTGCTTGCTCACTTAATGCTGTCACAATTGCTCAATGTTGTTACGCAAATTAATTTGAATTTTGAGATAAGCTCGACTTTGAAAACCTGAAAGCTAGAATATGTTCAAGTGCAACCCTTTGAGTACCTTAGATACCTTGGATCAACACGTAGAACGGTGTTTCTGTTTTGAAGAAAAAAAGATTTTCTCAAGGTATTCAAAATTTAGTGGCAATTCTTCTTACATCATTTTGTATATTTTTATCAGGATTTCCTTTATAAAGTCTACTAATTGTAATCATTTAAGTTTTACTTTTTATGTAACCAGTATTTACTTAAATTGTTTACATCGACGAGTGTAACTGCAGACACTAAAATATCCGATCTACCCTTTTAACTTGTTCCAGGTGAATTACCCTTTTACACAACCAATTTGACAAGTCAATAACGATTTAGTAAATTGCTCCTAAATCAGAAAAGCGCATAAATCTTGAGTGAGAATCGAGCATAAGTAATGTCCACAATAAACACGACATCAGAGAAACATTCAAAGTCGTTCCATTCAGAGCTCTTCACTAGTTATGTTCGCAAACAAAAATCATGTTATTACGCTGATGGAAAACGAGGAAAAATACCATAAAAGTAAAGTTTTAGAAGTCCTAGTTGTCGTTGTCCCGCATGCAATGGACCGGTGGGGCACAGATTCATGGCCTGAATACATCGCACCGAATGAGATATTTATCCATCATATCAGTGTAAACTGGCGCTGTTGGACCATCCAGCATACCGCGTAATCAGACAATACGAAATCCTGCACGGTCTTCGGAAAACACCATAAATAAAAGTCACCCTCTACTCGTGTATTTCTGTCGAGGGGGGTGGCACAAGAGCAACTCCACGCCATCGAACCCAAAATATATTGCTCGGCCGAAAATCTTCAATTCAATTGATCAAATCGTTAAAGACATTTAGGGAAGTCGGACTCCCTTCGATATCTTGAATTATAGTTGCCAGTCGGCTGGCGCATTGTTGTTGTTGTTGCCCAAGATAACATTGCTCCTCGGCAAATCGTATCCTTCAATGATGCGTGTAGCAGAAAACTTTAACTCGAGAGCTTATTAGCGAGTTATTAGATACGTAAATTGCTGTTCTGAGTGGACTTGCTCGTAATTTACGATTCCCGAGGGAGTTGCAACACTCCACAAACTGGTGTAACCAGCTCAGGAGACATTCATTAGGGCGGAGACATATGAGCTGTTATCAGGATCTGTTTCTTTTCAAACTTTTTCCAATAGGCAATTCGAGATCTGGGCAGGTGGAGTTTTTGATTTCTGTGAACGGACGCCATGAAAATTGCTTAATTGTAGTTTTTTTTTTACAAATGAAAATGGCATGTGGTTTCGTATAAATCTTTCTAACTGATATTATAATTGTCTTCTTAGCAGGGAAACTTTCCTGAAACACTTCTTTTATATCCAAAGAAATTACATAAACAAAGGTTTGGTTGAGTAATATCCCGGACAGACGAGAGCATTTAATCAAGTTCATGACGTCACGTAATCTAGTGAGATGGTCGTCTGCCGTCGAACGGAATTAGTTGTTGACATATCTCTTGTCATTTGGCGTAAAGTACACATAAATGGATAAAAAGAAAATGTGTTTTTAAAGAAGTATTTCGTCCAAAAACACGGAAAACAAAAAAATGACATTTCACAGTTGATTACACTATAGTACAACTATTCACTATCATGTAGCATGTATGGCGCTTACAGTCGTATATCGAGTCTAATTGAGTTACAGAAGGTAGATTTGAAAGTCGAGTTCATATAGGAAATTTAGATGGGCTACATCATTTTGACGTCATTAACTCGATTAAGTGCTCTCGTCTGTCCGGGGTATAATATAAAATAATTTATATTCTATCTGCAATCTGAAAAAAATAGAGACGTTGTTATACTTTGTAAAAAATTGTTTGATTTAGAGTTTGAGTTTTGCACAATTACTTATCTCCATTTCAGATTTTTTCATCAATCAAAGTCTTCTGATCAACACCTTCGCCGAAGTGAAAACGTCACAACGTTGTGGAAAATGCGTACTTCAACCCGTTACGCCCCAAAAAGGTTGTATCTGTTGAAAAATCGTTTCAACTGCCACTTGTGGTAAAATTTGCCCAACAGTGGAAATAAATAAAATTTGCATCTATCAAATGCGATAAATGCCAGGAGCGCCACATCCATGTGAGTATCTTAACTCCAAATTCGAAATAGATGCGGGCAACGGGATCCTCCCGACAGACTCTTGCCGAGAAACACCTTTTTCGTGTTGTCGTCATCGCCAAGAAATTTTGCACATATTTTAGATGTCCTTCTTTTTCATTGGGATGTAGTCGCCGAATAAATACTTTTGCAGGATTCCCCAGGGAAAATTCGGGGTTACACCGTCTGCATGGATAAATTAAACAAGATTGATTGTGTAAATTTGACCAAAATTATTTTTAATTGTAATGACTGCTTGATAAACTTTACTAAAATTGGTAGCAAGTGCATCTGAAAAAATTAAAAAACAAACCTCCCAGCGCCAAATACGCACTGCGGTTGCATACATTGCTTCTCCGATCTGGCTGCGTCCCCATTCCTTGGGCTCGGACGAAAGCGCCATGAAAGCACAACTTACGTTAAGTACGTCACTTGGCTTTGAGACGTCACACTCATAAAATCCGATTTTAATCTCAGCATGGTTTTCCTTCCATCTGCAATTCCAGTATCCTGCCACTGCTTTTGTCGCCAAAGACTATGCCACTCCACTTGGTAAGCAAATTTGGTGAAGGGCGCAATTGCTCCCTTTTTCCGTTGATTCAGTCATTTGTTTCCTTTTTCCTTACTATGGTATAGCGACCACCCCGTTATTCCCCGCAGACCTGGGAACGCAATAAATGTAAATGAAAAGATATGTGCCGAGATAAATTCTTTTTCCCGACCCCAACTTCGCTGAAAATCCCTCCGCAGCCCATCGGCCTTCCCCCCTCCCCGTGAAACAACAACTCTTCAGGTTCTTGTTTATACGTTTTGTCATTTTTATTTCAAGAGTGAAATTGTTGACAGATTTTCTGAGCTTTTATCCTGTCAGAATGTGATTTTTTCTCCGGAAGACTCCTTTTGTGTTGTTTGTACAGAGTGGAATCGACTTTGAAGGCTTTTGATTAACCCGATTTGTTCTCTTTAATTTAAATGTAAAAGTTCCTTTGCAATTTCCAGTCATCCGCTAAGTAGGATTCCGAGTAGGTGAGTTTTATGCTAATAGAATTGAAATGTCATATTGCTGAGTCCTTCACAAATTTTCCTTAATCGCAAATCTCGAATGACTTTTTAACGCAACAATTTGGAAAAAATAATATTTAGGTATATAATTTGCATTAGCAACGTAAACTTTTGGCTTTGATTTTAAAATAAAATTGTATTTTATTGTTCTAAAAACACATTTCGACATTTGTTGTTTTACATTTACAAGTGAGTCCTATGGCTGCAGGACACTCCCGGTGAAGCCATCAAAAATCGCTGATCCATCTCAATTTCACTGGTACCCATCTTGTATGTCGAAGGATTTAAAAACAAGACCGCCATCAACACTCAATCAGTGCGGGAAGTTTCTGTTCCTTTTCAGGGTTTCTACCCCTAGTGTGAATTTCGGGGTGTTCTTAACGAGCATGCAAAGACAAATCAAGTCCGTCGTTGACGAGAGCCATAAAAGCCAATATCGCCGGCAATAAATTGTTTTTTCACTTTAGACTTTGTATTTCAGGACTTTTATTGTTTCTTTGAACCAATTCCTGATGGTGAAATCCCATCGAATGTCCATTGTAAAGGACGAAAGCCGGGTCCGTTTGAAGCGAAGGAGTGCAGAACATCGATTACTATCAGGATCAAATATCTGAATACGTAAAGTCGGCAATGTATTTGACAAAATTGCTGAATGCGAAGACCGAGCCGAAAAACCCTTCCATCAAGTCACATCATCCGAGAAAATACCAATTATTTGGTGCTACGTTGAGTCCTTTTTATTGATTGGACACCTATTTACACGTGTGCTTGTGATTCTTGCAATCGCTGCTGTTGGAACGGATGCGAGAGGATCAACGCGTCCAATGTCCATGCACAGGTATGGAAGGATGAAGCGCACAAGGGCTACTATTGGTATTGCAGGACATTGGTTTCCCAGAGCGAAATCGATATGAATATCACCTGCCAATTTGTAGTTAAAAGTAATCCTTGCTCAAGTCACTCCAAATCACTGTGCTAACTAATTGTTGAGCCCACTTAATACTAACGTAAATTTCCCCGGATGGAGCAGGCTTTGTGTGGCTCGTGCTTGATATTTCGAGCCCTTAAAGCCGCCCAACATGGAACACGTATAAAGGGATGACACTGCTAATACTTTCACTTTCATGGCACCAATTGCTGGGGGCTCATCCCTCATTCGATATTGTCACCAAATTTCCCGATACGTTTGCTGCCTATCGCACACGGCGGGCGCAGGACACACTGGCACGAAGGAGCATCATCCCTGAAATGTTTATATGTAGCACCCAGGGTGTGCACCTACGAGCTGCCAGTAATCCAATATATCGTGTAATTAAATTTTGGGTTCATTTGAATACGTCACTTTAATTTCGTTTAAAACCTGTTGGATGCGCCCGGAATTGAACTGGCAGCGGTTTCATCACAGGAAGTGCTCTCACACTTCAGCAGGATGGCAGGATTCCTTGGGTAACTTGATTATTTAACTTGTGCATAATCGACTGTTTGATCCCGTGTTTTCGCAAAACTCAAATGTACGAGAGCCGTTCGGGTCCAGGGGATAAAAAGCCCGAATGTTTGGCGAACAAAAGAAGGCAATGAATTCTTTTGCGGGAGGTAATTGAATTATGAATAAATACAGGGGGTAGTGGGGGAGACGAGAGCAGATGGAACTGATTGAAAATATAGATGGCATAGTGCGTCTATCGTTCGTCCTTATGAGGAGCCACAATCCGGATCCAACCTCCGTTCGAAATCTGATCCATGTTTTCACGAAAGTTTGATTTGTGTTTTGAAATCAGAAAACATTTGATATTTCGCTAATTTCAGTAAAGTGTTTTTTTAAATTATTGTTAAACATTTTTTAAGATGAAACACTTATCACTAAAATTAATTATTGGAACACATTTTTATATTCACTTAAGGACTGCTGGTTTAGGCTTAGGTCAAGCTTTTAGAAAAATTCCTTGCTTGACGAAAGTATTTGTGATCGGATATAAAAGTAGATTGATTGCAGGTTCAGACTTCGGATTCTCATGCTATAGCGCCTAATACCAATGACACACATAGTTTGGTGAACCAAATTAGCTAATTAAGCAAGATTGCAACCAACACATATCGGTGAGTTCGTTTATTTTGACAGTTTATTATTTGTTTATATATGGAAAGTTCTTTTTCGAAACCACCTGTGTAAGAGTAACACAACAGTATAAGAGAAGGTATAATTAAATATACCTATTAGTAGTATCTAGTACTGTAACATATAGAATATCAGAAAGTACACATATTATGCAACAATTATGAAAATAATTGAATTTTGTGTTTATGAAAAAGTTTGAAAAACATAAGCCATCCCAAAGGTCCACCAAAGCTAAATAATAAAAATTGCTTAAGCGTGTCCGTTCATTTTCAAAGAATTTCCACAGCGATTTAAATGACTATTGCATAAATTTGGATAGTCAATAAAATCTTCTACAGTAATACATATGTACAAAGTATTTACTTCAAAATTGCTATCTGACGATAAAATTTCTGTACAGGAAAACGATGCCTTACCAAATTTTCGAAATTATTTCGAATATTGGTGCGTATAATTTAAATTGGCTTTAAAAGAAGGTTTGCGGCAATTAACTTTTCATTCTTATACAGATTGTCCAAAGAACCAAATTGTATATCGCGATTCCTTTAGCAAAATGGCTAATTCAGTGGAAGCCACTTTTATACCCTTAGAATACG
Organism: Leptogaster cylindrica; assembly: GCA_963082835.1. Taxonomy (NCBI): domain Eukaryota; kingdom Metazoa; phylum Arthropoda; class Insecta; order Diptera; family Asilidae; genus Leptogaster; species Leptogaster cylindrica. The sequence goes on from OY720106.1 coordinate 35,623,626, forward strand.
GATTCACCACAAAAGTTTTATTAATTAAAGTCATCCAGAGCCGCAGTGTTCGGGAGCAGATCTCTCCCCTTGGTTATTCTGAAATTGCGTAAAGCCTTTAATGCGGCAATTGAGGACTTAACTAACTCTTTTGGAATCGTTTGGGTTTTCCTTAAAAAGTATTTGCGATAAAGGATTTGAAAAATTTATGAAGCGAAAAATAGGTGAACTTGTGAACTCATCAAAATTTCGGTATTTCGTATTCGAGCACCAAACGGTAGCGCTCCGTCTTCTACATCCAGATGACGGAGGAATTCATCTTAATTTACAGAAAGGATTAATTCCGAAAATTTAAGTTCAATTTTAGCGCCAATGATGCTCTTGTAGGAGATCCACTGAAAAGAAATTCAAGTCGAGGATATCGGAGAAGAAGATGTTTGTGCTTGGTTTGGATCACCGTTAAGACGGGAAAAAAATATACAACAAAAACCGTAGAAAGGCAATGTATCCTTGGAAAGGGAACGTATTGGATGGCATTCAAGGAGTGAATGCCTTCAAGTGCGGTTGTGTAGTTGAACACAGCTCGGAGTGCTTAATGCTAAGCCCCAACGTGGGGAAAGAAAAATACAGTGAAGGAATGTAGCAATTAATGCTGAGAAATAACTGTGCGGACAAAGAAGGTACGGAGTATTGTCGAATCCTTTCTGTCGAGCAATTAGATTCATTAGCCAGATCTCAGGATTTAATTTGGGACTGTCTTAAGTAGACACAAATTGCTGATGTTTATTCTTGTAGCAATTTCTGTAATGCAAATAGGAATAAATTGAGAGGATCTCACTTTCTCAAAGGACCTCGAAGTTTTTGGAAACAAGTTGTGTTAAATTTTTGCAAATGAAATTCACCCAATAGGATTTTAAAAAATAAAAATACATAATAAAAGTTTCCTATAACTGAAATTGCTGTTTCTTGGATTTTTTAGGAATTTGTTGTATAGTATAGGTACACTAAACATATTGTCTGTCTATTTTTTATGCGAAATAAGGAATTCATCAAGAAAGAGCAGCAATAAAAAAAAACTTAAAAAACAAATGTATTCTGGTTGTATTGGTAAATTAAACAAGCTCCGTTTTATAATGTTAGATGAAGTTCTTTTTACTACTCTGTAAATAGTAAACCCTTTAACGAGGCAGAATAACGCAATGTCCTTGGAAGATTGAATGATTCCATCATGCATTAGGCTGAAGGTCATTCGCGTTTTATTGTGTTTCTTGCGCTATAGAATGGGCTGCTCCTGAGAGTATTAAAGTCACAGAATAATTAAAACGGAAATTGAATGATATAGTGAATAATAGTGATAGATAATAATAATGATAGTGAAATGCATATAAGGAATCATGGGAGCAGTGCAACAAGGATGAGTACAATTTAAGCATTTGCAAATGTATTTTTATCACCATTTAGCAACATTGTTATACTTATTCGAGAAACTATGCTTTGTTTTAGTTTGACAGATTTTATACCTCAGTAAAAATAAAAAACATTAAGTGCGATTATATTCCTTTTTATAAAGGGAAAGTTGAACAAATTAGTTTGTTTTAACATTCCAATTGAAAAAAGTTGTCCTTAACAATAATGTTAACTTTTTTGCTGCATGAACAATTTCCAAACGACATTAAATTTTACAATTTACCTTTTGTGGATTTCGTACAGAAGTTTTCTAATTTTTTTTTAGTCCCGGGTTTAAAGCCATAAATTCAATCGTACGCTGGAAATAAATTAGTTTTGGAGTATCCTAGAATTAAATGATGTGTTTAGATAGCACATTATCTCAACTATTTGACAGGGGCATAAAAAAATTTATTTCTTTCCATAAAAAAAACCAGATAACAATTTTCCTTCCACTTTCAGAAAACAGGGAACAAAATAGCTAAACTTACAAATTTTCCGATTTCTCTCAGATGGATTCACAATTTTCTTATAAAAAACTTTTGTTTTTGAATTTTGATGACACCTACATTCATCTAAAAAGGAAAAAGAAAACTCTTGGCTGACCATCCACCCCTATCGAATAAAATCTCCAGCTTTTTTGACACGTTGTTGCGGTTGTAAAAGCAATTGTCGCCAACAAGTCTGTGAACGTAGAGAGATTTAAAATGTAAAAGGGGCTCAAAACTCCTGCCATTCAATTTCATGCAGGACCAATGCTGAACGGTGGAATGTCCAAAATATTTCAAGAATATACCGAGAAGAGAGCCGTGTATAGTTTGCGGTTAGCCAGGGTGAAAGGATCACTTAACTTGTTCTTGTTGCGTTAATTATTCGGAAGGGACAGAACCTGAGGTCATACGTACATACTATACATACAACGTGCTCAGAGCAATAGACATTTTGGAACAGGCAAAGAAGCTCTACCAGGATATAAAATTATTACAGCAAGAATTATCCTTGTTCGTGATGAGGTGATTCTCGAAGAAGCTTGTGGGGCACCCAATGCCCTTATAAGTCATAAATTATCGAAACAGTAAGCGCATATTTAAATTCACCCTATCCATTCAAAGATGTCCTGGGCTTCATCTGAAAATATGTGTCAACTGTTCCTGGGAGGTAGAGAATCCTGTACCATGTTTCCAGGGATAGGAATAGTCCCAAAACTAAGAACTCATGACTGTAATAAAACAGTGTCCGCCTGAACACATAAGTGTGAGGGGGTGGGGTGGAAAGAGGGAGGGGGGCAAGATGCCGTTGAGGAATACTTACTTTTGGACAAATTTCTTGGGAAGGACTATATATAATTATTAGCAGTTGAAGAGAAGCATGTTTTCTTAAGTCTCCTGACAATGTAACAATTTCGAAGGTTTGGGGACTTTGAGCCCACATTATCTTGGGGCACTGCATAAATTTATATAAATTAAAGGGTGACATTAACATTCCGCAGGATAAGTTATTGGTTCTCGGAAATTTTCGGAAAGATCCTTACTTAAATTTGCATAAAAAGGAAACGTGAAAATGAGCTAGGAATGTGAAGAAAAACTTGTAATTGAACAAATACAACAGATAAATCCTCCCGAAGGGCAATTTAATTCAGGGAGGCAGTTTGCACTATTTTCCGAACAGGTAACTATTATTTAAAATTTTTATGAAACTTGCAAAACGTTTTCTCTATTCTATAGTCAATAACTTATGTTTAAAATATTTTACTTCTTGATCCCAAGTGCAATTCCAATTGGAACATTTCACGTACGTTGACTGTTCATATTACACTCCCGTTCTCCCCTTGCTAGTTGCTCTCACTCCGATGATATGCTTAACTAATCAACGAATCTTTAATTGGTAAGTTCGTTACTTAAACAAGTCCTATAAATTTTGCAACGTGACATAACAGTCGACATTAAGGAGAATGTTGTGGGGTAACTAGTTTTCGCCACCACCCCTAAAAATGTTAACTTTAGGGAAAGTAAATTTAAATGGTAAAGGCTATTGAGAGAATGCCAATTGCCCATCGTCCTTAACGGACAAGACATTAAGTAGTGCCCCGAAGATGGGATCTTCACAAGACCAGGACAAATAATCAAAATTAATTGGTATTCCTGTAACACGCAATTTAAACCCTGTTAACACAAGTAACTATTCAAGTGGCCACTAAGGTCCTTTCTGGTCATTTGAGGCACACATTCGCAACTGTACAGGACGAAAGTCATATCTTTCAACAAACTGTAACTCAGACAGGGTGGATTGTATACCTATTTAATTGCTATTTGGACTTGCTGGGTAAGGATTAGCTAATAATAGAGAGATTGAATGACCAAGTGCGCACAAAGAGTCCTCGAATCTGGCTCCTTGTCGTATATTTTAAACAGATGTAAAGCAGGTTTGCGATTGGAACGGCCATTGGGAAAATTAACAGCCCCTTCGAGATATCTAAATTAGAGTAATTGACAGATACACTGATATGGCTTATTAATTAGTTAAGTGCGTCTTTACGCAGTGCTTGTTTCGAATTCAGTATCGGTAGAGGATACCATCTTGTGTCGTCCTTTAATTGCGGTTCGAATGACCAATTTCTCTGCCGAATCAAGGACCTTTCAATTTTTAAACAAAATCAAATGAAATTTCCTCTGATAACTGATTTCAAGAAGTCATTGTGAATTTATTGAGTTTTTTTGCATTCGGATATATTTGGCACTTGGAATATTCCACCCCACAATAAAATTCAGGAAAATTGGAATTTGTGTTGTAGTGGACCCTCGAACGTTAACACAAACCGCTTTCAGGTCACGAAGAGTTGAGGAACTTACGAGAAACGAAAAAGTTTAATTCCTATCATGAATTTCTATGATGCTGGCACATAAATCTCGGGGTTCCGTCAAGGGGTGTAGAGTGGCAAAAAAAAATGTCACTAATGCTCCTCTCTTGATTCTGGGTGCTTCAGGACGGAAAGGTCTGTCCGAATGAAAAAGGACCATGCAGCACACTTGAGAGAAAGTTTAAAGTAGATTACCCGGCGGTATGTAAAGCCGCGGAAGATAAAATTTATTCCGCTGACTTATTTATTGCTATTCCATGACCAGTTAGCTAGCAACTCCTCTTCAGGACATGATCCTGGAGATGATTTTTTTTTCGTCGTACGTAGATGTGGTATCTGGTCGCATGGAAGTTGGCTGTGGATTTATGCGGCCTCCAGTAGGTATGCGTTATGAATATCGCCACTTAATTTTGGCGAAGACAAAATCACCTCATAGTAATTTTCGCTTAAAAAAAGTTCGAGCTTTTTAACATTTTTCTAGGCTTAGGAAAATTTGGAACACTCCTCCCGAAGTGGTTATCTTGTTTAAAATTCATTAAAATTATGTGCTTAAATAAATACTAAGCACTTTTGACGCTGATTTTGCTCTTGCAGTTGACATTAAATGTTTTGGTGAATTAATTGTTCAAACGAATCAAAGATTTTCCTATACTTTTTTGGAATTATTGTGTTTTTTTCAATAACTTTTTATACTTTTTTATACACCTAACTAAAAGAATTGCTTTAACAACATTATTGTGTTGATAAATTGCTTTTTAAATTATCGTTTTTTCTTTATTGAAATAAATATTGAAAATCATAAAAGACAATCCCTGCTATTGCGCACATACGTATATTTTTTTTTTAAAAGCAACATCCTCTCAACACTTTCCTGTCCTTGAGGACATCAACTTCTCTACAATCGATTTTTTGTGCCATACTTTCTATTTACAAATCTTATTGTATGATTACACTGCAATTTAAAGGAAATTTTAGTTGTTGTTTTTTTTACATTTGATGGAAATAATTTACTCATTTTTTTAAAATTAATAAAAAAAACACCAATTGAAGTAATTGGATTGGAAAACAGTGAAATCCTTTCGAACTGCGATGAGTTATTGTGTATTAAATTTTAATAGCGATTCAACGATTTTTAACAAAAATAAATTATTTTATTTTTATCTTTCCAAACCGAAAGAAAATTCAAAAAAATATTAGGTATAATGAAAATATCGTTTTCGAATATATCTATAATAGTTAAATATTTTAACGTGTTAAGATAGCTGGGTTTTGAATTGCTCTAAATTTATGAAAAAGGATTTGATTTCGAATCAGTGAAAATTTTTGTGTCTTTTTAAAACGCTCCTAAAAAAAACTTTTAATTAGAACTTAAATGGCGAAGGACGATATTCTGTTTTCCCGAGGAAATTGGTAGAGCAGGTGTACTTGTGAATTCCTTGCATAAAAGGATTTTCTGATTTTACCTTGTTGCATTTATTGCTAGTTTGTAAAAAACTCCGAAAGTATGTAGCGCCACAGCGGGTGACTTCAGTCTCTCGGAGTTATCGGCTTAGTGCAGATGCTCTATACAAATTCCAGAATTGTGTTCATAAATATTGAACACTTTTGTAGTTGGTCTGTGTTGCTGAAAAACTTCTTCTTATAGGGATAAATAATTTAGTGCTATATTATAACGTTCAATGGAATTTTTTTTACATTTTTGGTAAAAGATTGTTTAAGAAGGTTGGAAACCGAATCTGATGAAACACAAACAAATTGAAACGATTGAAAAACTGAATAAAATTCGAGGTTTCAGGCTTTGTTTTCAGGTGGTGGAACAGCTTTTTAATTACCTATTGTAGTTTTGTTTTGTTGTTTTAATACTTTGGGCACTAAGTGCTTCTAAATATCGACCGGCCCAAGCTTTATGTATAGATGACACTTTCGAGTTTCGTGTAAATTAGATGACTCCAAACGGAATTTTTGTTGTTAGTTTCAATTCCGTTTTGTGACGAAATGTAAACATCCTTGTTCAAACCAACGTATACCCTGGACAGACGATAGCACTTAATCGAGTTAATGATGTCACGTAATCTAGTCTGGTTTGTCATCTGCCACCGAACTGAATTACTGGTTGACACATATGTTGACATTTGGCGTAAAGTAAGCTACAATGGACTCGCGACAGAGCGGTCAGTTTATTTTAACTTTACGTTATTTTGTATTAAAGCTGTAAAAAAGTTTTTAAAAAACACGAAATGACATTTCACAGATGTTTACATTTAGTACTACTATTCACTACTCTGTAGCACGTACGGTGCTAACAGCAGCATATCTATAATCGAGTTACAGCAAGTAGATTTTTACACTGGGTGTTTTTATTGTCATCAACTCGAGTAAGTGCTCCCGTCTGTCCGGGGTATAAAATGAATCCATATCGGATTCCCGAACACCATAAGTTCCAAACAACTACAACTCAAGTGAATGGTACTTCAGCCATAATTTAAATAGCTCTTCTTAAATTTACGTAATTTTCCGCTTTAAACTTTCTTTAACTAATAAATGATTAATCAATCATCGCGAAACTGTCTAACAATAATAATATTGTAAGACTTCGCATAACATAATACTCAACACAAATCGTTTCCGTTTTCTGCGATTGTTGACCGCTATAAAAGCAAGGACGACTTAGTAGCAACTTTTGAATTTGCAAAGGCCTGAAATAGTGCCATTCGCTCACGTAACTTCCGCCAGTAAACAACCACTGCAACTTGCCGTTCACGTCTAAATGGCGCTTTACAACTTTGAAACGTGTTTTACGTCTTCGAGTGCAACCCTTTATGCACGTGTTAATTGGTCAGCAGGGAGAGCTTCTGGAAACTGGAAAAACTTTCCTCATAAACCTTGTTTTTGATACCGTTCCTTTTATTTAACACCTTCCACCCTTTTGTGCTTTCGCTGCCGCTTAAACATTTGCATCTTTTGACTGCAGTCCTTACGTGTTTTATTTGTTCTTATTCCTGTGATTCATGTCTTCGGGTGTTCGACTTCAGGGAAGGCAGGGGTCCAGCAAGCAGCAAAATTGTTTTATATACTTTCTTGAAACTTTTAATTATTCCAATCGATGAGGTTTGTTCCATCTTGAAGAGGATTTTTCACTACGACATCGTCCACAGGAAGCCACGACGCAAATATTAAATGTTCTGTTCAGGACGTTGGCAGAATCTGACGGCATCATTAAGTGATTTCTTTACAATTATGGTTCACGATATTTTTTTATCCCCTGAAGGAATGTGCTGATTGCCATACACAGCAGTGTGCTCCAGCGTCTCCCACGATTCCTGAAAATTGATTTCCACCGTAACGCCGTGCTGATTGAAAAATAATTGCCCACGAGAGGATTCGAAGGACGAGAAGGAACGTCAGGCTCCAAAGTATTGGAAGGGAAAAAAAATTACCCACTGACAACAAGGCACGTTTAAGGTTAATTTATCGCCGATGTAAGGAGCTTTTAACACCTATTCGCTGTGCAGAATTAAAACCAAGGGAGGAAGACTAAAGGACGAGGGCAGTTGAACAGGACTTTGCTGTCTACTCAAAAGATTAATTTCTGCGCTGATTGAATTACGCGTACTTGGCACAGTTCAGTCAATATGAACAGGACTCCGGATAATCGGGGCTGCTTCTGGGTTGTTATATGAATGGAAAAACTTCATTAATTCTGATCGATGACCATAAATCCTCTTTATTTTGATCGAATGCCAGAAGACAAAGGACTTCCTATGGAAATTTTTTTTTGTATTTCTATTCACCGGGATCTAAGAAGTTGCAAAGAATGGCGGCATGAATTCGAGAGCTCTTTAAGATTTAAGATGTGTTTTTGGTCGGTTTTTTGTGAAACTAATTTTGGTGAAAATGGAACCAGGAAACTAACTGAAAGTCTTCTATGGATATGTGAAGGGATGTTCCGGGTTCATTTACATTTTATGTATTTTTTTCATATCTTTCAAAAAGCTTTTCTTCAATCTTTAATATAAGCAGTTCTCGCGAAAGAGAGACCGCATGAGAGACAATCGAAATAAGACAAATGGCGAACGTGACAAATGAAACGCCTTCGAGCGGGGTGAAGGATCTACCGGCGACAGTAATTTCGTGCAGGCCACCCTTGTGGCATAGCCATCAAGCACAAATGGCAAACCTGAATCCACCTAGGACCGTCGGAATGACCGCAGGGCGAGGTACTCATTTTCTTCTGAAATTTGATATTCTTTGCTCAATCGTCAGTAAGTCCCAGGGATAAAGCAAAAGGAAATATTTTCAGCATTTCAAAGGGATGAAAGGTATTTGAGAATATTTCTTTTTTTTGGACACAATTCCCTCGGAATTCATGCATACAGTTAACAGTAAAAAAAAAATAAAACCATGAAGTACGACGTAAGACATATGATTTCAAATTGAGTCAAATGTCGTCAATATATGTCGTCCCTTCTGAATCCTTTGAGAATATTCCCAGATTACATGTGTTCCGGACATGAGAACAACTTTTATTGACCGCATTTCACCCTCATGGTCCCTATCGCCACCAAAAAAAACCCTTTCTCAATTTTCTTTTTATTTCGGAAGTAAAATTGAATGCTAAGGCGCCAGATTGGCCCAGAGGGTATCCTAAAATTCCAAGGTGATAGAGAATTCTGTCCCAGTGCCGTTGTGGTTTCTCGTGTCCCCGGCCGTCACTAAATTAAAGTAATCTTCGGGGCTTACCCGGAGACGCTTCCGTAATTTATCTGCTTGATTCCAGCCAAGAAAGAGTCCGGGCGGCCAGCGTAGCCTCAGCTCGGCCTCGGCTCTGGAGGTTCCAGCCCTTGCACTTTGTAGTACCAGCAAAGGCTGTGCTCCGTGAAATTATCCCCTGGTCTATTTTTAAACCGTGTGAATTGTGGAATATTACGGAACCCAGAGATGAGCGTCCTCGCCGCACTATCACTGATCAGGATGCGCCGCATTGACAAAAACCTCACCTAATAGAACCCGGCCAGCATCACCAAAGAAGACCCAGATGACTGGACCACTTGTAGGCAAGAACTCATTTGGATCACTTTCCCCAATCCGACTGCTGACGTTCCGCCCCCCGTTCCGCCTAGCGGCACAGCATCGATCGCTCTCCCATAGGGCGCTGGCGCACACGTACTGCTTTTTGTGGCGATGAACGTAATTGAAGTTGTAGCAGTAATTAACAGGCGAAAGGGGTGCCGTGCGAACTAATGGAGCAACTGCGCCGCCTGGTGAACGACACTTGAGAAAAACGTCATTGTCACATACGCTGCATCTTATACGCTAATTTATGGGAATACGAGAGCGATCCGACGCAACGGGTGTATTGACCTGCACTGCGACCAGATGTTGCCCGTTGGGTTCCGTTGAATTTGGGTGGATGCTCAGGTGGAAAATGAAACTGCATATGGGATAATTTAACCCCTTAATATGCGTTCCTCTTTGTGTGAAAAAACAATTAACAATATAGGTACAATCAAAGTCTTGTTAAATTTTTTTCAAATTTTAATTCTTCAATTCGTTCTTAATAAATTGAAACTATTTACCATTTTCAATACCATTTTTCACCCCACTCCACTGGAATCATTATAATTAAGGTTTGCAAATTCGGAAACTTTTCTTTCAACATTAAAGAGAGATGTTCTTAGAAATATTAAATATTGTATATTATATTGAAAACATCAAGAATTAGGTACCTACGAATTAATTAACTCTTAAGTAAATGGAAGTATTGTTTGTAGGTATTTTGTGAGAATGATTTACAGTACTGGCCTGGGGCCCTGGGGGTGGTTCGTCTCGGGTACAAACGTTGTAAGGGTTACAAGGGGATGTCCAATGTCCATTGTCCAGGTATACCTTGAGCTCTCGGGCCCGGATCAAGTATGGGTCTGCGCCGTCTTAGTTCGTACTCTAATTACTCTTGTTAATTATAATTTCGATTTATCACAAACAAAACAAAAGGATCTTCCATAGATTATTGGTCCGCGCCTGATATTAGAGGCCACCTCTGTCCTGGGGCCATAGGCAGGCTTATTATTATTATACATTTAGATCGATGATCTAGCTGGTTATATGCATATGTGTAGATACAATACATAGTTTATTGAACTTTAATTCCGTTATGTAAATTAATTTTTTTATGTCAAGAATTATTTTTGTTCCACATAGGAAATTTAAGTAAATTTTTATAAAATGTGTTTTTCAAATGAACAAAGTTTTTTTATTTGTCCTTTAAATGTCTCTCCAAAAAAAATATGATTATATGTTGGTCTTTTAATACGCACTTCAAATTCAATTTGAGGAGTTAAATTCTTATAAAAATTAACTCTTTTTTAATTACACAAAGTTCTGGAAAAAATAGCAAAATAATAAAGTGGTTATTACGACATCAAGTGCGTATAACTGTAATGAGGCATTAAGAAATCGTTTCATGGTAAATGATCAACACAGTTGGAACGGAGCGAAGGATGCCGAAGAACTCCTACAATTGCTGAGTATTTAAGGGAAGTCAATGGCAAAAGGATTCTTCCTAAAAACGCAAATAAGCGTTCTTTTAATTCTTAAAGTTAGCGATGTATAAAAATATTAGAATTATGGATGCTTTCTGGTCTTTAGTTTTTTATCATAATTATAAAGATAAACCAAATGAAGCTCGTTTGAGTCAAAGTAAAAGTGAAGAAACAAATTTCGATATTACTTTAATATTACATACTTTTTCAAAATAGTTTCTTTAAGTCGTACTTTTAAGATATTCAAGAAGTTTTAGAGAATGAAATTAAAAAATTCAATCTCACAAGACCGATACGATTTGAAAAGTCAACTTTTCTATTGACAGTGAAGGACGAATCAGTAACAGCAGTAAGAGGACATTTCCGGTCGGTCTTTGCGAGGAGCAAGGGTATAGATTCCTAAGATGTATCAGCGATCAGAAACAACCAGCACGTTGTAATTAGCTGAGAACTGTTTGAATTGTGTAACTCAATACTTTCCTCGTCTAAAGTGGACCGATTAAACACAGAACGACACGCAATGACCTCATGATTTTCGTGGATGGTTTCCACAGGCGGAGGGGCGCGACAAGGTACCATATGTTGCTAAAATTCTTTGGGGAGATGATCTAACACCAGCCAGAGGAGAGCTGCACATGTGCAATTGGTTCCACTCCAAGTGTCCCAATTCTGCGTTCCCCGAGCCTGTCAAGTGCTCGTCGGGCTTGTCAGGGCGAAATGAAGGGTAACTGCTCGCTCGATCGCTCGATCTTAATTCCTCGAGGATTTGCTGTGCGAATGATTGATAGACCGCTTGAAATTCGAAGGAGGAAGGCGAGGGTGATTCCAGCTTTCTTGGATTCTTGAGCAATTTTAGTGGCTTACGAACTGAGCAACCTTCGAGAAATCAAACAGTAAGAATGTTGCGCAGTTCATTAGGAAAATTCTTTTATTTGGGGAGAACTTCTGGGTGTTTGGGAAAACGGAAAACTGGGGCGATGTTCGAAGTCGAAGGAAATGATGAAAACAAAATAAAGAACAAATGTCTTTTGCAAAACATTTGACAAGCATCGTTTAATTCCAGATTAAAACACCAATTAAATAAATAGTGGTGAAATAATGACATTAAGACGCATTTTTTGAGAATTTGAAGAACTGTTTTCACAAGAGTTGAAATTTTAAGTGAATACTTTATTAAATAAACAAACAAAAATAAACATTTAAATTTCAGTTATATGTAAGAAATAAAGTTGTTTTTTGCGTTTAAAAGCAAATGATTTATTTGGCGGTGTATATTTGATTCTGGAAATTTATATTTTACTTTTCGCTAACTCGAAATCTCTGATTTGATTTGTTTATTGATTGCCTAATGCCTACAAACAATATGGAAATTCAATTTAATGATTATTTTTTTCGTTTATCATGAAAATTTTATTTTAATTTTATTAAAATTGTTGACCACTATTTTTGTTGTGTGGAAAAATCATAGAAAATTGGTGTTATAATTGGTGTTAAAATGTGCGGAAGAGAAAGTTTTGCAATACGAATAAAATACAAATTATTGTTTTAAACTTATCAAAGTTTTGAAATGTGATTTTTACTTTTAAAAACACGAACCAAAAGAGCCGTCTCCCTCTGAGGAACTGAAAGTTGGGCTTTTTGTTCTAAGAATGCATTCAGGAAAGAAGTAACTTTTGCAGAGATGTCAAAGTGCCCTGTTCCGAATTATGGAATAAACAGGATGAAACAGGAAACAAGCTGCGGAGCAGGAAATCCACGGAACAGTAATGAGTTTCTTAATTAAAATGCTAATTAAGAACAGTCTAAACGAAAGTTTACATAATTCATCATCCCGACGATTTTGATGAGAGCACATTGCTCGAAGTTCCGTTTTAATTCATTGCTTCTGTCGCCGAAGTGCGGCACGACCGAGTATTTGGCTACTTTTCCAATTTATTCTGGCAGGACTTTGGCAATTACTTGCTGCGAACGCAATAGATTTGCCAAAGCCGAAACACTCGGCGCAAATCTAAAAATCTGAACAGTTATTTAGTGATTTGCAAGGCGATGATTGGTCACCGCAGGTAAATACGTATGTAAAACATAATGCCAGGGGTGGAGCTGGCTTACCTTCGCTCAGGTGCGCACATCACACCTCGTTTCACCTTTCGTCGAGCACTGAAGTGTAACGAAAATTGACGTCTGCGTACTCGCACCAGGTTGCCGTAGATTCCCAGGTAAACTCCTCCAAAGTTGAGCGACGGTGAGTGAGAACTCAGTAACCGCAACTCTAGGTGCACCTGCGACTCTTGCGAGACTCGAAGGCCGACGAACGGCAAAATAGAGAAGAGCAGAACTGCTTGCGTGCGTAAATTCTGTTTTCCAAATAAATAAACAGTTGCGCCCAGATATAAAATATTTTCGTAAATTGTATTGCCGGGAAAATATTTTACATATGTATTGGAAAAATATGTGGAAACATTTGAATTCAGTGTCATACAAAATTGTGTACTTACTTACGTAGTGATTAGATCTTGAGCTTGCTTTTAGAATGCATTTTGAACGAGAATGTATGTAATATTTATAAGAACGTTCAACGTTGATAATCCAAAATTGGTCAAAAACTATTTGAACAAATAAAAAATTCAAATATTAGTAAAAAGTATTTAGTTAAATAAAATAAAATGTAATTTTTGAAAAAAAATTTGTACAATAGTTTGGTACCTACCTACTATCGAAATATAAAATATCGAAATGAAAATCGAACTGTCAAAATTACATAATATATAGATAGGTGTTTGATTCACATTGGTTGTAACTTGCAATTAGCGTTGTAGGTCTATTGTATGTAGATCATATGAATTCAGGTTTAATGAAATGATATTCACCAACAACATAGTAATTGTGGAAAAGGATTCGTTATCACTAGTAGTTAGCGGTTCCTAACCTTTCATTCGAACTTTCTTTTGTAGTAGAACTAAAGTTGACTCTGTTGAACATTTTGCAACTCTTTAATACTTCGTCTTGGCATGAATAATGTCATAATGAGTTAAATTTACTAAATAGAAAAAATTTATTTATGTCCATGGCTTCGTTCGCGTAGACTACTAAATTATTGTTTAGTTTTTTTTTTTTTTGATTAAGTTGGAATTTACTTACAATTAGTGTTAGTTCTAAAATAATGAATTTGGCCTAATTTACGAACGATTCCATTTTTCAAAAAATTTTGACTTTATGATGGAAATCCCTCCAAATTTTAAATTTTCGACCACCATTTTGGGTCCACCATTTTGAAACCGAATCGAAAAAAGGAGCCTATATTTAAGTTGGAATATGTATTACCTACCTTATAATACAAAACATAAAATAAAAATGTTGATAGAAAGGTTTAAGCGTGATTGAGTAACAAACATCCAAACATTCACATTTATCATATTAATTTTTCCAGCTCTTGAAAATATTTTCGTACTATTAAATTAGTCACTATTATTTAAACAAATGAAACTGCTCAAGCTTAAAAATGTCCACTAATTTTCCAGGTATCTTCTATAATTTTGAAGAATACAAAGGCAGATAGATTTTTGTTATCAATATTAACAAACAACAGAATGTAAATAAACAATAAACAAAAAATATATAGTACCTAATGTTAAATGTTAAATTGGAGTGATGCGTATGTAATAATTTTCCATGGTTCGCAGTTGTTTTGTATGAGAAGAACAACTGAAAAGTGACAGAGATGAAGCGAGCACGGGCTAAAGTTCCGGTAGTCTGTGCTTAACTTAATTTTGTTTTTGTTTTAAATATTTTAAATACATACAATTAATAATTATATATGTATTGAATTGAATTCCAATATTCTGCACAACGATGGTTTAACAAAGCTGCTCTTGCTGGCACTAAATCTTAAAACGGACATCTTTAAGGAAAGTTATTGCCATAATTCACATTGTGGACCCCAATTTCGGGAAGAGCCATTTGAAAATTTACGATTTTTTGAAATGTTACTCTAAACAGATGAGAGTGCGGAGTGGTGAAAAGATCAAGACCGATAATTATCATGTCATCGTCTAACATTAGATTTTATTGCGTTTTGAAGTATTTACACCGCATCTCATGACTATCGAGTCATTTATATTTTTTAACTTTGTACTGAGCCTATTGACAGGGAAGTCGGGCCTGGGGAATTAATAGGGATGAATGTCCCGATGTGAAGTAACATTGGGATGATGGGATTCCCAGAGTCAGCCTTGGTGGATGGAAACAAATGAAAATTTAATTGAAAACATGTGGAAAAGCGATGACTTTATGGGATCGGAAGACATATGAACCGATTTGATTTTCGGGAAACAAGCGGAACTCCCGCCATAGATCTTCACTGGAAAGAGTTACCCACAAAATGCGTAGAATTTCGAAATCAAAAAGGGGAGCAGAAGTTTCTGTGTGATTTATTGGTTGAACCTCAACCATAAATATCTCAAATGATCATGGAGATACTTAAAGTCTCCCTCCGAATTTTGGACTGCGCTTGATAAATCTCCCACAGGATGATAATTTTTGATCAATAACAATGCATTGAAATCGGGCACCTTGCACTCCCATTCAGTTTTTTAATAAGATTCTAAGGGGTGTAATCGCAATGGTTGATGTGGAGGACCGCAGAGCCGTTTGGAATGTGGGAAATGCTTTGCCAAATGTAATAGCAACGAATTCACCTCCAGAAAGATCCATTAAAGTCGAAGCTATGTCCTTTCATATAATCCGTATGCATGAGGCCGAGAGCGGTAAAAATTCTTAATGCGATGAGTTCAGGTCGTCTTGCCAGGAACCCACCCCTCCTGGGCTGGGCTTATGACTAGAAGTGACATCACGAACAGGCCATAACCATTTAAATTTTCCGTTGCGCCTTTTCAGGGCCTGATTATTACTTAATATCATGAATTTCGGCATTTATCACGTACGGAATTGAGTTTAGACTCTGCCACCAAAGAAATGTCCTAATCAACTTGCATTTACAGCCCCCTCTTCGCGAAGGGTGGTGCTCACTGCTCAATTCACAAAAAAACGAACCGCCAAAGTGCGAGGTATACATTAAACAAGGACCATAATTTTGTGGATTATATTTCAATTAGTCTTGTCTCTCTTCGAAACAATAAAAAGTCTGCAAGTTCTGTACATTTTAATTTTATTTGCTTTCGCTGGGCTCCCGGGCCCAATATGGCGGTGCCAGGAACTTCCACTGCGGCATCCTGACAAAACGCAATTGAACGTGAACGGAATCCGGGAAAGACTGTTTCTGGTTCTGGACGGGGGAAAGGTGAGTTGGGGGTGAGCAGTTCATAGCAACATCACACACAATTCACAAGGTACGAAAAGTATTGATTTTTTTAACTTATGATGATAAAACTCTTCAGCTTTAATACTGTTGGGATTATAAAAAAATTGCATTGAAATTAAGTTATTTTATCCTTTGTTTTTAGAACCAACATTTCACAGCAATTTAATTAAGATGCTCAAAAATCAAAGCAATTTTTGCAAATGAACAAAATAAGTCTAATAACTGCATCCAGGGAATCATTGTCAAATTGTTAGTGGACAAAACAATAGTCTATTTTGTTTTTACAACAATTAAAGCTCGATAAATATTAAAGGATGTAAATAGCTTTTAACTTTTCATGCTGGCTTTCGAGAGCTTTTTTTTAATTGTCTCAATATTTTATTTGTTAAGATCTGTCTTTTGTTGCGTCATGTTGTTGTTGTTAATTTGGCTGTATTTTATTGAACAAAATTGCGAATGCATCGTTTTGTTCGTCATTCAACAATTTGGATATAAATTGGTGGAAAGTTTTTATCAATGCAGGCCGTTCAGAAAAGGATATTTCCTTGAGATGTGCCAACAAAGGGCTTAATCTATCCGCCAGTACCTAAGCTTTCTCAATGGGCTAATCCTGACGGAGTAAATCGTCCTGAGAAATCGCCACGTATTTCATCCCAGAAAATCCGTTCAGGTTTGGTTCCTGGAGCTCAGGCCGTTCTTTGTTCGAGGGAAAATCCAGAGTCTCAGAGTGGTTTGAGTGCGATTCCTTCAAGATAAAGATGCTTACAGGCCAAAGGTACGACATTGTAATTTATCTGGAGCGAAAATGTATAGTGCTTGTTTCGCAGAGGAGCAGCCGAGTCAAGTTGTTATTATCCTTCATAAGTGTATAACCTTTGGGAACTTGTCGTGTTCGGAATAGTTTATGTTGCACCATTAAAAAGACAGACGAGCCTTAAGCTGACTATTAAAAAGATTTATTGAAATTAAGTTTCGTTTGGTTTGGAACTGTTTTCTACTAATATGCAATGCCGGATAAATGTTGCGGGTAATGCTCCCTAGCGATTGCAGTGCGCCGTGCGGCCATTTAGGCACGGAGACATCTCATTGTCAGAGCGATTCGCGCCGGACAAACAGAAGCTCCAACCTTTCCCGGTGAGCGCTCCCCTTCCCCCGGAAGAGCGGGACTAGAGAATGGCGTATTAACGGTATTAACAACGAATGCCCTTTCCAATCAAACGTCGGACCGACAGACCACAATAATGTGCCCACATGGGCTTGCCTTGAGAGCCTCATTGAGTTAATGTTTAGGGCATTGCATCGTCTTCCATGAGTTGCCGGAGAAGTGCGGCGCGGCAGACAGCGACGACTACGAGGACCGCGATGACGGCGATACCTCGATAAATTTGCTTCAATTAAACTTGATCACCTTAATTGATCCTTCAACTGGCGAAGAGAGAATGAAGGCCCGCCAACGACCTACCATCCACGGAGAACTGAAATTATGAGGGTACGGTTGGACGGAGTGAATGGAGCATTTAAAAGCGGTGCATACGTGGAGGACTATTTATTCTAATAAGCGATGTGACAATCACAGACTGCACCGTGTGGGTCCTTCCGTCCGCCCGCCGCCAGACCGCTAGAGCGACGCCGGCCGCCTAGTTGCGGCAAGGTAGATGACACTTTCGGCCGTCGGTTATTGCCGCTGTTGTGCAGAAGGTTCACTGCACACATCTATCTTCGGCGCGGTTAATCAAATTCAATTAAAACCAATTAAAAGTTGATGAAGGTACATAAATTGCCAGCGCGGCTGGCCTGTGGAGATCAATGCTGCGAGTGCGTTACCGAACAACGCTCCGTGCGCTGCCAAGACGGTCTCGTGATGCTGTGTGCGATTCATGGGGGTATATGGGAAGGAAAGTGCTCGCCTGAAGGGCTTCGTTTCGCACCCTCATCTTGTAAATTGGGACAATGAGTGCATTGTTAATTTCCAAATGTAAAAAAAAATGAATACTAAGAATAGCACAAGAGATATTCATGAAGGGTAAGTTGCCGATTAAATTAAGGGCAGGTAGAAAGGTTTCGCATCCGCATGAGGCTCAGGATTATTCCTTGGAACGCAAGGGTAATTGAGCCCCGTCAATATTCGCTTCTGCAGGCGGTCTTACGGAAATCTGTGCGGGTAGTCATTGCATGATTTCCATTACGTAATTGATCCAATTGTGATTGAATGAAACATTTGTGAACAGGACTGATTTACGTGGGAGAACTTCCATCTAGCTTTCTTACCTTCGTGAACACTCTTCTGATTGCAGTTATTGTTTGGATGACGACTTCTAGACTTAATCGCATTCCATGCAATTCTTAGTGCAGGTCAAAGGGGTTGTTCAATTGTACATGTAATTTCCCTACTAACAATAAGCTTAGTGGATAATAGATTTCATATTGTAATATCCTTTTTATTATTAATGTGTACTCACTTTCGCCGCTCACTGTAAACGTTGAACTCTCACATGGAAAAATATTGATTAGTGATTGGGCTTTTAAATAACATTGAGGGCTGATGAACATTGGAGTAAAGTTTTTCACAATAGTCCATTTTCCTGACAATTCTTTGTATAAAGCTGTTTCTATAAAAATTAAAATTACGTTGTTGTCTGTTTCCAGAAATTGATTTGAAGTAAAGTTAATTAATTTTGTGTTTACATTTCAATAAGTTAATGATAATTAAATGTTAATTTATTTACAAATTTTGAAAATTACTGTCAGTCTCTATTTTCAGATTGTGAATGTATCAACAAGTTGCACATTGTGTTTTTAATTGTTGTACCAATTCGATAGTTCAAAGTGTCCATTTCAGGTTTAATATAAACATTAAACGTTTTATTGTTTAAAAATGGTTTTTTGAAATAGGAGAACAGATTTCACAATAAATATTTGTTGTATAAATGTTTAATTAGACATTGAAAAAATAAAACGTTATCCAATAGTTTTTATAGTTATGTCCTTCTTATAGCATTGTGGATTAAGGACACTTACAACAAGTGCACTTTTAGAATCGTCATTTTATCTGTATTTTAATTCTAAATAATTTCAACCAATGCTGTAAGCACAAGGCTGTAGGAACAAATGTTCAGTTTTAATATCGCAAACAACAAAACGTAGATTAAATATTTTATCATAAAAAACATAAAGCTTTCAGAAACTCTTTATGTTTTGTTTTCTTTTAATACTTTCTGGAATAAATCATCCAGAAATTTTATTCCTGCAAACATTGAGTGTGGATTTTATGTGTTTCATTTTTTAACATAACTAAATAATGCTGTCTTAGCAATGAAACTTACATGAGCCACTGTTTAACTTTTCGGGGAAAATTCAAAATCCTTAACACAATACGGAATCTTTCGACGTTATAGTTGTAAAAAAATCGCCTATTTGGTCAATTTGGCGGATTTATAGTTTCATATTTTTGCAGAGTTTAGCAATAAAATTAATGACCTGGAGATATATATCGACAGATCCTGATATCAAAATTTATTGTCATTCTGCCACCCTCGAAACGACAATCGCAGATATTCCCAACAAAAAAAGAATGGAGCAAGCGACTCATCAGTAAGCGGCATAATTTTTGCAGTATATCCCTTCAAGAAACCTTTGCACCCCATTCTGCATTGATGCATTATGTTGATATCCTTTTTCGCAGGATGTTCATAAATGACATGAATCGATCGTCGAAGTGCCCCGGAAATAAAATTCGTCCGTATCCAATTATTGAATTACAAAACGTGAGCCATCGATGGCGGATGGACGTCATGCCGAAGATATATGCACTCCTGATATACGCCTAATGATTCATGGCCGGGAAATCGAAGTTCGGATGTTATCAGGAAGCTCTGTAATTGATTAGAGCCGTCGATACGCTGGAGCACGCTTCCTGGAATACCATTAAAAACAATCAATCCTGATAAATTTATTTAATGCAAATGTGCAAAATAATTCAAATACTGCGAACATGCAACTGTGATTGATTTTGTGTGTGTGTTTGTGTTGTGCTGCAATTTGTTGGGTTTGGCTCATCAAATCTTCGACTCTCGGTCGGTTTTTATAATTACAATTTACATTTACATTACCTTTTGAAATGAAGGTGATTATGAATTTTTTTCCAAATACTGGAAGCACTTGCGCAAGGCCATGTGGCTTGAAAAAATAAATAACAAAATAGCAGATGTACACTTGATTTTACCCTTCTTTGATCCTGTTCCTGGGAGCAGGCGCTTCCAGTCTAGAGATCAGCATTCTGCACATCTTCCATGAAGCGAAGGTGAGCTCTAACGGTTTTTTGGCAGGGTGAAAAACCCCTCATCTAATCCAATATCAAACAACAGAGGAAAATTATCACCGGGCGCAATCACCGAAGTCACCTCCACCCCAGCTTGCATTAGTTGGAAATTTAAAACTCTTCAGTAAACAGGAGGGTTCGTGCATCCATTTAGACAATCGTCCTCATAATGCATCGGGATATATCGGGGTGACATGTGCAAAAACTTTCCACGGTGTGCACTTACCTAGGGTATCAGGAGTTACAAATGCCCGAGGGCTCACCTCGCCTAACCTGAGATTGCTCCATGGAAGGATGTGTGTGAATTTTTGGCACACGTCACGGATTTCTGGTCTACGTTCTGTGTTTATCCCGCGTCCTGAGACCAGGAATGCAATTAAACCTCTGATTGTTACCGAGGTTGGTCCTGCAACTTGTCTGGGTAGGATGCGGGGTGAGCTTATGCGGTGCACACTGGAGAAGTGCACATATGGCATGAAGTGGGTAGTTGTACGCTTCACTTCACGCACACACGGCTACAAATTCGAGGGGTCCGTATAAAACAAAATAAGGAGCATTTATTATCCCGCACCTTTTGTCCTGAGGTGTTCAATAACGCACGTGCCACACATACACACACATTCCCAGATAAATCTTTAATCAAATGCGAGCAAGGTATAAATCCAATTGCCTAGAAGCTGGAACCCAGTTCATTCACAGGGTTGCAACCCTAACGCACAAAAGGGGGTAGACAACAGGGCCAGTGCTTAAGAAGATTTGGTGCAGCGCTTGTGTTGGTGCACCTTGATTGGATTCGGGGTTAGTAAATGCCACCTTCAAGAATAGACAGAAAAGGTGAGGGGGAAGTCCCGCTTTCAGGTCAACCTCAGCCTAAGAGATTCGGAAAAATTCGACATTTGTTCGTAAAAAGTTGTGATGCTCGTTAAAAGTCTATCGATTTTTCACACCAGATGCATTCATACGAGATTAATTTGAAGTTTTCAGGTTTGATTAACAATAACGGAAAATCGAGACCAGAATTTATAGCGTTGAAATAATCACTTTCGGAGGAAATGTGAATTTGCATTTGATGCACTTCAACAGTTGCTAATTTCTCAAATTAAGTTTATTCACAATTTAAGTGAATTAAAAAAGAAAAAACGAAAGCAGAAACCACAAGAAATGGTCTATTTGAATGCTAAATTTATTTAAAGAAATAAGTTGCACCAATATTGTGTTCATTATAATATGTAAAAACGAAGGATAATTAGATCAAAATGTTGCAAAATTTGATTGAAAACAATTCACAATTGAATTCAATAATAAATTGTCAACTGGTTTTCGAAAGTTTTTAAATTTTACTTTACTATATGTGTATATTTCTTTTAAGGAGGTGTATTTTATTTTACTTTTGTTCATTGAATCGTAAGAACACTAGAATTTCTTTCATGTTTGTTTCACGTTACTTGGTCCTTAAAATTCTTTGGTGATGCTAAAATGTTAAATTTATTTAAACTAAACTTTGCTACTGGATAAAAACAATATATAGTATTTCTAAAATATATAATTAGCTATTTTATTTTTAAAATAATTATACTTACTTCTATATTACAACTATGTTGCAATTTACTTTAACTCCGTAATAAAATTCTAAAGACAATTTTTTAATAATAGGTACAGTACTTACTGCTCGTCTATCTGTGTCCCAACTGCATTTGAATTAGTTAAAGTAAAAATTCTTATTAATGTTTGATGTAGAAACATAAAAAATTCTGCTCTTTGAAAAACAATCATTATTTCTTTCCTTCTTTCAAGCGAAAAATTGTTCAAGCAAAATTCAGATTTCTGCAGCAACTCACCTCAAACAAAGAATTCATTGGTATTAATATGTGTGTGTGTGCGTGTGTGTGCATCTAATTAATATTTGCAGTAACAAGGGAACTTCAAATAGCCATGATTCCTCCTTAGAGGAATAAGGATTTCCAGCAAATACAAGTCGTTCGTAATATTAATAAATTCACGTGGCCGGAGTACAGGAACCCTCCATTGTTACCTCGTCTCCCCGCTTCAAGCAGCGAGCACACAATACGTTTGCGTAACTGTAAATGCAGGTGGAGAAGGTTCGGCTCGTGGCAGGACTCTGCAAAGCAAACAATGACGAACACCTTGCAAAGGGAGCCGAATCCTTCGGCCGAAGGTAAGCAGTCGAGATTCGTGTTACGGCAAAGGATTATTATTTCTGCCAATGAGAGGGCTGCGAAACTAATAAGGGAATTGCAATTTTTCTCGGTTCATTTCATCTCACAAGAATGCAGGATTACTGGGATTTAAGTCATTGGGGAAACACTGCAGCAGTGCTCAATGAGGGGAAGTACTTTTGAACCGGATTTAAAGCCGCTCGGTTAACCATTTATCTGCACAGTGTTAATAACTGTGTTTGAAGTAGCCTCAAGTTGAATCCTGAACGTATAGTAATTACGTATTGACGCTAAGTCGGAGCTGGTGAAGCCGCATTTTCGGATTTCGCCATTGCTTGAGTGAAACTTTGTCCAAAACAGGAACCGGAGTACAGAAAGTTTCATCAGTCCTTTCCTCATGGCGGACTTCTTCTATCTCCTGGTTTTAATGAGAATAAACTCTTCTAGAATCTATTCTAACTGCACAAGAACTCCCAAAGTACCTCCAAGCTACGGATACAGGAAGCTGACAAATGGTGTTGTTGTCCCATCCGTTACCGAAAACTTTTCATCCTGCAACGCGTCAATGTTCTTCAAGGAGAACATTTACGTTCTAATGGCCATGTTCTTAGCTGTAAGTGAATTCGACGTAATTAAACATTCGGGAAAAGAGATTCGTGTTTGCTTCGAGATTCTTGTAGATCCTTGTTGAAGAAGAGGACAACAATAAAATGAGCTCTACTGGAATCAGATAAAAAATCGTTTAGAGTTAAACCCAGTTCCAAGGAAGATTTTGTGACCACCAAGTTTTTTTTTTCATTATCAGTAAACCAAAAGTTTTGGTTTATAAACAAAATACTTTCTGGATTTACGTTGTTCATTAACTTTGATTAAAAGGACACTTTCCCAAAAATACAGAGATAAAAATGCAGTTTTTTGTAAATGTGTTCATTCAATATTGGTAAATTAATGGTTTTTGAAAAACTCACAGGTATAAAATCTCCAGAAGTAGTCATCAAAAAAATCTCCTAAGAAAGAAGCGAAAATTTGTTTTACTAACGACAAAAAAGGAGAGCTCTTTTATTAAAATTTTTTCAGGATCTCAATCTCTTGAGCAATTTGCTTTGCGCTCCTTGATAAATATCCTGCTAAAATTGAATTTTTTTTTCTATAGCTTAGATGTGCCGCGCGGAAAAATTACCAGCAATTTGTACATTAAACTTTTGAAGCAGCAGCAGCAGGAGTCCTGGGGAATCGCATGGAGCGAACGCCGTTGTCAAAATATCTTTATTTTCCACTAAATTGCCCCGGACTGATTAGCCGAGTATCATTATTCTGGTATTTGTGATATTCTGATTTTCGGCATCTTTCTGAACAGAATTTTTTAATAAAACTTTATCCGGTCAAGAATCCTTTTGCAAACACAAAGAGGCCTAAGGTCGTTTCCGGCTGTCTATCCAGGATTTACGTTTGTGTGAATGTTTATCCCAAACGGTTGGTCCAGAGGAAATGAATTCAATATCCTCGACCACATTATTGCGAATTTTTATGAATGAGGATGTTGTTGCGGGCAAGATACCACGTCGACGTTAGTTGTCCTGCATGAATGGAGGTACACCCATTTTTTTTTTTTTGCCTAACGATGAAAGGTCATGTTCCCTGTGAGGACACACATGGTGAGCTGTCGTCTTCTCCATGATATCATGCTTAAGTTATGAATTGTGGGGGCCGAGGGTGCTTCACGTTTTCGCTTCGCAGCTCTGCTCATTTGAATGCTCCTTTTGTCTACTGGAAAAAAATTTAATGAATGTGTTTCGTGACTTTACAGTGCTCTTGATAAGAAGTCTTAATTAATTTTTCCACTGGCATACTGGACTGCGAGCATCCTGGCTATAAACTGCACATACAAACCATTTCATTAAAACTACTGCTCCGAATAGGATC
This sequence comes from Leptogaster cylindrica, assembly GCA_963082835.1. Classification (NCBI taxonomy): domain Eukaryota; kingdom Metazoa; phylum Arthropoda; class Insecta; order Diptera; family Asilidae; genus Leptogaster; species Leptogaster cylindrica. The sequence continues at coordinate 35,648,182 of OY720106.1, forward strand.
TCGAATAGCAACGTTTCTGGTCGCATTACGTGTGCCCATAATTTTAACGGAAATCTCGGAATGTGTGCATCGCATTTGAAAATTCCACATCCCTTGCGGAAACCTGTTAAATCTGTATTCACAAGGAGTTAACTGATATTTTTATTGCACCTGGATGTTCCAATTGAAGGATTTTGCCCTTTACAGTAAACCAAGCTAAAACCGCCTTTTGATGCGTGTCCTTTTATAGAAAATCAGTGAATCTCTCCAAGCGCGGTGCATCACATTGTTGGGGTGAAAAAGTCACAATTGCTGCATTACACAAAGCAGAAACGATTTTGAGATTGATGCGAAAGGGTGGGAACAATTCTTATGACTCGTGTCCCCTGCTCGAATGGAAATTTTTAGGGGTTGTACGTTGTACTAAAGCAAGAATCGTGCGACTATTGTGCTCCTTTGATGGGGATTAGTCACACCTTGTGCCTGGCCACGGGTAATGGGGTCTCTTCGGCGAATGGATGACGGATAAAATGTCCTGTTTTGTAAGATAACGAAAGTGTAGTAAAAGAGTGGAGGATAGCAACAATATGATTTATTTTATATGAAATATATTCAATGGAATTTTCAGTTGGATGATTTGAAAATGTGTTATTTTCAAGGATCAAAAATATTGTACCTAAATACATACGAGTATCTATAAGACTGTTTTGGGGTTGGTTTTTTAATGGCTGTATAGCACAAGCAAAATTATTGTTATTATATCCATTAAGAATTTAGGTAGTTATATATAATGTTACTTCTAGTCACATATGAAAAAACCTACAACGTTACGAATATTCTTTTATCCTTGAAAGTATATTTATTTTTGATTATTACTGATCCTGCAATCTCAAAATCTTTGTTCGCAAAGTGCAATTGGAACAATTAAATTAAAATGTACTCATAGAATCGTAGGTCTACAAATTCTATAATAATATTCGTCTCTTTTTTTTTTGCTTTCCACATAATTAATAAATTGCAATATGACCTAAATTTTAATTCAACTTCTTTTGAAGTTAGAAAGAACAACGGAGATGTTAAATGAAAGACCGTTTGCGACACTCCCCACTAGACGTCTCTGTCTCATTAGATGTCTCTTTAGAGAAACGTAGAAGACACTGGAAAACATAAATTTTAACATAAATAGCTATGGTAAATAAAACATGTATTTCCAAAAACAGAAATACCTATTATTAATAATTCGTAATGATTTCTATAATTTATCCTTGAAAAACTAAATAAGAATTTTAAACAAATCGAGCACAATATGTACCTACCTAATATTTTATGGGGAATTATGTGTATAATGAAATACTGATTGGTTTTTTTTTTATAACAAAATTCCAAAATTCCGGAAATGGTGGGAATCCTTTGAAAACTATAAAATATGTACTCTAAACTAAATAGGTATATCAAAAAGTCAAGGACGAACAAATCGACTAAAAGAGAAATCTTTGGAAGAAAAATAGTTTTGTGATGCGAAAAACTTTTTTCCTTTGATAAAAAGTTTTCGTTTTTTATTAACTCTGATTTTTCAACACTGCAAAAAACTCGAAAACTGACTCTGTTTGTTAAGTTTAAATGTTTTATTTTCACCATGGGTTTTAGCTTTGAAGAGGAGATAGGTAATTTAGAACTTCTATATATTAATTCTATAAACTGTATTGAATAAAACAGATAAAACTTCGCTTTATGAGTCGTAATGATTTAAAATTTAAATATTGATAAAAAAATAACCTTTTTTTGCTTTTGACTTTTCTACTTAAGAAATGGTTTCTATTGGAAGTTAAGCCAAAATTTGTAGTGATTAAAGTGAAATGACCTACAAATAAAATCCATATTCATACTCCATTGATTTTAAGGCTTTAACGCATTTTGTTTATCGTTTCGTTAAACATGTAATTAATTATATTCTGGGGTGGGTTACAAATGCGAATTATTGACACCTTTCTTCTTCTCGCATCCATGTTATGAAATAACATTGGCCACTGAAAATGCACAAATTCCATTTATGTAGAAGACGTATACTTTGTAGCTGCGTTCTGCACACAGCTTCCAGCAGGATTTTGTCCTTCGAACGAAAAATTGCTAAACTGTTTTTGAGTTTTCTCATCAAAGCCTCGGACAACATGAAACCGCGAACTAATAAGGGAACTATGACCGGAGCTGGCGAAAAGTACCCCGCCACCATCAGCACGTTACGTACACTTCGCAATTGCTCTAGTCGTTCCTCCTTAATCTGGGATCCCCTCTCGCACCATTAGAAAGAGCCAAGGGGGAAGGTATTGCCTTCTATCAGTATCACAGCCGGTGGCATGCAAAACCATTCACAATCCTTCTGGCTGAAATTATTAAGGATACGGATGATGAGTTGGGGATGCGGCAGGAGAATGGGATCTGAATGCGATGATGATGGACTAATTTCACAAAATACCTAAGCCCCGATTCATACATGTACTGGGTCCAACATTCGGCTGGCCGTGGCCATCTGTCTTGTTTGGGGGATTACCCGGGTGAGGAGCAACCGTTGATAAAAAACATAGGTCCTGTATTATGAAAGTTTTTTCACATTGCTCCAGCTCCCCGTTTCATGACGTTTTGACTTTGATCTGCAACTCATGGCAACCAAGTGGTGCCCGGCATCCTTTCTTTTTTTTCGGTTTTCGTGGGAAACCTTTTTGGTCAGATGTTCAACTGTGGAACGGTCAACTCGATAGCGGTGCCATAATATTCTCATTAAGTTCCTGAACTGAGGGTTCTGAAGGAGATGTGTATGTGCTGGGGGTTCGTAAGTCGACGAAATTAAAATCTCCCATATTCGTTCGTATGCTGTTTTAATGGGTCCGAGATATGCGTACAGTGGTCAGTTAATGTGTTGTAAAAACGTACCTATGCAAAACCTTAATCCCTCCAAAAACCCTATTAACAGTCCATTTTACAACTCCCATAGACAGAGGTGAAATTATAAAATTAATTTTCCGGAAGACCCGAAGCACATTAAATTCCATTAAGGTAACCCTTTCGACTCGGTTCACATAGAAAGTGACAAATGAAATCTAAAACGAGTGTGGAATAAGAAGACCTCCATCACATTTCCCTACGATCTGTGAATTAATCAGAGGATTTAATTAAGGTGCCGAGTGTTGGGCCAACCGCATTGATATTTAAATAAATCACATGAATTAATCTAGCTAAAATGCATGCTCCTGGTTTGCGTGGCCAGCCAGGATTCTAATGCACTTTTCGATAATTTAAATTTATTGCCCAAACATTCTGGTCACAAATTCGGACATAATACAGACACAACATTGTTTTTTGTTGTTGCTGTACGTTTGTCAGTCAGCCTTCCAGATAAATTTAAGAAATGACCAAGGAGGAAAGACAGGATCTGTTCGTGAAAATGCCGACCTCCAGCTGACCAAACGTAACGTGACACACGTGACAAATGTGGTAGAAAATTGCCAAATTATGTAGCCCCAAAACATCATTATTCAAGTCGACTAAATCTATTTCTCTTATTTTACGTTCAAACACAAACGCAGTTCACAAACGGGGTTGTCTAGTCGCACCTTAAGTGAGTGTTGACCCAAGTTCAACATAAAGATGTCGAAAGGAATTTCCTTCGTGTATAGTATATCTGTGCCGAACAGAAAAGTTCCCGAACCAGAAGTCCTTGCTATCGCCATTGCTGACGGTATATGCTGGCCTCAGGAGCAGAAAGGGATGCGTTTGGCGGTAAACATTTGTTTTACCAGGAAGGCGAAAGAAAAACGTGCAAGAAGAAGATTGTCCACTTTAAGTTGACAATTTCCTTCTGTTTGTCCGTGAGGTGAATATTTTGCTGTGCTTGTTCATTTTTGCTGGCATTGAACTAACTCTCCTGGACATCCGTTTTTCCCCGTGCAGGAATTCCGATTCTAAGGGAAAAATACACGAAATTTTTCTATCTTTACCGAAATACCCCATTGACTCTGTATGAAGAAGTAAAGTTTGGATAAGGACGATGCGAACGGAAGTCCACCGTGGAGTACGAAGAACTCTAGACACGACATTTTATTAAGTACACCGACAAAAGACAGGCAAAAGTAATCACGCGATTTAAAGGGATTTCCGTTAGTAAATTACACATATTTATCAGAATTTGTCGTGGTTATTCGTTTTGATAAATTTTGTGAAACTGTCCGTCGTTTCTCTATTGACGCGGTCCTGGCAAATTCGTCGTCCTTGATTTACTTCTGTGAAAAATGTGTTTGTTTTGCTGATATTCTTTGCAAATACTTTGGTATAACTGCACTCGGAATAAAAGAAGGGATTTTTATTCGCAGGCCTGAAATGCACTGAATTGAAGGATCTTTTAGAATTCATACAGAGTTTATGCAAATATTCGGTATCCATTATAAAAACATAAAACATTTGTCTTCTGCTTGCGATGTGCACAAAATGATTTTGAACTTAGACCATTTTTCGAAGATAAAATTTATTCAGGTGAAATTTCAAAAAAGGAAAGTTTTAGTTGTTTACGGAAATTGTGCAATTCTGAAACTTATATTCAAATATGAATTTACGATATCACTCAAATAAACAATAAATTGTTTTGTAACTGCAAGGACAAGGGTTTAAATGCAAGCTGCAATATTGCTTAGATACATAAGTGCGTAATTCAATATTTTACAATATATCCGCTAATTGTTCATTAAATTAAACCAAAAATTACATCCGTAAGAAAACATAAAATTGGGAAGTATAAATTTCGAAAATTGGAATACGTTAGTTTAAAAAAACGATTTTCAAAATCATATGTGTTTTTTCTTATGTCATTTTACAAAAGTTTAATTTCCGGTTTATATTCCTAAAGCCGGAGGTACACGATACGGAAAACGTCATATTTATAAGGAAATATCTTTGTGGATGTCACTTTTGACACATCGAGTCACACGATAAGCAAAAATGAGTTTGCAACCTGTATTTTGCAATTCACAGATTACCGGGGCGCCGTGCCGCCCGTAAGAGCAGTAATCTCAAAACTGTGTTCATAAAGTTTTGTATGGTGTGACTCGGGAAATTTGTACCCCGCAAATTGCTTGGATGTGCCGAAAATATTCCGAAATTTTTGGAATATTTATAAGCGATACACCATATTGCTTATCGTCGAGTCACACGATATGAAATACGGCGTATCGCTTATAAATACGACGTTTTCCGTATCGTGTACCTCCGGCTTAAGACACTACAATAACTTAAGGAAAACAGAATTCCTGTGCATGTCCCTTGAACCGTTCCTCATCCAGCAATAAATCATTTTCGTGTTTAATGGATCGCCTAGTGTCGTATTAGCTCCTACTACAAATGGAGCAAATGCATTTCGAAGTAACTTTTAGCCCCGAAAGTGGAAATTATAGTTCCAGGCACCATTAAAAACTTTGGCATCCACCCAAAAGGGTGTGAGGCCGCACTAAGGTATTATCGAAAACCGTTATCCCTACCAACATGTATGTCACCGATTCTAATAAAATAAATCAAACGTAGCATATCATAACTACACGAAGTACATGAGCCGAGAGCATCCGGATTCTGGCCGTCCTGCCTCTTCTGCTAGCAGCTAAATTGTAAAACTACAAAACTTGCAAGAGGAGGTTTTCGCACTTGACTGAGTACAACAACGCTGTGTGCAAAGGAGCCTCGAACCCCCTCTACAAGGTCCGAAGGAGGGGGTTTGGAGTCGTAGACCTCCGGGTGGATGATAGTTTGCTTCAGAGCGAGTGGTATATTTATTTTAGTGAATTTATCTCTCCGAGTCATACGTGTTTCACAAATCACGAAAATAATTTCCGCATAATCTCTTTTGTGGTTCCAGGAAACATTTATATCAAAATGGTACGAGTGCACACGTTCGTTCGACGCGCAATGTTGGCGGAAGTGTTTTCATCAGGATCGGTGTATCAACTGGGGGGGAGGGAAGGAGGGGCACGTGACAGCCACGACATCCCACAAGACTTTTATTGCAAACAAAAGAATATTTTCAATAAAGAACAATTTATAAATTCTTATAAAAAAATTCTGTGAACCACAATATTGTTGTAAATATAATACATACAATAATTCAGGTAAAGAAAAAATTCTTCCACACTGTAAGACAATTCCATTTCGAAAAATAATGTAATTTAAAGTAGCAAAGAGAACGATACAACTTCCCCCTTCAACCCTGCGGATCAACACTGTTCTAAGGTTTTTAAGCTTCCTTTATTCAATTAGGTTCAACTGGAATTGCAAATGGGCTTAAAAAGGACGAGAAGTGGATTTCAAAGGAGACCTTTAGAGGTAGTCTATATCAACTAAGGGTGACGATCAAAAAGTTGTAAAGAAAAATTCTCCTGACCAAAGAAACGTTTATAATGAAATTATACTGAATGCAATTAAGGACAATTAAAGGACAGTTGGATTTTTTTAATTCAATTGGAATTCCTCATTCTTGTAATGTTTCTTTTTTTCAAAAAAGAGAAAACTCATCAAGAAACGTTTCTATATTTCTGAAACACGTGTACGACAAATAATGATTTTCAAAAAGAAAAATATTTTTTTAAAAATTGAAACGAGTGTAAAATCAAATTTATATTATTGTGTAAAAAACTATATCCTTGAGTAGGTATGTTTCAATTTTGGTTTTAATTTGATTATATGTGTTAATGTTTTAAGATAGCAACTGTGATCAGAAACTGTTCAAGTGCGTATGAAAATCAGACTTGTATATGCCGCCGCATGTCCTTTTTGGCTCAACATAAACATAAATAGTTGTAATTTTGAATAAATTGTTACTCTCTCCAAAATATGTTTATTGAACTTGAAAATTTCTAAGGATGTGTGTAATCCTTATTGGAGTTTACTAAAAAAACTCTGATACCATGATAATGGAAAGCTTTCAATAAATTCAATTGATTAAAATACGATCCTTTTCCCATTCCCAGTTGTTGTATGTAGAGAAAAACTTCCATAAATACATCATTGAGATGTCCTTTCTCTACGGCTTAATTAAACTGCTGGCATTTGATCAAATCCGGCATAAAACCGGCTATAAATAAAATTGAAGTCCATTCGTCTGTGAAACTCTCAAGATTTACTCGAGTGAAGACGCAAATGACTTTCAGCCTGTTTCAGGCTCCCAAATACACCCATACACGGAATTGGAGCGCCCATGAGATAAGGACATCGAAGGGATATGCTCGTCGAATGTGTCATTACTATGAAGCAAGGCCGCAAGCGGAGTTGTTGCTAGTTTAAGGAATCGCCTCGACGATTTATGTCTCATAAATGGTTTCCTTTTGCCAAGAAACAACATGAAATTTTGTTGTGTATAAGGACCACCTCCTACAAGCTCGCGGACATATATTATCCTCCCGCGGATGATAAACTTCCCCAAATCTGGCGAAAAATTAAAAAAAAAAAATACAAACAGAAAAGCGTTGCGATTGCATTGGGCAAAAGGGCCGTGATGAGGCCCGGGGGTGGTTGATGTGTGCGGATTTAAGGACTTTTATGCCTGAAATTTCATTTAAAAAATTCGTTACATGGTCGTTTCGTTCGTGGGGGTGATAATAATTATGGCGACCACCGGACAAAGCTGTCCGCTCCCAGAAGATGTTGGCATATCTTTGAACGGTTACTGGTGCAGGAAACGCATACGAAGTGGGCTATTTCTTAAAATGTGTCCACCGCAAGGAACTACGTCCGCACCCAAAGGATACGCTTGAATCAAGAAATTATTCTCAAGGAGAAATATTTAATTAAAACTAAGATTGGGAGTGGGGGAATTTTTGTAACTGAACTCCTTCAACCGACCACTACTCGTCCCTGCTGTTGTATGGTTTTTTTTGTACTTTTGAATTCCCGTGAACAAAATTTAAAGTCGCCTCCTTCGGCACGAACGCTGGACCTGTTCGCCTGAAGTTGTGCCTAGTCCTGTAGATTGGGCGGCAGAGGAGTATGTTACAGTTGGAGCTTCTTTAATCATTCTTAGCTCAACAGTGCTCCAAAGCAAGTCCGCCGGTCTGTGTGTATGTGTATGTGTTTGTCCGTAGTCTCCTCTCAGCTGGCATACCACGCCTTTGAGAAGAGATCGTTTCTTGGAGTTCCAGGAATTTCTAAAGTAAAATTTGGTTAAGGAAGATCTGTTATCCTTCAACGCCAAGAAGAAGTTGGAAAGTTTTTAATTAAATTTCGATTCAAACGTGTGGTTCAAATACCTCCAACTCTATCAGCAGCTGGTTAAATCTTCCTCCTCGGAATCCTCTGGATCCACCGCAGCACCAGACGTTGGGGTGATATGGAGCAAAGCAAAGGTCCAGGCGCATAACATTTGGGTTGTACTGGATTGCCTGTTTCATGTCCCTTTTGGAATTAAAACGTCAAGTGGCAATAAACCTGCTGATCAAAGATAAGATTGCAGAAACATTATTTTAGTTACTCCTAACACCAGATTTCCAGAAGTATTTAAACAAAACCCGCGACAACTGAGCCCCAATGCCTTATTTCCGACACCTTGGCAACATCCTGCACAGGACTACATCTCGCATGGCAAAGTATGCTATTTGTATGTAAGCACTGTAAGATGTAAATCCTCATAACAATTTTAACTGGAAGACGTTAGCGACAAGCGCACCTATCTGCCAACCCCCCTGAACATTGTGGGGTGCGACTTGAATAGGCACTTAGGGTTGATTCCGGTAATTGAGGCGCGGAGCAGCTTCACCTCACTCTGGGCTACCTTCGAAGTTGTAACGAATTCTCTTTGAAATATGCTCGACAAAAGTGAGTTAAAAATTGCCGCATTATCCTAGGCTTATCCTTGTTTGTTTTAATAGACTTTTGAGTGGCTGTGAACTTCGGGATGCTATGGTGGAGCATAGCTTGGGGGGCGCTCCGACACGGGCTCCTACTCTCGCAAGGTAACAAGTTAATTGTGGCTTCCTTCAGGAGGGGAGATACAACAAGGAGATTACTGCCATGAGATTTATTTGCTCCCGCATATTAGATTACGCGACTCCTGATTCGAGGTTTTTGAAATGCTTCATTACTTGCATGATGGCGGTGGCGAAGGGACGAAAATATTTGCTTTGGGTTGTTCCCGAAATTAGCGCAAAGAGAAAATATGTATTCCGGAAGTGCTTCAAGTTCGAATTTTAGGGACTTTCTTTTAATGAATTTATAATTTACAGTGATGAGTATGGAACCCTCGAGTCATCTTTTCACGATTAATCACGGACTATAAACAAACTTTATTAGGAATGTTTGACAAGGATATTACTGCCATTTAAATAAGTGAATAATATTATCACGTGGTTTTGCTTACCGTAATGGTTTAAGTATTTGAAATAAATAATGCACATATTATTTAAATTGTATTGCAAACTTAATTCCGTATTGCGTTTCTGAAAGAGTAGAACTAGAAGTATTTAAAAGGAATTCAGAAATAATTCATTCTCAAATGATGATTTTTTAAGAAACATATTCACCGTGATGACAATAAAGTCGGATGTTGTTATGTTGGTAACAATCTTTACCAATCTTAAAAAACTTTAAATATTCCGTTCCAAAACCAAAAGAAGAATGGAAACTTGAGTAAAAAGTTTTTGCCAAAATATGTCACTTTGTTTTCATTTAAAAAGTTAACGTTTCATTTCAGGACATGAAACTTCGCTTTGAAAGTGTATTTGAAGTTAGTCTTGTTATGATCTATTTAATAGCTTTTCTCAATGCAAAAAATAACACCTGTTCAGATAAGTTGACCAACATAGATCGCAGCCATATTTAACTGTCAGCTTGACAGATTTACGGCTATTTAATCACTGTTAAACAATCTAACAACATTTACACTTAATTAAAATTTACAATTAGAACTTCGGTTTTAAAAAGTCAGAACTGATTATTTGATGACTTTCCAAAAATGGTCTCCTTTTCCAGACTTCTCTATGAAATATTTTATGTTTAAGGATATTTTTATATCTCACTTTATTGGAATGGATTTCACAAAATATTATCACGTATTGCTTTTATTAAACTGCTGCTAAATATTTATTGTAGAAACATAATTTTCTTAAAGAAAAATAAGCAGTTGTAATTTTTGGCCTTATTTCTATCATAAAAACAAGAAATACAAAAATCTCGGTTACTTTCAATCAATTTGTTTTTCAAATTTTCAAAATGTAAATTGAAAATATTTTAATGAATACAATTTTTGGTAGTTAATATTTCTTGTCTGTGATTCTCCCATCGTTTTTTTTCGTCAACTTTGAAACTCTCCCTTCTCGAGAAAAGAATTCCTTCAATTAGTCTCCAGCTTTTTTCTTCTTCTTAAGTATGCAATGGAGCCACCTTTCACTTCTGCCTAATTCAATTCCACTTGGTGCGTTTAAAAAATCTCCTCCTCTCCCACTCCGTTCACTTCATCAAGAGTTGAACACGTGTCGATATAAATGCGAGCACAGTAAAGGAATAAGGACCTTGCCACAGCAGTGACAAACTTTCGAGTACCTTTGCCGTTTCCAGACACATACAGAGGCAACTGAACAGAAAACCAGAAAAGTTTTCCGAAAGAAAAAGTTTTGCCAACTTTTGTCGACGTTCGATGGGAATTTTTGTTTTTTACGAATGCATATCTGGGCAAGCTTTTTAAGAAGTTTTTCCAGGCTATGGCCACTTCTTCACCTGCCCACCCTCCACAATCGATTCAGTTCACCTTCACTACTTGACTCCGCCGAGTAAAGGTTCACCGTTTTTCCATGGTTCAGCTGCTTTCGCCCGGTGGGCCTTAATTGAAAATATTTGTTGGAACCAATTAGACTAGAAAATTGAATTAGGAAAAGAAACTTCAATATTGTTGGTAATTGGCTGCGATAAGTTGAAACCCAAAATCCATATACCAAAGTGTTACATCCCAATTATTTGGTGGTGTTATTTACAAGAAACTCATAATTGGTATTTCGTAATTCACCGCAATTTTCGAATGCGCTAAGTTGAGAAGCAGACAATCAAGTGAAAACTTACACCGACTTCAACAATAAAACACCGCAGTAAAATGACGATTTATTTCCAGAAAAATTCATTCGAGGTGGTTTTGCTTTTTTTTTGTTCTGTACGCAAACAAAAGGAAAATGTCCTGAGGAATCTCTGCTAAATAAAAGTACAACGTTGAGAGGTGGAAATTAGATGTCATCGAGGTGTCATTTGCCACGCTCGCTCGTAGTATTGTCGCTGGTGAATGCGAAAATTGCTTCTGGTGTTTATTTGTACTTGAATCTATGGAGATTTTTTTAATTTTCGACTTTTGTTGAGGAGGCGGACATTAGGAAGGCCAGGAGGAAGGAGCTAAATTGAAAAGCATAGCACATGAGATTGTTCTCCCTTATAGTACGTCTCGATGATTTCCATGAGCGACGTCACTTTGCATTCCAGGTTCATTTACTTCGAGAACAGGACCAAAGAAGAACAGGATATCTGAGTGTGCTAGTTTTACCTCAGGTGGATTTACATTTGACAGTTGATTTCAATCAGCACTTTAAAGTTAAAAGATTTGACTTCAATTGATTTGTTTTAGTAGATAGAAAAATAAGCTGGGAAACTCAAATTTAAGTAAACAGTCATGCAGTAGTAAAATCTACCGGAATTCCATTATCAAATAGAAAATTAAGAGCTTATAAAAATTACCATAAAACAATTAAAAAATCTGAATATTAAGGATTCAAAATATCCCAAATTTATTGATAGGTATAAAAAAAGAGAACTGTGATTTTATTATTTTTATTATTCAAAAGGCTTTTATAGCATCCGCTTTTTTTGATCTGGTAATCTGTCAAAGTTAGCCATACCTTATGATGTGTTATGTCACATATCTTATGTGTACCTGACTCCAATGAACGGAACAAAGCGGAAGAGTTGAGAAACTTCACACTCTGTCTGATCATATATGATATAACCTCAAAGTTTAGTGGCAAACTGCAAACCAACAATTGAAGAACATTTTATTGAAGAAATAAGAAAGAACCAAAGTTGTACGATTGAAACAACAAATATTTCGTGGATATATAACTGTCAAATAGTGCAGACAGCTGTCACACGAACGGAAGGAGCGTAACAATTGTGCTCCGTCTTCCATTTGGTGGAACGGATTGATGCAAATCGGAACGGAAGGATGCAATTAAATCAGCCCTGCACCGTTATTTGTATGCCTTCATTTTTTCTTGATGAGAAATCAATATCAACCAACAATCATTTTTATGGAGATTGTTCAACATATTTTCCTACATAAATGTTTTTTTTTTTAAATTTTCTTGGCTTTATTTTGTTAGTTCAAAAAAATGTTACAATGTGAAACAAATGTGATTCCAATTTTGAAAATATAATCATTAAAAACACTTTTTTTAAAGTTATTTGCATTAAGTAATTAAAACATGAATACAATAACTTTATAATATTTCTATAATTAACGACTCTTAATTAAAAAAGAATAATTCAGGAAAAAATGATTTAATTGAAGTAGTGAATAATATCAATGAATTTGTGTTACTGAATCTTCACGTAAGAAAAATTCATTCTTAAATCTTTATTTCATTATTACAACCCCCCCAAACTCCCGTTTACTGTTTTAGCAACAAAGACAACGCATTCCTCATGGTTTTTCACCCTTTGTAGTCCTTGCTAAATTAAACAATATCTGAAAGCCAAGAGGAAGTGCATTACCCTAATTTGCTCACCGAACCCCTCTCTGGATGAGCTCACTGTAACTAAACATATCATCGTGCAAATGACGTGCAATACAAAAATTCGTCATAGCTCGCACCACAAAAAGCTACAAAATATATATGTATAGTATATTATATATTTTTTCATTGTCATACCCACCTTTTAGGATAAATCTGCGCTGATAACCGAACCGTGAAGTGGAGGAGAAGGAATTATCCTGTAGATTTGCACAGTGACATGACTCTAATTCAATTTAGTAATGTGTTGCGAACCCCTTGTGTCGTTATACCATCATATCACAGAAAAACTCACTCGTCGACGACTTAAAAAGGTTGTGATATATGCCTACTCGGAGAACAGCACAAATTTATTAGTTTCATCCCCTTGCAGGAATTCAAATGTTGCTGTGTAACAGTAACTGCAAACAATACATTATGGACGCGTCCACATTAAGATCCATCATATTACTTTGGATTCACCGAAGCAAGTTCAGATCGTTGAGTTACTTAAGACGATGAAGGAAGGACATTTAAGTAATTCTGGAATCAGGAATATTATTGATGCAATCAATTTTAGCAACATTTTGTAAGAATTGCTTTGGAACTGTAAACATCTTTTAGCGCATGAGCGTTTGATATGTTATGTTTGGATGTCAATAACATAGTTCATTCGTTGTTATTCGAAAGAGCCGAGGTTTTTGTAATTGTCCGCTATTTTATGTTCTAATATATCACAATATTGCTGCAACGTTTTATTTATGCACGTTTTTGAAAAACACAAATATTTCTTTAGACTCACCTGGACTGACAGTTGGTACAACCTGAACCGTTATGTTTCGAGATGAAGTGTTCATTCGGGAAATAAAATTTATACGACAGAGAAAGAAATATCATACATAGTATTTTTGTTGTTACTTTTTGTGTGGAAGTCCTTGCATATAAGGATATCGAAACCAATCCCAAAACAGTCTTCATGATTGTTGATATTTTGCAAAATAACAAACTGCCATTTAGTTTCGGGATGTTCATTTGTGTTTTTTTACATCTTTCAATATTTGACCTTGTGCATGGCCACGCGCCATTTTTTCTGTAACTCATTTCCTGCCTTTCTGTAAGGAACACAGATTCCTGCCCGGGGCCTTGAGAATCGATTATATTTGAACAGCTTATCATCACTAATGGGGAATATTGGCAATTCTAGTTTGATGATGCAAAAATTCTGGCGGATAGACGCAACAACCCTAAAACATTAGATTCGATGTTTTCCTCTGGAATCACAAACAAATAAAGGTCCTGATTGAACATATTATGCCAGACCGTTGGTCATTTTCTAAAGGAAACTGCCTCAGGAGCGATATTGTATCCATTGTGCAAGAACTGAAATGGCGCAATTATCCTGCGTGGAGGCAGACACAGCCATTTGAGAGCTCCTGAATATTAGGACGCAGACGATTCCATTTGGCTATACTATTGTCGTCTGCTGTGACTCCAGTTGGTAAGGTAAATGAGGAATTTTTTAAAGAAAACAGTCCAATATTCATCCCCCAGCATCTGGCTGATTTACATTCTTTTAAAGGATACGCGTGAGCCCGATATGGCCAGCGATTGCTTTGTTAAAGTTTCATTATTAAATATAGAAGTAATTCCCCCTACCATGGGCTATAAAGAGCAAAAAGGGGGCAATATGAACTTTTTTAATTCACCCGCTGAGAAGAGTAACCACATTTAGGGCATTTCTTTGACAAGGTACGGAATCATGCCACGGGGCTTTTTTACTTCGCCCTCGTGATCCATTCAAGTTGTTCGTAACTTATTTCTTAAGCAATTCCTAGTAGGCATGCATAACTTCCTTTTCCAGGGACGCCTTATTTGGTATAATCCCCAGGCAAAGATTGGGGGGATGATGGCGCAATAACGCAATGTCATAATCAGCAACAAAAGCTTCTCACACTTTGCCTTGAGTTTTATTGCCAGAAATGATACAAAAGGACCAAAAGGTGATATCCGTCTCGAGAGCAGGAGTCAAAGTGATATTAAGCGTCAAACAAAAAGTTTATGGCGTTGCCAGGAGATAAATTAATTTTTTTTTCTGGTTGTTTAATATTTGGGTCCCCTTCTTTGAAGGACATCTTATCTTGAGGTAGTTTCGTATGGTAATTTATTTGCTAACATTTAAATTTTAAAATAATTATAAAAGCTAAATTTTCAACACTTAACAAATTTTTTTTTAACAAAAGTTTTATTGTTTTTGTTTAAAGTGTTATTTTTAAAGCAAAAGTTAGTAGAAGATTTCTTATCTTCATTTACCGGCATTTTATTCAGTTAATTTATTTTCGTCTTATAGCCTGGACATACAAGAGCACGTAATCGAATTAATGACGTCATAATAAAGTAGCCCATGTAATTTTCCTATTATATGAACTCGACTTACAAATCTATCTGCTGCAAATCGAATAGACTTGATGATATTCTGCTGTCGGCGCCGCGCCGTTCGTGGATTTCCACCAGTAGCGAATAGTTGTACCTAATCAACTGATTCAGTTCTGTGGCAGACGTCAAACCCGATTTCATTACGTGACGTTATTAACTCGATTAAGTGCTGTCGTTTGTTCGATGTATTATACTTACCTAGCAATGTACCATGTGTAATAAAAAGTTGTCATGCTTTGGTTTCAGCTTTTGTTGTTATGTATTAACAAATCATGGGGTTTATATTTATCTTGATTCACTCTGGGTTGCATAAATTTATATAAATTTTCCCAGATGTGAAATATTCAAATTTTTCTGAAAATTTTTATTCTCCAAAAAGTTTATCTCCAATAATTGTTCGAAACTAATCTCTAAGCTTTCTAATCCTTTGTTTTCATTTTATTGGCTATATTAATCAGTAAATCGCAACAAAACATTTATTAGAGCAGCTTAAACCACTCGCAATCCAAAAGCAACTACAGGTGCCTGGAGGTTTTGCTGGGATTAATTCCACCACCAAACACGGGCTCACTCACCTGCGACGCACAGCAAATTTAATGGCTGCACCGGAATGCCAGATAAAATCTGGGATACCGGACGATGTCGGCTCAGATCTCGGCCAGAAACGAATGATTCACCCCCATCCCTAAGCACTGTGTGTCCATTTTAATCCCTGAAAACAGTTGCAGTTCACCCCCAGCATCGCTGACCCGTGTTCCCTACCTGATGATGAGATAACACAGCTCCCAAAAGCGTCGTAAATTATTGGACTAAGTCGCGCGGAAAATCACTTTCGGACCGGTGAATGCGCAAAGAGGGAAATTTTCCAATATGACTGGAAAAGTGATGGCCGTGGGCACCTATGCTCCTGGTTTTTTGTTGAATGAATCCTGATTGCAGGAAGACCGGACGGCGGTGAATCGGGGAATGTTATTAATTGCTTCGGATGCTTCCTTCCTCTCTGTAAGAACTCATTCTTAAGGAGTACTTTGTCGGGGAATTAATTAAAATTTTCCACTTTTATAGCAGTTATTAAGATTCAGTGCAATGAACTGTGGTTATTATTTCGGAATGAAATGTACAGTTAAATTACAGGAAATTTTTGAATGATTTTCCTACTTTCCCCCATTCCATTTTGTTTGCAGAGATTGTTTTTGTTATTATATTTTATGTGATTTATAGCTGCAGGCCTGATTTCACTCTCGGAATAAACTATTTTGGTAATTTGTTTAAAATGAAAGGTATTTTTCCACCACAAAGTAACGTGCTAAAATGAAAAAATGAAAGGAAAAAAAACACGAAATCATTAACCACATTTTTGTGTTGACTTTACATATTGACAATCATTTTTGATTGTCGCGTATTCTTTAAGCTTTTTGAAATAATTTGTGAATGTCGCGAATTTAACGTATTGATTTTTTGTTTGTTACAAGATAAATATCTGATTTGGCCGAAATATTTTTTGCTATGTTTCACCGCAAATTTATTACTGTTAATATATTATTATTAAAAGATTGACTTCTTCAGCTGTTCAATAAAAACAAACGAAATTGACATTGATTTGTTTGTAGTTTCAATTTTTCTGTCGTCGAAGTCACCTTGAATTCGGTGTGTTGAATTCAGAAAGCACAAATTGACTTATGATACACTATTAAATATTTAAACATATACTTTGTGATATTTTAACAATGTTTTACGTTCAAGTCAGGGAAAATAACATAACTTTGTTTTATATTTTGTAGGTCATAAAAAACAAAGAAATTAGCGGGATTTTCTGCATGTATACTATACTTTATTGACCTGGCTGTGAGTCACTGATTTAAGTTCTAATTTAAAACCAATACAAAATTTAAGCTTTACACTCCTTTAACCTTTAATTTAACCTGATAATTAATTAGTTCAACATTAGCTCACAAACACATCATGTGAGTCACGACAGAATCACAATGAGAAAGTCGTCCGTCCTACCGTTCGTCCCCACTTCTGGCACCCTTCGGGCTGTAAAATCCTGTTTTTTACATGGGCAACAAAACCCGAAGACTCAAATCAACGGACAGGGGAAGCTGTCGCCGTCGAGATCATCGTAATTCGTCAGAGCATTTTTTCTTCGAGGACTGACGAATGTCATGTCGTGGAGGGGAAATTGGTACTTCGGACGTTTCCAAGACTACCCGAATGAGCACGAACTTTTCGACGGACGACGGACGACGTTCTCCTTGAGATTAGGTCCTTCAGAGCTTTGCTGGTTCGAGAAATGTATAACATTTACAATGCGTTCACCAAAAAAGAATAGTTGCATTTTTTAAGTTTATCATTATTTGATTTTTATTACATCTGTCAGTTTTGAAGTTTGGTAAAAGTGACTTACAAACGTAAATAGGAAAATGGTAATTATATAAAAACCAACAACAGTAAGTATGTTATTTTCAAAGTATTCTATTGCAAGACCATCCGTATTAAAAATAATGCACGTGACACGTGAGCTTTGTTTCACCCGGATATAAAGATGAATTGAAGCAATTTAACGGATTTACGCATTAAATAACCGTGTATAATTTAGGAATGTGGAATCGATCCTACTTCCTGGAACTTCTAAAAACTCCTGGAAAACAAAGACTGTTGGCAGCTGAGCACCTCGCGGTGCATTCGAGCACCGGACGTCTGTGCGCATCTAGAAATAACTTTTAATGCATTCGTCTAGTAGCAGTGCGTGGAGGGCGCATAATCCTCACATTGCTCCGCAAGAAGAAGGAACAGGTGTAACTTGCTGTTGACTATTAACTCGTTATCTTTAGTCTGTAGAACACACCAGTCCGCGGTCGTCCTACTATTTATAGTTCAAAGTAATTCGCGAATGCGAGTTGCTTGCAAAACACGGTGCAAACCGACGCCTTAATTAATACTTTGACGCCCGTTTGTGATGCTCACGTGGCGGCGTCATCAGCTGCCGTGGTCCGCGGAGTTGCACCGTTCGTTATCTATTTATAATTCCCAATCGAAGCAATCAGGGTGATATGGGCATGTTGCATTGTTGTTCGATGCCCACATTGTTATAGAATGAAGTCAGCAGTATGAAACAAAGTCCTTTTTGGAAAAAAATTTAATACTGTCGACCGAGGTGAGAAGTGCTTCAACGCCTGCAGGCTGCAGCAAACCGGTAAACACGGGTTAAGTAGCTATAAATCCACGTCATTCACTATTTGCTTTGGCGTTGCCCGAAATAACTCCTTTGTCACAGGAATCCCAAGAACCCTCCTCAAAGAATTCCAATAACTTCTCACATGTGCTCAAAAGTACACATACAAGTGCCTCGCATGCCGTTGCTTCCCTGGCTGGATTTTTTCCACGGACACGAAACGAATCCACATGTCAGATATTCCGTTTATATTTTGTTTGGCCTTTTTCGAGGCCATCATTAAGACGAAGAACCAACAAGTAATCGAGAACCGTGTTCAAACTATATCCAGAAAAAAGTGTGACGCGGAATTATTGGCGTAACTGTATCAAAGTAAGTGTCTCCGTCAGTCTTCAATCTCGCGGGGGTGGATGTGTGAAAGTGACAAAGATTCAAGAGGAAAAACTGACCCAAAATATCAAGCAAGATTAAAAAATTGTTACACTTCAATTTCGATTTGTTCAAGTAGAAGAACCCCGATAAAAATATTCCCACATCTTTCAGTCAATCCGGCAGGACTGGGGAGCAGGGTCAGCTTCCCTGTTCCTCGTCGAGGTGTTTCCAACTTCAGCTGGATGTGATGAATGTTGCGCTTTAATTCAAGGCGACACTTGAAAGACGCACGAGGATGATAATGTGGCTGTTGTTTATTTTCATTGGCGACATGTGATAAATGTTTTTCAGATATTTCGTTCTAATGTCGACGTGGCAACAGCCTAAATGAGTTTTCAAAAAATTTGTTTCCGATGGTGGAAAACAATCCGCGAAGTTGAACCAAATTACTTGGATTCTCTTTCGTCTTGACAACAGCGCCACAATCTGCGTGCGTAGCACAATAAAATAAATAAGAATTCAAATATCAATTTTGGTAATTAAATTAGGAGTCGACAAATAAAAGCTTGCAGAAAACTAACCCGAAAATTTCCAGAATTTTACGAAGCCCATTCATGTGCGCGATGTCCTTCTAAGGATTCTGATTGATATAAAACGGAAGTTCAGGAACTTCTCGCGGCTTACCAGGAACTCCTGCCGACCTCACTTGAGGCAGCCATGCTAAAGGGAAACTAAAAGGGACTTGTAATGTCGTTGGATACTTGAAAGTGGCAGGATATGAGCAATGGTGAGTTGTCACTTGGCATCAGGACACTATCTTCTAAGACATTGCCCGTTCAGTTGCAGGAAGGATGAGCTCCAATGCGCTTAAAGCGAGTTCAGATCAATATAGTGGAGCATGTTGATTGTATATGTACATCTAATCGGCAGGAGCACATCCGCTCCTCGTCCTTAAGCCTTCCTCTTGCGATGGTGGGGCTGCTGCTCTAATTCGTGGCGCTTATGTGTCTCCTGGCCTGGACTTCATACACAACAGAGGCTATCAAAATCGCTAGTCGAAACTATAAACTCTAGCTGAATGCAAGAAGTGTTGCTTATATTACATTAACATCGATATATAAGCTGTGCCATTGGGAGAGTCCTTGGTCCAAGGACCATCATTGGTGGTATGGTTCGCTGTACGCTTTCATTTGCGGTCGCCTCTCCGGGTTCTCCAGCTACATGAAAATGCATTTAAAGTTTGTCATTAAGAAAATTGTTTGTGGCTACTTCAGAGACTTGGCAGAATTTTGTGCTAAGATGATTTTGCCATTCATAATAATCGGCATGTGTGGAAAGGATGCTCCAGTAAGGATCTGTGGAGAGAGCTTTGCTAAGTGCGCCCCTCTGGCATATCCTGCTCAAGTAATATGTAGTTAAATTGGTGATATATGTTTTAACAAATTGCCGCGGGGTTCTTTGGTGAATGGGAAACTTCACGTGGGCAACACTTCAACATACGGTAAATTTTTTAGATGAAATTAATATTCTTGTGTTTTTTTCCTAAGCTTAAATTGAATAGAATTCAGTTACAATTCAAAGTGTGGACTAAGATCAAAATAAAATCGTTTTACGGTAATTTTTAATTATTATATACGCCGCCCGGACAGACAAGAGCACTTAATCGAGTTAACGACGTCAGGTAATCTAGTTGGGTTTGTCGTCTGCCGCCTAACGGAATTAATTGTTGACATATCTAGCAAGTAAGCATAAAATGGATTCGCGACCGCGGTCGGTTTTTTTTCTTGCAAGAAAGCAAAGATAAAAATAAATTTGTTTATACTGTTAGGTTATTTTGCATTCAATTTGCTGTAAAGAAATATTTCGTCCAAAAACACGAAAAACGCCAAAATGACATTTCACATAGCAGATCACGTTTTAATACAACTATTCACTACTACGTAGCATGTACAACGCTGACAGCAGTATATCGAGTCTAATCGAGTTACAGCAGATAGATTTATAAGTCGAGTTCATTTAGCAAATCTACATGAGCTGCATCATTTTGACGTCATTAGCTCGATTATTTGCTGCCATTTTTAATTCTAACGTAATACATAACTCAACTTTTGCAAAATTTCGTAGTTTAAAAAATTTCGATATATTGTTAAAACGCATTCTACACTATAAAACTAACCCTTTTATTGCCGCGAACGCAACATCTTAATCAAATCTCATCAAAATCACTAAGCAGAACCACACATCCTTGAAAACAGATTAATTAAATTAAAAATTCCCAAATCCCGCAGGAATTGCATTAAATCATGTTCTTCGTTAATGCTCCTAATGTATCCCGCAAACTCCTCCTTTTGTTGGTCGGGCGAATGAATTTTATCTTTTTGAATTTTAAGCAGGTGAAAGCAAACATGCCCCTCAAGCTCTTCATCCCTCCAACAAATGTTTGCATTGCATCCAAGCGGTGACTATCCGGAAAGGGGATGGGGGTTGTTGGTTTTTGCTCAAGTAATAACTCAATTAAAAACTTGCTCATTTGGTGTTCGAGGAACTTCTTTCCGCAGGTACCTTGAGATCTGCCGAACGGATTTTCACCCTTTTTCGAAATGGGAAGGTTAATTGAATCTGGCCGGTATTTGTTTTGCTGTTTCTGAGGCGAATTAGCACCAAGAATATCTCCAAACGAACGAATGATGAGCACAGACAAATACGATTTGGCTGTTTTAAGCTTAAGGACTTCGTTTCCTTGAGAATTATTACTTTTGCATAAGCAGAACTTGTCATGCGACGGACGACAGGATTTGTACCTTCCTGAAAGTTGCCAGCATCCGACTTATACTTATGCCAAAAATTTTGAAAATTTGTCGACGACGCTGGTTAGAGAGGAGCTGTCCTTAATCCCCTTTTAATTGAGCCACTTGATTTTCTCTTAATTAAGTGGAAAACGGAGGCTTCCTGAGAATCCTTAGTTCTGTGCATAACAAGCAGCTAGTGCGGAAGCATTTGCACTTATAACTGTTACTCAATTTTGTAAGCAACCTTTTTAGTGAGGATACCTACTTTGAAGACAACTTTTCTGCTTCGCCAACTGCTTTTATTTTAAACACTTGTTTTGCACATCCCCTCAACCCTTTACCTTTTAGCTACATTTGAATTTTTGATACCTTTTTTAATGAACTTCGACAATTTGTTACTTCCGTAAAGTATTGGTTTTTTTTTTATTGTTCTTCTTCTTATTTCATCTTATTATTTGTTCTTCTTCTTGTTTGCCAGAGGGACTCTAAAACTTTCAATGCAAAATAAAATATATATAAAATAAAACAGAATCCTTTCTCATATGAATCTTCTGCATCTCCATGTGTATTTTGTATTGGCGAAATTTATATTCCATCATGATTTTAAATTTAAACGTGAATTAATGCTCTAAAATTTTGCCACTTCCCTTTCTTGTGAGACATGCACATCCTTTTCTATTCTTTGATCTTTGACAATAGAAGGACTATACACAGTAATAAAATTCGTATTTGCAGTCATTATATATACAGTGACGTTCCGTACGTTCCATACGTTTCAAAAAGATGACACGCGTCTTTGTTGTGTTCGTTAGAGAGTACGATCCTTGAGCGAAGCAAACAAGGAGGACTTCTTTTGATGTAACAAACTTAAGTAAAAGTCACTGCTAAATTCTGAGCAACAAATACGCTGTATTTATTAAGAAATTGCTGTTGAATCAAGTGGAACAAAAACATTTGGATGTAATTTCGACTACACGAGGAAGTGTTGACATTAAATTTAGCGATCCGTGCGACTTTTAGCATTTTGCTCTGTTCCAGGATGTTAGTGCATATTCGCAGGATACACCTCGACACTGGCACAAAGTCGTTTATCTTTTAATTTATATATACATGCCAGAACTGGTCCGACTATAATAAAGTTCACTTATAAACTGTAAAAGGTAAGCACAAAATTTATGGAAGACATAAAAGAAATCGCTGGATGTCGGACGGCAATTTTGTTTTCGTATCCTCACTTTTCCTGCAATGGTTCCATGGCAGAAAAACAGCCTCGAAACGCAGGAAAACAACTAAAAGGAGATTTGGTCTTCGTAATGGTGATTTATAATAATTGGATGTCCTTATTGATGACCCAAAAGCATCTTAAGGACATTTTTGTTTATGTTCTCGATTTCATTCCCATCTCTGTATCAATTGTCTACGGAGAGCAAAGGTATTCGCACAGTAATTTGTTTGCCCTCAACGACGTGTAAGACACTGGCCATTTGCTGGTGGGGTTGCTGCTTGTGGAATTTAACCACTACAGATGCAAAATTGAAATGAGAAAAAAAGTGATTTCAGGACTGGAAACTTCACAGGGAATAGGGAACATGGCCAGCATACCACATACATGCCAGAACTATTTCAGCATGTTGTCCAAAGGTAGACCAGAGAATTAATTTTCGGTTGAGTACGGGAGCCGGAGGAGCACGGGAGACCGGGCACAATTAAATTACATTTCAGTCTAGAATGGAGCTTTCTCGTGTAAAAATTAATCAGCGGAAGCTTTTTTAATTAACGGCTGGGTCTTTACTTACACGGACGAGAGGCGGAGGGCGTCGGACTCGGTGTACATTGTTACTTTTTGCCCTCAACGGATTCTGGCATTTTGAAAAGTTTTTTGAGCACTGAAATACATGCGAAAGGATGGTGATTGGGGTGTGGGGTGGGAGGAGGGAGTGCATCGTTATACTGATATGAAAGCTGCAATCTGGATTTAGAGAATCGTGAAGTTAATATTAATACCTGGAGGAGATTTGTATTCATGTGAACTATGAAATCATTTAAATTTCTGGATTTTCTTGTCGGAAAAAGAAGAATTTATTCAATTTCAGTATTCATCCATTTTTTTGTCCTCTGTTTTCTTAAAAAGTTCAAAAAAACATAATTTCACATTTAATTTAATCTCTTTTTATAAATTTTTGAAGTTTCAAAAAGAGTAAAAATTATTGAAAATTGATTCAGAATTAATACAATACATATAGCAGAAAAATCTAAATTATGCCGTTTTTACAATACACCCCAAAGGGAAAAGTAAAACATTCTCTTGCATTGCGGCAGTCATGAATTACCCCGAGACTTTTTCTTGCAATACTCGTTTATAAAACCATCGAATGCATAATTTAATACATATACGTACCTACATAACTGTAAATACTTTTTGTCGTTGCATAATCAAATATTTATTATCTAATATAAAATACCTATTATAATATTTTATAAGGAAACTGTTGAATTTAGGCAAATGAAGGACCAATGACGTCTTCAGCGCGGTGTAATGGTGCTTGAGTGATCACCTTTAATTTTTTTTTATTTCAACAACAAAAATGAACTTCATTCAAGAACAATATTTTCGTCGATCGTTGTTGTGCTCCTCATGAGCCCAATTACTAGCCTTAGTCAAGTGTTAAAAAACTCATGATGAAATTACTAACGGTTGTGAGCAGTTTTGACAAGAGTAAGGACAATTTGAAACGTCAAATTTTATGGGAATCCCCATCGAAAGTTCTCTTGAAGCCGCTATTGATATACACTAAATTAGAAGCGATCTGAAAAATCATAGTTTATTGGAGGTCTTCCTAGCTTAAGTAATGGTTATCCTTTATACTGAAAGACATTCATTTAGATTGTTTTAGCTTTATAATCAATTATGTTGTACAAAGTAATAAATAGTCGCGGTGACATGATATATATATTATGTAAAATTGTCCATCAACATATTTTTCCTCAGTATCATATGCTTCCAACCATAAAAACATTCCATTTATTTATTTCATGATATTCAAAAAAACACCATTAAAAAATTACAAAATTTTACTGTTTTTGAACTCGACTAATTTTAATATCACGAAATGTTTTATGCAGTTAAATCCATTTGAAAATTATTAGCAGCCAAACTCAATTCGACTGCATAGAGCCAGCCAAACGTCAAGCATGTTCTTAATGTGATATGTTTACCAAATATTTTGAAATTTTTGCAACTATGCAAACCAGTGCAGCGCTCGTAGAATTCCGCGAGTGCGCCGAGAATTCGAGTCAGACCAAATCGAAAGCAATTCACTCGGTAATCAATAAGCAGCAAATCTGCGCGAGGTGGATAAATCTGTCGAATTATTGTGATTGGCCAGCAGCCAGCTTTTATTTACGATCCTATCACACAAAACATCAAACCTGGCCATTAGCAATGTATGCACGAGACATGACTTTGATGAGCCTGGGACGGCGAATGGCCGGCAGATCTTATCTGGTCCATGCGAGTATCGTTTGTCCCAGACCGACAAATAGCGATTTTTGGGATTTTGAAAAACTGCCCGTTATTCAAAATTAGGAGAAATCTCGATTTGATTGAATGAGCATTCTATGGAATTAATAAACTCTCAAGAACTGCCCTGGCCGAGTGCCAGTGGTTGTTAAATTTATTCCGCACGTTACACTGTAAATGGTTTTTTTTTTGGTTTTGTTTTTTACGTTTTAACGGTTTGCTCTTATTGCAAGTGCCGCGCCCGGCCGGTCAGGATCCCGAACCGCCGTTGCACTCAATTAGAAGGACCAAACAACAGGAACATACACATACACACCTTTGGCGCGAATTATTAATGGGCGCGATTGCATGGAGTCCGACGCTCGTGTCCATATCGTGCACTCCATCGCCGTGGAGCGGCTCCCATGTAAACATACCGTGCCTGCCGTTTAAATTTAATTTTGCACGTAGTGACAAATTGCTAGTGAATTATTGGATGCCAAATTGCGATTATCGCTGCCATGTTAGGTTGGACATGTCAATGATATATTTGTGGTGCTCAAAGCGATGCCGGTCTGTTAATGAAAAGGTCAATACGAGTCCCGGCGAAGACTCGACTTTTGACACCGCTCATTATTTAAGCGTGTACATCCGAAAGGGATCTCTCTGGATGGCAACTGGATCGCCACTTGCTATGCAAAACAGTTCATTGTTTACCGGATGGCATTAAAATAACCTTTCCACATGCATGTTGGGGACAAGAAAAAAAAAACATAAAGTAAAATTGAGTGTGATGCGTACAATGGCGACAACACCACGTGGTAAGACGTAATGCATGTGTTTTCAATTAAACCTTTAATAAGCGAAAACAAAAAATGTCTCCCCTTTCGTCAGGACTATTAAACCGAATTGAGTAGACAAGAGGAATTGAAGCCTTGCATGTCCAAAGCAACGAAGTGCTCCTCAACTTGGCCGGAATTCGGTAATGTTCTTTATTAGTGTATTTGGAATGTGTTTTTCTTATTGGACAACCGCTCAAGTGGCTGGTTTATGGCCGCCGAAATTTATATATTATGGACAGTTCTGAGAGACAAAATCTTAGGATATGCAGAAATATTTCATCACTTAGTCTGACCAGCCAGCTAGAACAATTATGACTTGTTTACGGTCGTAAAAGTACTCACATCGAGTTAATGATGTCATTTAGAAGTGATCGTTGCTATATAACGAAGGAAGTCTGTCAATGACTTCATGACTCAAGGTATATATTTTTTTGCAGGCGTGTATTAGAGCCGTGGAATGGTTCGCGCATAATGGCCCTATTAGAAATCGAATAGTATCCCATATAAAAATAACAAATATTCTCATTTGTGGAGGAGCTATTGATTCTTGTAAAGGGGGCGACCGCTGTGAAGGGTAGTAAAATCAACAGCTAAGGAGAAATCAATAACCATATAATATGCATCACCGGGGCGGATTCTGGCTTTTGCTTCTTCATTAGTGGCCACTTACCCTGAAACACTTCAAAGTGACATTAACGAAGCCATAAAAATTGTCAATTAATTAAAAGTCGCCCAAAGTGCGGCTTGTCGCCGGGGTTTGGGAAACAACACGTGATGACATCTTCCTTCCACCCCAGCCAAATGGAATATGGTTTGGTGGTTGATCTTTTTCAATTAAGGCTGAAAGGATAAAATTCTAAAAATATAATACATACGAATCGTGGGAAAAAGCTGAAAATTATCGAGTTTTATTTGAAATTTTAATGGCAATTTAGACGAATGAATGTAATTTTAATATTCGGTAATTTTGAAAAAGGATATGTTTACTCATTTATTTTTTTAAAGGTAATAGTTATAATAATAGGTAATAGTTATAATACGTAATAGTTCTAATCATTATTATAATAATGAGCAAAAAAATAAAAATGAAAAAGAAATGAGCAACGAGTGACTTTTTTGGACTCTCAAATGACTTTGTACTTCGTCTAATCTAATTAAAACCAATTGTACACTCACACAATCAATATGTAATGTAATAAATATTGTGAAGAAGTGATTGGAGTTCACTGAGTTTCTGGAACGTTGGAAGAATTTTCAACAATGCTTTCTTACTATATGAGAGCAAATACCGGAGGACGAAATGAACAACGCCGAACCCTTCGAAAATATTTTGCACTAATTTATCCAGCATATAAAGCGGCCGTCGGTACTGGAAAATATGTTCAAGTTACTAAAGAAGCTGGTGCCATAAAAGGTCGCTTATATGAACAAAATTTCACGCATATCCTTTGAACATAATCTTAGCATAAAAATTCAGGAACACGTTCCCTATTACACTTTATATGACTAAAGCATATGTTCAGGATATTTTGAGTGCTCCCTGCTATCTCATATACGCCAAGCTAGCAAACACACATTCACTTAGCGTAATATCTTTTGGTTCGCTCGGAGGTCCTTTGCTGTAAATACATCGAGGAGATTGTTTTATATTCAAATTCTTTCTTGGACTATTCAACCTCTTCCTTTTCATATGATGATCCTCGGGAATGTCATCTTAACTGTGTCCATCTACTCCGCATCATGTCGATTTGGATAGCGGTCAAAGTGGCGCCACATAGCATTACCCACAATCTTTGTAATATGATTTCTTATTTTTTTGCTCTACTCGTGTCGTATATGCCCTTCAAATACTCTTTCGGGTATTCCCCCTTTCCACAAGTGTGTCAGTGGACCACTTTGTACATTGTGAGTTGTGCAGATGAATAAAAACATTTCATTTTCAGTAAGAGATGAGCCCGCTATGTGGACACGGAGACTGCTTTTCTGTGGCTAATACCCTAATACTTAACCCAAATAAGGTAGTTATTATTTTTATTTATTGTGGCTGTTACCATTTCTTGGCTTTATCTTAAGGACTCAATTATATCAGACAGAATATAACTAGCCGCAATCCTTAGTCATATCTCTGCGAAATTGGCATGAACATATTGGTCAGGCAAATCTGATGATTTATTAAGTAGTTGTCCATGCAGTCATAGGCAATTTTCTTGTTATAGTTTCCAGTCCATCAAAACTCTCTTCCGAGTAGTTTTGCGGCTTATGGTAATTTTGTTTGACTGCTGAACGGTTTGAGTTCCAACAATTCCAATAAATTCCACTGGCAGCCTCAACACCATAACCAGTTCCCTAAAAATTGTACAATGTTCAATGTTCATACATTGTTTTATTTGTATTGTAGTTACTTTCATTGGAACTTAAATCGTTGATAAGATTTCCTAATTGCTTCCGCGAAACAATCATCAATTCAGTCAAAGAATTTGTGGGTTTCGTCATGTCAGCTACATCAATCACCGAATTGTTCTATTCCATATTTTATTACATTTCCAATCTAGTCCGGTGTTGTAATGTACTCACCAATCATTGCTGCCTAAATTCATCCCATCCGCGTTCCGCGTTTCGTACTCATGTGTGATCGTGACCGTGATAGCGACGATGATCTTAATTGAACGCACAGCATCCGCTTCGGTCCACAATCCATCGCCTTCATTCCGCGATCATTGAGCAATGCGCCTTGTTTACCGATGACCAGCAGATTTCCGACAAGAACATCTTTCAGCGCCACCTTTCGCCTCATCAGTGGATGAGTCAATGCACATAAGCAGCACTTCCGGTATACAAGTTTTGTTTGCGTCGTTGCCCCAAAGGAAAACGTTCACTTTCAAGAGTAATATTCTGGACACCTTCCAAATCTCTAGTCCATCTTTCAACTTTCCGTTACTTTGTTTTGATCGCGTCATTTTAGTGTTTCCACTTCCCATAAATAAGACACAGAAGCGATGTAATAACGGACGTTGATTTGCGTGGCAATAATCGTTAGATGGAATGTGACAAATATTCGACAGGTATTTTTATTCATGGCTTCCTTGGGAAATCTGCAACAAAGAGACACGGTCATCAATTATAAATAAATCGAATTTAGGTGAAAAGTTTATTGCTGTAGCGTCTCCAACGCCCGGAAATTTACTTTGGGCCGCACAAGTTTACGATGTCTTTTATTATGTTAATGAAAACCACATTTTAAATGTCATTGTGGTTTGAAAACATAGTAATTTAATATAGAGCAAGGTGATTACTGCAAAGACTGCAGGAAGTGGCTCATCAATCGCAGCAATTCGTCCGTTTACATTGTGATGAACATGTTAAATATGTGTTTGCAAAATTTAGGGAAAGAAAATTGAAAATTAGAAAACTATAATTTATTTAAAACATTTAGGGAACTCTCCATGATTTATTAAGTCTATATGTGATGTGAAAAAAATCACGAATATATTCACAATGGCGGCTTATGAATATCATTTGTACCATCACTACCGCGAAGCTGTCAGGTAATAGTAATAATTAATAACAAAATAGTAGTAATAAATACTTACCTAAATGCGACCAAGAAAACATTAAAACGCAATTTATGATACTCAAATCATAATTCATGTTCTCATTTCAAACTCTCTCAAAATTCTTGTTAAAATGAATTCCCCTGTTGAATTGTTCATAACTGTATCACATTGAGATATGTTTTGAATATATTTAGTACGAAAAGCATGTTATTGTTAATTTTGATCACGAGAACTGTGCGAAATTAAAGCAGCATTGCTCTATATTGCATTAAAATCCATTCTTCTACAGATATCACCTAAATTCTATCGGATCCAATTGCAAAAACAGGACCTTTTTCGATCAAGGGCGTAAATCAAAATTCCCTCAAATATAGCCGCACATATCCTTTTGACACGAATGATAATAACAACAAAGTCAGACCCATCTCCATGGGCATCCAAAGCTATTGTCGATCCAGTAAAGGGCTGAATGCTTGATGTGAACACATTCGAGGGGGCTCCATTGAGGGGGGGCAGCAGTAACCTTTCGATATAAATTTTCATTTGGCTCATATGATTTATATGTGCACCCTGGCCACCGCATCTTTATGTTTATCCAATCAGAAATTCCATGCACAAGAGTAAAGATGCCGTCGACGTTTAACCCACCTTCCCAAAAAGGAGGACAGGAGCCCCAAGTAAAAGATGATGGCCACCGATGGAAGAAGTACATATGAATCCGGAATTTCCGCCGGTTGGCCTTTTCCCGTCCTGTACACACATCATCATGGGGTTTTTGGGGATTCTTATCCCTTCTGCTTGCCATTATTCGGTTAGGTTTTGTTTGCCTCGCCACTGAATCTGAATGATTCGTATTTATTCATATTTCATCCCTGTGCACAGACAGGCGTACACTTTGGCATATAAACAACAAATTCTTGTGAACACCGACTGACAAACGGTTGCACAGATGAGCAAGCGGCCGGTAAAGGGATGGAATCGATAAATTTGTAAGTTGTAGGGGGGGTGGGTGCTGTTGCTTTAAAGGTAACGACATCTCCCAGTTTCCTTGATTTTCTATTTTTCTGATCACACATCTCATTGAGCGGAGCCAAATTATGCGGAAAACTCTCGCGCATAAATTTAATTTCGGATCAGCAATTTTCAAACTCATGCCACATTTTATAGTAGCGGTGTGATTTCAATAAGGATCCAGGCTGGAAGTTGGGGATGGGTTATGTCAGACGGAGCGTGCGTGGCATCCACATAACATTTACGCGAAATTTATAATCAAAGATATTCCGAAAATCATCCAAATTAAGCAAGCAACAAAGAGCACTGTATAGCTTGACAGGTTTCAGTTTTGTGGTAGTCCTCACCTTTGTGACTGTATTTCAATCACCGAGGAATTCCTTGAACCCTTGTGTCAACCCTTGCAAAGTTGCTCCTACTTCTGAAGTTCTGTTCCACCACAATTCTCAGCCGGATTTAGAGCTCAACTCCATGTGACATCACCTTTTGGTTTTGAAATCCACTAATGATAAATCTCACATCAGAAAAGTCTGTTACAACATTTTATCACTTGCTGAAGATGGGTGCAATATCATCACTTACCCCACCTTGGGGTAAATGAGGCTCCATAAAGGGTTACTTCGACTTTCGAGACAATGAATTGTTCCCTTTCTGGCTTAACATAATGTTTATATAATTTTGTGACTGATGTCTTGGCGATGATATATGATGCCCCCTACCAGTAGCTGCCCGCAGCATCCTGTTTTTTCGATGAGTTATCCTTCAGGATTTCCTGAAAAGAGGGTCACATACGCACAGGCAATGTGCCGTGTGCTTCGTATAGCCATTAATATTAATTTTCTGTCTCAACGAGTTTGATAATTAAATTTACCTTGAAATCAATTTTAATGTTCCGAACAATGGCATCAGCCATCTCGGCGTAAGGACTCGTGGACGGAGAAGGAATTGAACCGTACTGGATGATCCTGGCTGCCATCATATTCCGGCCGAAAGTTCACAGATTCTCGAGAGTGTTTAATTGACACGTGCGAGCCGTCATTGATACATCTCACCGGCCCACGGCGGTACTGCTTGCCGTGTCCCTAAACGACCACCCTCTGTGCAGGATAGTGGTGTACGTTTAATTTTGGTGCAAAGCGCTTTTCCACCTCTGGGGTGACAATGTGTCAGCTGCAGACACTGGGAACAAGGCGCGAAGATTAAACCGCTCATAAAGTGGGAGCAGTGGACAAGGATCAGGACGTTCCTTATGGATTGCTTGTGAAAGATTAATTTTTTTAGGCACTATTCTGATGTTGGGTTGACTTTGGCAGGGGTGGAAATGTTGATGTTTTCGTATTTAATAATAATAAACAATAACGAGCAAAATGGAAATATTAATTATTGAAGAATAAACGCTTTTCGTAATATCTAAAGGGAGCGGAATCTTTCCATAAATAAATTCACAAATAAATTCACAATAAAAACAGTTAATGACAAATATTCTGATATGTTGGTAATACATACATGTGCAATTCTGCAATTGTATTTGCAAGCTGTGTTAAACAATTTGCGTATAAACTATGGTCTTTTTTGTACTACCTATTCGAAAGGATATCCGAATCCGGGTAAATTCCAATTCGTCATTCTGTTGATTAAAGCGCTTTCCAATGTCACATGTTGGTCAATTTATCCGTTGTTATAAACTATTGGAGTCGTCCTGATTGTAACTCCCGCACTTCATAAAAGTACTAAAAGCGTTTTACGAGGATTCAAAGGAGTTCAAATTCGTGCAGAAATGAATAAAAAATCGTAAGTATAGTATAACCTGAAAATGGAGCTATTTACGGTTTGAATATTAGTTTTACGACCCTTCGCACCTTAGTTCTTGGCCTCACGAAGGATCCGCACCGTTCTAATCTGATGCGGCCAATCCGATCAGTGAGGTGCTTTGATTGCTGTTCACGTACCTACGTGCCGCACGTACCAAATGACCAATAACAGATAGCATAGCCTCCGAAATATGCAGACGAATCCTTGTGCTGAATATTTGATAAAGATTGATACCTTTATATGGCACATCGGAGGAATACTAACCCAGCGAGGCACAGCAGTGTCCTTACGTGTGTGCACAAGGTGATCATCGACATTCTCAGATACTTCCAGATTGAAAGAATTTATACATCCCCAGAGAGCTTATTAGGGCTGCAGAAATTGCCGATGAATTTGAGTTTTATTTACTGTGAAAACACACTTGGGGGAGGTCTCCGACCCGAACGGATGGGGGTGCTATTTGCGATAAGTTTTATTATCCACTCACAGTACTCTCGAATGATGCTCATGTAATTCGGACGATGCGATCATTTTATACCGAAGCATTTGTTCTTGTAAGACCCGCAAAAGGATTCGAGTTATGTCCTGCGATTTTGCTGTTTTAAAAATACATACGATAATCATTCAAAGTTTAAATAGATTTGCGTGGGCGACTCACTACAAAGTTTGCATTTGCGAGACTCATGTATCTAGGCCATGGAAGCAGGATGAGACTCAAGATTCATTAGCCGGATTGTCTGTTTATGTTTGCTGGTGTCCTTCGCCAGGGCGGCCATGTGGCACACTGGAAGGTAATTACCAGGATAATCGTGCGAGATGAGTTCGAGTTGATTGTCGTCATCAATTGAATTTTATGAGCACCGAGCGCTTAATGCGCACCTACAACACATCATCCGCCCGAGAAATCGAAAGTCACTTGCGACACAGATAAATGCCATTTTGCCCATAACGCCGCAGAATGCCCCCATTACGCCCCTCGATGAGGCATTCGGTGGCAAATTATCCTTCAACGAGACAAGAAACGGCGGTATTCATAGCATATGGGGCGAGTGATGTATACGGGAAGTACAAAATAGGCCACCGACATATGATGAGCAATTTATACGGTAACTCAAAGTGATCACTCAACAAGGACGACCCTCGTCCCCAGCTGGCCTCCCGGAAGCACAAAAATGTCGGCTCCAGCCAACTAATGAAAATTGGAGAATTCTGAAAACCAATAAATATCATCGCATGATAGACCTTCCTAAAAGAGCATACCTGGCAATTATCCTGAAATTTCATGACAATTTCGGGGCCTAAGTGGACATTTGGGATTTGAAAAGAGCCGTTAAATTAAGCTGGAGAAAAATCAGGGAGAAGCATAGAAAAGTTTATCGGGCCCAATAAATTGAACGATTTATGTGGACCACGAGCGGAATACAAACAATTGCTGGGTCCTTGGGCAGGGACGATGGAGTGGCGGCTTCTGTCAGCAAAATCCCACTTGGACTAATATGTGCTTGTTGTACTTGTGGTCAAATGGGGTTGAGAGGCCTTTCAAGGATTTCATAGGTGGTCGGTAATTTGGTGATTTATTGGTATAAGAAATTATAGTAAAGGTGATTTTCCGGTGTTTAGAAGGACTTTTTCCGGTTAGTATGTCACTTAAGTCGAAACTCCATCAATATGAGCATGGAACAAGTAATCTGGCAACACAAAAGAGAACAATTTTCAAGGCCAACAATGTGAAATATTTTTTTATAATTATAATTAAGTAATTTTTATAAGTGTACAAAATTTAAAACAAGATAGTTTAAACTTGTTAAAAATTTAAAATTGCAGTATTTTTAATAATTATCTATATCAATGTAATTTTAACTATTTTGTGGATTGTGGAATGTGGATAGTGGATGATGACAAAGTCGCTTTCATCCTTTTTATACATATAACATCATTAATACTTCTGTAGTTCTCAACCACTTCCTTCTGTGACATATGTATGAAGTAGGTACATTAGCACAACGATAATGTTTATGCAGTTGATTTGATACCACAAAAACACTAAACCTTTTCCCATACACAAATTCGTAAAAAGTGGTCGACGGTTTTTTTTTTAATCTTTCACCGTGCGATAATGCCGCATAACAATTATTTAGAATAAAAACAACAATAAATTGTTGGATACTAAAATGCATTACGTCGTTTCCCTTTCGCAGCACTCTTTTGGGCGACATTACCCAGCACCCCTCGCGCAATTGGAGTTTTTTCCCAGCGGTAATGGAAGACTTTTTCTTGCAATTAACCATCTGGAAATCACAACAGTCGCATCATGTGACAGTTTTCGTTGGCCCACTTAAGTGACACACGTGTCGGAGTCTCCCTAATAAAGTATACTCCTCGGGGTGTAGACATCCTGCACAAACTGGTATGGCACAGGAGACAAGAAATCTTTTCGCATCATTGCTCCTGGCCGAAGGATTCTTTGTACCTAACATCGCAGCAAATCACAACATAGCGAACGTAGAATTGATGAAAAAAACCGAAAGTAAACAAGCAGCGAAATTGAAAATGGTCTCCTGTTGTACAGTAAGCCTTGGATAAAGGATGTGGAACGGTAACTGGCAGCCCTCAGACGCACGTTGAAGTCATTTGTCATAATTGCATTCGAGTGCTTCATCAGAGGACCACTGAACTGTAATACCTCTGGCGGAAACTCTTACAAAATCGAAAACGTGTCCAAACTTTATCGATTGACAATGTGATAAATGGTCCGATAAGTGTTTTGTGAAAAGTTTCGAAACGGACGCTGGAGGGGTCCTGTCCAAGGCTCCTTGACTGGGCGTTTTTCATTGATAAATTATGAGTGTGCAGTAATTGAACATTGGGTTTGTCAATCTTGTAAAGAACTTACGTACACCGTGTTTGGATCTTCATAAAGTCGCACCAACATGCTAATGAACCAAGAATCATCGATTAATCTTATATCGAAATCGATTATGAAAAATTCTGCATATTGTTCTTTTCTAGTTGTAGTAGTTAAATTATATTTATCTACTCATTTTAGTTTAAATAATAAATTTTTTAGATTTATATCAGAAACATACGTTATATGCACTTTATGCAGAACACCTTGAAAAATTCTTAAAACCGTTATATGGATATCGTAAATAACCTCCTCCACTGATTCGTTTTTTCGATGGAGATTCTGTATGTACATTTGGAATATTTACTTTTTTTATAGAGATGTTTCAGTTGCGTTTGACAACGCTGTCAAGGACTTCCCGATTTTACTCACTTTCAACCTGTTCTGAAAAATTCAATAAAACATTTTCGGACGAAAGTATAGCAGTTTAGCACAAAGGGTTCTTGAGTCATCTTGCGATCAGACAGACACAAAACCATTTCTCGCAATAATGGACAAGCAGGTTTTTTTATGACTACATCATCTTCAAGCATGCAGGGATTGTATTATACTTAATATAACCTATATTATGGCAATAGCATTTTCAACAAAATTAAATCACCCTTGTCACGTGACGAGCTGAAAACTATTACCTAATTTTAACTATTTTGTGAATGAAAAACAATCCGTTTGCAATTGAATATGTAACTAAAAATTATGTTTATAGCACGGCTGCAAAGTTTACGACGTATCACAAAATGCTAGACTAATTAAACTTTTGCATTTCAGCCACAACATCCTTACAGAATTTATGTTTTTCTTCCCCATACTAAGATCGCTATCGTTCACTGTGTTGCAAAGTGACGTGATTCGCGAATAAAACCGTGGCCGATCGTAAACCCAGATTATCATGTGTAAAAGTGATTTTTAGTATTTTGTAGAAAATGCTGTCTGTCAAAATATTCCGTTGCGAAACGAGAAACAGGTGTCGGGACGCACCGGGCATCTTACGGGAATGCAATTCCAACTGCAACGTTGCAACCGTACAAATTGAAAGGTTGGAGCTGCTAAATGATGCGCCTCATGGATGACAGCGGATATTTTTGGCTGTAGAAAGGAAACACGTAGTTGACAAAATTTATTATAGAAGACGTGCGCTGAGCGACAGCATTTCTTCCCAGAAGAACAATTAAATCCATCCAACCTTTTTGCACAGCATCTTGTGACTTAACACCAGCGACTTATACGATGTTGTTGTGCCATTGCAATAATATCGGGTATTTTTAGCAACAATGTCATAAAGAACGCTGCAACTGATGTTCATAGTCTAATTAGTAACATCATAATTCACCTGTGATATGTTTTTGCACGGGAAAGGAGATGATTGAAGGTGGTTCCCAGAAGAGTGGAACTGGTGAAAATTCACTAAGAATTATTTCCTTGCTTGCAGATGTCTTAGAGTTGTTCTGTGGCAAATTTAACAAATCAAATAAAACAAGCAAAATTACCTAATCCAATTCTCGCAAGAATTTTCTCATTACCCAAGGCCTAAAATAAAAATGTGAACTGTGCACATATGGCACAATTTTTCATCCTGAACTCCCAACGCCATAAACAAGGAAGTCTAGATCTAGCACAGAGTTAAAGTATTTCTTCCTCTACACGAGAATTAACTGCGTCTGCTTGCAATTACAACTGTGTTGAAGGATTGCCGATGATCCCCAATAATTTATCATAAAATGGAATCTGTCGGTGCTCGCTCCACCGTCACGTCTCTGAGTTCAAGGATTAATACCCAAAGATGTTTGCTCTGAAGCTTATTAATGAGCTACGCAAAAGATGGGGTTAATTCTGATATTTTTTTGAAGGAAAGTACCGTGACCAAATGTTTATACAAAAGTAAAAAGGTGGGAAAACTTCAGAACCGAAAAAAATTCGATTCAAAAACGCGTGTGGAAAGCACAAAATGTTAAAAATCTGCTGCCACTGAAGAAAGAGAAAAAAAATGGCGAACAAACTAAATCCTGAATTTTAAATGATGGCTACAAAAAATCACTTGCCTATTCAGCGGTACAGAGTTATTACATGATGAAATTAAAATAATTAATATTCATGAAATTTGGCAGGATTTCATCAAAGTTCCACTGAGTCAAGAATGAGTAATGAAGACCTTTTATTAAATTTTGTCTGAACGTACTGAACTATAATACTTTGTTTTTTCATTCATTATCCTTCGGAATATTAAATCTGGCCGCGAATCGTGTACATTTCCCTCACATGACACATACATACTTCCGATTGCCCCCCGCCAACGACGTAAGCAATATTTCGCTGAATTTATTGCCCAGAAACACGTTCCCACTGAAATGGCGAAATATGACGTGTTAAGGAACTTAGCCAACTCGTAAAGGTGCACGTTTCCATATCCTTGGGTATTGGTAAAAGGACATAACAAGAGACAACTCGTAAAATTTCCATTTGGTAAGATCGTAAAATTGGAAAAACCTTTACGTGGCTTTCAATTTGATACAGGAGCGTTACGTGTCCCGCCATTGCTGTGAGGCTGTTGTCTTTTATTATTACGCCTGCATCTGAATTGAGCGCTATTAATCCTGCGCGAGGAGTAAACTTCGCTGACATTCCGCGGTACATTTATGACGTACGCGTTAAAAAACAAAAGTTTTCCTTTTTACTGGTTTTCGTAGCAAAAGTTTTTACAACCGTATTTCTTAGAGATTTTCAAGTACGGAAAAGTACTGTGAAAATTCCCATTTGTTTCCATTTGTTTGCCATTTTCAGTGTGAAAATGTATTGAACACTTTTATTTTCAATTTTTGCATAACATTTTACGTTTACAGATGTTTTGATGTTTTTAACTACAGGAAACTCATATTTCTATTGTTAGTATAATATGTCTTCGAGAAAAGCAAAATATGAATTTGTTTTCAATAATGCACCAAAGTTATCTGAAAATCCAGAAGTACATAATACACCTACCTACTTACCTGTGTATTTTTTTGTTACTCTATAATAGGTATTTTGTATTAGTAAATAATGTGTTTTAGGGATAAATCAATA
The DNA here is from genome assembly GCA_963082835.1 of Leptogaster cylindrica. Taxonomy (NCBI): domain Eukaryota; kingdom Metazoa; phylum Arthropoda; class Insecta; order Diptera; family Asilidae; genus Leptogaster; species Leptogaster cylindrica. Next base: position 35,686,377 of record OY720106.1, read on the forward strand.
TGTTTATGAATAAAATAAAATAGTGTACCTACCCAATGATGATCCAATGTTTATGATAAAACTTCTTAACTACAAAGAAAATCAAGTGATTTAATTAGAGCTAAAGAATGGGTTAAAGGACAATTTGAATGAATTATAAAAGCGCAAACCAAATAGAGGAATTGCTAAAAATGTTTAAAATCTGCAGAAACTCGAACTTTCGAAGCTGTTCGAACTGGCGTGTTTTGTTTCTAGCCTATAACGCATTTAATTTCAATAACGTTTTTGCAATAACAACATTCGCTATTTTCTAACATTATCCTTTAATGAGTTATTCAGAACACAGTATAAAAAAGGCAGAAAATCACATACCAAAATATTTAATTTAAACAAAGTATAGGTAAATACGAAATGTTTGTTAAAATAAAACCTAAATTATTTATTTGTTTCATAACATATTGTTGTTGCAAAAACAAGTATTTTCATTAGACAAATTACGTTATTCGATTTAACAAAATGTTGATGGTAAGAGTAACTGTACTTCAGAGCTCCGACTTCCGAGTAAACAACTTTTATATACTTAATAAAAACAAATATTCAAAACAGCTGTAAAAAATTGGTTGAATTAGATTTGACTACGTTCTCTAAATACATAATTTTCCATATTTTCCAAAATCCCACATGGGATCTCAGTATTTCCCCAAGCTAATTATGCTATTAAACGTGAATTCGGTTGAGTATGATTTTCTTAGAATCATAAACTAATGAACAGCATATAATTTTAATTTCTTTATTGCAAATAAAATTTTCCTCTTAAAAACAGTGCCAACTAAACGAGTTTCGTTTGTTAATGAGGACATAAAAGCCTTTGACCCACATCCCACATCCGAACGTCGACCAATACATTGAAATTTTTTCAAATTTACACCTTTTCCTGTGTCCAACAGTCGCAATTATTCACAAACTTTGCCCGTTCCGCTGATAATTTATGACATTTGTATCGTAAAATTTTAATGAGACAAATTTTCCTTTGACACGGGGGCAAAAGCACAAGAGTGTAAAATTAGTTTTTCCCGAAGACATCAAACAAGCGCATCAAGGAGGTGGAATTTGTTAGCGAAATGTATGTAAAAATCCTTTTTTTGGTTTGTTGTTGGCAGAATTTTCCGTCAATTGCAAAAAGCACTGCAGGATAGAATTTCACAAGGTAAAAATATGCTACAAACTGTGCTCGCATAGCGAACATGTTGACGTACACCTCGCGAACGGGCGGGATGAATACGCGAGGATCCAGTAATTAAATTGTACAAACATGTGTTCCCGCGGGTTCTGCACAACACACTCAGCACGTTGTGATCCACTTTTATCTAAACCTCGTATGTCTTGCAAATCAGTTGACACATGTAAGTAATCACGGTAGTCAGGGCGAGAGATGGATGCGCCGAGTTTGTCTATGTGTAGCTATTAGGGACAGACCACCGTATTAAGGAAAGGGCAATAATTAACACAGTGCTCCTTATTAATTCTATGTTGGCTCCCACGACATAAATTTGTTCGGGTGTTAGAAAATTCGTTGCATTGTTTTATTTGTTGGATTTGTTGGCAACCGATTTCTTTCACTCCCGGCGGTTTCTGATCTTTTGAAAATAAACTTTTTAATGTTTAGTCCGTGGAACATTTCATTTATAACAATAATTCATATGTTAGAAATCAGAAATATATTTAAAACAAGTTATAAGCTATCAGTTTACATTCAAGATTAAACTAAATAAAATACAGTCTGGTATTTTTTTAGGAGCAAAATTTTTATGCGACTTTGAAGTTGTACGTTTTGTATCCTTAATTTTGTCCCATTCACCGACATTACTCTTTCCCTAAATATGAATCAACAATTCTCGCGGTTCTTTCTGTTCTGATTTGAATTTTTCGTGATCCTTTGGATGGAAATGAATTAAGGAACACATTTCTCTTTGACTGATTTGTTCTCAGAGACGCTTTACATTACCGGGATTCCCCTTTTTAAATTATATTACAATGTATTAACATTAAATTTATTGAGTTTGAATAATATTTTAATTTTTCAGACTTTCCATGGAATTAATTAAGGCATAGATTTTTTTTGAAAATTTTACAAATTTTTTAAGCGGTTTCATATATTTTAAAATTTTTATTTTTGTTTATAGGTACGTCTTTATGAAATTTGGAAATGCGTTTCTATAATTATTTGAGGTAAGTGATTTTTTTTTAAAGTACGCTTTTCTATAGGAATAAAAGTCAAGCTCATTCTCAAGTCGTCCATGCTGCAGACAATCTTGAAAGTCCTTACTCCTTACATCCATTACTTTCTATGCATCCATTTTTACGTGCGGCTATTAATTCTGTCATTTTGTAAATGTATAAAAATCAGAAAAGTTTGATTGGCTAATTTTAATTTTTTCTCAAAGCTCAAATATTCAAAAAATTATTTCCAATTGTATCCTGCATCAACCCAAGTGACTTTTTCGGTTTCATCCCTTAAACAAAGGATTTTCGTAATTGAAGGGTCAGAAGTAGTAAAAATGACTCGATTATCAGCCTCCCCACTACGACAATCGTTGTGTAACCCCCAACCTGTTTATGTCTCCCTGTAGCTTTCACCCTCTTAATGCCCCTATAGAGCCACTATATCGGTAACGGCAGCGGCGGCGGCAGCAAAGGTCGGTCGGTGCGTCTTACCTAGATTGCTATGTCGGGTTGAAAGTGTACATCATCCGAGAACTGTAACACTCCCCTTGGTTACGTGTCTATCCACAGGGAAGAAACATCATCTCCTTTATCAGCCGAGACCGTCAGTCTGGAGCCAGTACTCATTCATATTTTCCTCTTACCATTCAACGTGTTTCTTCATTTTTACCCTCCGAATGTCGCTGTAGTCCTCCTGTTCTTGGAGATGTTAACAGCCACGTATAGAAGCACTTGTTTCATTTTCTGTCCACTCATCCTGTGATTTGAGGTGAAATTTCATATCCCAACCCCCAGGATTCCGCAGTATAGAGAAGATAACGGTATGCCATAGAAGCTTTTTGTGGGCTGTTAAGGACACTATCATTTGTTATACGCACATACGCGGCGGTTCGGTCAAAAAGCTGTTACTTGCACCCAACCTGGAAAAATTAGGTTTCAAGAAACATGTTCTTATAACACACTTATACAGTCAACGGTGCTTATGAATTCCCATCCTGTTTAGAGGATTTCCCCGGCCACACTGCATTAAAGGACCGCAAATAATTCGAATTAGCTGCTCAGTAAAAGAGGACATATGACATGTCTTTAGATGTCAAAGACATCTTTGAACTGCCGCATCAAATTCCGATCAATGTATTGTACACCAACCACCCCTTTTACACCGTTCGATTCCAAAGACATGTCGCTGCATCAGATTGACCTCGCGCCAACCAATAACATGCCGCTCCAATGTAAACACGCAGTTCGTTAATCAAACAGAAATCACCTAAAATTAATCATAAGTCCCACAAGACGGAAGCAGATCCCGAGATCTGTTTGTGACGAGCAATAAACATTTTCGCGAATATACACAGTCACGGGGAAATTCGCGCAGCGCACCTCGCGACTCCGGTCACTGCAATTAGCGCAACGGACGCGACGGCAGTGGACTAGATCGGTGCGACCTGCGGACGAAGGCAGGTTCAGTCAAGTCGATTGGAAATAGACTCTGCCAGCATAACTCTATTTTCTGCGGAATTCCGGGCTCGATTTTCTGCATGCCGGGGTGCAGCGTGATGGACACCCCTCGGTCAAAGGTAGACGTACATCTTCTCACAGCCGTGACGCCTCGACATTTCTTCGTCGTGTCTGCATTCCGCGGGCATACCGCGAAAATCACCTTTCAGGTGACTGTTGAAAATTCACTCGACTGCTCTATCAATAGACGCAATTAGAGGAAATCCTAGAAGTGCAACACCAGTCAATTTAATTAGTTGGTGCGCTAGCGTTGCGTAATTTGTCTAAATTCTAGTCTTAGCAAAGATATACATATGAGGAGGAGGAGTAGGAAGAGGGAAGCGGAAATAATATGTTATTTTTTCCTTAAAACTTATTTACTTACTTATTTTTTGCCAGGAAATTTTCATTTGTTTTAAGAAACTGTATGATTTTGTACAATTAGGTATAATATTCGATAGCTGGTCCTTGGGGGTCTTCCATAAAAATATAATTTATTAATCCTGCTGAAAAAAATTGTAATATTTTCATTAAATTTCTTAAATTATTTTTTTCTTCTCTATTTTATGCATTATATATTTTTAAAGTAAACATAATGCTTTATTCTTTAATTTTTATTTTTGTTAGTAAAACGTATTTTGAGATAATGAAATTAAGGTACAATTTTTTTTTAAATGTTTGAAGCATTCGGAACGAAATGGAAATTGAAACAGCTTCAATTGAAAAAAATAATGGTAAGGATGTCAGAATCCGATTCCCAAAGCTGTGCAAATTTTGGAAGTTGTCAAACTTGAAATTTTATGGGTCAACTGCCAGCTGCCCAGCTATAAATAAAATGGATCAAAAAACATAAAAGCCATATAATATTAGGAAAACAATTATGAAAAACGTTTTGAATTCGCAACATAATACAAAGTATGGATTGTTATTTTAGAAACATAAGTATACATAAATTATGAAATACTTACGGAAGTCAATTCTAGATTTTGATAAAAATATGGCATGGACCTGAATGGTGGTAGGTTGTATGACAGCTTCTTGCAATAGGAACCATATATTCTATTTTTGATGGCACATTAAACAATAATGGATAATGGATATCTAGATATTTTGAAAATAAATTGAGACTCAGTTAGTATAGTGAAATAGCTATTATAACACTAATCAAAACAACCTGCCGTCGTCCCAAGAATAACACAATTACAATCACATTAACATTTTTTGGAAACACTTCAACGGAGAAACTTATCAGCAATAAAAAAAAAACCAATGTAGTTTCTGAGTAGCGACCCCTGTTAAAAATTCAAAAAAAGAATTATTGTTTAAGCAAGATTCGTTTTAATTATATCAACTTGTATGTTTTTCACTACAACAAAAACAATATTTTTGCTCAATATTTTCAAAATTTACTTCTTCAAAGATTTTAAAGCAAATCAAAAGTAACTATTATAAAAGGAAAATTTTTAACTAAAACCTCACTTGGAATCTTTTGTAGGTATGCATTATATGGACTGCTAACACAATTGTTGCAATTGCGTTTTTGCAACATCTTTTGTTCTTCCCGAATTCTATGAATTCAACTTACGTACTTAAATTTTGCGAAAATAATTCCTAATACGATTTATACTCTGCAGTAATGAAACACAAACTCTTTGATCAGTAAACATTAAATTGAAATCCATTTTGGAACAGGATTCAAAGTATTGGTCTATATCCTAAACTTGCGTGGGAAACCTGCGACTTGGCGGTAGTAATAAAACTTAGAACACTAAATTGATTGCAAATTACGGCATACGTACATGATCCTTGGGCGCAAGGAGTTGCCCGAGGAAAGTGTGTAGCGCAAAAAGTTTTTAATTGAATTAAACTTTCCTAGTAAATGGCAAATAAAAAGAATTTATGGGAAATCGAAAAATTTGATTTTAGATTTCAACTCCTTTTGACACTAAATTTATGGAAATGTGTTATTGATGTAAATCACAAATGTCCTGCAAAATCCTGGAAATATTCGGATTCAAAAGTTTTAGGATATTGCTTAACACACAAATTGCAGTTGAAAGAAGCATCGATGGCCGCTTTTCCGGAAGGAGCCAGAATCATATAAAAAAAAGCAGTAGAAAATTTACGGAAAACAACCTCAACGCGGTTATTACTTTCCGCATAATTTTTAACCACTGTTTATTTACAATTCAAAACGGGACATCTTTGGTCATAACGGAATACGTTCACCACAGTCCAGTTGTGTGATTTGAGGGAAGTTTCCAAACTGGTGGTGTATCCTCATCATAGTGGTGGACTCACAATGTGGGGAAGCCAATACGAACCATAAAAGAGGCGAAAACATGTAAAAATCCAGAAATCAAATTAAAACGTAAAAACAAAGGGAAACAACCGAGAATAAGTTTTTTTTTACAGTCGGAGGCATTAAGTCCTTTATTGGAGTTTTATTGGCATTAAAGGTAATTTTTTTGCGTTTTAATGGTTTTCTAGGTTTGCAGTTGCGCTCGTGGCAACCAGCAAACACAGTGTATTGCATTAGACTATTAGAGACAGGGAGCACGTCTGGCGAGTCCTGCTGAGCTGATATTGACCAGATGGATTTTTATTTTGGACTCCCCCAGCTTGAGTCAGGCCATAATTCGTGGATCTATATACCAGCACATTATGTGTGTATTTCCTTCTTCTGTAAGTTGTTTAAATAATCGGAAGTTATGTGGCTGGGTGACGTTGAGTACCTAGGGAAGGTGGCCACCTTCGACCATGCAGAAGATTTCACGCTTGGAATACACACGTCATACAGCACCGCAAAGTGCCCGACTGGCTGGAGCCTTGCTCCTTATGGATACCGAACAACTACTTCGTCTCATCGCTCTTACATTTTCACGTGGTTTCTCTCAAGCTTTGATTTTCTAAATGAAAATAAATTTTCACAATTTCCCCAAAATGCACCAATGACTAGCAGATTCCGTTACACACTATCCGCACATCCACACGGTTTCATGTCCATAAATTTATATGGCTGATGCTTACCCATTCCCTGGCCAGGATCCTCCGCCAAAACGCTTCAAGAGGTTATACCGGGAATGTCATTTCGTAAATACACAGCCCGCAGCTCCCAAGCCATCCAGGATATTTTCTTTTTGAACTTTTACCGTGTGTATCGTTTCCGCTTTTATGGCACTTCACACATATGAGCGCCATCTATGTATAGTCGGTGTACGGAAAAGTACTAGACATCCGACATTCCGCTACAGAATGATGTAGAGCGCCTTCCCTTCGGCGAGCAACACTACACTGCGTTAGAGTATTTCTTTACTTCACTGCCGGATTATGGATGCGCTATTATTTAGCCAAACAGCTATTATTTGACGTTTATTCGATATTATTGGTTTTGGGTTATTTGTTGCCGTTTCATAATATATGATTCTCGCCACGACTATTTAGAACTCTTGGTTTCTAGCAAACACATAAATTACACACCAAGGCGTTCTTGAGAATTCTTTTGGGATATTCGCACCGCGCCGAGAGGACACAGCTCATGATTAATTTTCCGGAAATACTACAATATATATAATCAATATTTTGGATAATACTATTATTACATCTATGTACCTTTTAAATTTGTTTTGAAAACCAGTTCATCTTCACAAACGATTTATTTATATAAATTGTTGATTATTCATTAATTGATTCTTTAATATGAATTATTATTTGAATGAAACGTTTTGACGTGGGGACAACTTCTTCATTGTATCCAAATGTGCTGAAATTACTTTATACGATAGTTAACACTATACTCTATATTTATTTATTAAATTCTAATTCCGAGAGGAACATCAGTGATAAGTCTGAGCCTCTGACTCTGAGGTCGTCTGCGTCTCTGCTCTGCGACTGGCGTGGTGGTCGTCCTAAAGTTTATCCTCAGTTTTTCGGAGCTGCCGTATAATATGTCGCTGTGAACGCTAAGGGTTGCGAATGACTATTCGCCACAAGTTCAGTTCCAAGATCCGAAATACTTTCAATATTAATATTTCATAGAATATCCATGTCATTGTCTCCTTAATCCTTGTAGATCTGCTTTCATTTTTGCGTTATTTTAGCAATGCTTTAATGCCTCCGTACCAAGAAGTTTATATGTAACTACAATGCAGAGAGAACATCACAAATAAATGTTATTTAATAAAAACTTTTCATTGCAAATGATTGTAGCATTGCTTGATATTTTTTTGTTGCAAATATTTTATTAATTTTCGATAAATAACAAAAATCAGAAACTGTCATTGGCAAGCTTTGGGCGATGTTTTCTGCGATACAAAACGCTGTTAACAGGAAAATTCAACAAACTCGAATAGGATCAGAATGGAATTTCATAGGAAATTAGCTTTCGTCAATGCATACAGTGAATTCGTTGTGCAGAAGCAGCCGAACAAAAGTCTCGGACCATTCACTCCTCAGGACATCAATGTCATTGAGTAGTTTAATTAAATTTCTTGAGAAAAGTAAGACCAAAGCTCCTTATTTCAGTTGCTCTGCTTTGGCTTTTTATCAAAAGAGCCGCATCCACAAACACACACACATACATACAGGGCCGCTTGCAGCATTCGCCTCAGCCTCAACCTCATGGATACACATCATACAAAGTGTAACTTCATCGAAAAGTCAGAAACATTGTCAATTCCTTTTTCTTGCTAGTGAACTGAGAAGGCACAAAGCGGAATCACACCACAGGCGACATCAACAGATCCACTCAAGGACCGGCATTGGCCTTTGCGGACACTCGCCGGTTCTTCGAAATGCCTCGAAGAAAAAGGAAATGAAGTTCAACACCAGAACCACACATACCATTGCGAAAACTTCTCCAATAATAGAATATCCTTCTGCATAAGATGCCAGCAGAGCCCAAACCCAGGTCTCTGGTCAGCAGTGGAAAAACGCCGAGAGGCATTGAACCATCACTTCCTTGGTCCATCCTTATTGTGGTCGCCATGTCAGGACGAAGTTTACGTTTCTCAGATACCCCCCAAGCCCCATCCACCCTAGTACAGGGAAAGTGAGTTGAGCCCCATTTGAATTGAAAACTACTTTCACAAGGTTGGAGGATTCATCTCGTGTGTGTGCGAGCAGAAAACTCTCCACCCGCAAACTGTGAGATCCTCGAATGTATCTTCCCAACTAAATAAAACTTTAAAAGGTTTCACGTGCTTATAGCATGCTTCATAAATCGTAAGCGGGAAGCAATTAAAATTGATTGGAAATTCCTTGGATTTCAGAATGTCTTAATAAGTTCCAAGCATCTTTTAAACGAGGGGAGGGAGGCATCGGATTACCATTCAATTAAGAAAATCGAAGGAGTACTCATGCAGATCTTAGGACTTTGGCTGCCATCACGATCCAGAGGTGCGTGCAAGTGGAGCGTTTGCCGTTTGACAAACAAATTTAATGGTTTGTTGTATTTGCATGAGGATGAAGGACTAACTTCCTTCGGAAAATTGGAGTTATGCAAATATTTATCGTGAAAAATCTGCAAATTTGTGGATGGGTTAACGATTGGAGGTGAAATTTAATATTCTAATCGCGATAACAACAAAAAAGATATCTAATAGTTCCGATATAACAGAAAACAGCAGAAATATTTCAGAAGTAAGAAATGTAAAAATCCAATTAATTAAACATAATTATGCAATGTTAAGCTTTCGTTTGTTATATAAATCGGTTATTTAAAAAGTAAATCATTTACAGTCGACTTTTGAAAAACGTTGCCGAAACGTTGTTTCAATTCTGCAAGGGTTATTTATATTTTTAATTAATTTTATAACACTAGGTAAGAAAGTGGCCATAAAAGTAGATAATGATGCCATATTGGCATTAACGGTTTCACAGTCTAATTCAATATGACGCCACTGTGGTGGCATTGATAATATTGTCTTTGGTTTACATTCTATGAAGGTTGCCAATATTAGACAGCATAATATGTAGTGTACGCAATTATTATATATAAATTTACTGTTAATTATTAAAATACACCAAAGCGATTTTTCTTTATCTGCACAATTGTATGTGATGTAATTGCACCAAAGCAAATTTATTATTCAGAGAAGAATGAAATCTTATTCTTTTTACTGTTGCTAAAGCAATTTATGTATAGCTCTTCTTATTAGAGCGACTACATATTTATGCCAAGCAACATAATTCGCTATCTTCTTAATCTGACATACAAATGTCGTGATTTCTTCTTTTTTGATGTATGGACGCCATCAGGCCATAACCGGAGGCAGCCACTGTTCACCAAACTAGATTTGAATACAAATTGAACTGGACTAAAATTAAAATTCCCGCAAAACTAACTTAACGAAATAAAATTGGCTACTCTCAGTCTACATTGTATCCTGTGTCCTTTTTCTATTTGCTCTCATATAAAATTAAACGTCATCCATGGAATATTAAGAGCCAATTAAGATATTGTCTCAATATCCTAAATCCAAAACACTTTATTAGAAATTGTACTCAAGTCACGTCTCCACATGCCGAAATGACATCTTTAATCAAGCCAATAGGATTCAATGCGACTCCTAACAAATTTCTTGACACAAGAAAAAAAAATATGGAAACAGCCTACTAAAATATATCCTTAGAAATCATTCTATTGTCACGCATAAGAATGTTGTCATTCCTGTTCAAGCCACATCCAGTTTCGGTCGAATTAGAGCTTCTTATTCAAAGTAGGGAGTCAGTGTGGTCCCCCCATTAAAATGACATGTTGGTTACATTCCAGGATTGCTGGGGTCCGGCGTCATAATGTGATCGCATCGCCATCCTGTTCAGTTGCGCAGTGGTCATAAAGGCGGAAATTCATTTAAAATGTAACGTGAATCCTTTTCTGGCTATCGAACTTTATTTCCAATAAATAAACATTTCGGACACATGTCGCCGTGTTGTCCTTCATGACATATCCTGGATGCTGTGTAATGCGTTCATACAGCAAACGAAAGGGTCAGCCAGCCATGAGCTGTCTTCACATAAAAGTACTCCCTGGATTGAGAATTTTCCAATGTAGCTTTATTGACCAGCAGATTTGATCCTGACATGGAGGACACTCAATGGCAACATATTACTCCACGAAAGGTGACATCCGTCCTGCATCGACATACCTTGCAACCTTATTAAATATGGAGGAGATATTTTTTTGTGGTTTATTGCCGCGACGGAATACTGTTATTGTTATTGCCATACCGCAAAGTATGGCGTGTGTGTGTGACAAGAATGCGTTATTCTATGAACTGCAGGCTCAACAGGGAACCTGCGAGGACACTCCTGACAGATAGATATCGAGATAAAGTATTTTCTGTTAACTTTAAGTAGTAATGAAATTTTTATCTGATTCCTGTCCTATTTTGTTTCTCGCTCACTTGCATTCAAGATTCTTGGAGGACTCACACCATCTGTGTTAGCTAGACAGGAATGCAAAGGTTCCTTAAGGAGTGTTTTTGGGAATTTGAACGCAAGCTGGAGGTATGCATATAACCACTTTGATCGTATTCTCATTCGATAACCTGATTTTATTGGCAATCTGCCACCCTGGAATGTAAAAATTGCGAAGGGAATACAGAATTTGTTTACAGGAGAGTCTCGAGTGAAATCGAGAAATGTTTTATTTAAAGTGGCTAAGCACGAGGGTAAGCATAAAGAATTAGATATCGCGGAAAAATTTAACGCAAGAAATTACCGAAAGTATAATAATAAATAAGAATAACAACAATTTGCATAATTCCAGGAGTAGATATACTTCAAAATAGTAACTCCTGATTGGCATTTTGAAGATCAAAACCCTTTCAACTTTATTTACATTACTATTCAGACATCTTCAGTTAACATTGTACATTACAAACTTAATAAACTAAGTTCCTGTGTTTAAAAACACGTATTAGAAACTTGGCCTTCAGCAAAAAATATAATTTATACAGTTCTTTTAAAGCTATACATAATTAGTGAACAATAAAGCTACAAATTAAGAACATAACACCACTTATAATAATGCATTTGGTAAAAAGCAAGGTCGCCATTTTATAATCTAAAAATTAAAAAGAATTTGTAATTCAAGTAAATTTTTTTTTTCAACTTGATTTTTTCAACGGATTTTTTGTCAACTTGAATTCTTGTTTAATCCTTTCTTTACATACAAATGATATGTTCCTAAAAAATCGCGTTAAAAAATGGTTCTCATAATTTGAGGATATTTGAGTTCCAAATTACCACAGAAGTGTGTAGAAGATTAAACAAAAAACTGTTCACCAGTCAAAAATCTGTGCGAAAAAATTCAAAATATTGTAGACGAATATCGTTTAAAAATAGATTTAAGTGATCAAAAATTGTGATTTCAAACATAAAACAAGGCAATAAATTGTGTTAAAACTTTCACTTTGTAGTTTGACCCAGAACAAGAATTAAAATGCAACCACGCTTAAAATACATACATCAATAGGCAGAGGTCATTAATCTTCTAATCCTGTAATCCCTTAAAATGTTGTAAACCTCCAACTGGGTAAATTACGTTGACACACTAAATCCCTCCAACCTTTTATACATGTGTGTGAGAATTTCAATAATGTAAAACCAATTAAATAGTGAAAATGAAGATGCAGGAAACTCCTCGAAGCACATGTGATGTACAAACGAATTTTTTTCATGCGTAATTTCTAAAAAAATTAGATGTTTTCAGGCACAGTACACATCGGTTGTCCTCCTCACATGTGTTTTTACTCAAAAGAAATATCAATTAGGTAAAAATGCCAGTTGCCGTAATTCGTTAAAAGGCGTAATTAATCGTTCGAATGTGGTCCGCAACTGCATTTGCCGCTTACAAAATGAAGTAATTTGTCATTTTGGAGACAATTTGTCAACTTGTGGTTCATTTGTCATCTACGGCTGATTGTCGTAAAAAATCATGCCGCGCATATTTTCCCGAAGTGATTGTGAAAAAGCGTAAATACATCAAACAGAAATTTCCAGAAATCGAATGGTCTGTTTTATTAGAGCTATCCGAAACTTTCTGCTGGAGATTAACAATGATGAAGTGCCTGTTCTATGCTCGCCTGACGTCGAAGGTGGACGGCCACTTTCTGTTTATTCAAATGAGCCTTACAAAATGCTCGAGAGGATTTCACTACATTGTGGGAGTCCTTCGAGGCCGCCTAACGTTTGAAAATTGCTATCGAGTATTTCTCAAGGACTTCGCTTCCGAACATCTACAGGGTCAATATTTGCTCAAGTGCTTCGGCAGAAAATCAGACATAAAAATTCAGCGACACGTTCCTCCCGGTGCTCCTTTCGCGCGGGCACAGCTTAAGAAACTCCCCATGGCAGGACCAAGTAACCGGCAGAAGAAACGAAAGCGAGATTGAGTATTAAAATAACAAGGAGCTTCGTGGCAAGGAATATGGAAGCGAGGCACCAACCATGGCCACGAGTCAACCAGGTCGGCGCCCCACTAAATATTGCCCTTTTTGGGTGACAGCTCGGACGGATTCCAGAGGTTTGTTACTCTGGAGGTCCTTCGAAGTGTAAGCATCAGTTCGCAGTATTACTGTCCCAATTTCTGCATAGATCCTGCACGTGTGACGGGCCCGCACGAGCCCGAATGTTTACCGAAATGTCTAGGTACCCCCATGAATATTCAAGATTTAATTTTGCAGGAAAGCAGGACCCCATCCTCGCAGACGTACCACGGTTACAGTAGTATGCTGGATCTGAAAATTTCACCTCCATCCTTTCTCCTTCCAGAACAGAACGCTCAAGACGGAAAATTACACATGCATTTGGGAAATCGGGCCAGATTTTCACGTTGATCCCGAAAAGGATAATTTTATTCACCTTTTTGCGGTTATCCTGTGATTATTGAACGTGGCAACCGACAAATTGAGAGCTCGACGATACTCGGAAGAATCTCTTTGGTAATTGAGAAATTTGATGAGTTCACATGAAAAGCAAATGTTGAAACAAGGATACAAATATTCGCCTTAATTGAATGAAAGGTTTGCGGAAGTGTAACACGCGAAATATCCTGCCGAAGCAATGCGCAATGAATTTGATTATCGGAAATCAGTGAACGAAGTAAAACTCAGAAGCGTATATAATTTTTGAGGTGTTTAAATTTAATGCTTATATGGATAAAACAGATATGACTAGAGATGAAAGTGATGGAAGATTGCTCCAATGATTTCAGAGTTTCTGATTGAGTTCGATTTTAATACCAATTATTTTTGTTGTAAAACTATAGAAGTCAACAATTAGAATTCAAAGATTAGGATCCGGCGAATTTTTTAATGAAAGACATTCCTTAGAAATTTTGTTGAAAAAATTCATTCAAGCTGAAGAGCAATTTTGCATGTCGGTTTTCATTAAATTTTCCCCATCATTGTTCCTTAACCCTTTTCAAATTTAAAACAGTCAATATTGAAAAATGTGAAAGCAATTTTTTTCAAGTTGAATTTATTTATGGGAAAGTTTTTATTATTAAAAACTTCTACAAAACAAATGAGTGTTAATGTTTGAATATCATCATTCCAAAAATTTTCATCTGATTTTCCAATGAAATATTTCTGATTGAAATTTTTTTTTGCAAAAATACGTATCTGTCTGAAATTGTGGGAATGCGATTTTCTTCGTTAGGCAAATTTTCCTAAATGTATTTTACACTTGATTAATTCAAAATGCATGTACCTAATTTTTTATTTATGTAAAAGTTTATTCGTCACTATGTAAAGAACGATAATATCATCAATTTCTACTGATCACAATGTATAGGACCTATAAAAAAGCAGTTCAGATTAACGGCTTCAACACTGTTGCTCTAGGCTTGCTGATCTTAATCGACTCAATGCAGCTGCGTGAGACGTAAATTCTCATAAGATGCATCTAAATCTCTGGTGATCTTGATTTCACTGTTCGCGGAAAACTCACGATGCATCACCGTCGACGAAGGAATCGCCTCCCATGAGTCATCTCTGCCACAAACAGGACTTCACGTCTCAACCCTGCCGCAACTTTGGACGTAAGTCAATTCGGGAGTACAAATGATACCTATAAGTACTCCTCATTTGCCCCCTCCTGCAAACCACCGCCGGCCGCCCCGCGTTGGTTCACCTAACATAAATTTGTCAGCCTCGGATTACGTTGATAAACTTGGGGCGCGCTGGGTGCGTCTCCGGCAGACTTTTCCGTAATTCAACGTGTAATTATGCGCCTTACATGACAATGATGGGCTCTATTCGCATAATTCTTTGTAATTTAAGCAGATTTGCATGCCGCCACATGGCAGTGGTTTATGGGGCTGCCGTCCTGCCATAAATGTACGTGTTCGAAACGGGAATACGTTATTCCCGGGGCCCCAACGGCTGATATGTCCTCTTCCCCCCACCCACACACACATACAACCGTTCCGGGAGTCTTCCGGTGAGAGGAAATGAAAGTGCGAAATAAAAAGTGACATCGAGAAATTTAAATCACACTCCCGAGGTGGAAATCTCGCATGAGGAACGACTGCAAATGGTAATCCGAGCCCCACAATCTCCTGGTGGAAGTCGGAGTTGGAAATTGATCATCATCTCGAGCCACTTGAGCAGTAACTCAGACCTTGGGATTTTTACGTGGCGTCGGGTCTGCACAGGAGCACAGAGGTGTAGAGTTTTTGATTTACTCCTGGAGGAGCAGAGGGAGCGGCTGGGATCAGACAGACCGAAGGGTGATGAACAGTGGATAGCATGTTACTGTTGGAACTTGTTGAAATCGCTTAAAACAATGTCCTGGGAACAGAGTCTACATCCTTGTCAGAGCCAGGGAGTAGGGTAAGCAGCGGAAAACAACCCCCGCAACTAAAGTTGATCGTCACATGAAATTTATTTCGTATGTTGGAGTATTTTCTCATCTGTGACTTTTACAAATCGCAGCCATTAACCTGCAAATGCTGCAACAAATTAATTTATTGACTTTGGCAGGATGTCAACCGTGTAAGTAGCTGACTGGTCCTCATAGCTCTTTCCGCACTGGCACCAAATCTTCTTCCGGCTGTTGTGCACCGCAGCCGTGCCACGCCAACCGCCCACCCAGACATGGAGGATCTTCTCTCCAAATATGATTGACTGCACTTTTAGCGAGTGCAATTGAAACAATTTCGTCAATGCACACTTTGAACAAGTGCGCGGGATACCATCCAGTCACTGGCATTTGTCATTCCGGGTCGCAGGACCCACTTGAGGAAAATACGAAATAAATTGACCTGACCATAACTCGGTCTCATGATGACTTCGTCCGTCTGCCATTCTTCACTCTTGTCCTTCAGAGCAGCGCTGCAAAATTTAGGAAATCACTGATATGGACACGAATCATACGCCTGTTTAATCCTTTATGCTTTCTGAGTTTATAACATCTCACCAAACTGTAACAGACAGCTTACAGGATATCTCGATGCGCTATAGATAGATATGGGGGTACGTCATGTCCATTTAATCCCTCTCCGTGAAACTCAGCCTGTGTGTCCTGCCAGAGCCAGTTAAGCATTAAAGTACGAGCAGAGCACCTAGAACTTCGTACAACAGGAAGTTGACATTTGGCATTCCTGGATTCTGTGTCTGCTCTTGCTTTTCAAAATTTGTTCCTTCGGGTGACTTTCAACAGACGTCGTAAGGGATGCCCAAACTCTACAATTATTAGATCTGCCACAGCTGTTAGAGCTGCGTCAACATACTCTTTGTCCCGCTCCGAAATGCTCACAGATACAATAAATGATAAATGCAATTATTATTCAATTCGAATTTGTTGTCCTGAAAATAATTGATTTATTTTCTTGCTAAACTATAGAATGTTTATGATATTGTTAATAATGTTTAAAGAGATTGGAGCGGCATTTTGTTGTATGGTATATATTTTTTCAAATTTTATCACCTTCAAAAATGTCACAACCACATTTGTGTCGAATACGGGCGGGTTCCAAAATCCCTTGTCAGCACCCACAAAAGGATATCTTGAGTCACCTACCCCGCTTGAACGAGTTCATCCCTAGATAGCATCGTAAAATCTAACCTATAATAATTAAAATCAAAAGTAGCAAAGAGTTCTACTTGAAATCAGGAATATTCAGGGCGAAAATTGTAGTGAATAACTTCAAAATAACATTTAAATAGAGACAGACTTTTGTTGGCCTTATCAAAAAAGTTGTCTGCTTTGCAATAAGTTTTTCTACAAAGTGGAAACTACAAATTAGGAACTGAGAATCCTTCGGAGGTATCCTGCTCTGTCACGAGAACCTTCAAGCAATTTAACTCGGGAACAGCCAAATTTGCATCAATTCTATTCAGGGTGAGCAGAGAAGGCAGGATGCATGTGATGCGAAAATCTGATTACTTCAAAATTACCCTTTTATTTCTACAACTTTCAGAGTCATTCAATTACAGCTCCCTCCGCGGTAGAATGGCCTGCATAATTTACAAAATTGCTAAATTAAAGCCATTCTGGGCATACAATTCACCAGGCAATAAGGGAGCAGATGACGTCCGCCCGAGCTGAAAAGAAATGTCCCCAATTGAACGTAGTATACACTTAGGCGTAATCCAAGGAAAAGGGCTGATGGCAAATAAAAGAACTGGATTCAAGGAATACGAAGAGGGTTGTGTACCTGAATCAGCTCCAAAGTACCCAATTGAGGTAATTGCCTTTGATCTCCTGCGATGTGTATTGAAAGCAAGTCCTTCAGGAGCCCTCATCAGTGTACCGTCCTTGAAAAAAAAATACCCAATGGATTTCTCGGGCGTGAAGCTCGAATCATGGTTTCCGGGAATTTTGTGAAACAAAGTGAAGACGAACAATTATTGGGAACTGGCATACCGTGGAGGTGTTGGAAGCCAATTAAGTCAAATGCTGTTGGACGTTCCAAACAATGTCTTTTTTAACTGACATCTATAACAAATCTTTAGACAATTCGACAAAGCAAAAGGAAAATAGTAACTGTGATCAGTCCACAAACCATTTTGGACGAGTACCCTTAATAATAGTTAGTTAAACATAAGAAGTGTTCATTGTTTAGAGAAAACCAATTTCTATAGGTCCTTAATCCGTCCGTAACTAACCCACATTCACCTTACTATAGGACGACGACGGTTTCACCATCTCCTCGGTCTGCTTTTGAGGTAAATTACATCAATGGCACTAATCAAGGGAATCTCCTGTTTGTTAAAACGATGACGGAAAAATACAATCCGCCGTTTCGAAGAAGTCCCTGGCAGAAAATTCCTGAACCCCCAAAGCAGGGTTGTTTGCCAGGAGTTGCTTAAGGACTTCCAAGATGAATAGAGAGGCAGAAGCAGTGTCTGCGGCAAGGAAAGGTCTCATACTGATTACTGTAATTGATGGAGCTTAATTAAAAAGACGTACTGCGTACGTGGGATATCGTAAATGGAACAGATTTTATTAGGCGGGGTTGTCTTCTGCGCCCGGCTTCTATCCGGATGCCATACCCGGTGGTCCTAGGGCCGGGGATCTCAACTCAGTTATTATAAGGATATTATTAAGATGACATTTAATGTGTTTTCGTGTTATTTCAATTAGGCGGTAAACATAATTAGTGGTGGCTCTATTTAATCTGAAGGTACATAACGAGGAATAGGAAATTTGATTGTGCTCTCACATGAGATAATTTCCTCCTTTGTTGTTTTAACTCTTAAGTCCTCGCAAAGTTTCGTCAACTTTGTACCTGGTTAACTTACTGTTGTAATCTGCGAAATGTTAACGCGGCTTAGATATCGTTTTATATAAACTAACATATTTTTCATATTTTATACTTGTAATAGTTGTATTTAATTTACGATAATATAGTTACTCCTTGATACAAACTTCTGGCGCAAATTTAAAAAACTTCGTTCAGTTCGTCCAGTTGCTGTTAGAAGTAGAAAGCAAGATAGAACTTTTGCAATTCAGGAATTTCCCACAATAATAACTATCCATCAAAAAATATAAAACTATATTACATATTTTAAAATATTTTCACAAATTAGCTTAATTAAAAAACGACTTTATTTTAAGCTTTACGATGAATACCAATTTTTTAAATGTTTGGAAAATGACGTCCTTATTTTTAAAAATGTAGTTTATTTCCGTTTTAGTTTATATACTTGGGTATTTTATTAAGTTTTCAACAAACAACTTCCTTTCAACATTCGGTGCAACGCTACATTAGTCCTTGAATTGTTGTTTTTCTTTTATGTGTATTCCTTACGTTTAAATATTAATATTTCTTCGAACGTCATGCACAATACAAACTTACATCTGATTTTGATCCTCTTAAATCTGGCTGAGAATTGCCAACAAGAAACATGTTCATGGGGATCAATCATTTTTTATCGGAAGAACAAACATGTCAAGTTTTGCCATTTAAGGACATGTCATGTCGATTTCTTAAATTTATTCGACATCCAGGGCAGCGAGATTAAAGTAGACGGTCGTCGCAGAACCACCTCAATGTTTGCGCTCCATGTAGATAAATGGGGGGTTAAATGAAGTCAGTAAATAAAGGGTGGCAAATGTTTGGTTATTCTCGAGGAACACTGCAAAACTGAAACCACTTAACGTAATGATCGATTACTTCTCATTTGATTTTTCATTAACAATTTTTAAATGAAAATCTTTGAACAATGGCCGAAGAGAGGTAAAAGAGATTTCGGGTTATAACAATTGAAACGAAATAATTGTTTTAGTAATGAGTTTTTTTTATCATATAATTATAAACCTGCACAACATTTAGATTGGCAATGTTTGAACACATATGTAAGTATGTCGGTTGATATAATATTACATTCATTCTTGTTTTCTTTACACAGGGTGTTCCATAGGTGATGAGTGATAAGAAATCTATGGATAGGTTTTCCATAGGCAATTATTTGTAGACTTTGAAGCCGAGAATTATACCGCACTTTTGTTTTTAATGTCCGATATTCAGAATTAATAGATATGGTACGTTATTCGCGAGGAACCCCCTTTCTTCCATATAACATGAGCTAAAACTTCATACTACAACAATTACCAACACATCCACCCATCAATTTTTATACCCTCTAGATGTTGAGTATATTAGTTTTGCGCGAACGTTGGCAACGCCAAAGATAATAGTGACAAAAAAGGAGAATTATATATATTAATTATTGGAAAGTCAAAAGGAATCGTTTTATGAATATCCGTCTGTGGTTCCCAAAATCCCAAGGAAACCGTTTGAAAAGTTATACAAAGGTTTTGAGAACGAAAAAGTTGAGCAAAATTTTTTCGTTCTTTAAAATCGATTGCATTCGCGAACAGTTTTTTTTTCATCGTGTATATTTCGTTCTTTGAAAGAGCGAAATAATTATCGATAGAGGAGAGTAGGGTTTTACTGAATTATTTTGATTTTAATCTTAATTTTGATTTTGAAATTCCATTTGAATATAATTATGTTATTATTGCGTTACAAAGGGGAGTTTTTACCGGAAAAGTAAGTACATTCATGAAAATTTATTATTTTATTATTACCTATTATTTTATTTATGCTTAAATAATTTTTAACGATTCCAAAAAAAAGCCTCATAAAAAATTTCGGTCTCATTTTACGAGTTTTTTGTTCTTTTATGGGAATGAAAACTTATATAAGAATTTTATCGTTCTCGTCCGAACCAAAACGAAAAAAATAAAAGATTGCGGCTTCACCAAGATATGCAACAAATCGAGAAAACTATCATGGTTTTGGAACCCAAGTATGATTGCCGCGACTACTGCTGCACTCTGATTGGTGACACGAGCCCAAAAAAAATTAAAAAAAACAGACTGCAGCTGTAATTCATTTCTAATTTTCTGTTTGTAATGATATGTATTAACATTGGTCTCTGGCATATGAGATATTTCTATATATCAAAAACATGACCTGATGGATATAAATACGATGAAAATTTGTAATCAGCGTCAAAAATTAGCCTAGAAATCATATTTGGTTACTCTAGTACTAAACCGTGTTGACCAGAGTAATTAACAAATTTAGTCTATGTTTCCTATGTCTTTATTTGTTTAAATACGCAAAAAAATATGAATAGCAAAATAAAAAAGTTTGCTGTTTTTTCCACCACTCTTCTTAACATTTCGGCAGTATTTTTAATCAAATTAATTGGAATATTGCGAGATAACGAGCTCCTTGTGCTGCAACCGAAGATCTGCCTAAAAGAGTATAAAAGTGGATCAGTCGAGTTGCGACTTAGTTTCGAGAAGATCGCCATCACAATGGGAGTGCTTTTGTTGATCTGTGTACTATTCGTAATTTGTGAACACAATTATTGTTGTGAAGCAAGCTATATAACAGTTCCAGGCGTTGGCTTATTGCGTGCTTTTGACGGATATTTTCAGAAAATTTCATATCAAGAATTCTGGAACATTCCTTATGCGTGCATTTCACAGGATCAATTGTTTGCAGTGAATATTTACAAATTGTATTTTTTTCTTTAAATAAAAAAAAATTACTTTAGCCGTCGGCTCCACCGTTCACCACCCCCAATCCGGTGAATGGGGACAGAGTGGTTTTGAAGGGATATAAAGATTACGATGAGTTCTCGCCTTATTTGGTTCTAACTATTACAACAAAAAATGTAAACCACAATAACTGTTAATTTTAAATATTTACTAACAATACTTTCTTCATAGTATACTGGAAACAGCCCTGTTTTGGTCAACTTCTTTAGACACAATCAACTATATATAGATTTTATGCTCGATCTGGACATTAGCTACATGGCAGTTAAAAGAGATGTTGTTACAGTGTCAGTGCAATATCGAGGTGGGCCCTATGGTTTTTTGTCCACCCTTACAGATGAAATTAAAGGAAATAATGCAATGCTTGATGCGATTGAAGCTTTGCGATGGATCCAGAAACACATCAAACATTTCGGAGGTGATCCAAATCGGGTGACTGTGATGGGACAACATGTAAGCGCCGGAATAATTGGAGTTCTGTCAACAATTGAATCGGCAAAAGGATTGTTTCATCGGATTATATACCAAAATGGATCCCCATTGATGGAAGGCTTTGCAACATCTGATCCGTTGAAGATAGCACGTGAAGTTGGACACAAAGCGGGATGCCATGACGAGGAAAAGGATGCATTAACGAAATGTCTTTTGAAAGTTAATCCACGTGATTTGGTAGAAGCGTTTGATTCTGTTTGGGTAAGGTTTCCTTAATTTCCTTTATTGTTAAGTTTTAACACCATCTTCTTTCAATAATATAGAAGCAAAACGAAGGAAAAGTGTTCCCATTTACAACTGGATTTGATCCAGTATTCGAAAAAAGTGTTAAACAAGAACCGTATCCAATGATTGGGGGATTTGTTCAATATCCTACATTGCACTTACTGGAAGGTAAGCCGCTTTATTAAAACTAAATATTATCCCTGAGCTGTTAAAAAATGCAATCATTCAAGAATCATTTGGAAAATCTTCATCAAGATTTTCACGAGAAAATTTGAAGGACCAATTTTACAAGGATCTCCGAGAGTTCAGAAAAAGCAGTCAAAGTAAACAAAAAAATGAAGATGAGTTTCTGGAGATAAAAGCACAAGAAATGCTCAATGTAATTAACGCAAAAGTTTCTATTTTTGTTTTTAAAATAATAGTTTTTGTTTTTAGAAATCTGCTTTTCATATAAAAGACGGCGTTATCAGATCACTCCTGAAAAATGCAGCGATTGGCGGAAATAGTTATGCGTATATATTCAAATACCAAAATGGACGTTGCAAACGTTATAGGCGAAAAAAAGATAGCATTTTAGGATATTACAATTACTTTCGTGTGGTTGATATTGAAGACTCTTTATATTTCAATGATGGTTGTGCGAAATTTGCAAATGATTACGAAATTCTCAATTTAATGCTGAACTTATGGACATCATTTGCGGCAACAGGAATCCCAATATCAACAGATATTGAATGGCCGGAAATAATGTCAGAAAAAGGACCTTATTTGATAATCGATTCGAAACCGTATGTTTTTAACGGAACAGCGTTCTCGTCCAACTCTCGTCCAATTTGTCAACATTGTTCTATATTGTTTTCATTTATAACAACATTGCATTCATTGTTTTTTTTTTAAATTTTCGGATAATTTTCTTTTAAGATCGGCAACTTCAGTCGGAAAACTGATGCAAAATCTAATCTGCATAGTTTTTTAATGTAAAAAATTAGGATTATTTCTTTATGTCTTTTTAGTTTTAACTCACATTAGGAATTCAACTTGTGAGAGGAAATTATAAGATTATTATATAATGTAGGTTTTTTTTAAATTTTCCGCTTGGTAGTGATTTAAGATTTTGTAAATCACAATTAGAGATTCCATGACTTAAAAATGTAATGAAAAGTGCGTTTTTAATGACCTATACAGATGTTCTCCATACAAAGCGTTGATCCTGCTATATATCTGGATCATTATACAGATCATGGGAAATTTCATAAAATTCCCATCGTTGGGAATGTGAGCAACTTCAGAGAAAATTTAATCAAATGTAATTTTTGTGAAGTTTGTTGAAAAACGTCTTCAAAAACTTCCTGCAAGAATATTATTTAAAAAAAACATACACTGGCAATTTGTTTTTTTACCTTACATAGAACTTCATTTTTATAAAACATTCAATTATTATAAATTATTATTATAAATTACTATATTATTTGACGCTTCATAGTCTGACTCTTGCAAGCACTGAACATCGCTTCGATTTGATATTTCGTAAATTTCCCTTGCCGTTTTTTTTAAGGATCGGGATATACAGGTTCTAAAATTCTAAACCGTACCGTGAGATCTTCGTAAATGAATTTATCCATATTACAAAATCCTTCGGTTGTTAATCACTATACACCACGGTTTAAGATTTCGTTTTATTATTTTTCCCGTGATAAGCGCCCCAAAATCCTTCGGGAACCATCAACAAAGCTAATTGCCGCAATTATCGGTACCTTGCCTACTGCCAATAATATAGCCAATCCTTCAGAACTTATAGCATCCCATAATTTTTTTTATATAGGGAATTGAAATAAGCCGCCATAAAAACTATTGTAGTACATTGAAATAGCTTTCTACTAATATAAATGTGTATTTTTTATTGGTCTTTTAGACCATTTTGTCCGGTTCTTCTTTATTTCTTTTGTTTACATGTTAAAAACTATTCCAAAAATGAAAACTGTTATCCATTTTAATATTTTTTCTAAAACAAATTCTACTTCTTTGACAAACATAACTTTCAATTGGTCGATCAGCTGTTTAAAGGCTCCGTCGTACTCTACAAGGAATTTTTTCGTGTAGGGATAAATTGGAAAAACAAGGGACAAAATACCGTCCGAGCTCTATACTAGGCTTAAGAAGGCGATTCTCATTTCCGCTTCAATTTTAGACAGTCAAAAAATGGAAGTTCCCTTATTATTTTCAAAATAAATTTCCACACTGCATAATCGATTCGAAATGAAGAAGATAACGCCTCTCCAGAATCCTTGAGATATTTTGGTATTACCTAACGTCAAAAAATCTGCGACTTGCGAGATGTACTTTATTATATTGTTTTAATTCCAATCGAAAACGTAGAAAATTTTTAATCCACTTTAAAAAACCCCATGTAAATCCATTCAGGTTTACTAGCCAAAATTTTTTTCAAAAATTATAATCGCCGACAAGAATGCGTGAAAAAATGTTTTCGTAATAATAATTGTCGTGCAAAATGTCTATTATCATTAATATAATTAGCCTTCCTTAGTATTTTCATAATGCCACTTGATGCTATAAATATACTCTTAACATTAGAATGTCGGTGAGGCGAACTCAAATTTTATACTCATCCAAAAAGCGCCCAACGCGCCCAAAGAAGTTTGAACTTCAATTTAATCTTCTCATGCCATCAAATGGGATAGACTTTTTTATTGCCATTTTATAATTGATTTTACATTTTTGATTTTTAACAAATATCAAACAAAATGGATTAATTATAATAGTTGTAATGTAAAGAGACCATTTTTATATAGGCAATTTTACCAACTTTGTCCAAATTGCATCATGTTTTAGAATTTGTATCCAAAAAAAAAACACCTATAAAATAAGACATTATTAAAATAATGAAAATTTTTCAAAAATGAAAAGTATTTTGGAATAAAAGAAATGCATTGCAAGCAAAAGTAGTTAATGGGTAATTAATGTATTTTTATTGGACTTGGAAGGTGAAATAATTTTATTTAAAAATCCAACGTTAATACCTTATAATATAATACTAATAAAAGTTAAGTGGACCATCAATCTCACAAAGTTCGACACAAAGTTTTAGAGGGCTATGAATCTAGCTGTAAGTTAGATGGGATGATGGGAGATTTGATTTAATCTTGCTACTTTTATATATCATATCAAAATAGTTTAACCAACACGGTCGAATTTCGACCGCGGGGCGACCACGAGTTTGTTTTAATACGCAAACAAATATGAACAACAAGGTCAAAAAGTTTGCTGATTTTTCCACCACTCTTCTTAACATTTCGGCAGTATTTTTAATCAAATTAATTGGAATAATTGCGAGATAACGAGCTCCACGTGCTCCAACTGAAGATCTGCCTAAAAGAGTATAAAAGTGGATCAGTCGAGTTGCGACTTAGTTTCGAGAAGATCGCCATCACAATGGGAGTGCTTTTGTTGATCTGTGTACTATTCGTAATTTGTGAACACAATTATTGTTGTGAAGCAAGCTATATAACAGTTCCAGGCGTTGGCACATTGTATGCTATTGACGAATATTTTGCGGACATTAAGTATAACGAATTTTGGAACATTCCTTATGCGTGCATTTCACAGGATCAAATGTTTGCAGTGAATATTTACAAATTGTATTTTTTTCTTTAAATAAAACAAAATTACTTTAGCCGTCGACTCCACCTTTCACCACCCCCTATCTGGTGAATGGGGACAGAATACATCTGAAGGGATATAAAGATTACGATGAGTTCTCGCCTTGTTTGGTTCTAACTATTACAACAAAAAATGTAAACCACAATAACTGTTAATTTTAAATATTTACTAACAATACTTTCTTCATAGTATACTGGAAACAGCCCTGTTTTGGTCAACTTCTTTAGACACAATCAGCTATATTTAGATTTTATGCTCGCTCCGGACATTGGCTACATGGCAATTAAAAGAGATGTTGTTACAGTGTCAGTGCAATATCGAGGTGGGCCCTATGGTTTTTTGTCCACCCTTACAGATGAAATTAAAGGAAATAATGCAATGCTTGATGCGATTGAAGCTTTGCGATGGATCCAGAAACACATCAAACATTTCGGAGGTGATCCAAATCGGGTGACTGTGATGGGACAACATGTAAGCGCCGGAATAATTGGAGTTCTGTCAACAATTGAATCGGCAAAAGGATTGTTTCATCGGATTATATACCAAAATGGATCCCCATTGATGGAAGGCTTTGCAACATCTGATCCGTTGAAGATAGCACGTGAAGTTGGACACAAAGCGGGATGCCATGACGAGGAAAAGGATGCATTAACGAAATGTCTTTTGAAAGTTAATCCACGTGATTTGGTAGAAGCGTTTGATTCTGTTTGGGTAAGGTTTCCTTAATTTCCTTTATTGTTAAGTTTTAACACCATCTTCTTTCAATAATATAGAAGCAAAACGAAGGAAAAGTGTTCCCATTTACAACTGGATTTGATCCAGTATTCGAAAAAAGTGTTAAACAAGAACCGTATCCAATGATTGGGGGATTTGTTCAATATCCTACATTGCACTTACTGGAAGGTAAGCCGCTTTATTAAAACTAAATATTATCCCTGAGCTGTTAAAAAATGCAATCATTCAAGAATCATTTGGAAAATCTTCATCAAGATTTTCACGAGAAAATTTGAAGGACCAATTTTACAAGGATCTCCGAGAGTTCAGAAAAAGCAGTCAAAGTAAACAAAAAAATGAAGATGAGTTTCTGGAGATAAAAGCACAAGAAATGTTGAATGTAAGGACACTAAATGTTTCTATTTTTGTTTTTAAAATTAAAGTTTTCGTTTTTAGAAATCTGCTTTTCATATAAAAGACGGCGTTATCAGATCACTCCTGAAAAATGCAGCGATTGGCGGAAATAGTTATGCGTATATATTTAAATACAATGAAGGACATAGCCGACGTTTTACGCGAAAAACTGATAGCATTTTAGGGTATTACAATTACTTTTATGTGGGTGATACTGAAGACTCTTTATATTTCAATGATGGTTGTGCGAAATTTGCAAAAGATTACGCAATTCTCAATTTAATGCTGAACTTATGGACATCATTTGCGGCAACAGGAATCCCAGAATCAACAGATATTGAATGGCCGGAAATAATGTCAGAAAAAGGTCCTTATTTGATAATCGATTCGAAACCGTATGTTTTTAACGGAACAGCGTTCTCGTCCAACTCTCGTCCAATTTGTCAACATTGTTCTATATTGTTTTCATTTATAACAACATTGCGTTCATTGTTTTTTTTGAAATTTTGATCGGCAACTTCAGTCGGAAAACTTTGATGCAAAATCTAATCTGCACAGTTTTTTAATGTAAAAAATTAGGATTATTTCTTTATGTCTTTTTAGTTTTAACTCACATTAGGAATTCAACTTCTGAGAGGAAATTATAAGATTATTATATAATGTAGGTATTTTAAAATTTTCCGCTTGGTAGTGATTTAAGATTTCGTAAATCACAATTAGTGTTTCCATGACTTAAAAATGTAATGAAAAGTGCGTTTTTTTTAATGACCTATACAGATGTTCTCCATACAAAGCGTTGATCCTGCTATATATCTGGATCATTATGCAGATCATGGGAAATTTCATAAAATTCCCATCGGTGGGAATGTGAGCAACTTCAGAGAAAATTTAATTAAGTGTTATTTTTGTAAAGCTTGTTGAAAAACGTGTTCAAAAACTTCCTGCAAGAATATTATTTAAAAAAATCATACACTGGCAATTTGTTTTTTCACCTTATATAGAACTTCATTTTTATAAAACATTCAATTATTATAAATTATTTTTATAAATTACTATATTATTTGACACTTCATAGTCTAACTCTTGCAAGCACTGAACATCGCTTTGATTTGATATTTCGTAAATTTCCCTTGCCGTTTTTTTTAAGGATCGGGATATACAGGTTCTAAAATTCTAAACCGTACCGTGAGATCTTCGTAAATGAATTCATCCATATTACAAAATCCTTCGGTTGTTAATCACTATACATCACGGTTTAAGATTTCTTTTTATTATTTTTCCCGTGATAAGCGCCCCAAAATCCTTCGGGAACCATCAATATAGCTAATTGCCGCAGTTATCGGTACCTTGCCTACTGCCAATAATATAGCCAATCCTTCAGAACTTATAGCATCCCATAATTTTTGTTATATAGGGAATTGAAATAAGCCGCCATAAAAACTATTGTAGTACATTGAAATAGCTTTCTACTAATATAAATGTGTATTTGTTATTGGTCTTTTAGACCATTTTGTCCGGTTCTTCTTTATTTCTTTTGTTTACATGTTAAAAACTATTCCAAAAAGTATTTATTTTATGAAGGTCAAATCAAGATTATACCACAGAATACCATAAAAACGAAAACAAAACTCTAAGTTACTTTTAATATTTATTTGACTACGCTTAATGCAAAACCAATGTACAGAACTACTTAATTGCAGTTTTTATTTTTAAACTAAAGTTTATGAATTCATCGTGACACAACATTCTACAATTAAATCTACAGCATTTCGGAGGACTCTTAGAAGGTAGAGTTCGAGAAATTGCATATTTGAAAAGTGTTATGTTTTTATTAGGGTAGACAGTGATTCGGTAGCGGAAGGGGTTCTTTAAAAAATTAGCGAAAGAAAAACATTTTCTCTCATTAAATATGCAGATTGGAAAAGCTTCGAAGAAGTTTCCGAAAGGATGAAATGACAGCAGACGACAGGACTATTACACACTTACAAACTCTGGAATGAGGATGAGTTTGTCGAAAAATGAAAAGGACTCCCGATCTCTGCTTTCATTGCCGCACTGTGTGTCACTTCAGGGTAACTGTGTATGTGTGTGTGTGTGTGTGTGTGCGAGCAAACAACTTTTATATTTTATTTAGAGCTTTACGGGTTAATTCTTCTTAAGGGGCTTACCTTTTATTTTACAGACAATTTAAATATGTACAAAGCAGAAGTCAAACAGGCAGCGTCTTCTAAGGAGTCTTTTGACTCCAATTTAGTTGCGGAGAACTCCTCAAGAAAGTCTTCTTCTTCCACTCCGCCATCACCATCGCCATCTTCAGCCCCGTCCTGAAGTATGGTTTTTGCTCGTTCCTGCCGGGGTTTGTGCGAGTGTGGATATAAATCCACTACCGATGTCTAAAGGAACTTCTTTAATTTGCATTTTAATTTAAAGGTAAACACCGAACGAGCTCCCTTTGCTGGAGCAGAGATAACTCTACTCGTAATTAATTGATCCTGCGGTGGCAGGATTCCTTTGCTTTTTCTACAAGTCTCACTTTATTACATGCATCCCGGAATTTTTGGGAGTCTTTTAATTAACCGACTTCCCGAGAATCGGAGAATGGGTGGTGGATTAAATTAATTATGAATGGAGTCAATTAAAGGTGGTAGCAATTCTTGAAATCTAGGAGAACCAGGCGCACCGCATGTTTAGCATGAAAGTCGCATAAGAGTGCTCCCAAGTCCCATTGAAGAGGATAGGTCCAATCAGAAATATTCATGGCATCGTTTTCTGGAGCGCATCAAGATCTTCTGGATGGTCCGCATAATTTTCTCTTCAACATGGGCGTCCTTTTTCCTGCAAAACGAATCCTCAACTTTTCTGATATAACAAAGTGAGCCACCTATACAGACACAGGATTTCGCCAGCTCAAAGCCACAACAGCCAGTTCACTGGCGCAGGAGATAAATTCCGGGTGCAATAAAGTGTGCTACAACTGAATGAGGTTCAACTCATAACCACCGGGCAATACGTAATTCTATTTCATCTTACGTCGCCAGAAAGACGTTGGAAACGTATAGCTTGGGAGCGATTTCCTGCACCTTTCCCGCTCCGCGGTATTGCAATGCAAGCACTCTTTATAAATGCGGGACTATTCCCCGAGGCCCCCCTCAGCTCCGGTGGTCTACAGACCAAAAAAGATTTTCTGCATTCACTCGATATAGTTGTTCGTTTCCTTTGATTCATGGCCATTTTCTACGGTCAAATAAACCCGAAAAATACAGCTATCTACGATTGGGACTTGCAGTGCAAGGAAAGATGGTAGGTACTTTGTCTTGAGTCGAAGAGCTCTTTCGATTCGTCCCTTAATCCTCGGCTACAACATTTGTGATATGCAGTGAAGTTTTGAAAGGACTTCTGCATCAAGGGATGGAGATTATTCTTGAATGCATGATGAAATCCATACGCAAAACCGAATCCTAGATCCTGGTATGGAATGGTTTTTCCCGTACTCCTACCTGAAATCGAGCCAAACACAAGACAAATTGAAAGGATGCAATCGCAGTGGGAACATTCGAGATCATGACTGCCACTTCCTGAAAAGGAGCCATCACTAAGTAATTGGACACGGGCAACATTTGGTTACAAAATTTGCCACAAATTTCTCATGGCGTAATAAAAGTACCGTTGAACTTGCTAAGCAGTCCTGTGGGCAACTGCTATTCCACAATTTCAGGATCTCTCTGATGTTATAATTCCATTACGTGCATTCATAGTTCGTACCAATTGCCAGCTCATCGTCCTTGCTGCCGGACTCCATCGCATAAGCAAATTATCTGACAAAATTGCATCTTCCTCAGATACTATTTCACATTTATGTTGGCATTTATGCTTCGCATGAATACGATCAAGAGCTTAACTCCGAAGCGCTTAGAACGCGCATAGATTTTCTTTTATGGCCCGTGAAATCGCCTTAGACGAGGTGTTTATTGAATCCAATATTCCAGACCGGGATCAGTGCCGAAAGAATCCAATATTTATACAGACCCGGGAGCAAGACACCACCAACGACAACTACATCCGAGGCGATGGCGATAGATTGAACTCTGACAAATTGCATTCATTTTGAACGTAAACGAAAGTTAAGCCGATTTCGTGTTTATAAGAAGCGTATCAAGTGGAATCGGTTGTGGCGGATGATGGTTGGGCCCCGAAAGGGTGATGGTGGCTGGATGTCCTTGATAAATTAGGAAGGGGCTCCTTATTGCCCCAATTTATTTTACATTTCAGCTTTGCTGAGTTTAAAAAAAAATACACTGCCACGTTTTACGAGGCTGACACATCGCACGGCAAATCAAGATACGAGCTCGCCCTTTGGGGACTTGCGTTCTTGTCATAATAAATCACAGGACGTGATGACGATAAAGCTATGGTCCATCCGGGCTTTTTTGATGACCACTCCTGATGTGTTCTTCTTCACGTGTGCTTACCTTACTAACCATAAAAACTGGCCCCCGTTTCGGCATCTTGGAGTCGTATTGATTCCCAGCTATAAATTTTCGTAAAATTGGAGTTCGATATCCTTACCGCATAACAGGAAAAAAAATTGAAGACACCGAATGATAGGGGGATGGTCAAGATTTCTCAAATGTTACCGTGGCCAAAGGGAAGACGTCTAAAACCCAACGATACTACCTTTTCTTCTACACCCCTCCCCCATTACTTTTTATTGCGGTCATTCCAATATGTTTTCAAGTTGCTGAACTGGAATCAAACACTATGGTGACCATCCGCAAAGTTATGGCAGCTCTTTTTTTATCTCGACGGATATGTTCATAAGTTTAAAATTATGGCCATCATTTATGCTACCGTAAAAGATGTTGCACATTTGTACTGGATTCTGGCAGTGGGATAAAGGACAATATGTGACCGAAACATAAAAAATTGTAGAGTAGCGCCATACAAAGCGAGTTATGAGGGTTATGCAAACCTCCTCCTTTCAAAAGGCACGTGTTTTGCAGCCGACATTTACTTTAGAGGACAAACTGAACAAAAATTTTACCCCAAACCATCCCCATCAAAATCTATTCCATCCAAGATCAAAGGTAATTGGCGTAATTGTGTCGACTAAAGAAAATTCAGGTGCGTAACTAGCACCGTTTGTTTGGAAAAAGTTCCCAAATTGCCTTCATTAATGGACGCTGATTTAATGCCGTCGGCAATGCACCGGAAGTCGTGGTAATGACAATCCAAATTATTTATGTCAAAGTAGATGAGTTTATCTTTTATCTCGTCAAGCACTTCAAACTCTGATTAAGAGTCTGTACCTCGGAATATTTAGAGATAAAGTGAATGACTTAATTGCTCTCAAGGAAGAACGTCGTCAAAACAGTTAAAATAATTTTCTTTTGATGTTTTACAAATTAGCGTTGATTGATTAAACAATCTGAGAAAACCGCTAACCAATTTTTGAAGTGTGGCTCAACATCAAATGCATATTTGAATGAGGTATTTTGTTATTTAAAATAACAATTCAAAAAAACAAAAACTAAAAAAAAAAACATTATATCACAACATCGAAAACCGTGTTGTAGACTTTGAACTCGTCTTTTTGTGAGACTACAGTTAATGAATTTATAAAACATAAAACTACCCTCGAAATCGGTGAGAAAACAACAAAACCCCTTGTTGAAAGCTACATTTTAGTTGTTTGTATCGAGTTCCAGTTGGGGCGGGGGCTGCTCCATCGTACCTTACCAGCATTTTTCCATAATGCTGTGAATTCCACCTCAAAAACGGATCCGAATCGAATGTCCTTTCACCGGATTAAATTCACATCGCAATATGCCTGGTCGAACAAATAACGAAACAATTGAAAATCGAATAAACTTTTCACCACTAAAATGGACAACAAGAGGCGGCCTACCGTTCGGTCATACATCACGGGGGGACGAGGGGGAGTTGGTTGGCTGCACATTACGTCCATTCTTTCATTTACCCCACCAGGGGTTACCTATGCAAGCACTTTGATACCGCGTTGGGCACTTTTTGGCCCTTTTCATAGCGGCCCTCTCTTTATTTATCCATTGTCCTGGCACATAAATACGGGATTAAAGTGCGGACGCATGAATGAGCTTCAATATATCCAGGAATACGTGGGTGTGCAGGGAATAATTTCGATTATTCCCCTTTTTGCATTCGTTTCAATGTAGACATGGACGATAAAGAAGGGACGATTGCTACTAGGGGATTTGGAACGGTGGATGATTTTGTGCGAACAACCTGTGAGAAAATCTGCATAAATCTAATTGTTTGTGTTTACACCGCGATTTAATCCGCCAAAAACGGATTTTCAATGATAAATTTTGGTCATTGTTTTCCTTGAGGGAAAGATATGTCCCATTTTCTGAAAATTTGTGTTTCGCAATTGTTGGATCAGTTCGAGTATAACAAATGATGAATTTTTCAATATGCCGTGCTTTGTGAATTAGGACAGCAGTAATTAAGGACATTTTTTGTTTATATATTTTTTAAATAATAGACCAATAAATATTCAGTAAAAAACGAAACATATAAATAACTAAGTAAATAGTATATCTAAAAAACAATAAAACAAACTCCAAAATTAAAATTCTTAAGAGTTCTTAAGTGTTGAAGGTGTTGCAGTGGCGTACCCAGAGAATTTTTCATGTTGGGTCAATGAAACTTATTTTTAAAATATTGATATACCAACCAGAATCACTAAAAACTATACCTAACCTTAAAATAATGACCAGATATTTTTTAGGCAATAATTCTTTTTTTAATATTTTACTGATCAACAAACTCATACTTTCTCATGGTATCCTCCCCTTGACTATACCAGTGTTCTGTATGATATGTTATTTTTTTAAACTCCGTGGAAATGTTGCCACCACATCTCCAACATCACTAGAAGGCCGTTTCTACACTTTTTGAGTGGAAGTGGAGAACTTCGCTTAATACCTTTAAGTATCCGCGTATGTTGCGTGGAATTCTACACTTCCACAATGGACACTTAAGATAGCAAAATAGAGAAATTTTTTTTATAAAAACCTAAATGAATCTTATATCGTAATTATTAATTTCTGCCATAATTATCTTACCAAAATTATCTGTGAAATATTCACCTTTCTACATTCAGGTCAATATTTCCTTGTCATTTCGAAATGAGAAAAGTGAACACGTTTCCAATGACGTCACATTCATTACACTTTTCAGAAGTTTTTGAATTTTTTTTTATTTGTATCAACTATCAAGGCAACATTAGCATTCAGAAAATATAATTTGTATAAGGATCTTCTTGCAATGTGACAAGATTAGCAATAATTTTTAAAGGAGTAACTTTAGATCAACGAACTGTTTTTATTTTCGTACATTATAGTGCATTTTTGCATTCAAATCAGGCTAAATTAAGAATTTTATTATTGAGTTATTTAAATTTAATTTTTAGTTATTCGCCTTAGAAATTGTTTTATTTGTTTAGAAATGGTTTTTATTATTTATTAATACTTATTGAAAGATTGACACTTGTTGTACATTATAAAAGTCATTCCAGGTTAAAAGAAAATTACACCAAACGTTGTAAATGAAAATCATTTGTTTTCGTTATGAGTTCCTTTTCCGAAGAGGGAAGAAATCAGAAAATTCATCCTGTCAAGCATTCTAACACATGTGACTGGCAGCACCTTGAATCCACCTTTTGTATTCAATCTTTTATTAATTTCTGATATTAAACATGGGGGAGTTCATTTATCATTCCGTGGAAGTTGTGTAACTTGGAAAGGATCCTTAGAAACAATAGACAGTCAGATGCAGACGTACAGCGTACCTTCCACCGATGATGTAGTGGGGTGCGTACAGCATGAATTTCTGGGGCTGTTGGTGCAAGCATTCTGAAAAAAATGTTAGTTTTCCAAGAGGTAATAAATTCTGGCATCAGTGATAAACCGGTAACGTCCTGCGCTCGCCATATCTATCAAATTCTACTAGGAACTAGAACTGGGCTTTGGATCCTGTCAGCCACCGCTCTTTACTCTATCTCAATTTTGGCTTTGTTGCACTACCATAAATTTCACGTGAATTTGTGACCTTTGCTCCCGCGAAATGTTCATCTATCCTTTCGCATAAATAAGCTGGATTTGGAGCCATCACACATTCGGGTATGCAGACAAAAGTGCACGTTTCTTTTCGTGTATTGGTAACTTTGTTTTGAGCTCAAAATTTATGTTTGCATAAAATTTGACTTAAGAGGAGGATACACCTAAAAATTTTTCCGAGTTGAAAACTACTACAAACAAGTCAAACCACACAATCGCAGGTCCCTTTTGCTTGTGTGTGTTGCGACGGCATTTTTGTTCTCTGCTCTCTGCAGTTCACGGGCACGCAAAAAATATCGATTTTGCGATGGACTTCGCCTTGCAGGTGGCTTCTGCTGTTTCTTTACTACTTGGTTTTCTTGCGCATCTCGGCCAGTACTTGGCGCTTGCGGAAAAAAATGATTCTACGGGAAGGGCGAAGTAGGGAACGGGGCAGGTCTTTCGTTTATAGTTTTGGGTACATTTCATTCTTGAGTGAATTTTACGATTGCGATTTGTAAATGCCCGATAAGAAATTTTGTTGGATGAATTTGTTTTCTTTTAGTTTGACTTTTCTAGACATTTTATAGTTTAGATTATTATAAAAAATAGTTTCATTTTGAAGTAATATACCTATTACGGAATTTTTATATATTAATTATTGATAAAATCATCCTTTTCTCAATCTAAGAGGGACATATTTTTGCATTTTAGCTGCATTCTGTGCTTCTACTTATGAAACATTGTGATTTAATTAATATATACAATTGACCAAATAAAAGTATGATTTTTTAAAGATTATTAATTAAGAGTTATTTTATCAACTTAGTGGAATAGAATTAAAGAGACTGAGAGAGGTGGCGCTATTAATTGACATACGTGCTGATTCGGAGGTAAAAAATAAAGAAATCATTACATAACCTACTCATTTGGCATTTCAATAATTTATTGATTTGCCTATTGACCCTAAATTCATGAACATATAATTCTTTTTTTTTGTCTTTATTATTTCTTGGCATTGGATACATTTGCTCAAAAATAATACACCCTATATACCCTACAACTAGAGTATAAAAAAATTCAAACTAAAAGAAACAAACCCATGAAAACAAAATTTCTTTTCAGGCATTCAAAAATCAAAATCATAAAATTTATACAAGAATGAATTTTACCGAAAAGGCGAAAACTAGCAACGAAAGATCTGCCCCGTCCTCTACTTCCTTCTCCAAAGTATCATGAAGTTGCATATTATAATATAGCATGAAAACTGAATACGGATTAGTACATAGATACATGTACCTAATTATTTTATATTTAGTACGTGTGTTTACATTAAAGTATTTTTTTTCTTTAGTTGTTTTTCAGTCTTATCTACCTACGTACAAAATTATCCAAATTATTATAATATTGTATACAACTTGCATTTTTACAGACAAGTTGCATATTAAATTGGTACTAGAAAGTAGAAATTCATAAAAGCAAGCCAAACTCCTTTTCTCGAACATGCGAAATTCTAAAGTCAAGAATGAAAGTTTTCTAACGAAATGTATTCGCTGTGTACGTCACCCCCCGTCCTAAAAAACGTAAATTTACAATCCATTGCAAAATACGAATTCCAATGAGAAATCGTTTTGCCCCTTTATCTACCCTCCCCGTTCCCAAATGTGTCAAGTGGCTAAATTGCCCGAACAAGAAAAATGCGCGTAAGCAAAAATCCACTTTTCTGTACATTGCATCCCACTAGCCATCCTGAAATCTTACACCGCCGCAGCGCAGCCTCTAAGTGCTTGTTTTTTGCATGGTCTACCTACGTCACTCGCAGCGTCGCCGAAATTTCTCTCAGAGGAATCGTGTACATGAACGGCACGCTCATATGATACACAAAGTGTTTGAGTGTATATGTTGTCAACAAATTGTTGGTCAAAAAGTGTGAAATTTTGCCTATTCTTAGGCGTTTACAATTAAATTCTCTGAATTTTACATCAAAATATCGCTAATATTATGCACTTCTTTATTGAAAAAAGTTAAAAAAATAAAAGAAATGACATTTCTCTGTATATGAATGACGGAAAATCTGAAAAAATCCGTCCAAAAATAGAGGAAAATGCATTTAAAAAATTCAAGAAACTACTCTTAGAAAAATGTCCTTTATGAAAAATCTAGGACCTTGTTTAAAAATCCCCCTATTCACATCAAATGCGAACCTTCAATCTATCAACTGAAGTATATTTCATTGGAATCCCTTCAGAAATAAACGAGTTATCTGGTATCAACTTTTACCAAATTCGCCAAATTTAGCAAAACCACTTTTTTAAAACTGCTATAAAAAAAAATCTAGGACCTTGTTTAAAAATCGCTCTATTCACATCAAATGCGAACCTTCAATCTATCAAATGATGTATCTTTCATTGAAATCCATTGAGAAATAAAGGAGTTATCTGGTATCAACTTTGGTCAATTTCGCGATTTAGGTGTATCCTCCTCTTAATAGCATACCCAAATGTACAGTGAAACGTTGTTGCTTGGTGCAAAAATTGCCGAAATAAACTGGCAATACTGGCCTGACTCTTTTTCCATCGAATAAATTTTCACGAGGATGCAAAAATAAATTTTTCGAGGACAAGCGTTGAAGGTTTTTATTGAACCTCAACTAGGATGACGATAATTGCAGGAAGGTTTGCATTTTTACAGATGGGCGATAAATTCTAAAAGCTGCACAGAGGTACAGCCGGAAAACATTTCTTCACTGGTTTGCAAGAGGATGAGGGGGGAGGGAGCAGGTTTCTCGCACATCACTCTAAGCAGTATGTATGTTTCAGTAGTGCAATTGTTTCTTCATCACTAATGTCTTATATGAAAAAATTATATTAAAAAGCAGGGCTTCTCAAATCGATATGAAAAATTAGAATCTAGTACCTCCATTTTTGACCGGGTAGTGTCTCTACAGCCTCCCGGGGAGATGTAACTTTCTTACCCAAAATAACGGAAATTAAAAAAAATTTAATAAGCATCAATTGAAATTCTGTATATTAACTTATTTTTAGACATTTAAATTGCATGCCCTCGCCCCACCCACCGTTCTCGAGATGTCTACGTTTAAAATTCATTTCAATTCATACTTGTTGCACTAAAACATTCCTCCTATTATTAGGCAATGAAAAATTATTGAAATCAATTTTTATAAATATTAATCCCTCCAATTAACTATAATTTCAATAAACTTTTATTGATTTAGGTTGTTTAAAACACTTTATGTTACACTGTCTTTAATGAAATTTTTTGAATCGTAATGATTCATGACGCAGTGTTAGCCAGTTTTAAATTTAACGCCTAAGTAGTCAGTTGCAGTATTTGGGGGCTTTTTAAAGGCATCATATATCTCGCGAATGGGGGATGAGAGTACCCAATTTATTAAACAAATCGTATTAAGTATTAACATAAAATATGCTCTTTTGATTGATACTTATTCGAAATTTTTTTGAATTTCCGTTAGGTGTGTGTTTCTTGGTTAGAACTTAGAAGTCGAATGGAGAGCAATAATTTATTTCTATTATATAGCTCGACTACTCTCTATATTGTTTTCAGGCCATAACGAGAGGTGCGCACATAATTTTGAACCGGAATGTACTTTGTCTACAAAATTCAAACCCCATATTTTCTCAGGTGAATAACTTTTCAAGTAATCCCGTTAGTTTTGAAAAAACAGATTAAATTAAGTAAATTAGTATTGAACCAAAACTTTGCGATATTATTCTGCTTTTCTTTATGTAAATAGTAATTGCCAATTTATGAAATTGAATACATGAGCATTGAGCATCTCTTGGTCCTTGTAAAAGTTGCGAAACTTTTCGAGTGTAAGTGCATCACGAATGTGGGTGACTGCATCGCTTTTCGGGGCCAATAGACGCTGCTTTTGCAATGCATTTGCACCAAATGAAAGTTCTAAAGCAATAACAGTGGAAACCCGTTTTTCTAGAATTACCTATCAAACCTTGAAAAGTTTTCCATTTATTGCGCATTTAAGGCTCATTTTTGCCCCAGATACATGCAATATCTGCGAAACTCACAGATCCCCGAACATACATTCGTACACAATGTATGTAACCGCCCTTTGTATTTCCTCAGAATTTTCAATTAAAGTGCACTCCTGCCAGTATAACCTCTTGAGTCCTGCTCTCGATCCCATCCTTGGCCACATATCACATTTCACATAACCGCAGAAACCATTTCTATTTCGCTCCCAATCTTCGTGTGGTGCACTGTATTAGTCTGCGTTTCTAGTGACGTACAGCCGTGGAAAAGTGATTTTCATTGTTCGCATGACCTGAAATAAATTTTCCAGTAAATCACAAAGCCATGCCTCGTTCGCCGTAGTCATAACTCTTACCAGAATATTGTAACTTATGTACGTCTAAGGATACTTCTCAAAAACCTTTAAAGGTTTATATCTGTTGCAGCTCGCTGTGTTGGGGCAAGGAGTTCACATCTTGGAATAAAATCAATTAATCAAGCACACGTTTAACTGCGACGTACGGAGCCTTAGCCCAGATCCGCCTTCATTTATTCCAGTCCAATTTCACTTCCCAACAGGACTCAGACGTGGCACAAATGAAATATTGCGCTGACGACGTGAATATGAAGGCAAATGCCTAAGAACTGTGTCGACTTTTCACTGTGCACATGTTGCTCTACATTCATTTGCACGTCGCTACGTGGGGACATCAGCATCTTGGCCATATCTTGGCCATCGACCCGTTCACCCTTCCAGGGAATCTTATTCAATCAACGTTCTCAACCTTTTACCCTTCGTGGATGGGGAGGGGGGGATGGTGATACTAGAAGCCTCTGGGACAGAAGGTGGTCCATCCAGGGCCGTGGTGTGAAATGTAAAGTGGAAAAGATTCCATCTCAGTTGGACATTGATAAAACGCTCTTTAAACGGACCCCGAAAGCTTTAACTCAAACAAAGTCTCCCACGGGAGGGGGGAGGTCAATATGGCAGCGTATAACTTTGTCTACGTCTGAGAGGATGTCCAGTGGTCATCTCGTATCAGTGGAACGGTAAAAGCTTTTTATTTTCATTATGAGTATGAGAGTAAACAAGGGTGGTGTAGGATTTATACAAGGTAAATATACTATACCCGAACGGTAATAAGTGGTTGGCTGGAGCGGGAAGAAATTGCTTCTATGGGGATGAAGGACCAAAGATGATATCCCCCTACCCGAAGCAGGTGAAAGCTATCCACTTTTACCGTGCTCCACAACTGACCAAAGGTCCAAGGAGTCACAAGGAGTCAAGCGAAGATTATTTCAACCCCAAACTAAAAACACACTTCCTTTAAGTATTATTTCTGTGAAAAACGATCATAAAAAAGTTGGGAACATAACTGTAAAATTCGTTCATTAAAGTAATACTCGAATTGGCCATGAAAATATAGGATTCCCGTGATGTGTATTTATTGTACAATTCCATTAACTTTTATCTTTTGTCATTAGTTAAAGTAATATTACTAAATTGGTCTCAGTTCTGATTTCAATATAGTACCTACCGGTTTGGATAGGAGTATAGTTGTAAATTAAAATAGTAAGACAAAGAAACGATAAATAACAATTATGGAAATTCAAACACGAAAGAAATTTGTTCCAAATATACATAATACAAATATTTGTAACACAATACAAAAAAGGATAATGCAAACGGGTAATAAAATTCAAGTATTAGTTTAGTGGTTATTGTTCCGCATGTGTTTGAATTATAATTTGAAACAGAAAAATTCAAAATAGTATCGGCATAACTTAGCTTATTGCTTATATGGCAACCCCAATCCTGTTGACGAGTTGCCATATTTCCCTAATCTTCAAGCATCAAAATTTCTTTTCATGTACTAATAATGGATGTATTTTTAGTATTTTTTAATACCCAGTTCTCTCAACATTACAAGCAGTGGATTAAAAGTAATGTTCCTTACATCTACAACATAGAAAATAGTTAAAGCAGTTATTCGTCGCAAGAATATGACAACGTTCATTTATTTAAGAATCAGGTTGCTTATTGTACATTACTAAGTTATGAATAAAATTCTGCGCCTTTCAAGGACTGTGTTATGAAAACAATTTGATATAACTTGGAAGCTGTTTTATTTATAAATAAACTGTATTGTAATGCATTTAATCTGTCCTTAAATTTACTGTGGCTATCATTTTGTTAATATGAAAACATGTTTAACTGATATGTTGCTTTCAAACCAAACTGATGTATTTTAGAAATAGATTAAATAAATAAATCTTTTATTATTATGATGTCACTGATCTATATGAAAACAAATATGGAGAGGAAATATGATATGAGGGTAAATTAAAATTTCATCGTTATAGTTACAAGACGTTGATTACATTATAATTTCATTATTGTTTTTTGAAACGCTAAAAATTATCAGTATTTAAAATGTAAGCACCTATCTACTTTATATTTACATATGTTGTTAAACTGTTTTTTTTTTCTTGAATTAGTGTTTAAATTTTTTATTATTTTCAATATTATTTTTATTTTTTAGTACAAACAGTTTAGTATGTGTACAATTTTACAATTTTAGAAGCTTCAAAGGCGTTGTAAAGTATTTTATATTAAAAATGTATAAATATAATTAACTTTTCAATGAGAAATCAAAATTGCAATTTAAATTAATTAATTGGACTAGAATTCGTGTTTTTTTATGCGAAATAATTTATTGATAGATCTCAATAATGTCATAAGGAATCCGAAAGAAAAATTCCACCACATTAAATTCTTAAAGCTGATTCACATCACTTTTTTGCAGTCTTGAAGGAGAGAAATTTTGTACACAAAAGTTTTTTATGTAATCATTAAGAGTGCGGTAAAAAAGATTTTTTATGGGAGACAGTAAAATATAATATAAACATTCATGTTAAACGGACTTCTTGCAAAACCAGGAAAAATACCATTTAAGTGATTAACCTTTGCATGCAAAAATACAGGATGAGTCAAATAATAATAAATAAATAAATAAAATATATATGCTGTCGTTGTAAAAAAAATTACAAATAATTTTGAATGATAAGAATGAATTTATTTTTTTCTTAATTTGGCAATATTTTCCATCCTAAACCACAAAAATGAAAAAATAGATAATTTTTATTCAAATTTTTTTGATCTTTTTTGAAATTTTTATTATACAGCCTCGCATGTTTAGGTATATAATAAAATTTAAATATTGGTGCATTTATTATGAACTAAATTGACTTTTTCCTCTACTACTGTCATCATGGCTAATAGAATTATTTCTACATCCCCTAAATATTGACATTTTATTTTTACTAAACCATATTGATAAAGTTCGGATGTGTTTATTCTATATAGAAAAATTGTACCCAAGGGAATAAAATAATTCTTATTGGGGAATTCGAATTTGTTTCGCTTTATTTGTTTTGACTAATTTTAAAATTATTTCAATATGTGTACCGTATATACAGTGTTTCAGTTTTCCCTCTTTTCTTGTTCCTTTTATAATTTCAATACAAACAAATACCTTACTTAAAGACTGAGTTTTTTTTCTTTTAATCAGATTTAATTTTTCGAAACTCAATTTTGTAAATCTTATTTTAATGAAATTTTATAAACAGTAAAGAAATTGAAAAACGCTCTCAGATCAAGTAGGAATTTCATCTGGAATTGAAAAGTGTAGTAATATGTAAAAGTTCCAAGTCCTTGACTCAATACGAACCAATGTTTAAAACGTATTTTATTTTTATTTTTTTTTCGTCAGTCCCATTTTTCAAACGCCACGGCGCCCTACTCTTGCAACATCGGACAAAAACCAAAAACAATTGTGTGAATTATTTCAATTAAACTGTTCCACATTCCTCGGCAAGAAGTTCTTATCTTGAAATATATTTATATTTAATATTTAAATGCCCCAGGAATTGTCTGCAACTTTAAGGCGAATTCTAGGTCACAGCGCTTAGGCTCCATCTTCGATTTAAGGGGGTAAACTTTAAAGGTCCGACGT
Source organism: Leptogaster cylindrica (assembly GCA_963082835.1). Lineage (NCBI taxonomy): Eukaryota > Metazoa > Arthropoda > Insecta > Diptera > Asilidae > Leptogaster > Leptogaster cylindrica. The sequence continues at coordinate 35,729,230 of OY720106.1, forward strand.
CATCGGAAGCAATTCATCATAGAGAAAGCGCTGGAAAACATTTATTTGCTTCGTCGTTGTGAATGTTATGTAAAAACCTGCTACGAAAAAAAGTCATTAAAAGCAAACGTCACACCTTCAGAATGTTCAACCATTGGCTGAAATAAATCAAATGTAATACCTGAATGGGTGGAGCCCCACCCACCTATCAAAACTAAGGTGCGCGGACGTCAGCACAAAATTTCTCGTGGTACACACTGAAAACTTAGGACAGCGTCGGGCTCCCAGTGTATTGGGTAAACTTTAAAGCTCTTATATACAATTTCTTCAGCAGGTAGATTGGCTGATCTTTAAACCATGCGCACATACCTGGTCTTAGATTATTTCGCATAGGTCTTCCAAGGTAGCGGTAGGTGGTAACGACGTCTAAGAGGCTCCTGTTTTCGTGTGCATGTGAAACGCCAACACGAATGCCCGAAGGATTGGTCTTGTAAATTGCACGGGACTCAGCTCTTCTAATGAAAAAAGTTTCGCTCTCGGGCTTTCCATTGCCACCTCAGACTCACCTCAGGGCTCCTATAATTTTCTTTCACTAATTTGTCGGGGAGCGACGCGCTTCCACCCCCGTCGGTCGGTCGGTGGCGCCAACATTAATGTACGACTTGAATTCCAATGAGATCGCCAACAAGAAATTATCTGCGAGCGAAGTTCTGCAAAAAGAGCTCCTACCGCTGTGTGAGTGTAAATCAGCTACACAGGAAAATTTACAATAAAAAAAAAAAACAGAAAAACATGAAGGCAAACGAAACTCCTGAAGGAAGGCGCAACAAGACTAAAAACATAGAAAGCTCCTTATTTTCCCATGGACCCAAGTGCCTCACCGCGAACTTTATTGTCTGTTGACTTTCCGTCGTCGTTGGTGTTGGTGGATACCTGAGCCCCACACAACTGCACCCAAAGGTGCCATGTAGTGATGGGAGTTCTCAGCTCACCGGTGGGAAAACGGGGAAAACCCAAAACTCTGTTCCACTACAAGTGCGTTCAGGCTTGCTACTGTATGCGAACAGTTGGATTTCCCCTTCGAGCGAAGCATTTCCCTCAGAGTCAGAGGTTTTCCCGCGTGGAAGTCCCACACAGATCCCCAACTCTGGCTGGTACAGCTCGGATGATGGCTCCGGGATGAAGGACGAAAATAGCACTTGCCCACAGTACTCACACGACATCTGGCCGTCAATAGTCTCAGCTGAGACAAGAGTGCAGTGTTTCAGATTGTGTCTAGTGTTTTGGTCCAGTTGGCGTGATTTATGCCAGTAATTAACGCAGTTAGATCTTGTAAACGTGGTTGAGAGCACTTACCTGATGTCCGCCGTGTGTTTAAAAAAAGGCTGCTTTATGAGTTGCTAACTTCCTCAAAACTTTATCCAGCGGTTCTGATGCTCTTCAAAATGCACATTTTGCGAACACAAAGTTTGGCGGTGCTGAAAATAGAGCAATAAATAATTCATCATATTTAGACAACCGAAAATTCATGAATGAAAGCTGTCCGAACCGTATCCGAGCGACAAAATCGTCCGCCCACCTGTTTGGGCGGTTATTTATCTAAAAGTTGTTTTAAGACAATAATTATGAAAAGCTGTCTGCTAGTGAAAATGAAATAAATCTTCATTAATTCCTCTTATTTTGCCGTGTGATCACTACACTCCTCACCGGAGGTGTTGAATAATTTTTTTGTTTGTTTTGTTTTCATAACAAAATGTTTGATATCGCAACAAATATAAATAAAAAATAGAATTTTCTGAATACCCCATAAAATTAGCCAGTGTCAGCTTTTCATTGGAAAATGTAGTCACTTTTTTTCAAAATTTATTTGCGTTTTTCACGTTCCTTACACAATTGGTGTGTGCAGTGTTCCGGCATTTTGAGCCGGATGTTGCTCAATTTTAAGCATCCTCACAACGAAAATTCAATAATTTAATATGTTGAACATTTTCCACAACTTTTGACAGTAAATTTAATATATTTTACCTGTAGGATTAATTTAATGTGCACGCTTGCTTAACTTGATAAAAAAAAACTTAATCATACGGTCCAAGGAAGTGTAAAAGATTTTATTTTATTCATGCGTCAATCTTTTATTGCTACGAAGTCGTTAATTGTTTTGTATCCGATCATGGCTTTATAAGTAAAATTGTAAGATATTTTTCCAGGAACTATTGCAAATAATATTCAACTTATTTCCATATCACTGAAATGTAATGTTAACTCAATTGATTCTTTCAATTTTCTGTTTGTGGAAAGAACAATAGCGCTGCAGGATGTTCTGAAAGAAGGATAAATTACGTTGAATTCCTCAATTCACTTTTTTCGTTTGTTGCTTTTGAAAATTTATATAGAAAAGTCCATTAAAATACTATCTTCAATATTTATTGATTTGTTCTTTAAGATTTGAAAACGATAAATCTTCAAATGCTTAACAAAAATTCTCTAGATTGAGAAAAAGCAGATCACGAGTTTTTAACTATACGTATAGTAAATTTGTTTGTTTTATACTTCTTTTTTCATAATAAGAGCTGAACAATTAAAAAAAGGATTCTATACAAGATTAATAAAATAAAATTGGAAATGTAATTAGAAAATTAATTATTTGTAAAACAAAATAGTTGAAATTTTTGCAGACCCATTTTTTGCAAAGTAATAGTTTATTCAATTGAACGAATATTGTTATACAAAGTTGCTTTGGATCATAATTATTTATTTCTTTTTTAGCTGAGTTGATTCTTGTGGGCGTTGCACCTGAGCTCTTGTTACAGACACTCGCTTAAGCTGAGGTTAGCACTCTCAAACCTCCATTCCTGTTTAAAAAGGATCTTGGTCAGATCTTTTTGTTATTTTCTAATTTTAGAAAATAATCTATAATTAATTTCTTCAGCTGCAGAAATGGCCAAAATCTAATCACAAAAAAATTATAGCAACCAATTATAATAGATTTGTTAGCAAGTTTGAAGTTACCCCTTTTAGTTGTTTTACATTTCCCAAGCACCCTGTTACTGTTAAAATATAATTCATTTAGGATCTTCCAAGATATAATTTATACAAACAGCGGAAAAACAACCTGCGATCACCGAAATCACATGTAATCGTTGAATTTAAGTCGCAGAAAAGTTGTCGTGCTCACGCATGTTTACGAGGGGGGCGCAGAATTTGGACGTATATTATCTCCCAACAAAACCACGCACCCTGTGCATAATAAAATTCGAAAAATATCTGCGGCACTGAGAATGTTTGACAGAACATGAGTTTACGAGCCCATCATCGCTGCTGGCCGCGAATTATTGCGCGGCATATGAACCACCTGACTCCCATCGATCAGGGATCATTTCCTCCCAGGTTGAAAGGTATTCTTGGAAAATTCATTTCAAGTCGTTTTTATTATTTTCAGTTTATGCCCAGCTCGAATTTTATCGCAGTCGCTAAATTAAAAATCACCTCACCTACCCACAGAACCTCTGCGGAAATAACTTCAAATGCCTGCCACGAGACGCGGGGGCGAGTGGTCCACGGGCCGGAAACGCAGCAACGTGTTCAATTATCACTCACCTCAACGCAACGCATCCAGCACTGGAGAAAGGGCACCGGGAGACCAGGGCATCCCAGCTGCAGCTGCCAGGAGCCGTGTGCTAAGTATCTGGAAGTGTTCCAAAAAATTTTGACTCGAAGATATGATGAACAGCCGCCCCACGTAAGGGTGCAGGGCGCCCCTTTTCTTGGCCGTTGTGCCGCTCCCAGTGACTTTTCCTAAATGTGACCCGCCGGGAATGAGTTCCATTTGCAGGATTGCACTAGTCGCACTTGCCCACCTTAATTGCGACAGTAATGCAACGCGCCGCAATCAGAACCGGCCAGCGGGGAATTGCATTAAAATGCACTCGTAACTCAGTTTTATGGGTGGCTATTATGTGATACCGTGAAATGGGTTCCCGATAAATTCCTACCTGTAAATTTGGAGCCCTCAATGAAAAATGAATTTTAAATGTTTGTCATTGGCGGCATTTGCTGCCGTTAATGATGTTAATGGGCACTTACCTCCGCACACCGCCAGTTGCATTCGGATCGTTGGCTGCGGTTCGTCGTGGAGGCCGGCACGCCACATTGCATCGGAATGCATCTGGGGTATTGATTTTATGACATCAATTTTCCATGGAGTTTGAACCAGTGCAAGTCTCTCCAAGATTGGTTGCTTTTGCTGCAATTAATTAGGTGGGCTTTTCGCCTGCAGTTCAGTTGCATTCGAAACAGTAAACAGACTGAGCTAACGGCACCGTGCAGTTCATTGGTAAACAACGCAATTGCCGGTGATTAAATTTCGCTGGATCACCCGCCTGCGCGCGAACTGCAAAGTATGCCAGAGGTACGCCTCAATTAGCAAAATTTCTCTGGTTTTGTTGTGACTGCGATTCCCACAAACTACGGCCGGACGTGCCTCTCCCCGTGTCCTTGGAGCCGAGCTCGCCTGAGGAGCGCAGCTCTACCTGGCCCCGAAGATGATGCAGAATTAACACTAAGCGGCAAATCATTTGAGTTACATTGTAGGTGGAGCTCTCCGGCCAGAACGACTTCCATTTCGTTCTGAAATTAGCCGAGGGAATAAACTTCTTGGAGGAGCCATAAACCGGGAATTATGCGAGCGCTTCAAATTGCACGTTCGTCGAGAGTATGGAGCGTTTCCTGCAAAATGGGGAATTGGAGCAATTAATTTCACTACAAAATTTTTGTTTACAAATGAATCGGTTTACGTTTCGATTGCTGTAAATAAATTATCTTTTGTAAATAAATTATTAATAATGAATATACCTATGCATCTAAGGAAACTGATATTGTATATTTCTGTGTTGATATTGTATTAATTTTTTGCACAGAAAATCAACTTTAAAAAGTAAAAGTATTATTGTTTATAATATAATTGTGAGTATTATAGTACATTAAGCCGTTGTTTCTTTTCATTTTAACAGCAGCGCCTGCTTCAAATTGTTACTTAAAATGTATTAAAACCCTGGTTATTATTCCACTACATAAATAGATTTAAGTTAGTAGATAAACAAAGGAAAACTGCAAGAATAACGGTTCTTCAATTAAAATGTAATTTTCTACAATGAAACTTTGAAAAGTCTTCCGGGAACTACATTTACAGAGTATTCGCTGGTCTCTGGTATATTTTCGAGTATTCTAGAAATCTCACGTTGCCTCGATTTAATCTAATTGCGTTTTATAGCGAAATACGCGTAACTTGATTAATTTATGTTTATTTGCACATATTCTTCCTTAAGCCGTTCGAAATCGAATTTGACGACTACAAACTGTATTGAACCGTTTCGAATGCATTCAATTGTGCGCTCAAAATGCGCAAATGACACGATGATCTTACGGCCCGCGACACTAATGGCCATCAATTATTTTTTAAATACGCCGACCCAGAATTCAAACAATACTCATTTACGTGCAGATGTCCAAGTGAAGACTGCATCTATTTCTGCCGGGAGTACGCTCAGTTTTGCGCTTGGAAAGATCAAACCAGAAAAGTGCCAAAAACGCAAACAAATGTTGTAGTTGGAGCCAAATGGACTTTTAGCGGATGCGCGTTTGTCAATGGGAGCAATAAATCGTTTACGGCCAATTCACCTTCTGGCAAAACACAAGGAAAATCAACGTCGTGGACGGATGCAATCACAACAGGAGGCGAACTGAACGCACCGCAGTTTGCTATTTTCCTTTCAATATTTTTTGTGTGTACAGAAGCCGAAAGATTTTAATAATTCTAAAATAATTTGCAACAGTGTTATTGGTTGAGTTATGTTTCCAGTTCGATTGAATTCTTTTGGTATAGTTGATTTTTTTAAATAAACTAGATTTTATAGCATAATCTTTTGGGTCAGACAGAAGCAAAAATGAAGTGAAGTAAGTGAAGAAGACTTAATTGTAATTTCTTCCCTGTCATAAAGGTTACGAGTCCGAACAAAGAGTGCGCCAAGAGTGGTTTAAAAAGTAGTGCAATATTTATAAGAGAGTGAACATGTTTGAGTTTTAGCGATGTTTCTTCTATTTGTTTTAATCCACTGTAATTTAGATCATGCAGCAAACGTGTGAAACCGACGCAAGTAACAATCCCAACAGAATCTCATAAGTGCTGCATTTTCGCAGCGGTTTGCTTTAGCCGTGCGAGATTTTCCGCTTCTCCCCCGATCTTGAGAAGGGACGTTGAGAAATCCGTGCACATTATCGCGTCCGAAAGTGAGGTGCGAATCGCCGGCATTTAACGTGCCCCATTAGAAAAATCACTCGCAGGCGTTTGATGCGCCAACACTAAGTGGCGACATTAGTCTAAGTATGTCAGTAATTTTGAGCACGTGAAAACGGCGACGTTGCGCTGCGGAAGCACCAAATGCAGCACCTCTCAGGTGACGGACAGTTCGGCCGTTGACGGGCTCCGTCAGCGTAGCGACGTGACAGGATAAGGTGGGGGCCACCCTGCTGCTGCCATGATCCCTTAGCGCGCGCGGCGAATTCGTAAATCGAGATCGACTCGCGGGCGGACACTGCGCCTCCCAATCCCCACGGCCAATTTCGCTTGATGGTCAAGTGAGAGTTGATTGCTGTAATGATGGGGCGCCGCCGTTGTGTGCCCATCTTTCAGCGAGGATCTCTAATAAAAGCCGAAATCAGATTCTGACTCGTTTTATGGGCGTTATAAAAACAAGTGTTTGGGCGATCGTCTTGTAAACAAATCGAAGATGTCTGCTTTCCTCAGCGCGGATGGCAGAAGTCTCAAGCCCCAGTCGAAACTCGCAATGAATATCTAGCACAAGGTGTGAAAAAATTTAGTTTATTAATAAATCGTATTTTTAGACTTTGAAGGAATTTAAAATGGAGATCACAGAATGCTGAAATATTTATTGGTTCAGGGGTCGCCTTAAGTGGACTCCCAGGGTGAAGCACCTGTTTTGGACAGTGCAAGACAAAGTCAAGGGACGAAGACCTCCCACATTAACTTTGCAATTCCCATTCAAAATTTATTTCGTTTCAGTTTTGAATTGGTTTTAAGAAGTAGCTACTCTTTTTGTTTCAATATTTAAGGATGGAAAGGCTTTCAAAACGAATGTGTTTAACAACAAACCGATGACTTAAAAGGATTAAAAGGTATTTAGTTGCATTAATTCATTTTGTACGAACTTCAGCTCTACAGCTCTGATCAAAATACGCAAAGTCTGTGGAATGTAATTACCCTGCCTTCCGACAGTCACCTGCGTGTCCCTAAAGATGTCACCGTGAATCCTTGTTTGAGGATAATTACAAAAACTAGAATCAACCATTAATCAATTTTCATTTATCCACGCTCGCAGTAAGTCCAATTAAGACGAGTAAACAACTCAGCAGGACCCCTTCAAGCGAGTTGAGTGATCGAATTCCCATTTAACGTCATTTAACAATCCGCAGCATGTCGCTTCCCTTCCTGGAGGCTGAAGGTTAAACAAGTGAATGCATAAAGTGCTCAATCAAACACGGATATCTCATATTCCTCCTTGAGCATTAATTTCGCCCACACCTTCCACAGCGCAGAGAGTGCAGTGTCCAACCTGAATTTGAATGTAAAAAAGCAAACACTACCGTTTTATTGTTTGCGAACAGAGACACCATCATAATCCCCCTTGGAAAAAGACCATCTGGATAAAACCCCGATAGATTACTAAAATTTCATGCGATGAGCTGAAGCGAGCACGGGGAATATTCAGAGATCCTGCGACAGGCATCGTTGACACTTGATTTGATTATTGGTGAAATAAAATCGATTTCTCCTTTGACGAAGTTTAATGACGTTAAACGTCTTCAGCGATTTCGCAGTGGCAAATAAAAGGTGGATTCGCTGTACGTAATTTCATTCTGGGTAATTTATTTCCAGAGGATCTATTTACCTACGTTGAAAATATTTCGTACGAGAAAATAACACAAGCCATTTTGTGAGGTAGCATAAATCCAATATTGATCAAGGAAAATACTGGGAATTTGGCTTAAACACTCCTCAGTGCAAATCCTTTTAAAGCGTCTGAAATTAAGGTATTTGTTTTTTGTTATTCTCGAAAGATCCGCTGAAGAGAAGGATACGAGTGATTGTAATGGTCCTAGCGAAAATAGGTTAACTTAAAATAACTGTAATAAAATAACCCAAAAGTCTGTTGATTTTTGATTGTTAAGAATTTGTTTTATACTGGAATTGAAATGTTGATTATTAGGTATTCTTAAGCTATAATATAATTATAATTATATGTAGGTATTAAAGCAAAAGTGAATAATTACATAAAATAATTACCCAATTTACTAGTGCAAAGCACTTATTGAATTTGCCTTTTGATATCCTAGAACAAGAACATATTTATTGTTGTAAAAGTTTCTGATTTCTTTTTATAAAAAAAAGCAAAATTGTAAATATCTTCTAAGATATTTTATGTATTTTAATTCAAATTTTCATTAATTTGCTTTTGCTATGCCATACCTTTAATAAAAAAAATTAATTATCTGCTTCTTTCTTCATTAGTATTTAACCATATTATACAGTCGACAAATTGTTGTACATATATATTTGCAACATTTCATGAAAAAGTTTATGGATTTACGAAATTTACTAGAAATTTCCTATACTTTCTCCAAAAACTTATGAGATTCCCGTTTGGCTCCTGCAGGACATCATCAAGAGCATGTTAAAAACCGCATCCAATAAAATGTACACAAACTCCTTGGTAAAATGAGCTCCTTTTCGATAACTTAATTTTAAACAAAGGTGCAAGCAGTGTGTATTGTGTAACGTCACGTTTAATTTGAACAATTTAGCGGGTGGCTTATTGCAACAATCCTAATTTCCAATACTTGATCGTGACATAGTTGCCAACTACACACTTGAAAAACTCAATTAAACACTCGAAGAAAACCATCGATTCGCCCAAATTGGATCAATTCGCTCCAGCTCAACTCCAAACCGAAAGCGATTCATTCGAAATAGGAACAGACAGACAATTGCTGGTGCTGGAAAGGATAGGTGCACTCGAATGTTGAACAGGCCCAGGATGTACGCCTCCATTGCGGAAATCCTAAAAGGTAGACATCAGCACCAGATGTATTCCTCCTAATTCCCTTTGCATTCACCTCTGGCCAAAGCGGCCAAACGGAACAAGTCCTCTGGCATGGCCGGGGAAAAACAATTGGAAATTCCCGAAATAAAATGCTAACTTGAAGAAACTGCTACGTCTCCCTGCAGACATGTCCTCGGACGTGTCCAGAATAAAAGAGCATTCCTAGCAGGAAAGGTGCTTGAAATGAGCTCCTCGGAGTAAATTCGAGATATAATAGTCTCATCTTTGCTTTATCCTCTTAATAGGCTTTTGCTTGCCGAATATTTTACTTTTAATCGGAGCTGGGGCATGACAGAGGGCGGCACCCCACCGTTCCATTTATTTCTGTAGGGCTAGTTACCGACTCCATGCAGGCTCGAGGACACTAAAGGTGAGCCACCGATAATGTGGTTACCAGCGGAACAGGTGTTAGCCATAAATTGCCTGAAAATTGGCTGATTAGTTTATTAATTGTAGGTTGCGGTGAGAGGCCGGGTAATTTGTGAGTCTATTACTGGACGAAATGGGCTCGGTAATGCAGGGAACATGCTGATGGCTGCAAATATATTACGGCAGTCGTTAGGCTGGAACTAATGGACGACAATTTTAATGCGAATCGAGTGAAAGAGAGCTTTTATTGTGTTGTCGCGAACATGACTTTAGCGAATTTTGTGCGAGTTTAAAATTTACCATCCGCACTTTTTAGATTTAGTACAACATATCCTGGTTTAGAATGGTAGATGAAATAAAAGGAATTTTTTTGACTGATAATTATAAATATAATAAAACTGTTTTAGTACCTATACTTATTGAAAAGTATTAATAACAGGAAATGAAAAAATAAAAAGCTTATGCTTAATGTAAAGCTAATTAGAACACTTGCGATGACAAACCAAATCTTTCATCGCCTTTATTGTGGACGATGGTTGAGCTAATTAATACCGGATACCAAGAGTGATCATGACCGAATGGCGGTCAGTTTCATAGGCTGTGCAGTGTGCACTAAAAGTCATGACGCTTTCGTAACGTTATTTTGACGCATCGCATGGAGTCAGAATGTAAAATTTATAGTTTTTTTTACAGATGGCGAAAGCTTAATACTGTTGCAAATTTTTAGAATTCTAAAATTGAATTTTATTCTTATTTATCGAAAATTCGTAATTCAGTTTCCTTTTATCTATCTTTTTCATCACATTACATCCTTGTACTTTCATTTGCTTCTATTGTAGTTCGAGTTTTAAACAACTCGATCCGAACACACATTAAATACCAAAGGCTTGAAAAATAAGTTGACAAATATAAAACATTGTTCCACTACTATAATCATTCACATCATGCATTTACAATATTTGAAATTAAAAATAATTACAGTGGATATTTCCGTTCCTGGCATGGATTCATTTGTGTAACAAGGAGTTTTAAAATCATAATAAATCATGGAAATTAAGGTCAAAATAACTATAAGCGTAATTGCAGGAAGATATTACAGATGACCAAACAGGAAGTTTTGTCCTCCCGTGATTTTAGATAATAACAAAACACAGACTTCGTAACAACTGCATTTTGCAAGAACTGCGAAAAATTTCCAAAAGTGGGTTGCAAGGGCGTAGTCCTTTTTGAAGGGATTAGAAAAGCCGGTGGTGAAATAAAATAAAAGAGAAATAAACCGTGCAGAAAAATATAAATTGAACTTTTATTAAAGGGGTGGAAAAGGAGGTTGAAATACTCAGATCAGATTTATATCACAAAAGATTGCGCAACGCTGTAATCTTAGGTTGTATATAATCGAAAAATATATTCCAATAAAAATGGCATCGTATTGAACTGTAATTTCTTCAGGAAGGTTTGGAGTATAAAGTTATCATTGTCAGTAAAATGTAACATTCACTTTCAATCTTTTCTTTTAAATATTCTTGACCTGAATTGACTAAGATATAATTCATTATGAAGCATAAAATTTGAAAATGCTCATTTGTAACACAATTAAAACCTTAAAACAATCCAATATGTTTTGTTTTTAGCTACTCTAATTAACCAGTTAATGTTACTTACAAATATTAAAGGGTTAAATACTTCCATGGTGAGAATTTGTCTTCAATCAGAACACAAAAACGCTCCTAGCTTCCTTAAAAAGTTCGCTGCCTGAAAAATCAAAGAAGATGAGAAATTTAAATGGAATCACTTTACAGCATCCCAAGGATAAGAAGCACTTCGTCTGGATAATTTAAATACACAGACGAGCACCTAACAAAAGACGAACCCGAAGTCCCAAACTCATCTCTATCCTGTCCCCATCGTCTGCAAATATCTCGTATACACGGCGGATCGCCGCCACCCACGCGGCAGGACCTGCGGCAATTTACAAGGAGACATACCTCAAAGGCAATCTCACCTTTTCTTGTGAATTAAGAAGTGTACAAGAAGAAACCTAATGATTTACATAATTCAAGTTAAACATCTTCTTCTTGATCCATCGCCAACAGGGAACTTCCGTTCCTCCCTGCAGGATCGCGATTCATACAATGGAAAGGATGCTACCGACTTTTGTGGAGCGGCTGTTGTCGTGAGTTTTGGTAAATTCCGAATTTGCATTCTAATTACTTCTGCGTGTAAACATCCAGCAAATGTTTTATGTCCTCGAGTAATTCCTTCCCGACGAGAATCACGGAAATGGGGCAGGACATGTATATTGTATAAATTAAGACGCAACTATGATTACAAGGTCACTTTCGTGAGCGGTTTAATTGTAAAGGCCCTGCAGAAGAAATTCACGTTCTATGGTAAGTAACTCCTGAAGAATAGGGTTGGAGTCCTTGTATTATGATTTATGGCCCTGTGAGGGTGGAAGATCCCCCTCACCCTCTCCACCCGAAATGCGTACAAGAAAAGAGCTGCGAGCAGTTCCATAAAATATCACACCTTAAATCCGTCTAGACGTTTATTGTGCCCAGCACTCAGGAGCGGTCCTTTCTTCGCCGCACATTTGCGACGTACGTGAAAGTGGAACGGCTGAGAGCTTCGTCCACACCTCGAGCTATTATATCCCGTCTTCTGCTCCAGTGTCAGAGGCTAATAAAAACAGAAATTTCTTTTCCATTTGACCTGGACGAAACATGTCAAGGAGCATAGACGGCGATAGGGAATGCTGATTTTCTTTGCATCAATTCCTCCTGCCCCCCATGCTTTTAATGACGTCGTCCTTGGAGTCTGTCCGAGATGCTGCTAACCTCTTAACTACCACTTTTCCGTGCTATTACTCGGCACATGGGTTAATGGAGACCAGAAAGGTAATGTGGACACCGGAGTGAACTTTGTCCATAAACCACTCCCGCAAACGGAAACAGGAAATTGTTGGGCTCTCAGGTTTTGTAAGATTTTTCCAGGCGGAGAAGATTTGCGGTCAGGGGTGAAGTGCATTTGAAAATATTGGTCTTACCTTCGAGGAGTTATGATTGTATAAAATATTTAATGTGGATTTCACTAAATTTAAACAAATCGCTGGTCTCGTTTTATGAGGATAAGTTTTATGCAATTTTGATGTTGTGTATATTTGTATCTTATCCCAAAATCACTTACTCCAGTGACATATAACATTAACAAACTGTTTTCAATTATCGTAAAATATTATCAAATAAATTATTCTATTGTTAACAAATCCTTTTCATTTTAAAGAAAATAAAAATATTTTTTGTCGGCGAAATTTTAGATGGGCAAAGAAATGACTAGTCATTTTCACTTTCGGATTTGTTGACATAGTGACTTCCGCGATTCGGGGACTTCCCTGGTTTATATTACTTTTCAATAAAATAAATTGTATTAAATTTGAATACAGAAAATCTCAAAAACTTTATGGATTTTTTTTAAGTTTACAAATGTATTACTCTTGATAAGGGTGAAAGGAAGAATAGGAGTTATTTTAAATTTAGAACGAAATATATAAGAAACCGAATTCGTTCATTTCCGGCATTAATTATATTAAATTAATATACTTGAACGCAATTGTTCATAATGCATCGAGAAGCCCGGAAAAGATTGTTAGTGCAAATCCTCCGAAGACTATACTAAACATCTCTGCAAAATTATTATAAATTAAATCTTCTAAAATTGTTTTGTGACATCTCCTTAAAGCTTTTACTTCACTCTATTGATTTTTAATTTTCCCCCAATATTTTCGTTGACTACGTCTTTAATTTTTTTAAAGGCACATTTTCACCTCTGAGCATTTTCAATCATTATTACTGAAATGAACACATTAACATGTATGAACATTACTTTTTATAAGAACTTGTTTTGTTATTTGACGAGGATCTTTTTAAAAGTTTTCATTCTGCAGTGCACAGAAATTGCTTAGCACAAGTCCCTTTTGGGCGATGAGGTGATCTTATTAAATTGTGTGTCCATAAAGTAAGACATGTATTACATATTTTCAGGTTTTGTCAGTTGGGGTCCTCGCCACCTAATGCAATCCTTGATGTACCCACACGTACCTGCCCGCCTAGAATATCATAAGTCATCTGCAATGGGAGGAGTGGGGCCTGGGGGTGTGAGCCAGGAGCTGTTAGGGTCGGGGAAGTCACCTTGCTCGGGGACTAACAATGAAACCAACCTATGAATAAATTTTTTTCTTTCAGGAAGGGATCCCAGCACCTCCCCACCCTCATCCTGGCTGTTCGTACCTATGCGTTATCTACCGAAAATTTATGATGCTTTATGCAGGAAACTTTGGACTTTCTTGATTCATGGTTGACTGCGCTAATTTCTTTTGTTTATGTAAGGATATTCGAAGAGCCTTTTTTCTTGCGCAACTGGCCGGGAGCTCGAAGCTCAGTGAATTTGTTCTGGCAACGTTGAATGAAAATTGAAACTTTGATTCCTTATTACAAATTTTAACATTTTACCTAAAGCTGCCGCGGAAAATACACTCATACTTTTATCATATTTTTTCCCCCTTAAAAAATGCTGCTGCAAAAGGAAGATTTTCAATTTCATTTGAAATCGATCAGACTCGGCGAATTAAAGTTGAGCAAGATAAGTTTAAGTTTTCAATATATATTTTTTGTTGCTTTCAGTTAAACGTGATTGCAATCGCGTGTTGCTGCCACACCGCAATCCCGTCCGATGTTTCTGTCTCTTTGCACCACCATCAACCCTTTTTGTGACCCGTCGCCTCAGATAAATTTGGTTCGTTTTATTCAGTTAAAAAAGGCAGCAGGTGTATACCGCTGCAAACAATTCTGGTCGAGCGAAACCCTCAGCATATTTGCACCTCAACGTTGGTCTGGGTATCTGTGCTGCAGCAGCGGGTTGGAGGGATCACCGGCAGGACAAAATGGAATGTTGTGTCGTATATCTAAAACGGACACGGATGAGATTTGCGAGGTGAGAACACCGCAGCATCTGGTGCCAAGTGTCTGTGACAATTTGCCCTCCGACTATGGCTTTTCCGACATTTCCACCCTGGTATAGTAAAACACGAATATCATCCCCCTCAACTTTCGCCGTTTTTCGTATTGGCCCTCTGGTTGCAGTCTCCCCAGCTGACGACGTTTTAATTTTTTTTAGTGGTAAAACAATTTTTTTTTCTTTGTTTTTTCGTTTTTTACCAGCGGAAGGTCGACACAGCGATAAGAAAGATTAGAGGAGAGGTAATCGCGAAGGGTGGGTATTACTTACCTAATTAGTCTCTGGAGCATAAACCTTTGTATTGCTCTCGCTTTCAGCACTTAATTTGGGTGAAATAAATTCCACGAGGAACTGAGGTGTTGCAGGATTCACTGTTGCTCCCATCAAGCGTGGCGCTTTCAGGGTGCTTTACACACTCACAATTATTTTAATCCGATTACAACGAGCATTTTTTATCATTACTCTAATTTTTTAATTAAGCACTTTTTGCTGGTGCCGTACTCGGAACAACTAAAGCGATCCTTTCTTGTCGGTTGTTGATTTTGCATTTTTTATTCTTTTGTTTTTGGGACCGTTGATAAGCAATCAGGAGGAAATAATTTGCCAGGAATTCTAATAATGGCCAGCCATAAATATTTAACGAAAAGCGTGGTTTATTAAATTGGTAACAAATATATTTAAGATAATGCCTTGATTAGGCTAATTTTCTCTAATATAATATTTTAAGTAAAAACAAAATATTGACGAGTTAACTCGTCACGCAGAATTGCCAATATTTTGTGTTATGACAAGTATAACCGTATCCGTAAACTAGTTACCATTTGTTGTTTAAACTGTATTTTGTAATTGGAATTTTGGAATATATGGAAAAGAACTCGATAAAGAAAACCTGAAATAATTCTTGAATAAGATAAGAAAATGAGCAGAATGAACAAAACCAATTGAAATAATTTTATTGAAATTTTTTGAAATTGGAATTTATTGCTCCTTTTTTCTACAATTCCTCAATTAAACAATAACATCTCCTTAAAAACATAATGTATTTAGTAATTTTAAACAAAGAAACAAATCACTCTGTCCTTAGGTAAGAAACCTGTTTGGGACTTACATATGCATATATACAAGTTTGAGCTGAGTTTGGCCTACGTGATCAGCCTCAAACTAAATTATTAACTAAAACTATTTAATGAGATATTATGTTATATGTATATTAATGTATAATCAAATAATTCATCTTAACTATAAGGTAAGATTTATTGCGGTAAAACAGTGCATGAAAATACTAATAATAATATTACAATAGAAATTCATTCTATATAATTGTATTGTAAAAAAAATTCAATCTCATTACATCCCAATAGGAAAGCTTTTACCGCTCTAGAGAACTTAAACTGATTTTGAATTCCTTTAATTTCAATTGGAAGTTTAATAAACTGAATTTTGTAAGTTTAAATTGATAAAATAAATAAGTTGCAGAAATATTAATAAAAATTTAATTAATCCTTTTATGTCAACCTAGTTCAATATAACAGCAGCCGCACCTACTCTGTGTTGGACGAGTTAACTCGTGACAAAATTTAGATACACGCGCTGTTCATAAGATCGCTATACAGCTGATTGGTTTAATATCGATTGCTATTGCCAATCATTGCTTTTCATGTATTGTTATATAAGTTTTTGTTTTATCAAATACAAAAAGTTTAACTGGAAACAGCAGTACCTACATGAGATGACTTTTTCGGATGATTGATTACTGCTTTTGTCATTCTGTAGTCTGGCATTTGGCTTCTAGATGTGTAGAAACCGATGAATGAAAATTGCAAAAGATTAAGAGAAATAAATGTATTATTAATTTAGAACAAAAATTGCGTGATAATTAACTAAGTAGGTAATTGATTATATTTAGTTACTGTACCTATATCATTCTATGCAATTGATATACATCCATGTTTATTTTTTTAAATAAAAATGAAATTTGAATTATATTATTAATTGTTTCCCTTCTTTCCAAAGGTTGCCTTGTCGCAAAATAATTTTCTTTAGTTAATTCAAAATACCTTCCAAATTTAAAATTGTTATCCTTATATTCTTAAATTCTCAGTACTTTCTGAACCATAATTTTAATTTTTTAAAAATCTCCAATATTAGTTGATAGAATTGATTCACTGCAAACAAAAAAGTCAACAGAGCTTATTATATAGGTATTGTAGATCGAAATTGATTCAAAACTTAATTAAAAACAAAGGTGTAAATGAAATGTGCACATTTTTTCATATTAGACCTTCGGGATATATTTTTCCTTATACCCACAGAAACACGAAATTACTCACGTTCACATCAAGTTATCCTAATACGTTGTTATCCTTGTGATAAAGTCGTGGCGAACATAAATCTTCATCACAGAAATTTTAGTAAATGCGGGAAGTTGTTCGGCGACAAAATCTCCTCAAGATACAACGAATCCAACCACATGAAGCCAAATAGACACCAGAACGTAAGACACGAAGGCAAAAATATCCCCGGTACGAACACACTCGAGTGAGATTGTATCCTTAAAGGATATTCTTTTAAAGTGGAGAATGTGGCAAAGATAAACGAATTTCAAATCCTTCAAGATGGATGGAAAGCAAGTGGGTTGCTTTTTAGGTAATTGTTCATGGATGCGGTAAAAACACCCGAAATTTATAAAATTTAGATATTAAATTGGAAATAAATGTGCAATGCAAAGTCCTCGATAAGTGTAAATTTCAACTAATACCGAATATTTTAGTGGGCGACGATCCAAATCTGGACATATTTCGTCCTGTAACCTTGCGAATTTTTTTCAGTAAAATTTGTTTCTTTTCCACTTTAAACCAAAATTTATTTGCTGGAAATAGGTAAGTAAATTTGAAATTCGCACTGCACATTATTTAAGCGCAAAATCCCCAGAATCGAAAATTAAGTTTCTTTCATTTTGAATTATAACAAAAATAGTTTTGATTATATATCGATTTTTCGTGATGTTATTTTTATAAGTTAAATGCTCACAGTAACAGTTTCATTTCAAACATTTTCCGTTGAACACCCCCGAATCCTTTAGTGTATTAAGAAACATTTTCTACCCCCAGCCGTCTGCACTAGCCCCCTCAAAATAAAATCATCACTGAAGAAAAAAATTATAATCAACTTATAATAAATAACAGTTTTAGTTTTTTTTGCATAGGTACCTATGAGTTTAAACCCAATTAATTTATATAGCTATACCTCTTAAAACTACCACTTTCCCTTTATTTAGTGACTCAAAATTTTTCTGATTGTATTAGTAAAGTGTTTTGCCCAGTGCCCACACATCCTTGCGTTAATGAATGTGAAAGATACGAAATGAATGCTAAATTAAAATCCAAAATTCATGAATGAGATTTAGAGGAAGCCTGGCAAATTAATAAACTGCCCAAGTTTAAATCATTAACTTTTGGCACTGACTGACACAATAGATCACCCCGATGTCGAAAAGGGAGCGCTCGGGAACAATAAGCTGACAGTGCTTAATTCAATTTGTTACAGTCACTGGCAGGACACACATGCCGGCGCACCGGGTGTTGGCTCAAAGGGATTCAAGTACCTTTTTCTATTACCTTCTTACCGGAAGGATCTTGGTCCCCAAAGGTAAGAAGTGCTTTTATATACATATATGTATGCCCAGTCCACAGGACTGACACCAACAAAATGCACAACTTGCGAAGGAGCCCGACAGGTTGGGAAGACCAAAAAGTTGGCACTATGGCAAATAAGGGTCAGTAAGTGATAAAAGCATATTAAATTAGGAATATCTCAGCAGCTCTTGCATCCTGCTCCCCCACATGCTTCGTTCTTAACGTATAGACTTATTCACCTTAACTTATGTCCGTTTGGCGCACTCACACATTGTTTTTGTGTGTGATATGAAGCGCAACGAAGAACAGTTGTGTTAATATATGTGTATTTATTATTTCACTATAAAAGTAAACAACCCCTGGGTATGACAACAGCTGGTCATAACGACAACGAGATATGTGAGAATTGTCTTTCGTATGGGCAGTCTCCGAAGAGGGTCCAGTTCTTAAGGTAGAGAGGTGAATAAAATCAGCACAAGGAATATTTCATATCACGTGCCCTTTTATTAGCGAATACGTATATGTCCTTAAAGACAATCGTTGGGGACTGCAAAGGTACGTCAATTGAGAGCACAGATGGGGAACGAATTTCGGGAACCATGTTTGGATAATAGCAAAGGTACCCAAATTGCTCCGAATTGGTCAAATCCACTTACATACCTACTTCGTATTGTGTCACATAAACTAATTTATGGAGCTATCAGCAATCCTGAGCGGACGGAGAATTAGATTGCAGGATCCCATTCATGTAGCCAGAGTACGCCTTGCGGAATGGAATGGACATGAAAGGTAGCAACTCAGCAAAGGTATTATTCGCATATGCTGCTTTGAGCCAAATTAGTAACGGATTCCATTGCCACAGGTTAATCCCCGAAGCACCGTTCCCAGTGGATCCGAATTGTTATGACTTTGTAAGAGAGAATCGCATCAGTCCAGTGCCCCAAGCTGATGCCTATGTAAGTCAATTTTATGCACACGTGCACTTTACTATATATTGTAGGCTCTATGCTGGACTTTAAGTTCCCACCCCTCGTGTTTCATTTTAACGAATTATTTTCAACAGTTTTTGTTCAGCAAATCAAATAACGATTTATAAGAAATTTAAACCAAACAATAGTAAAAACAATAACGTACACTGTTAAACATTTACCCAAAATTTATGAACTTTTCAGAACTTAAAAACACTTTCCATTAGTGGCCAACAGCCAAGTTATCAAATCGGCTTTTTTAAAAGTCGACATTCATAATATCTACTTCAACATTAGATTAAGGGAGTTCATTAATTTTAGCGGGTTTCCGATTAAAATTCTGAACATATAATAATTAATTATTATATTATATAGAACGAATAATATTTATAATGAAATGAAATAATTATGTATTCATTTAACATTTATTCATTTTGCATTTTGAATTTCTCGTGAAAAATAAGAATTTCAGTAAATACGTAATTCAGACATTTTAATTAGCGAAAAACAAGAAATATGTTTTTTTGCTGAACGTAGCCATAAACATAGGTATATACAGCATATTGTGTGTGATTTTTCCTCTTGTTTTTTGGTGATCTAAAAAACAGTTTGTAATCCTGACTCACGAAATTTGAGGTGCAAATTATTCGTAGTACAATGGCGAACAGAAAAATGCGGCGAAACAAATTGGAAATTCGACGCGTCTGCTGTAGTCTCATTAGCTAATGAATAACGCGGACGCGGCGGCAGTAGACGTCTTGAGTCTGTGCTGCCACCGTCCCTCATTTTTCACACTCGGTTTACACCTCACAAGCAGTCGTCCTTATTAAATTAGATGAGCGGTGAAAAATTATCCTTTTATTTTTTAATTAGCTGCAAAGTGTTTTATCTTCGGTAGTGTACTGCCGCACCCTATCTATCTGGTCCCGTGGAAATTGCTGTAGACACCTCGGGGGTAGGGGTTGAAAAATCTAAATAAGTGAAGTAGGCTATGATGCTCTTAAAACTTTCGCGTCTACAAAGAAAGTTTTCAGCAGTTTTTTTCGCATTTCCTTCGTTTTTGTTCAGGAGATGATGTCAGTTTTTTTCTCGGCTTTGAGGGACTTACAATTTTTTTATTTTTTTATTTCACTGGTCGTCCGAAGGTAAATAACTTCGAGGAGCCAGTCGGGATAACTGGGCAGCTGGGTGAGGAGGTGCACACCTCTAAACGACATGATTTCAGATCCGGAATCGCTCCAAGGATAATAAGATTATAATTCTCTTGAGTGCTTCTGGCCGGTTGCTTCTTTTTTTCCTAACGCGAGCTTGTTATTAAGTTTTCGAACGTTTTTCGTATATTTTTTTTTGTTTGAATCGCCATCCTCTTCGGGGTTTTAGGTGATATCCATTTACATAAAAGTTTTTAATGGATCCAAACTTTTACCAGGAATTTCAATTATGTGCTTTTTTTCCTTTGTAATTCTACTAAAAGATTTGCGGTGTAAATTACCTTGGCGTACATTTTTGCACTTGCAGGATTTCGGTTTTTCGCATTCGAAATCCCTTCGTCTGGCGAGAGTCGTTGCGGTGCGTCAGGATCATATTTTGAGGAAAATCTCGCTTTAAAACGATTAACCTTAATTTGGCCCTACCTGGCTCTGTCTTGGGCCGTAAGGAGCAGATTCTTAAAGGGGAGAGTAAACACTTGAGAAGGTAGCAAATTGGAACCCATCCAAGCAGAATGCTGATAAGGGCGGAAAGCAAGTGGTGTTGGGGGCCTAAATAAAAACTGCTGAGGAAGTAATCTGGAAATTGCTTATGTCACTCTATGTGTGTAATGTGCCGTAGGTGAGATGAGACTTCAAAGGTGTACAACGACGCTGCGAAGTTCATACTTAATCGAAATCTTCATTTAGATGAATAACGGCACCATATGATTATCACCCTTCATTGATTTGCATATTTTCGATCTTCCTCCACCCCCGGTCGGCCTTGCCGGGGATTGCTGGAACTAGTGGATGGGTATACCATTCACTGCATGGATATGCCGTGCAAGCCCAGGAGATATGACAGCGCAGCGCCGGGAAACAAAAAGCGACCGATATCCAGGTTTATAATCCCATAAATTACTTCCAACCCATTACAACTACTGATTGATGATTTTATGGTTTTTACAGGTGTAGCAAATAATTTCAACTGAGCGAGCAAATAACTATGGTAAATTGGTAATTTATGGGTGTGCTATTGTCATCTCACATAGCGGGGGGGTTGGTGTGGGGATGGGATGGGGCAACCGTTGTCGAGTTTATTTTTGGTCGGCAATGGATTGCACTACCGTGTGTGCACCTTTTCCTGCCAAATCGGTGGATGGCGACGATGTCTGATACCTTTTCCCGCAGAGTACTTATGGAGGACATTTTGGAAGCGATTGCCCATTCATTATGCCCTACCACCACTAAACGTAGGCGCATTGAAACGATTTCAGCATTCTGATGCAGTTGAACGGCATTCGCAATAAGGAGCACTCATTCGAGCGAATAATTTATTGTTAATATGATTGCAAGAGTGTGTGTGTTTGGGTACAACGTGTCCAATTAACATGGTTGCAATTTTAAATTATGAATTTCCGTAAAAAAATTCAACCTTGTATTTTAACCTTTGTATTTTAATTTTTTATGAGGATAACAATAATAGCTACAAAAAGAAAAGTTGACTAATCATGCTAATTTTACTTAGGCACTTAGCTAAAATTAGTTGATAAAATATTTTTCCAGGGATGATATAATTGAAATAAAAATGTAGACGCATCTTGTGATCTGCACAGTGCAAAACTGCACACATGTGTTTTTTTAGAAATAATTTCTAGTGTATATAATGATTTTTTTTAATGATGAACCAAAAATGCAACACGAATTGTAATAGATTTGAGATAGAGATGGGAAATATAGATAGATAGAGATGAGAAATATAATGCGTGCAACAGCACCGCACGTTGTGTTTTGGGGAAGCTTCAAACGGCCTTCTCAATTTGTACTAGATTTTGAGAAAACAGATAGGCTTCGGAAAGAGTTTTTAAGATGTGAAACATCTATTGCTACGCCTTGGGAGCGACTCTCTAAAGGCTGATTTACACAAGTAGAGTTTCTCGTAATCGATCGGCGAAAACTCATATACGATTATATTATCGAATGAGATAACTCACTGAACCAAGTTACTGCGCCCAACTCTGGTATTTATATACGCCACGCGTTTTTTAGTATAACTACTAAAAGAAAACCGAGAAAACTTGACCAACAGGGACATATGAATTTGCCAATATATCTTGGCACCCAACGTGAGGAGTATTTCTTCTCATAATATATTTTCGAAATACATTTTTTTTAATGTAGGTATTTTGTAAATTATGAATTTTCAAAACAAGTTTTGATGTTTTATTGTTTTTTTTTCACCTTCATAAAATTCAAGCACCAATGAGATCATATATATAAAATACACATTTTTTGAATTAATTCATTTGTTTTTAAAATGCCAGACAAAAATTTTCCTGTTCTCAAATCTCAAGTTTTCCCCAAATATTTTTCTTTTTAATTTATCTCGAATTCTAAACAGTCCACCTGTTTATCTTTCAACATAATTGATTCCCTTTCTTTTATTTTAAGTGAAGACCGACCACTTCCATTTGTCTACTCCTATCGGCATTTTATTTGATGTAACGTAACCCTTAATTTGAGACAAGGACCCTGAATATCTGTTTCCAGTGCCGGCCGGTGGGAGGAGCGGACGCCAACTCGGCACATATGACATCCCTGGTGAATGCTTTCTCATTATTCCCGCACAGTACCTTTGGAAATTACTTCAATCCAAGTATTAATCAGCGAAGGTATTGTGTCGAGCCGGCACTGCCCGCGGCGTCAAGTGGATCGTACTTGAGTGATTAAACAAACAGGGGTCCATTAGAGCAGCCCGGTCGGGCTTGTCGAAGGGTAGTGCGCCCTGGTACTTGGGGTTGCATTAGTATGGGTCGAAATCATTCCCGCCTTGTTTGTGTAATCAAATTTTACTATATATGTTTTTTTTTTCGTCTTAGTTCTGCCGACCGCATTCCCAGTGTAGTATCACTTCGCCCGACTGACGGAAAACCTCACAAAAGGACTGCGAAGCGACTTCCTGCGGAAGGAACTGCCGCTGAGACACTACTTGCATGCAACTGACATCTATGATGACAATGACTCATATGACAAGGAATACAATAAATTCACTGGATTGTTGTTTTTTTGTGCTAAGGTTGAGAAAACATCCGTGCACTCGGCGGCGCACTTCCAGCTCCTTTAAAATGCTTGAGGTAAATGTGAAACGTTTTCATGTCAAAAGCAAACATTCAACAGAAAAGGAGCTTCTTTGACAGCAGAGTGAATCTGGATATGTGATTCCGCCAGCTTCAGCTTCTTTTAATCTCTGTGGCTTTTGTTGCAATTAGGAGGAATCGCATGAGGCAGAGGTTGGGAGAGATTGGAGCAATGCAGGTGACGAGATCCTGGCTGAAATCATTTCGGATTTTGAAGACAACTCGATTTCTTCTCGACTCCATCATATGGTACGCGCAAACACGGACAAATACACTTCGCAAACAGAACACGGTTTCGGGTTTTGTTAATTTTCCAAGCATTTTGCCATAAAAGAAGGAAAACAAATTTATGGGAATGTTTCGAAGGAGGCATTAAAGAACTCAAAATTGGAAACATAATTTTAAATTACATCATCTTCTCTTGACTGTGCAAAATGTCTTCTTGCAGGAGCATACAGTAAAGCTCCGGCACTGGGAGTTTCACGGGATGTTGTACGTCAATTTGGCACGCAAATCCCTTCTACGTGAAACCCTTAGTCTTTTGTGCCCGGATGGTGAAATTGATTGCAAACAAATTTAGGGTTGAATTGATGTTCCATAATAAAACGGGCAGGTACTGCTGCTATCAGGGAATCATCATCATTGCTCGTCTGGTTCCGTTCACCACCCCTTGCAGAATATTTCATCCCCAGCCTACATACATTGCTCTCGTAAATAGCACACAGGCCGCCACATGACGTACTGTATACAAAAAGACAGCATTTGGCTCGATGATTGATTGCAGTATCAAACGTAATAAAAAGTAATCACTCCCCCTGAGAACACATGTAAATTTGCTTCTCCTTGATCGTCTTAGGCTTCAGCTTATTTTCCTGGAGAACGGCTGTCGTACAAGGATAATGGAACTTGATCTAAGTGGAATGCAGTTACAAAGTACAAATGTTGGAGGTGATTTTCAAAGCAACTATAATTAAAAATTTGTTTTCGCACACATTTCTGAAGAAAAGAGATAATATTGATGTTAGTAAATACATTACTGGAAAATTGTATAAAATACATTTGAAGGATTGAAATTCCAATATTTGTTCCGAATAAGGGAACTAAAATAAGGGAACCACGTACTAAAGGCCAAAGGGGGATGTGAATAAAAGCACTTTGCGGTGATCACGACATTTTAAAAACCACTGGATGGATTTTGATGAAATTTCTATGGCGTACCATATTTTAAGCAATTAAAACTTAATCAATCTAGTGCTTTTTAAAATATCGTTTCCACCGTATCCGAACACATGATTTTGAATAAAACGCATTTCAAGTTCCACTCTTAAATTCTGCTGAAGTCTCGACATATTGCACCTACTTTAAAGAAAGTAAGAAAAAAATTGATTTTTTGAAAATTCATAGCTGCTCGAACTACCTTAAAACTCCTCGCCCGCTATTTTATTAAACAAAAGTCATTAAAATTTCAATCCAGTCAGTTACTAAAAGAATGAATTAGTAAAATATGTCGGAAAAATTGTAAAATTTACAACTTTACACCTATGAAAAGGTATGATTGAATGATGTTGCCTGAAAAGGCATCGGCACTAGGTACATACTCGTAGGTACTACAAAATAAAGGCAGGACGTAGAAGTTGTTTTTTTTTTCAGTGAGAGCGAAGAAAACATGCTAACGTTTTTTGATTCCGGGAAAAGAAGAAAAAGGAGCAAAATAGTTGGAACACAGCCTTTGTCGAAAATGTAAAATAAAGATTTGAACATCCTGAATAATTTTAAAAATTCTTGTACAGGTTCACCGTTCACCGATAGTTACAGAAAAAAAAATTATATTTAACAATCTGAAATCAGCTTTTGCAATATTTTTATACCCTATAGATGTAGGTTATATAGGTATTAGTTTTGAGCGAACGTTTGCAACGCCAAAAAATAATGTTTTATCCGTGTGGCTGTGTGTCCAGACGATAACTCGAGAACGCTTGTAGCTAGAAGATGACATTTGGTACACTAACGTCCAACACTTCATTCAAACCAATTATACTTCCGTAACTAGTTATTGAAAAAACTTAACACTGAATATTATAAAATTGTATTAAAAATTAAAAATGAAAGTATGAATTTGAAATGTTAAATTTTTTCTGTTTAGTATGCAAAAGGAACTTGCAGAAGATCTGACAAATTTATTTTAATTATATGTTAATCTATTATAAAACATGGTGTCTTACTTTAAATAAGCGCTAATTTAAAAGAGTTCGTGATCAGTTGGATAATTTAATGCTGCAGAGACGTCCTAGCATCAGATTTTCCTGATTATTGATCATTCACAGTACATGTATCGAAACTTTGTCGTAGCAGGATAACGTCAAAACATCAGTTGTGCGTTGCGAAAATGAAAATTGATTGAACGTACTGATCTAAAAGAAAACTTTGGAGTAGTTTGGGCAACACTATCATGAGCTTGCCACCTTCGATGCAATTCGTCTTTATGAAGTCGCAACCACGTGCCTGAGTTTTTCAGTCACATTAAGTGAATTGCTCCCCTTCGGGAACAAAGACTCCCACCCGGAGATAATCCTTCGCAACCACAAGTCACATAGACTGCAAAATCCTTTCAAATCCGGTTTAGCGCTAAAACGAGGTAAAGTGAAAAATTTTGTCGTCTCCTGATACCTGATAAGTGGAGCGCCATTGAGTGAACTTTCAAGTAGCTCATAACTACCCTGCGGTGCAGGCTGCAGTGGAGTTGCCTCTTTACGAGTCTGCAGTCGAAGTGCTTTATGCTCTTAAGTCGTCACCCCACAGGCACCACATAATTTATGCCAAAAGTGGCGAGCTCCCGGCACGACGCCCCCAACACACGCCACTCGTAGGTGACCAGGAACGTATCAAGGTAAGGAGTTACTGCCAATAAGCCCGTTGGATGCTGGTATGACTTTATGACCACTGGATCCTGCACTCCCCGTTTATGTAAATTAAGCATTGCAGCGAGAGATTTAAAGTGCATTAAATTATGCGACTAATTATGGGACGATTTATAACCAACACCTGTTTTTGGTGTTCTCTGGGACCGGAATCGTGCAGGACTAAATTTATTGGATGGATACAGGGTTTGCAAATGGGAATGCGTTGGACTGTGGGCACTTCAAACTGTAGCTAGGCGCTGGAGTCCTCATGGCACCGTCTCCGCTGTTTACCAGCGGAACTCACCGCGAATGCTAATAACTGCAGCGGGGGTGAAATTAACAGGTACAACATGGCCGAAGCAACGACTGTGCACCGCGCTGGAACGGGTTGCAAGTGATTTTGTGCATTACCTGCAAATTTATTTGCATTTGCGGAGTGTTTGTACAAACATTTTAACACACTCTCATTTCCAGTGGTGAATGTTTGCTTTTCATATATTTTCATGTACGTATTGCGATTGAGAAATTTCGAAATCTCCGAACGACACTAGACCTAAGGTCAAAGAAGTTAGAAGACTTAAATTGATTAATGAATCTTAATCCTGATATCTGATTATCTGAACTAACTTAAAACAAATATTTCACATATATTCGAGAAAAGTCAAATATTCTTTTACAAAACAAAAGTTGATTAATACTTATTCATACAATGCAAACAATATACGTACTGGAATTTTTTTGTTATTAACAAAACCAGACTTAACTTCTATAGACCCAGCTTTTGTTTTATTATTCCCTGAATAATACTTTTTGGCACATATGTGTAACAGAGCACATCCTGCTCTCGCATTATTTTTTATTCCGGAAAATTCAGAGGAGACATCTGTGATCTCGGTTTACTCAGAAAATTTCAAATCAGCGTAATGTTCACAAATTATTATTTTTTCGTCATTTCTTTTCTCAAGGCCATCACAAAATGCAATATACTTCTCAGTTGTAGCTCTAACTCTTATTCATTCTAGATTTATGCACAGAGTCATAGTAGGTAACTTATCTCTTTCATACAAAATACGAACAGTACTTATCCGTTAGATACGTTTAACGAGATACAAAACGAAGCTTTTCATTCGATTAATTATCACCAAAATAAATTCAGTAATTCTAAAACATGAAGTGAACTACTCAGTACTACCATATAGACAATTCACGAAAATGTGAACAAAAAAGGCCACAAACAGAACTATATTTTTTTTCCACCACTGTATGTTAAAATGTTCTTAACACTTCGGCAGTATTTTTAATCAAATTAATTGGAATAATTGCGAGATAACGAGCTCCACGTGCTCCAACTGAAGATCCGCCTAAAAGAGTATAAAAGAGGATCAGTCGAGTTGCGACTCAGTTTCGGGAAGATCGCCATCACAATGGGAGTGCGTTTGTTAATCTGTGTACTTTTAGTAGTTTGCGAAAGTAATTGTAATACGAGCGGAAGTACGGATGCACCAGACTTGCTATACGTTCCTGGCATTGGCAAAATAAAATCCCTTAAAATCAATTTTAATGAAACTGAATATGAAAAATTCTGGAATATTCCGTACGCTTACGTTCCACAAAATCATCTTTTTTCAGTGAATATTTAAATCATCGACTGTTTGTTTCTTATAAAACAAAATAATCAAAATATTGTAGTCACCGATTCCAACCGAAGAACAGCAAAGAGGAATTGTTAATAAACATTTACTTGAGCTCTGTTCAAATGACGTTCATAGTTACAATTGTTTGGTATTGACAATTATAACGAACAATGTAAACCATTACTATTGTTTTTTTGAAATCTTTGCTAAAAATACTTTCTTCTTAGCGTACCGGAAACAGACCAGTGTTGGTCAACTTCTCTGCATTCAACAAAGCGGATTTGTTGTTCCGTTGGGATTTTGATCAAATAAATGAGCACATGGCAGAAGATATTGTTTCAGTCACAGCGGAATATCGAAATGGCCCTTACGGTTTTTTATCCACCCTTACAGATGAAATTAAAGGAAATAATGCAATGCTTGATGCGATTGAAGCTTTGCGATGGATCCAGAAATACATCAAACATTTTGGAGGTGATCCAAATCAGGTGACTGTGATGGGACAACATGTAAGCGCCGGAATAATTGGAGTTCTGTCAACAATTGAATCGGCAAAAGGATTGTTCCATCGGATTATATACCAAAATGGATCCCCATTGATGGAAGGCTTTGCAACATCTGATCCGTTGAAGATAGCACGTGAAGTTGGACAGAAAGCGGGATGCCATCATGAGGAAAAGAATGCTTTAACGAAATGTTTTTTGAAAGTTGATCCACGTGATTTGGTTGAAGCGTATACTTCCGTTTGGGTAGGTCAGTCTTAGTTTCCTAGATTGTTAACGTTAATTCCATTTTTATTCAAATCATAGAAACAAAACGAAGGAAAAGTATTTCCATTTACAACTGGATTTGATCCAATATTCGAAAAAAGTGTTAAACAAGAACCGTATCCAATGATTGGGGGATTTGTTGAATATCCTACAATGCACTTTCTGGAAGGTAAATCTTTGGTGAACAATATTTAAAATACATAAAATGATAATTTATTTAAGAATCCTTTGCAAGATCTTCATCAAGATTCTCCCCTGAAAACTTGAAGGAAAAATTTATAAATGAACTCCGACAGTTCAGAAAAAGCGTTCGAAGTAAAAGAATAAACGAAAATGAATTTCTGAAGATAAAAGCAAAAGAAATGGTGAATGTAAATATCCCTAATGTTTCTATTTTTGTTTTTAAAGTAAACGTTTTTGTTTTTAGAAATCTGCTTTTTATATAAAATACGGTGTTACCAGATCACTTCTGGAAAATGCAGCGATTGGTGGAAATAGTTATGCGTATTTATTTCAATACAAAGGAAGTTGCCATTATTATAAGCCGAAGGAGGATAGCATTCTAGGGAAATACGTTAATATGGGTGATGACGCCATGTATTTTTCAGATTATTGTGCAAATACCCCAAATGATTACAAAATTATGTGGGCAATGATGAATTTATGGACATCGTTTGCAGTAACAGGAATCCCAGAAACAACAGATATTGAATGGCCGGAAATAATGTCAGAAAAAGGACCTTATTTGATAATCGATTCGGAACCGTATGTTTTTAACGTAACAGAAAAACCTAAAACCGAGAAAAATTCGTGTCAAAGTTGTAACGTACTTTCGATGTTGTTTACATATTTTACATTCAACTATGACTTTTTAAGTACGTTTTATGGATGATTGACTTTTAGGTTCTGCAAATTTAGTCGGAAAAACATGATGCAGGAACAAATTTGTATACAGTTTATTAATGTAAAATGAAAAGTTTATAAAATAAAATCTAAGTTAGAAATATAAATTGAAATTTAAAAAAAAGTTCTTCTGATTTTATTAGCAAATCGAAGGTGCCACCCTTACATTCATCATTAACATTTCATCTACACAAATGGAAGCTCCAATTTAAATACATAAATTTAAATACATATGTACGATCTTCGCTAAAGTTCGAGGACAATAGAACAAACAAAATAAGCACTATTTTTTTTATAATTTTTTATTTAGTGACAGTTCATTACATATTATTTTATTAGGTATGTAAACTTAATATAAACCTACTCATGATGATTTTAGTAATTTTTAGTCAAAAGCTTGTAAAGTTAGGTAATTTTAGAAATGGAGATCGTTTTCCAAAACAGGTACCCACCTCTCCTATACATATGTATTTTGAAATTTTCCGCTTGGTAGTGATTTCGTCAATCGCAAATGTTTCCAGGACTTAAAAATATAATAAAAATGCATTTAGAATAATTTAAATTTATTTTGAGTGTCTTTAACAATATTAATTCTTCTTTCTTCTTTTAAAATTGTTACCGTTACAATCCTAAAATTGTGTACTAGTTAGTAGTTACCAATACAGTTGCTATTCAAAAAACACTGCAAACTCCTTTCACATGGCTTTATTATTTTTGTCAAAAAACGAAAAAAGACCAAAAACATAAAAAACTACCCGACAGAGATTCGAAGTTCGAACTGTGGACTTTTGCATTATGAGACCGATGTATTTGTATCTATATAACCACCCAGCTAAATTAGCCTTATTCTCAGGTGTGAAAAATGCAGTGTATATAGATAATGTGCTACTTAATTCAAAATTTCATTACTCAAAAAATAATTACAAAAGAAAACATTCCAATAATATTGGAGCATTGCATATTCCGAGTTTCATGGATATACCTCGAGTCCCCTAACAGTTTCGGAAATATGATTTTTTAAACATTTTATTCCTTATTTTATTGCCTAAAAAGAGCGAGGCACGCAAAGTTCTCGTCTGAGGTGGATTTTGCTTTGACTGTGAATTCTGCATTGTCATATGGCTCCTTACCGCCGAAAGTACTTCCACGAAACACCGAAGACGACTAATGATTTTCGCAAAAAAACAGAGTGAAAAATAACTGTAACGGAAACACTATAGTACGACTAACTACTTTACAACAGGATTTTGGTAACTAGTAACTGGAACTATTTACGGCTGTAGTTCTAAGTTTTCAAAAAGTGTTAGTTACAAACTAGTACAGTTACTGCAAAGTAAGTTACTGCTTTCAATTGATAATTTGGCACAAAAAAATCATTACAATATGTTTAGATTAGGGATTACAGATAATGCAGGACTGGCTTTTATTATAAACAAAATTGTTATTACAAAGTACACACTTTTTGAATCCCTGTGAAACTTGGTATGTTAATTAAATTTCGTATTTCTAATATTTACAAAAAGTATGAACAAAAAAGTTGAAGAACTGAGTAATCTTTTTATTTACTACTATATGTTAAAATGTTCAACATTTCGGCAGTATTTTTAATCAAATTAATTGGAATAATTGCAAGATAACGAGCTCCACGTGCTCCAACCGAAGATCTGCCTAAAAGAGTATAAAAGTGGATCAGTCGAGTTGCGACTCAGTTTCGGGAAGATCGCCATCACAATGGGAGTGCGTTTGTTAATCTGTGTACTTTTAGTAATTTGTGAACGCAATTGTTGTTGTGCTGAAAGCTTCAGAATTCCAGGCGTTGGCTTATTAGATGCTCATGTAGGCCAAGCGCAGTTTTTAAACAAGTTCTTTTATGATATTCCGTACGCGTATATTCCCAAGGATCAGATGTTTGCAGTGAATATTTACAGAATGTATTTTTTTAAATGATGAATTAATATACCTGCATATATATATATTTTAGCCCCCGATTCCGGCTAGAGAGGAAGAAAACATGAATATAAATAAGCATGGGTTTACTTGTAAGTGGGGTTCACCCACGTATTTTAACCCTAAGAAATCCCTTAGTTACGACCCTTGTTCGACTCTGGAAATTGAAACAAAAAATGTAAACCATAATTAATCAATGTTTATTTTAAATTATTATTAACAATACTTTCTTCACAGCTTACCGGAAACAGACCAGTGTTGGTGCACTTCAATGAAGAAAACATATATTTTCGTTTTCGTAGTGCTAAACTTTCCTTTGGTAATCGCGACTTTTATAGTGGCGACGAAGATATTGTTAGAGTCGAAGTTAATTATCGAAATGGCCCTTACGGTTTTTTGTCCACCCTTACAGATGAAATTAAAGGAAATAATGCAATGCTTGATGCGATTGAAGCTTTGCGATGGATCCAGAAACACATCAAACATTTTGGAGGTGATCCAAATCGGGTGACTGTGATGGGACAACATGTAAGCGCCGGAATAATTGGAGTTCTGTCAACAATTGAATCGGCAAAAGGATTGTTTCATCGGATTATATACCAAAATGGATCCCCATTGATGGAAGGCTTTGCAACATCTGATCCGTTGAAGATAGCACGTGAAGTTGGACAAAAAGCTGGATGCCATGACGAGGAAAAGGATGCTTTAACGAAATGTCTTTTGAAAGTTGGTTACCATGATTTGGTTGAAGCGTATGATTCCGTTTGGGTAGGTTAGTCTTAGTTTCCTAGATTGTTAACGTTAATTCCATGTTTATTCAAATCATAGAAACAAAACGAAGGAAAAGTGTTTCCATATACAACTGGATTTGATCCAATATTCAAAAAAAGTGTTAAACAAGAACCGTATCCAATGATTGGGGGATTTGTTGAATATCCTACAATGCACTTACTGGAAGGTAAATATTTCGATTAAGAGTAATATAAGCAGTTAAAAAATGCAATTATTTAAGAATCTTTTGGAAATTCTACATCAAGATTCTCACGAGAAAATTTGGAAAAGCAATTTTTCGAGGAACTTCAACAGTTTAGAAAAAGCGGTCAAAGGGAAAAAGTAAATGAAGAGGAGTTTTTGAAAATAAAAGCACAAGAAATGCTCAATGTAATTATCGCAAATATTTCTATTTTTGTTTTTAAAATAATAGTTTTTGTTTTTAGAAATCTGCTTTTCATATAAAAGACGGCGTTATCAGATCACTTCTGGAAAATGCTGGGATTGGCGGAAATAGTTATGCGTATATATTCAAATACAAAAGAGGTCAACATTATTATATGCCAAAGGAGGGTAGCATTCTAACTGATTTCGTTGATATGGGTGATGACAACCTGCATTTACCATTTTATGGTTTTACTCCAAATCCTTTAATGTTGTCCTCATGGTTTTTGATTGCAGAAACAGGTACCCCACAATCAACAGACCTTGAATGGCCGACAATAACGTCAAAAAAAGGTCCTTATTTGATAATCGATTCGGAACCGTACGTTTTTAACGGAACAGCGTATAACAATTCTCAACAAAATTGTCAGCACCGTTCCATAAATTTTGTATTTTTCGCAATTACAATTTCATTTCTTATTGAACTTTTAGGATGATTGACTTTCAAGATCGGCACAATCAATTTGCAACACCCGATGCAAGAGCAAATTTGTACACTTTTTTAATGATAAATCAAAAGTGTATAAAATAAAATTTAAGTTAGAAATATAAATTGAAATTAAAAAAAAAGTTCTTCTGATTTTATTAGCAAATCGAAGGTGCCACCCTTACATTCATCATTCACTTTCCTCCACACAAACGAAATCTCCAATTCAAATAAATAGAATTAATTAAATGAATTGGAAGCAGAATTTGCGTTCTTCACTAATATATGAACTGGAGATCAGTTGAACGTGGAAGGGTTTTCCAGACTTTAAAACTTTGCAAGCGATATAAAGGAAAATGGAAAATTCCGAAATAAACTGTAGAATAATATCAATAGCGCCCATAAATCTTCTGCTCGCTCTCTAAATGTTTCTTTATTGAAATGTGATTTGATGGTATAGAAAAAGTTTGCCACAAAACAGAAACAATAAAACTGACGGAGTCTTGCCGTGTCGAATATTGTGTACCTGTAGCAATTTGCATTAACATCTTTTTT
Source organism: Leptogaster cylindrica (assembly GCA_963082835.1). Lineage (NCBI taxonomy): Eukaryota > Metazoa > Arthropoda > Insecta > Diptera > Asilidae > Leptogaster > Leptogaster cylindrica. The sequence continues at coordinate 35,763,048 of OY720106.1, forward strand.
TTTAGCCAGGAGGCAGTTTATTCGGATGGCACACGGCGCCCTAAAGAGATGTGACTACAGTTGTTTTCACATCTTGAATATAAATTGCTTTATTTTGGCAACCGGAATTCACGGCTACATTCTGACAAACAGACAACAAGACCAGTCCGCACAAGGTGGATATATCAGTCCCTTCTGAACTGTTGAATTATTCCATACAGCCATGTCATAGCTTTGCAACCTGAGGTACACACTGACAACAAACCGACTTCTCGGGAGATCCCCGGCTGCCGTCACGTTGGATCTTCGAGGCGACCAGGGAATTGGATGTCGTTCCGCCTGCTGGTTCAGTTAACTCCATTCGACTCCATCCTGGGCTCACCGGTACACACCATTGTTGTGCAATTTAAACTCGGTGTTCATCTGTGATTTCACCCCAAATTCCTTGTTGAATAAGACGCGAGTCACACCTGCGTCCAAAGGTTCCTTAAACCCTTCTGGTTCGTGGGTGAATCTGGTAAACTTGGCCGAGGACACAGTTTTTTCTATGAAGTTGTCAGTAGTGCTCGAGAGCTTGAAGAGGGTAAATACCCGACTTTCAAGACAGGTTTATTTCAGGTGTCTTCTCCGATTTAGATACAGCAGAACTTGTCCTGACATTCTCTTTCAACTCAAAATTATTTTTATTACTTTTGGGGAAGGACCACCTGTGCCAATATCGGATGCTGTGGAAAATCTCTCAGTGAACCAATTGAAATGGAGCATTTCATTTATTTGGAAAGCATTCAACGCTGATAACAGCTCCGCAACATTTTTATGTTCTTGAAGAACTTTGTAGAAAGCTGCACTATTCACGAGTGTGAATTTTTACGGTTGGTCGAAAGATGGCGCCACTCCTTACAACAACTCTGTTCCATTCCATGTGGTTGAACATAAAAAATCATTTCCTTAGTGGGGAGCTGAAAAGGGACCTGACTTTTCATCTCATCCCCGCTCCTGCCATGTAAGAAGTTCAGATAGCTAGAATTTCGACTTTATATCCTACCTTAGCCATATGCTGCGGCAACTTGCGCTCTATTAGGGATGTGTTTTTGCGGAGTTTTAAATGAGGTTTAGCTGTTGTTCGGGATGAAAGAGCTTCCCCAGTGATTACGGGTAAATTTTAAGGTGCCCGAGATTAATGGAGTGACGGGGTAAAATTAAGTTACTTTGCTGCCTCACTGACGTCGACCTTCGTTAGGTAGTCGGAGGTAATGATAAAGCGAAGAGAGGATCTGACGATATCAAGATTAATGGGTCGCGATGTGACATGAAGAGCGATCAATTGTGAGCTATCAATTTAGAGAGTGCATTTCCATGATTTGCGTTCTTTCCCTTTACAACAACGATGAGTTTTTCGATAATTCAAGAATTTTGAAAATTAGCAATAGGTATATTTACATTTATAAATTACTATGAAGGCAATAATTACAATAGTAAGGATGTTACTTAATACTTATAGTCGATATGGAAACGGACCGTTGATTGTTTAATTTTTTCAATTATAAGTTGTTAAGACATACACAATAAAAAAGACATTTTGGAAGCTTTTAAAAAGAACGCTAGCCTTAATTTTTTTAGAATACGTAATGAATATTAAAATAATTTATTGTTATTTGCTAATATTAGACAATAATTAAAACTTTATAATTATTATAACTTGCTTGATTGAATAAAATAATAATAATCGAGATAATAATGATGAACTGCCTATTTGATCAAAATAATAATATGTTCTTAGGTTGTTTTTGTGTGAAATTTGTTAAATGTTAATTAAGTAGTAGTCTTTAGTCAGTAGTCTTTCTTAGTTGTAGTATACTCATGTGATATTACTTGCTTGCTTGTATTAAGCGAATAAATAAATAAATAAATAAATAAATAAATAAGTAAACGACAATAAGCCACCCTTCAAAAAATGCATTTTGTTTAAATAAATATAAATATCTTTCTTCACTGTACAAAATATTCGTTCGCTGAACGAAAAACCCATAATGTTCATGAAGTCCGAAATCCTGGAAGGAAAGTTCAATCCATGCCAAATTTCTCATATAATGAAAACTAATAAATGAGAAGTGAATCCGACCCCGTGGCTTAGCCCAAGTGGGTGTGCGTAAGACTCACTAAGCCACGGAAAATGCAAAAAAAATGAATAGGCAGCCGTAAAAGCAAAATGGCTGGGATTTGTATTCAGGATTGCTCCGAAGGGTACCTTGAGCTTTATTGCCGACGCTTATTATTAAAAAGCGTCCGAGCATTCATGTATGGCCGTAACCGTTACCTTTCCTCTGATCCCTTGTGGCTAGATCTATTGCATGAGGAGCTAAAATGTAAAGGGCCGTCAACAGCACAAACAACGGAACATCAACGGCAAATTTCAGGATAGCCGGGATGAGTATGCAGCAGAAGCCGAATCAGGCTCAGATTTTATTGCCGCAGTCAGGAGCAAGAAGTGTAATCCAGCAATCCAGGGGAAGAACCGAAAGGATGTCAGGGCAGGTGAACAAATGGCCGCTTGCCGGCTATGATGAATATGTACTTGTAAAATTTGAGGTATCACGACTTTTGTATGCTAATTTTTAATACGGTTTTATGACCATGAATTTTTGTTGTACAGTTCCAAACTTCCAATTGACCACCACTCCAAAAGGAAAAAGGATCCCGTAATGTAATGAAAGTACTCTTTGTCTTATGTACGTTGTGATTTGTCTTCCGTTTATTGCTGCAGTTTTAATACGAGTATAAAGTTTACAAAACAATAAGATTAACAGAAATCGCGTTTATTTTGATTATGCAATCATTTCGAATGGCGCAATTTTAATGAAAACTGGATGTTGTAAAAAGTAAAATAGTTAAGACTTTAACAGAAAATAGTTGGTCGAATTATTGATACAGTATGAGTATTGAGTATAGACATAAAATAATAAATGTCCTACTTACCTAAAGTGCAATCATATACACTTTTAGTTCTGCAGTGTATATCAAACCTAGTAAATAATGCATTGTAAACAATTTGTGTAACTTTTGGTTAGTCAGAGCAACTCCGTTATCACATTTATACACAAGCATCAGGTGCAAGAGTTATTTTTTCCCGTCTACACAGATTGTTGCAGAAGACAATGCATGGCAATACAAAATGCAAATCGATAAGTTTGTTTGAAATTCTTGAATACTATTTCGGTACGATGATTCTTGGACGATTGTTGCTCCTTCACTTTTATGAGGCGAGAAAAACATTTCGTCAGTATTCGATTGCAGTGAATTGCTTTCAGATGTTCGCGGAGAAACTATTTTAGGTCCGCGAGAGTGGAGTCGTACAACTTCAAAGATAAATGAGCACAAAATTATTGTTTTCTATAACTTTTATGCCGACCAAACCTTGTCGAACCTTATTCTTATCTCTGTAATATCTTCTACAAAACTCCCTGAACAAAAATTGGTCAAACTAATAAATTTTCTACGGTGATACTGATAACGTCTATTACTTTTAAGACGACCATGATGCACAATGAACAGCAAACAACAAACTCATCAACACTCAGTGTACACTGGAATCGGTATAATGGTATGTAAGCGTGTGAACGAAGGTGTTTCTGTGTATTCGGCTTATTAGTCAAATCTTTTATTTACATACAATTAACCGAAATTACTATGTAGCAAAGGCTTGAAAAAAAATAGGTGCACACCTGAGCGGGATGTCAGTTGCCAACGGAACTGATGAATGCCAGAAATAAATAAGCCCACCCGACCAGAGTGCAGCAATAAATCGCAATTGTCCTTCCTGATGTAATTTATGCCTTTCCTGTTTGGAAATATTTGCCTCTGGGTGCAATACCCAAAATCCCACATTCCGGCACGTTGGAGGAACACGTGAACTGGATGTCCGAACTTCGCCCACCTTTTGTGATGGACACGGGGAGTCCGTGGTGCTACTAATCAATCGATCACACAGTTTTCAAGTGAGAAATCTAAATGAGAGGTCCCCCCTGAAATTGGTTCCTGTGTATGCCAGAATCCAGCCATACTTGAGTTCTCCAAGAGTCGAGTTGTCCAGAAAGGTTAATGTATATCTTTGGATATCACTTCGCTCTCCATTAATTCTCCTCTAGAAACCGAACTCCCACATTGGTGTATGTATTGTGTAGGACTGTAGGTACATCCCCTCGATAACTGTTTTGGGTGATTTTGGTTAGATATTAGCAACGGTTGCATTTTACAGCCTGGCAGACTCATCTCCGCCAGTGACGGCTGTCACACAATGTGCAATTAAGGGACGCGTATCCAATGCCCTCCCAGAATGCACTTCGGTCTATCCTAGTTGAAAGTATCCAGGAAGGGAAGCTCTGCCACGAACATGTAGGAGTTTGCAGATAAAAACCGTTGGACATTGATTACAGTTGGAAAACGTTGGCTTTTCTTCTCGACTGGATTGATGTGTGATCACTTCACCTCGTCCTCCCATCTACATTTGAAATTGCAGACCTCTTTGCCGGTATTGCAGGATACACAACGGGTTTGTTAAATTGCTCGTATATTTTCGTCGCATTATTCTTTCTTGGACGGACCTGCCGTGAGAGTCATCCTTTTTCCTTCGAAAGATTATTATTTCCTGGTGTATATGATCTGTTCAGGGCGCTAAAACTTTTTCTCAAAAAAGCGAACTAAACATCACTCCCACTATATTTCGCAGAAACCCCCGCCTGAAGCGTCGTCGTATGCTCCGAAACTCTCCCCTTGCAGCTAAGCTCCCGTTCGCGATGTTTTGTCTTCTAAAGTAGCGGGTTGACGTGAAATTCAATTTACTTTTCAGTTTACCTGACAATTTCCCAACACCCTCGTACAAATTTAATACACGGGGTGATTTATGAGACTGCAAAAGAACGCTCCATTCATGCAAGATTACGAGATCAATTTATGAGAATCTTGGCATTATTGTCGCTTGATTTTGTTATAGATGAGGTAAACATTTTCATGAAAAGGAGAGAACAAAAAAAAAATTGTACACGCTTTTTATAGAGATAATTCACCAAAAAAGTAGACAATTTCGGAAAGTAAAATATACTGGAAAAAATCCATTCAAATTATCTGTTATTAATTTTTTTATGAGAAGTATTTTACTTTGAGTAATCTTTTGGCAGTAAAAACAAACATGAGATAACATTTCTCTAAAATACTATTGAAAAGAAAAGTATTCCTATTTCTTTATCAACTGGTTGTTGTTTAATTTTTTATGTTGTTGAACAAAAAATAAATTAGGAATTCCCATGCGTTTAAATTATTTAGCAGAATGGCACAAAAAGTTTAGAAAACATAATCAACGTGAAGCTTTGACATGATTCTTTATCATTTACATTTTTTCGGAATGCCACAATTCCGTTATTTAATTGGAAAAACCAAAAAATCTATTTTATCTAAATTTTTTGTGCCATATAATTCTACAAACTTCTATTGCAATATTTAAATCTTAAATTTTTGCGTTTGATGATGTAACAAACAAAATTTTTGCTTTTTACCATAAAAAGAAGTGAATTTGTTTAAGACGTAAGCAGCTGCACTAAATCATCGGCACGGTTTATCTTTTAAAATTAATATTAAAAATAATGTCAAAAAAATATATTTGGAGGTTGCAACAATGGACTTAAAAAGTAGTGAAAAATCATAACATAAATATCAAGCACATTTCATTTATTTTATTTATTTAAGCAAATTTTTTTTCTCCATTGATATTGTCCAACGGACACGTTTTTGTTCATTATTAAATAGCGATTTAAGTGTTAGAGCATTGTTCGTGAGAAAGCAACACTCTCAGTCCATTCCACGGCCGCTTTCGATTCCTTGCGTAGCAATTTGCAGTCATGCGTTAATTAAATCTTCAAGGCATTGTGCAAATGTGCTTATGGAGATCTCCACATAGGCTCGAATGCGGAATCGGGTCTTCCTTGAACACATTGACATTGGGGCCGGCGGCGTCGCTGGGCGGGTGTTATTTGTTCTGACTTCTCGGCGGAAGGATGTTCATAAAACAAAACGCAGAGGAATGGAATGTTGCCACTCTCGATGGCAGCAGATGCTTTCACCTCTAGTTTCGAATTTCGTTGCTCCAGCATTGGCGAGGGTGCCGAGGCCGTACGGAACGAAGGGCATTCTACCTCTTAATAGCCGCAAAAGAAGCTTCTCTCTGCGCCCTTCCATCCAGGGAAGCAACTGACCGTGTTTTATCTATTTCAACCATGAATGCTTTTGCGAAGGTGTTCTTAGGGGATTCGCACTCTACATATAGTATATTTATGTTAGTCGAGATAGCGGAATATATTGGGGAGCACCTGCTGCCTGCTGACCATGAAGTTTTCCAAATAAACCCGAAAATATTTTCCGTCCGCATAGTCCTACAGCCGCAAATATGTGTATTGTATGTGTGTGTGTGTTTGCGAAGGAACGCACCGAATTTCGACTTCCTCGCACTTTCCATTTCCATCTTGTGTAGATGATAAGTGCTCCCCGTAGAACTGGGTGCGAAAGAATTGTAATTAGATTTCGTCCTGACGCATCCAGCGAGCAGTCCACCTTCCGGCCATCTATCTCTTCGATCCTCTGATCAGCCCATTTACCGCAGTCAATTTGTCGGAACGGCAAAAAGCACCGAGAACCCCAGCGGGTCCACCTGCGGAAAATCAATAATCGATTATCAAAAAGTTCTTCCCTTGCAATAAATCAAAACGACTGGCCGAGAAGCTGGAGGGATGATAACGAGAGCATCAACAAAATCGAGCGCTATAGGGAAAAAGTTTGGTCTGTAGCTGGCTGCTGTTGGCCGTGTCCTGTGCCCGTTTCTCCAGTATCTCTGGTCCTCCTTTTTTCTGTGTCATCTAACTGCTGTTCCTCATTCCCAGCATCGGCTATCGATAGGTACACACGTTCGACTGCGGATAAAGTTTCTGGTAGATCCTTGTTTTTGCTTGCTTCCAACATATGTGAACATCGAACATCATTTGTCATGTCGTTTGACTCGTATCTCCTCCCGATTCGATAGGTGAGTAGATATTGGACGCGTGTTCCTCCGCTGACCAACTGCACGTATCCTTCACGGCACCTCCTGGTCATCCGGATGATTCTACATGACCTTTAATGACTGAGCGGGCGAGCAAATCGTTTGTGGCAAGTGTATTGCACCGGTTGATTGATGTTTTTCGATAATTGAGAATAATTTCGGAAGGTTTCTTCGACCAGGATCAGTCACTCGCTGAGGGGGTAAGGGGACGGTGGAGTGGCATGGTTCAATTGGTAGAGAAACTGACGACTGCCAGTCTCATGAAGCGCACATGGCGCAAATATTACCTAAGAAATACTACGCCATTCCCGAGTACTTCAATTACATCAAGTACCACTCAAGGAGCCCAATGCCCGTATCCTTCCAAGGACCAATATTCTTCCATAGGCTAGCAATGAGCGGTGCTAAATAGGTGTGAACAGAGACTACCACCGAAATTGTGGAGGACGAAGCCGGGCAGGCAAGTTACGAGCAAAAAGTTCACTCGGAAAACAATTTGACAATTCGAGCGGCAGGGAGTAAAGGACTTAATGCAAAAAGCATATCAAATTAAGGGCATTCGGAGAGAGGCGTTGTGTACCTTTAGCCAGGATTTATTTATTTTGAAATGTGCTACTCGGAACGTATCTTTGCCGGCAGCTCAATAGGGTGCCAGCACGACAATAAAACGAATGGACAGGGTGAAGTAAGGGTAAAACAACAGCTGGACGAAATGGCAAAAAGGTGTACAAGTCGAAGGTATTTATTGAATAGCGAACGCTCCAAGGGCCGCCTATCCCCATTTACAAAACTTTACCCCTCTTTAGCATTTTTGCAAATCTTCGTGGGGATTTTAGCAGGTGAAATTTAAGGGTCTATACTCTATATATACCTACCCTACCAGCATTTAGAAAAGACCATCATGTAGTAATATCGAGTTCTTAAGATGTCAGAGAAAATGATGAAAGCAAAGAAAATTTATTCTGTTTAGGAAAAAATAAAAGTTGGAACAATTCAGCAGGTTGCAGCATTTAAAATCAGAGCCACTGAAAATTAATTTGCATTAATTATAATATAATATATTGGCTCTGAACATACCTATTATATACAATACAACATGTAATTTTAGAAATAATGGAGATGAATTTTTGATTAAAATATTTTTGACCGATATGGATTTTGAAATGATTTGTTTTATAAAAACTCATAGATTTTATGTTTATAACAACAACACACTGTACACAGTGTACCTATTCACTATTGTCATTAAAAATAACTTTATTATAATATATTTTCTGTATTACTTCCGCCTATAATAGGTTCGTCGCCTATAATAGGCCGCTTAACCATTATTGTAATCTTACTAAAATATCCAAACTCAGTCAGTCAGTTGTATTCAGTGAAACTTGTATTATATGAAAGATAGATGTGCTAAAATGATTTTGTTTGGTTTATGGTGAGTTCTGACGAAAGTTAGTTTTGCCCATTTCTGATCAAACTTTTTGCGTTTCGTTTCTCCACTGCGGAAAAAAACTTTGTCGTTTTTTTTCTATAGTGAGTGCGTTTCGCAGATAACTTTTCTTTCTCTTTCTTATGCTTTTTTCAATTTTTCAAATTAATTTATAATATACTTTACTAAATAGTCATAATAAATTGTGCAGTGATGTTGCTTGCTTTAATTTATTGCAAATATCGCAAGCAGTGCAATGTGATGAAGATGGAATCCATTTTAGTCTTCTTCCTGTGTTCGAATATTTGATAAAATAACTAATATTGTTTTGTTGTTTATATAATTATTCACTAATTAGAGAATCGTGACGAAATATACCATTTTTGTAAAATCGTTACAAATGAAAAGATTTAGGTACCTTTATACAAAATAGATCTTGAATCTCTTTCTAAATATGAGAACTACATGACATACATGCTTTTTTCACATAAATGTCATAATATTTAACTTAGGTTTATGACTGTGTTAAAAACGTTGAAGTGGATGGCGCAGTGAAAATATTTACAATTTTATTGTTTAAAACCTTGAGTATAAAAACATTTGTCATTAAACCAATTAAGCACCACGGAATACTCACATATGTAGATATATAAGAATAATAAAAAACAAAAAGCTCTAACAATCATTTTGACTGCACTTTCCCCCATTTTCAATTTTCTAAATTAAAATTAATATCAAATTGATACACAATATTGCAAAATCATATTCAGTTTTCTGAAGTTATTTGGTAAGGAATATAATTAATAATAAATAATTAATTAATTTTTTGTGGAAACCACAAATTCGACATTCTTGTCTTTAGTGCTATCAGCGCAGAAATTTTTTCAGTTGTATTTCGTTTTAGCACTTTCAAGTTCTTCCTATAAAATTTATTACGTTTGGTTCTACAAGTGTAATTTGCATTGAATAAAACCAGACAGAAATGTCGGCGTTATAGACTGCGTTAAAGTCTTCTCTTCTTCCTATCACTAAGGATTCCCGGAGAGCTTATTTTCAACTGAAAATGTTTCGGCACTGATCCTGTAGAATCAGTTTCAAACAACTCTTTTATCAGCTTAAGGAGAACAACGTCTGGGGAATCTCTGGGGAAGTTTTTTTTATAAGAAAAGTGAAAAATATGTATGAACATTTATATAAAAGTTTATTTGATTTAGACTACATTGGCCTAAAATCTAATATTGCATTAAAGTAATTGTTAAATAAAAACATTTCCTTTGCTGGCAGTTGGAAAAAATAAGTCAATGCTTCTGTTATGCATTTTGTAATTATAATATAACACGGTCGATTACATTGTGCACTTGTGCAGTTTTGTGAACGGATTTGTCCTCTCTTTTGTATTACTAATAAGAAAGTTTAAAAGCGTTATCAACCATTTTGTCCTTCGCTTGACTGAGGACTTGCGATGTCCAAGTTCTTCTATCTGATTTCCTTGAACGAATGCTGCCGTTATTTTCGTGGCTTTCGCTAATTAAATTGTAAAGGAAGTCGCCGAGATGTAATCTTCAAGAGTACGTGCAGAAGGGCGGGACTGCATCTAAAAGCAAAAGAGTCGCTGCATCAGCAGGTAGGAGGCTTCCGCATAGTCCCAGCTAAGAACGCCGTGGAGCAAAACGACCAGAAGAAGGACGCTAGACTGCATCACTGCAGGTCGTTTGCCGCTCATGTCAGTCCATCCAAATTTGCACCGCTGCTGCTCCGGTACTTAAGTGCAGATAAATCATTTTAATCCATTAACCTGTTTTGATTAAATGCTTTTACATTGCGCTAGCAGATGTGAAAGCAACTAAGACGAGGTGCCACACCGCGCGGTGCTGCGTCTCCGAGATTAGCCTTCCTCGCGGGCTATATTTGTAAATATCCAAGATCACCGGCATTTCCCGAGTGCACGTTTCCCTAGGACACTTATGCACGAACCGCAGAGGTACGTGCAGACACTCGCCAGAAGCCTTTCCGGGCAGAGGGGGCGGGAAGGTCCCGAAGTATAGTCTGTACCAATCTTTCGCTAGGTAGGGATGTATGAATTTTCCATTAAACGCTCCCGTGATTAATCGCTTACTTATATGAGCCATTTATTCCCGCTCAAGTGGGAGCCATTCGATCGCTCCCCAGCTCGGATAGTCCCCCACCCCCACGTCATCCTGACGTGCCGTGGATATCTTGGCAAAATCAATTTCTAATCAGAATGGAAATTCATTTGCCAGCAATTGAGAAATTAGAATTATTTTCGGTATTTGCGGTGGTTTGAGCTCTGCTGAGTACCACGAGCGGATCATTCATACTGGAAGGACGCGGATTTAGTTGGAAGTGGTTCAATGACTTCGAGTCAATAATTGCCGGAATTGCGCTGTTTTGAAAGAGTTCGCCTTCGCTTGGAACTACCAAATTACTCCTGTCCACACTTCTTTCAAAAGCATTGCTGATGAATGCTGCTTTCGAAAGGATTGCCTTGGTATGTGTTGCCTACACGAAAAGTTTAATCATCATTACACACACGTGTATTCATTAACCTGTTAAGTAAGGAATGCTTGACGCGGTGTCTTCAAGAGCACTGAACTATTTTAATTGGCAGCACGCACAACTGAATGGGGTCCAGGAGGAGAACGCATCCAGACAGAAAAGTAATCTGTCGAATTCCACTGGATTAAGAACATGTGTGAAGTGTTTTGAAGCGATGTTGAGGTTTCCTGATTTATTTACGAGCGCTGCTTCAGCGTAATAAATTTTCTTATTAGTGTAGGTGCTAAGCCTATTAAAATCTCCACGTAGGAAACGAAGGTGAACCTCTATCGAAAATATACTTGAGTAGCTTCAGTAGGCGTGTCCAAGAATATCATTTGGTGGAACGACGAAAAAGTGCCTTCATAATCACCTTCAATTTACGACTACTAATCAGAACTGGAAATAACGAAAATAATAATTACTTGTAATTTATTTAGTAGTTGAATAATTCATAAAAGGGATATAACACTAAATGCACTTATTCGTTACACTTCTGAATTCCATTTCGAAGTTGATAATTCATATCGAAGTTTCCATCTGTCGAGGATGAAATAATTGCCAGGAAAAATAACTTCTCTGGGTGTCGGAAACCCACATCCAGTTTCTAGTTTTAGTCATACTGCAATTTAGCACTTATCCTTGTTACAAAATAAAGATATATATTTTCTTCAATATCTCACAATTGTTGACTTTTTGCTGGAATCTGAAAACCTTTCTAAATTACGTCCACACCAAAGATGAAATGTTGTTTCCCGAGGAGCAAGAAAAACGTGTCGCGACACCTCTCACATACTTCATCATTGAATAAATAAAGTCAAGTCCCCACTGTTCGTTTTCCTTTGCTGGTCGTGTGATCCAGGACTTGGGCTTCCAATCTTTCCTAGAATTACAACGGATTCCTGCACTGCCAGAGGTACTCCAGAGCGCCTGTGGCACTCAAGCAATTATCTTAGGTGTAATGGGTGGGGAGGGAAGTGTAGAAAAACTTCCGCAATTTCTACTTCAAGAATTAATTTGTCCTTGGGACCATAAGTGCTATGGTCTCTTGTGAACTGCTTCTGATTGTCCTGCCAACAAATTAAAAACGTCCTCATGCCAGTGGCAAAGTGCTGGTCGTGTATGATTCAGGGAACCTGAAATCATAGGTACAAGTTCCATAGAAGATGAGGAAAGGACATTCAGGTTACGCCACTCCATATACCGTCAGATGTAACTAAATGAGGTTCAAGGAATCCCAGTGCAATTTAACAAAACGTTGACTGAGAGTATGTGGGAATTGGGAGATGACTTCTGTATGTACAGGAGGGTAAACCTATATCTATCTGCTCCTGCTGAGGGACAGAAGGATGAGAATTTATGTCTCGTTTAGATAGAAGACTAAAATGGTTTGTGGGTTTTCACATGAAGCCACTTAACTCTGAAAGAAGGTGAATTCCTTTGGGCGAAGAAAATATGCGATCTGTCGTATGAAAACAAAATTTGTTACAGGTCTCCAAAATTGGATAATTTAATAAATTTTCCTCCGTATATGCAAAGGACCCGAAATTTTCTCATATTTCAAAAAAATTCCTGCAATATTTAACTTCATTTTGTATAGTTTTGCATTTCCAAGGGGCAAAGGCATTCTTCTCTGGGGCAATGTTGCAATTCTAGTCACTATAGTTACAAATATGAAAAGCAATCAAAGGTATTTTCTTAACTATTTAAAAATAAATCTTTGAATTCAATAATAATGATGATAACTTCTGAATTAGGGGGAAATCAATTAGCAAAATTCCACTGAAGACATGCTATTTAAAAAAAATGTAAGAAATGTAGAAAAAATAGACAACATTTTTCCATGGTCCGTTTTTTTGCAGTGCATCTAAGTGCAATTTAAAAATAATTGTAAATATTATTCAGTAGTAAAAAATTGATTTAAAGGGGCTTTCCCGCTTTTCGGCTTTATAAAATCCTGTTTTTTTTTTACGGAAATCGATTAGATATAGTCTTGAAAAAATGCTGCCAAAATACTATAATATGAAATTTGCAACAGTTTTTGAGATAGAGCAGAATTTTTGATCCCACTTCTGGTTATGGTGCATATGCAAAATAAAACTATCAAAAACTTTAATAACTCGTTGCCATAATTAGGAGAATTCAGATTGTCCAATTTCAATATTTTTTTTAAATACACAGAATCGATGTAGTTTTTGCATGAATTAGGATTAATAGTCTACTGCAAAAATTCGATTTTTAACAGAAATACTTTCAGTTAACAAAATATCGCGAAAACCGAAATTCTAAATTGAAAGGTGAGTCAAATAGTAACGGAATTTTCTATTGTTTTTAATCCTAATTTATATGAGAACTACGAATATATATTTTATTTAAAAAAAATATTAGGTGCAATTTTGATTTAGAATAACACACATGCAGCTTGGAGGATGGCAACCGTGGGGCATGGAGACGTGCTTTTCCAACGCACCCCTAAAAAAGTGTAGTTCACCGGCGGCGGTCATCTTCTTTTTTTAATGAATTAGTTAATTATTTTTTAAGATTTCAAAATTTTTATTTTAAAATAAAAAAACATGTTTCATCAAAAATCATTTAACAGTTTTGACAACAAAACTCAAGAGTCAAAAAAAGAACTCAAAAAGCGGGATAGTCCCCTTAAGGGCCGGCCCACATTAACATGCACTCCGTTCCGTTCCACCAAGATGGGAGGCTCAGAACAATTGTGCCACTTCGCTCCATTCGTAGGACTATTTGTTCGTTTGGACTATTTGTTGTTGTAGTATTTATATGCATCTAGCACAATTTTACACATTTACAGGTTCTGTACAGCCAAATTCCTAAATGATGATCATTGATCAGTACAATATTACTTCTCATCAAAACGTACACATCAATATAAAACATTTTCCCCGCAATTTACAATCCCTTAGCTAAATCAAATTTTTTACATTAAATGCACATCTGCAATATAAAGAGTTATCCTTAAAATAGTTTCCAGAAGACCATTCAACTACAAATCATTACCGAATGTGCAACTCCTCACCTTATATGTACATGTTTTTCATGCAATCCCATGAGGGTTTCATTTTGGAGGGATTCACTAAAACACATCCAAAAAGAAAAGTTTCCGTAACGCAATTAGAAAATCTCATTTGCACCCAATTTCAAACATAATTATCCATGAAGACTAAGTGAATAGTGCGCTGATAATGAAAGACAAATTGGGGCCACTAGTCATTCCACTTCTCACCTTGTTTGCGTTGAGGTAATTTAGCCCAGGGACCTCATCCATTCAGGCGGAGCCTTCTCCGATCCAAAATAATAGAGGTGTCTAATTTAGTTATCCGAAAACTTTTACATTAAATGCCGGAGAGCAAGTTAATGTTCAACTGTTGTAACTTCGTGTGTTCTTCGACATCGGAATGGACAATCAAATAGAATATTTTATTACGTCTTCTTGACGGGTGTGGTCCATAGGGGTGTTGGGTCACCTTTTCGTTTTGTTGCTAACAGTGAGTGCAAATTTAACACAAAGGAAAAGTCAATTTGTAGAAATTTTGGCACTAGACATTTTTAGGCCTTTAATTTTATTTAAAAAGAAAAATCGGAAAAAGTTTATAAAGACCTCCCCGGTTACAAATTTTGAGCAGGACCATATAACTATTCGCAAGAGTCCTGAAAAGGCTTACGAGAGAAATTTCACTTCTCGGTTTTCCCATGTTCCATATTTTTGTATTTGAAATCTGATGGAGAAATGTTAACATTTGGAAAAGTGTTTAATGAGGATTTGAAGAACTGCGAATTTCAATTTAACGCTTCAACTAATCATGTCACATTTATTTGATTCATCTGGTCATCCTGTCATTCAAATTACACTAACAAATGAAATATGCAATTTACCAAGCCAACATTTTGCAAATAATCAAAATATTTAGTCGGACAAGTTGTTGCGAAATCAAAAAGAGTCACAGCCGCGGCAGACTTAAGGTGATTTACACTGCTTTGAGTATCAGAAATGTTCCTGCTCAGGGGAAAAGTCATGCCGAACAATCGTCGAAATTTAAATAGCCTTAAATCTCTTGCGAGCATCTTCTCCGGTTATTTATTGCGACAGGAATCGCAACAGATTACCGCCTGTACATTCCGCTTGATGTTTATTGCAATAAACAAAGGCATTTAGTGTTCCTGCAAGAAACAACCTGAGCGTGCGTTGTTACTCTAATTACCGAACGCAATTAAAATTTCAAAATCAAGTTTAATCTATCACAGGCTCGAAAGCCTAATTAGTGATGGACTGTAACTCTTTTCCCCAGGGGCTCGGACTCGTCCGACCAGCAATTCCAAAAAGTTTGGCATGGCCAATACACTCGCGTTGAATGCCTCTGCTGGCTGCGGCCGCCGTAGAACTTTTTAGATAAACAATTGGCTGACGAACTATAAATATCCAATCGCGACATCATCATTCAATTAGATCCCGGCCTAAAAATACCTCCAGACAATAATGAAATCCAAGGACTTGCAAGTATTCTCAAGATCAGCCGTCTGCAGCATCCTCCTGGCCTCCGCTGCGTGACACGAAGGCAGCTGCAGCGTGGCGTGCTCCGACGCGTGGTCTATTTTCAGTTTCACCGGTGACAACGGAATCGAGAAAAACTGTTAAATTAAGGTAAACTCACCTTTTTTGTTTTGGGCCTCTTCACGCCAGAGCTAATTTCAGTGGATGCGCCAAATGCTTCGATCGCCGTGCTTTTTTTCTCCTGAATAGACGCGATACCTCACAGATAACGCATCGCCTGAAATAGCGCTCCTGGCACTAAATTTATCGCCATTCCTCCCAACCCTCGTAAGTAATCCGCTAGCGCTTTCAGCACTACCTTTGAGATCTGCATCCCCATGGAAATCTGTTGGCCACAGGTTTACAATTATGTAAGAGGTGGATTTGGTATCCATTTTTAAATTGTTAAAACTCGAATGATGATTGATGGCGCGTTTAGCACCGCTCCGATTGTGAAAACGAGGAAGGCCCAATTTTAGAAGCTATTCTAAAGTAATGATGACATTAAGGAAATGTGAAAAATTATTTTGGAAAAATTAATTATTTGAAAAAAGCTTAATTCTGGTTTGCTCCATACGCCATTCGGTCCATTACGAGAAAATGCAATTTGAATGTTTAGTTTTGTTTTTACGAAAAACTACTCGATCGAATTTTCTTAAACTTTTACAAGATAAATTATATTATGTTTTGATTACAATCTGCAAATTTAATGTACAACGTTTACGAACTTTCGTTTTTATAATTAATTTTCTCACACACTGCAATTTTCGTGCTTTGCTCCACTTCTACACTCGTGTCCAATTTTGTTTTTGCCTTAACGTATGGAGCAATATTTTCATCTATGGAGCAAAGAAGAAAAGCATAAAAAAAAATCGTACATCATTTTGATACATATGCCTAACGTACGGGAATTAATAAAATTTAAAGAATGAATATCAAAAATATGTATTTGTTTATTAACAAAACAAAAAACAGCCATTTCACAGTCAAAAATATAATAAGTAAATTTCATTTTTCTTGTACTATTTTAATAAACTTCCAGATTTTTTTAAAGTTTCAGTATGGTTTTAAAATATTGTTAATCAATAAGTGGAAAAAGGAAATGAGAGATTGCAAATTATTTCTCTTCTCTTTTGATATGTTTCCTTTATCTTCTAAAATATATCCTTTGGCGTACTTATAAAGCAATTCAGAATTCTAGTAGGTTTTTTAATCAAATCAGATATAGAGTACGAAATCTCTCCTATTGGTGTTTTGTTTTGTATTTTATTGAAAAAGGTTCCGATTTTTTATACATTTTCATTTTTATTTCAGAAAACGGTTTGCCAGTATATTTTAATTTAGCAGCAAAAATGCTATATAAATTACTATATAAAATAAAGCTCCAATGGAGCACATGTAATAGAACAACTGATTTTCAATAATGCTACATTAAGATAGACAAAATATAATATTTGCATTAGAATTTAGTATTCAGGTAGAGCACTCTTTAAGAAAATGTTTGTTACTTTAAAATCCTCTATTGCCTTGGCTATGCTAATGGCACAAACCAGAATGATTAAGTGATAAGTAAAGTCATAATTTTTCCATAGAAACTATGCTCCATATTGACCAGAAAATAGCGCTTCTGGCAAACAAAAACAAACGGGTCAGTAAAAATGTGGATATGGACCAAAGTCAACACTCTATATCTCAGAAACAGTTGAAGATAGAAAAACCCGACTTCAAATTCGAAGAGCGTACCCAAATACCTTAGGTGGTATTCTCAACTTCAAATAGCCAAAAGTGGCGTATGGAGCAGACCAGAAATCAGCTGACTGATTGATTGTTTCGATACGATAGTTGGCTGTTTTTGCTCGATTTTTCAAATCCGCCTTTGCCTTCGGGCTTCAGTTGTGATTACTTTAATTCTTTATTAACTTTTGTAATTAAATTTATAGAAGATATTATTTTTTAATGTAATAAAAGTACTTTCTTTCGTTTAAAAGAACTTCAATAAATTTATGAAGAACGTGGACTGGAGTCACACGATCAGTGCGGCAGTATTGAAATCATCTTTTGAACAATCGATGTATTCATTAGATGCCGGTTTCCATTGTTGACCATCGATGATTGCATTCGATTAAGTATCTGTATTCTAAATTTGTGAACATAATCAAAATTTAAATCAAATAGTCATTAAAAGTTTTTCTCAGTTGAATTAAACGTGATGGAAAAAAAGTTGATAGGATATTTCATTTAATACCTCCAGGAATTTGTTTGCATTAATTAGCACGTGTTAATTTACCCAGTATTTTTTTTTTAAAAAGCGTACTTTAATTAACACACAATTAACGAAAATCAGTCGAAGTTCAAAGTATAAAAAAGTCACAAATTTAAGGAATTGACTTTGATTAATCGCCTTGGAAGGCTGAAGTTGCAGACATCTAAGATGGGGTCACACAAATCCATTAGTAGCCATCCGCGATAAGGCATTATAAAAATCGGCTTATCATCGATGTAAATCGCCGTTAACCAGATTGCACGGGATAAATAAATTTGAATAATCCGGAAACCACTTAAGAGTAGTCAAAGCTCGTCGGGTGGAAAGCAGAGTTTATTCCCTGTTCGATTCTAGTCCGATTGCAATAAATCACTTTAAGCAAATTATTATTAACGATTTCTGTAAACAAGGGCCAGGACGAAAATTACAATTTGAGATGAGCTCCGGAATAATTCCGTGTCTTCCTCACGTAATCGTACCGCCATCTTCTTCCGCTATGCGAGGCTCATCCGCTGAGAATGGTTGCCGCACCAGAGGCGGAGGGGGTAACTTCTACCAGGAAATCCAAGCGGAGCCATTGTCGAGTGACTCCTGAGATCCTGACGGGGAAGGCGATGTTTTTCACTGTCGTAAACATTTCACTTACCGTGTTTCATACTTTTTTTTCGGTTCCGTCAAGACTCAAGCGTCTATTCATCTGCTCTGGACCCTCGCCACCCCCAACACTTTTGCCCGAGATAAATGAGATGGAAATCAACGCGATGATGATGAGATACGTGGCAAATAGAATTAAAAGGAGACGTTTAAGATGAACTGAAAAATAAAAAAATCTCACCGAATGGGGGGTGGCTGTGCCGAGGTGCTATTTGTCATCTCGCATTGCCGCAATTTGGTACGAAGGGTTTCGCGGCAAGTTTGCCGCCTTAGCCCTCAGGGAGAAGACAAAGTGAAGTGACTTATTGCAGATTTAATAGCAACAACGCTCTATTTATAATTTTTTACTGCCAACACTAATTCTGCCACGTGTGATTACATCCACGGCAAAAATTAAAGATGTTTGTTATGGCAACGATTTTTAAGCTGCCAACAATTTGACAAAAAAAATTCTGGAATATGTATCTTGTCCTTAATCCTTGACGAATGCCATCCAACCTCCTGTCAGTGGAACGAACGGAAAAAGTTCCTCAGCTTTGCATTGTAGTTATCATACGTCACCACCGTGCTCAGCTCCTGACACATGCCACTATCGGTTTAGCAGTTATACCGACTTTTCCGGCATAGAGGAGAATTAGAGATTTGATTCAGGACGAGAACAGGATATTCAGACTGCAAAACCTTGGAGGTTCTGTCTGCTGGACGGCGGATTGGAAGGACGATGAAATAACAAACGACCAAACAAGATTTGCATGGAATTAGACATAGCCCGTTTCTGGCTTAGAAATATGTTTGCATTTAACCATGCATGATATATCCTTCAGGCAGCTAAATACATCGCAGACGTACTGGAGCCGAATCAGCAATATATTGAGATATCCTTTATCAAAAATTTAACAAATTGTAATGCAACAATTACTACTCCTTGACTGCACTCGCATGAACTTTCAGTTCATCAAACCACTCTAATTATTTTTAGTAGCTGAAGTCCTTTATTGTTTATACGAATTTTTTTTTTTATCCTTCCGACACGTCTAGATCAAGTGAGGAATATAATTCTCAAATTCTTTGATCTTTTTACCTTGGATTTTTTTCCCTTTTTGGTTATATATTTTTCGTAATTGAGCGAAAGGATAGAGATACCTCTCAGAAATGTGTCCAGGACATTCAATTCTTCCAGCGCATTATCAAAAGATATCTGGCGAGATGCAAGTACTCATTCATTGTCCTGGTGTCTTAACAAAGAATCCTCTGCACATTCACACGACTAGAAAGGCAGACACAGGGCGTTGTTTATGCTTTGTGATTTATCCTTTTTCCCTATGTTTTTTTTTTCGATCTAGATTTTGTTGGTGGTTCTGATGATACTTTTTACCCAAATGTCTTCTACTCCTTTTTATACTTGGACTTATGGCTTTTGTCGTTAGTTCTGTACAGTTGTACAGGCAGGATTCGTTTTGTCTCGTTGTTCATATCTTTCTTGGGGTCTGATGTTTTCTTTGAGATATCCATGCTAAGGTCTTTGGTTTCGTCATCTCTTTAATTATCTTTTTTTTCTCGTTCAGCTAAGGTGAATCACAGATTACTCGCTTATATCACTAATGAGTATCTAATGGAGACTCGCAAGATATTGCGGCGTTACAATTAGATCAATGTCCACCATAATTTATGGTAAACTTTTTGAGCGTTGCTTTCGAATGTTCTGTGAAGCCTTCACTTTTGTTGTAGTAGTATTGGTTGCTTTCGGTGACAGAAAATCATTTCAGCTGTCCGTCAACCCTTTTCAAACGCGACTAAAATTAGATTTTGTTCGTCTTGTGCCCCTTAAGATAAAAACTGCTTCATTACCTAGATGAGAGTTAATGAAATTTCTCGCCGATCGCCACCCTTTCGCTGGGCTTTAGAGTGTAATAAAATGGCGACCACCGTGAAAAATTACAAAAAGAACTAATTACAAGTAAGCATTCAACCTGAGAAACACTTTTCAATAGACACCCTTCGACATAATGAGAATTCCGTCAGCTTCGGTCTACTCATCAATAACTCACCAACTGGAGAGTTCAGGGATGTGTTTCACAGTTGAAAAAAATGAGAGGACAGCTTTGAACAAGAAGGCCATCCCTCATTCAGCCTTTCGGTAATACCCCTATTTAATCTTGCACACTGTCTTATTATGACCTGTTTCTGCTCACTTTAAGGCGCCAGGATAACCGAGCTCACGGTTCTATCGATGAAATTGGTTTCAGCACTGTAGAAAATGATAGACATGCAGCCATCCTCAAGTAATCACCTCCACTCCTTGACTCAATGTCTAAGGATTCTTGCATTAAGGTGGAGACCTAATTCCAGAAGAGGTTGGGGGACCAATGAAACGAGCGACAACATAAATTATCGTTTACGGATTTTATGAAAAGGACGTTTTAAGACACCTATCTTTCATTATAATTGATGGGAAATAATTCATTTAAAGTGAATCCTGCGGAAATATCCACCCGAATTGTTACACTTCAATTCATTTGCCCGAGAGGATTTTCATCTTATGATTAAGGTACCCTCAAGGACAGAGATTCGGAGTGATATAGTTAATGCGGAGCTCGAGGAGAATATACACTGAGTGAAGATTTGAATGTAGTCGTGGGCTTTGCAGAAGCTGGATTTCAAAGTTATTGAAAAGTTTTCGTGGTTATCCGATCTCTTCTCGGGGAAAGATACTTTTGGATAGTGGGAGACGCGAATATAATTGCAGGGACTCTTCTGAGACGTTCGTTGGGAGAATTGGGAAAAAATCTAGTTGAATGTGCGACGACACATTTATTAATCTCTATTACTGAAACACAATACATAAATTTTGGATCTGAACTTTTTACATGGGAATATTTAAGGAGAGGTGGTAAATGGTAATGCATCCCTCGAGTTTTTGCAAAATAGAAAAAAAAACGCCATCCAATTACCCAAGTTTAGGTATATACAATAAATGCAATACAGCTTTTACAGTTCATAATATTTGATTAGTTTAAAAATAAAAATATATTATGTTCTTAATCACACTAGTTTTCTATCCTTTTTGTAATCCTGGAATTCGGAAGCAATAAATTGTTTAATATACTTAGCGATTTAGTGAAACATATAGATTATAGAGAAACGAAGAAATTGACATATACGTTTCAGATTTTGAAACATATTTTCCAAAGGATTTATTGGAAAACGAATATGTATTTTTTACTAAATAGTCTTTAGAGGAAAAAAGGGGTTGAAAGTGTAACAGTAAATTACAAATAGTGGAAATTACTTTTAATAAGAAAAATAATTTAATATACCTATGAAAAGAAAAATAGTGTTTAGTGTTTTTATATTATAACACATAACGTACCTACTACTTTCAAAGCTTACATTTAATTACTTAGAAAACTTACCTTAAAATCGATAAAAGTGTAGGATAACAGTACAAACAC
Organism: Leptogaster cylindrica; assembly: GCA_963082835.1. Classification (NCBI taxonomy): domain Eukaryota; kingdom Metazoa; phylum Arthropoda; class Insecta; order Diptera; family Asilidae; genus Leptogaster; species Leptogaster cylindrica. The sequence goes on from OY720106.1 coordinate 35,785,020, forward strand.
CGTATACCGCAAATGAAATAAATAAAAAGTTTCTAACAAATTAGACATCTAATGAAGCTCCAACCAATTCTCTTTTTCATCAACAAAGAACTTCAACAACACTTGAAATGTCTACAATCCTAATAACAGAATAATTTAATGTAAAGCTGATATGTAATCCATATAATATGTCAATCCATATAAAATCACACAATTTAATAAAATTTGTTGGTCCACATTTTCAATCTTTGTGAAATTTTTTTTATCAGAAGATTCTTTCCTTGTATCATACTAAATTTATTTCTCGCCTCCTTTTTTATCGGCCATTTTTGTTGGTGCAAGTTGTTTGTTTTTCACAAAAAAATGTCTTTTACGGATTGTTCTTTAACTTATTTATTTATGACATTAAAACAAATTAAAAGCTAAAATTTTCAGCGTGAAGTGAACTCCAACTTGGTTACCTACAAAAATATTATTCGAAAAAAAATATTGTTAAAGCAATTGATTGATACCGAGAAATATTTCCAGATATATTTACGAAATAGTCACTAATCAAAGTTACTAAGGTTCCTTTGTGAATAAGGAGACTGTAAAATAAAAAAATTTCCAGAGCTAATAATTTACTTATTTAATTTATTTCGTGGTTAACACGAATATGGAAAAGATTTTCCCAAATTTGTTAGAGATTATCCTCCACACGGACACTTTCAGCCGGGCAGTCGTGACATGGCGGACGGAGGGGGAAATTAACAAAAATCAATTCACCACCGAAAAGCATAATTCATCGGTTGAACCGAGCCGTAACAAAAAGCACCTCAGAGCCAGCATGAAGAGGCGCGCAAAAACCAGACAATTAGTACTGAAACAATGGACGAATATTGGCTGATGGCGCTAAAATCGATTATGGCATAAATTTCTCGTTTTATCCAAACGGGTTGAAAGTTTTTGTATCATTCGTGAATTTTCGGGTGAATTTTTTTTTACTGGTTTTTGGGGGCGAGAATGTACAGAGCCTTGCATCAGGACCATGATGGACCGGTCATTGTTCGGCCATTGTCAAAGGTACAATGCATTCCTCGCTCCATTATGGCAATTCTGCAGTTCCACCGCGAAGTTTATTTTTCATTTAGCCAAGAGCTCATTGTTAAAATCCCCCACCTGAGTGCTGCGGCTCTTTTCCTCTTTATATTATTTTTACGTGATTTACACCGATCGACTTTATTGATAGTCCGACTGCCCCGTTTCATATTTCGCATTTCTGAAGCGCTCTCCCCACAAAAATTATCCTGTCCAAAATTTTATCTTTCGTGTTGTGTTAAAGCATCCAGTCAAAAAGCAATGCAAGGCCGTCCAACTGCACGGCCTGTACCATGCAAGTGAAGTGATGCACTCCAAAAAATTTACTGCCGGCGGCTAAATTTAATACGCACATCGTTATAGGAGCCATAATTCGTTTATTGGCATATTGGGCATGTTAAAGTGATCGGAAGTAAGTTCCATAGGCCGCCACAGTCCGGGGAGGTGCTCCTATTGTCAGTTCGGAATTGTCGGCAGTCGGTCATGCTTAAGGACGTTCTGCTAATCCCAAGCTGACACCTTTTGTTATGCACATGCAAATTACCACAGCATCCAGAATGCATGCATCGCCATCGTGTACGCGACAGTACCTATGCTGAGCATTTTAGATCTAACACTAAACATTCCCTTCAACTGCCCCTAACAAATCAAAACGTTTTACCCGACTCCGGATATCCTCCAAAATCCTTTTGATTTATGACAAACACACCCAACTCGTACGGAACGCTCTTTTTTGGTGGCTTCGGGAAGGCATCCGGACTCAAACAAGTTGCAAATCCTGAGCAAAATAGCCTGAAAATATCAGCAAACCATAAACAAAACGCATCCCTTGCAGATGGGAAAGTGGCGCGGAACTTTTGTCACTTTAAAGTAGCTCACAGTTTTTATCCACCAGCTGGGGTCCCACGGGATTTGGGGCGAAGTAGGTGCAGACACACCAGGACCGATTGAGGATTTATCTTCCACCAAGTTGATTTCTATGGACGCATATTCGTGCTGGGAGCTGAAGGATACGTGGTCGGAAAAGAAAGGAAACCGAGAGATACACTGCAGCAAAAGGTGAGTATTTTTCGGCTTTTCTTTTACTTGTCCTCGGGGCATAGATGCAAACGTGTCCTGAATGGCAAAACATTTTTTTTGTATCGTCGAGGTATGTTCACTGCTCGAGAAATAAACATGCAGAGAACACCTTTTTTTCTGGTCTGTCTTGTGCAGAGGAGCCCAGCAGCCGTCCATGGTGGGGCGTATCCTTCGACGATACGAAAATCAATGAACTTGCATACGTGGAAAATTTATTCCTTACACAACCCGCCAAGTTGCTGAAATGAACTTTGCACTTGAGCATATGTCTTCGATTTATTACTGCCCAATTGCAGATAGATGCCGTTCGGAATTTCCTCCCGTAAAAAACAAATGCTACTCCTGCCAGGAGAATAAATCAAATGCCTTGCGAAAAACTGAATTAATTACAAACATTTCATTTCTTTTCTCGCAATGTTGCAAAAGTTCTTTTGGAGCCGCGCAATGTACAGTCGAGCCTCGTCGCGTTCTAATTGCATTTGCAACCGAACTGGCCAGGATCCACCACTGTCCACTTCGCTGAACCGCAAAAGGATTTCATCTCCTCGTAAGCAACAAAAATCAACTCGTTAATTAAATCAGTTCCCCCAAATCATCCCGTGGGATAAAGAAAAAGGTCGTAATCACTTGAAATTGTTTTAAACTGTGCCTCTAACATGACAGGATGGTTTTTCCTGTCGGTGTGCAGATAAACACTTTTCTCATAAA